>CP092090.1:7787500-8437500 GCA_029203775.1 Neoneuromus ignobilis | reverse complement strand
TTTGTAGCTTTAAATATTTCCTCGTGATCTCTTGATTATAATACAGTGCATACATTGACGTGGTTTGTTGATCCAATAGACAAGACAGTTAATATACGAAACATATCATTTACAGTTATAATTGAATAAATTGACCTCATCAAACTAATAGAGTGACATTTACATTATGATGTCCGGCACAGAGACTGTTCAAGAAAGTCAATATTGATGGAAAGTATTAAACTGCTTACAACGTGATTCCTATTGAGAAAAATAAATAAATTTGTCCTTCCAGTCACGAGCTTTTACTATAATCAGTTTACATATACAGTAGTCAACGACGCATATTTCAATTAATCAACGTAAAATGTCATCGAAGGAACGTGTATGCGTATGTACGTACTTCTGTTTCATTATTGAAACAGATGTATACAACATATGTCAATTCGCTTTTATTAATTACATAACGATCATTGGACATTCTTTCCGAATTTTTTATAAAGTCTAAAGTACAATTTCAAAGAATCAAATTATAGTGTCATTTATATCAATTTATTTATTATTATAAAATATGTTTTTGTTATGGACAATCATTTTTTCCAACAAAGAATATTTTTATGTGTTAAAATTTCGATATTTTATAAAAAAAAATACAAGAAATGAAAATAATATTATTAATTTTACATACTAGTTCTATTTGAATTTATAGGCGATTAATATAAAATCATTTCTAACGATACAACTTGTATCAAGATATTTATAAAAAATGTTGTATTGACATTGTACAAGACAACTTTCTTGTATGTAAGTGAATGGAAATGCAGTTAAATACTAGGTTGGAGTTCATTTTTATTTTTATAAAATGAATCAGATACAATGTTTATTTTCATTGTGTTAATTTATTGAATTTTAAATGTTCTTAAAAATAATTTATTTTTGAAAAATAAAAATTATCTTAATTATGTTTTTTAACAATCGGATTTTTTTGGTAATTTTAAAAAGTTATGGAAATAAAATCTCAAGAAAACGAAATTAGTGTTTAATATAGAACCTATATATTTGAAAAATATTATATATATATTTTGTCTTTTGATAAAAACCGAAAAAATTAACAAACAACATATAGCCAATATAAATATCAGTTGATTAAAATATAGTATCAGAAAAATGTATTAATAATTTATTTAAATTGTATAATAAAAAAGAAATTATTTTTAACGATACAAACTGGTAAAAAAAACATGGAAGTAAATAATCTTAATAAAAAAACAATAATCTTTACAAAAATGTTTAATAATCATTTATTATCCACTTTAGTTACTAATACACATTTCATTGGACATAGTGTCATGTTTATATGTTATTACAAGATATTTTTTAAAGATGATGGAAAGACCATTGAAATATGTGATTACCATTAGAGAAGACGATAAGAGATTATTAAAGACTTTTATAAAAATCATTTATATAAATGATTTTTATTAATTTGATTGTTTGTCACTATTTATATTTGAAAACATGTTATAAATAATCGAATTGAAATAAAGATTTAACAAAAAATATAGTTTCTAACAGTGAATGTTCAAAGTTTTCACATAAAATACACGACGGTGCCATAAAATTCTCCAACACGTCGGATTTATATTCTTAATGTTTCAAGTTCAAATATGTGTCATGTTTGTGTATTATTTTATAGGAGCGCAGTCTCCACATTCCCGGTATAGTAGAAAATTTATGTCTTGAACTTTCTAAACTGAAAACCGTGCTATTGAATGAATTTTGAGTGTGAGTCAAGGATGCTTTTAATGTGACTTTGTCGTTGCGCGAACGCTTTTCAAGAAAAGCATCCCCTAATTGGGTTAATGAATAGCGCGCCGTTCCAGATTATTGATCACGGGAGTGAAATTCAATTCGAGCTGTCATTTTCAAAGAAATGAATGTTTTGAAACGAATGTATGGCTGTCGACTATAATGATATTATCTTTTTTTATATGTGGTGATATGCCGTTCAAGCAGACGTTTAACGACGTAAATATGAAAATTGGACATGTGCGTGTCTCTTGTGTAGTTTAGATAAATTATGATATAATTTAATATCACATTTATTTACCGCTACTCTTTTTGTATAATATATTTTTTTAAAAAATGGAGCTGTTATAAAAATGAAACGAGTATACAGAAAAAGCTTATAATAATAAACAACTTTTTTAAAAAAATAACGTTATATTTTATACCAACATATGATTCATCTTAACAACACAAGATATTCCAAAAAATATTCAATATCATTTATTTCAATGGATCGCATCATCAAAAATCTGTAGCATAAAGAGTAACCATAAAATAATCAATAAAATCTCAATTTCAACTCAAAAAAAATGTCCTAAGAGCTTAATTTGTAAAAAAATTAATCTATTTTTTCATTTATTATCAAATATATAAAATATTTTTATTCAATGGAAATTAATTACGAATTCTAGAAAAATAAAATGAATTATAATAATATCAATAAAATAAATTCATATTTTGATTTAAAGAACCCTTGATATGGGTCCTGTGGCGCAACGGATAACGCGTCTGACTACGGATCAGAAGATTCCAGGTTCAAATCCTGGCAGGATCGATTTAAATTTTATAAATACACGAATGAAATTATACTAAATCGTTTGTTTCCATTTTTGAACACATGTTTGTTCCATTAAACTCAATACTAAAATATAATCCTTTTAATTAAAATTTTATATCTGCTACTTTTGCAATATTTGTTTGATCCACTAGTTTGTACAGAAGTACTAAGCTTATAATCTCTGTTAATAAAATGAAATTTACGATTTTTTCCTTTATAATTTATTTCAGGATTATTGGAGTATTTTTATTGTTTGATGAATTAGATGTTTGTATTAGATGGTTAGCATAAAAAAACAATTTAGTATACTATCCTCATTGTCTGTATTTTTTATTTTATCTATCAACATTTTATTAAAAAAATAGAATATCAATCTTTAATTATTTTTCCTATTATTTATTATTCTATTTTGTTATAATCATGCAGGAGAAAAATAATTTAAGTGCATATTTTAGTATGTAAACTTGATATTAATAATGTATGATGTAAACAAAATGAATGTGCCCTCATGTCGTGTTCTAATTATTTTTTCTCTTCATTTTTCCTCAAGTATACACGAACACGCGATTGTCTGTATATAATTAATTATATTTAAAGCATACATTACTGAATTCGCAAATAAATTGGCCACGTATATCGATTCTACTATAAATATTCATAAAAATGGATTTCAAATGAATAATCAGTCACACAATATCAACAAAAAGATGATATATTTAATAATAAATCATTATTTTTATAGCATTCGTTTTAGTTAATTGGAATTCAAGAAAATTATGTTTAAAATTTAAATAAACCTAATAAAGTTTTAAAAGTTTATTTTACTTTTATTTATGATTTTCTTTTACAGAATTTTTTGAAAAGTTCAATATAACTCATAATATAATTTCTGTTATAATGTAAGAAAATTATCATTTTTAAATTTAATTAATGATCGAGTTGTTTCTAAAAAGATCAATATTTTTTATGTATATTCCAGATAAAAAAACGATCCTGCCAGGATTCGAACCTGGAATCTTCTGATCCGTAGTCAGACGCGTTATCCGTTGCGCCACAGGACCCTATGACATTCTGTCATTTCATATTGTAATTAATTCTTAATTTTTAAGGAAATATTACGAATTGTTATTAAATATTTTTATAGGTGTTTAAAGAAATAAAATAATATATATTTAAGTAGGTATTCCATATGGATGAAAATATTTTAAAAGTCAAATCAAATATATTCCGCATCAGGTATTGTGCAATTTTACCAGGATTCAACACAAGAATCTTTAAATCTATATCGTAACTCGTTGCTACAGTGCTATAGGACCTGCCATGCGTGAAAAATATATTGATTAAAGTTTAACGTTTACTTATATTGTGGTTTGTTCCTAGTGGGGAAAAAACGAAAATAGCGATATGTTTCTGATAGATACACCTCTCTTGATAGGAGAGTCAAGTTAAAATAATATTAATAATGTATTTCAATAAGTTGATAATATAATTGATAATTTAAAAAGAATAATAAAACATATAAATATTTTAATTTTTTATAAATATGAAATAGCTTTTTTGTAATTTATTTGAAAGTAAAATTCATTCAGTCATGTAAATGGCTTATATCATTTAATTATATACTGAATTTATGTTTTAAATAAAAGAGACAAATATTTCCATTTCTGGAAAAAACGTTTTTATCAAGAAGTAAATTTCCGTCTGCGAGAAAAAGTTTCATAAAAAAAAGTACGACTGCGTACAACTTTTACAAGACACAATAGAAAATTTCTTTCCTCGAAACATGGCTCTTATATCACTCTTAGATAAAAATCTAACTTTTTTGTAATATCACTTCCGTACACAACGACGAAAGAAAAATTTGCCATTGAAACTAACCCCTAGGGCTGACACATCGCGAACGCCCGAAGGTCGGGAAAGTATCGTCGCCGAAGTCAGTCATATGACGTCGTTACCATGGCAACTCTCAGCAAGTAGTTGTGCCATTAACAAAAATGTTGTCGGCCTTGAAATTTAGCTTCCCAGAGCTTGGCGGGCTCGTTGCCAGGCCTGATGTCGCGCGCACAAACTCGCCCGTTCATTGATTCACCGGATAGAATGGCGGCGGGTGTCGAGATCATGTGATACCGTGCGTACCACATTCTGGGACAATGGAACGGGTCGCGTGTGGAGCTACGCGTGCATACACATCGACCGTGAATTCGATCTTAGGCTGTACATTGGCTGCTTTTTATCGGACTTGAACTCACCACCACATAATATAAGATAAAAGATATTGTTCGGTCGTTCCTACGTTCGCTCGATATTTGTTTTTCCCATTTCATAGTCACGTTCGGTCTACAAACATCAGCAGACTTCATACGAATGAATAGATGTTTCATTCAGACTTCAACATGGTACGTATTGTTTGGAAAATTAGTTTAGCAAACTGGAACACACACAAAGGCATATATAGAATATACATATAAATGATATGTCAAGTTCAAAATAGCACATTCAGTACAAGTCAGTAATTATTTAAATTGAAATACAAAATCTCTGTATTGAAATAAAATACAGATCAGCATTTATTATTAATCTGTTGCATTGAAATGACACATAAAAACATTGTTTATACGTGAAATATAAAAATAAAAATATCAGTTCTGGTAGAATTCCAACCTTGAATCGTTGAATTTATTATCGGACGATTGGGATACCAGTGAGTCAAATAAGAGTTCTCTAAATTGTACAAAATAAAAGCGTAAAAGAATAGTTGGCACGTGGAATATTATTTTTGGGTCAAAATGTATATATCCGTATTTCATTAATATAGAGTAATTTTTAATATTTTTTAATCCAATTGTTAAAATATTTTATTTGAAGTTCTATAAAAAGTATTATTTTTTTTATTAATATTTATATACATATATTAATCCTCTATCGTTCTACTAATGAAAATTATTTTAATTTAACGATAACCACTGGTAAATTTATAAAAAATCCAATAAAAACTTATTTCAAAATTGTTTTTTTAAATTGACACAAATCCGAAATAACAGAAAATGAAACTAAAGTATATTTCCAACCTGAGTTTAAAATAGATAAAAATAGTATAGATATGAACTTGAAACTTGAATAATAAAAAAAGAAAATTTTGAGAATGAATATAGTTTTTGTAGAAAAAATTGCAAATATATATTTAGATGTAAAATAACAATTATAGAAAATATTATAGATATAATATAGATATAAATCATATAATATTATATAAATATAAACCATAAAAATTACTATTGTGAAAATAAAATAATATATATATATATATATATATATATATATATATATATATAATCAGACCTTCTACCCTTTACTAGATGAAGGCTTCTCCCAAATCCTTTCAATTCTAGTAATTCAGTTCTTTTCTATTCTATTCAACAACGACAAATTCAATTTTTTTTCACGTCTCTATCTCAACTGTCTATAGAATTTATCTATTATTTGTTATATTTATAAATCTTTCTCAAGTAATAATTCTTGTTATCTATCAGTGGACCTTTTACTTTCCTATATAACTTCTACATTTTCATATTTAAATTTTCTTTCTTATTACATTGCCCCTAATTTTTCAAATCCACTAATTTCTCTTTTTATCTCGAAATGTTTTTTCTAATATACATATTTTCATAGTTCATTATGTTGTCTAATATCATTAAAAAACAAGATTTAATTATAATAAGTGAGAATAGCTAAAATAGATCAGCAAAATAATTACCCTTTTAAAAAGAGGAAAATATTCGATTTAATAGTATAAATATTTTTTAAATTATTACAACTTTTTTATTCCCTGTTCAGTTACTTATATATATATATATATATATATATATATATATATATATATATATTCTTTATTAAGTAAATAACGAAACAAATTTATTGCTTACCCCTTAAAGTTACCTTGAAAATTACGACAATTATTTATAGGATTAAACAGTGTACATATTCTTAAATATATATGTATATATATTATTGGCTATAAATTTTATCCAAATTCATTAATATCGTTATTTATAAATTCAAATGAACTTTCGAAGAAATATTTTATCAGTGCTTTTTTACTTTCTTCGTTTAGAAAATATTAAATTATATTTGTACGATAAACGTTCAGGATAATATTATCATGCTTTAAAGTTTAAATATATATATATATATATATATATATATATATATATATATATATATATATATATTAATCTGTGTGTATATGTTTGAACACACAAAAGTATACATTTTGTTTGACTTGCTGAAAAACGTTCCATTTATGAAGGTTGAAAAGTCAAGTTCAATATACTTTTTGCTTATGAATATAAATTTTCTTTCAATAACATATTTCATTCAAGATTTTTTTATTCGTTTATCGTTAATTATATTTTTTTTGTGAAGTTGTGCCCGTAAGAAATCTTTCTTATTTATATTTATAACAACCATTGTCTTTATATATATATATATATATATATATATATATATATATAATTTTCAATTTTATGTATACATTCGTATAAATAAAATCTTTAGATAGATTTAAAAAAATATTTTTTTAAAAAAAAACATATAAAATCTACATCGTTGTGTTTGATAGAACTTTTTCAATTATAGTTTCGATATACTTGTAGATAAAGATAAACGACTTTAAAGTTAAAATTGATTTAAAAGAAATAATAGTTCAAGTTCCATAAAAATGTTTTTTCATATTTTTAATTAAAATATTTTTTTACTTGTATCAATTGATATTATTTTGTATTTTAAATTTTTGGTTGTTATAATTTTTAAATAAAATAATAGTAATTTTAATATCGTATTTATTCTTGGATATTTTTTTATCATTCCTTAAAAAATTCAAATATTTTATATAGAGTGACCAAATAAGACTAAAAGATATTAAATGATAGTAAGAATGTAAGTGTATGTCTAAAACCTTGAATCTCATTCAGTCCACCTTATATAACGATTATTACAGTAATTATATAGAATAATTATAGTATGAAATGTCAATCAAACTTAAAAATAAGTAAATTATTAAAACAATATTCAAATAACTGTTTATATAATGAATTTATTTTCGAGAAAATATACCATTTTAACTACAGCACTGAATCAATCTTGTTTAATGTCTAATTTTTAATTATTTGATTTTATTCATATTTTTATTGAATAAAAACAGAATAACTAAAAGAATTCAATAATTGAAAAAAAAATAAATTTATATAAAATAAATGATAAAATTTGATATAAGTGCAGAAATACGAAATCAATAAACAATACAAGAAGATATGAGAACATTTGAAATTTATTTACTCGAGTAATTCTAAAATAAATATTTTCTATACTATATTTTATTTTATTTTTCTATCCAAGTACGAAATTATTTTCGTGAATATATCCATCTAGATTCTCTCAAAATAACACTTGAGCAAAACATTGTTATCTAGTCGAAAAAATAACATTTTTATACAAAAACTTGTTCGCCGAGAACCCGTTTTTATCGGACGAGCTGAATAAATAAAAAAGCGTACTTTTTTTCGTTAAAGAACACACGCAGATACACACAAAGAGAGAGACTAGGGAAATTTTGCTGCGGTAAATCCTACCACTTTAGATAAAACTGTCCGGTTTATCTCGAGAGCCGAGCGTAGGAGTTAAATACATTGCAGAATATGAATCTGAATATGCTAGAAAATTGTACAATTGACGTTGAACATCCATTTTCGAATTACATTTGTAGATAGTTATATATTTTACAATTAGATTTTCAATAACGTCCATATATCGATCGATGCTCTATGTTGCAGTTCACATATATGAACCGAGGATATGTAGGATGAAAGTGCGTCATTTGAGCGAAACGTTTACGTCAACGTATGAACGTTTATTGAAAATGTGTTATTAAAATTAAAATATTTATTAAAAATATAATATAATGATATATGACTTAGTTTACTTTAATTATTTTTTTTTATTAATTTTCTTTGCTTTCAAAATGTTTATTTACATTATACAAAATATCAACACAAATATTTAAAATAGAAAATTAATTTTCTTTTAAATTGTTTTTAGAAAAGATAGTAACGAATTTTATTTTTATATTTATCTGTGTAGCAGACATTCGATGTTAAATCATATATTTATCTTAGCGAAAGTATTTATTAAGTAACAAAGACCGTTCTAAAATTATAATCTAGAAACTAACTGTAACACAGGTCTCGTGGCGCAACGGATAACGCGTCTGACTACGGATCAGAAGATTCCAGGTTCGAATCCTGGCGAGATCGAGCTTTTTTTAGATACAACTTTCCATATTTTTAACTGTAAATCTCATGTATTATAAAAACGCTCATGGTCTCGTGGCGCAACGGATAACGCGTCTGACTACGGATCAGAAGATTCCAGGTTCGAATCCTGGCGAGATCGTGCTTTTTTTAGACTGAACTTTGATATTTTTAAAAATATTTGCAAACAATAAAGCTTAAAATCTTATATGTTGTTGAATATTAATACGACTGAATACGTATTAGAAGACTCTTGGTACGAATCCTGGAGAGATCGAACTTTTTTAAATCTTTATTTTTGTGAATAGGGGCAAATGCTCTTGTAGTGTAAATAAGGATTATAGATTCCAGGTTGGAATAGTAAAAAAATTAAACTTTTTTATATTAATTTTCATTATTTTAAGTATAAAGTCATCCAAATATGACGCCTAGATTTGTGTATTATTAAAAAGAAACATGTGTTTAAAGTGGTGTATAAGGAACATGTGTATAGTTTCTTTTATTTCTTTTTAATAAAACACAAATTTAGGCGTCATATTTTGATGACCCTATATATCTTCATTAAGCTGGTAAACAATATTTAGTATTATTAAAACTGTAAATGGTCTTGTGGTGAAACAAGTAATGTGCCTTATAATTAATTAGACGATTCTAAGCTTGAATTAAAACGAGATCGAATTCGTTTGAATACTCGTAGAAGTTTCATGTCTCTAATTATTTTTTTGTCAATACACAAACAATTAGCTTAAGAAAAATGTTAAAATATTTATATTGCAATAGATGACAAATCTATGAATGAAAGAAAATGTTCCAAGTTCAATTTTAGATCAGACAATAAACATTTTATTATTTTTCTATTCTTTAAAATTTTATTCTAGCAAGCCTATAAAAACTTGTTTTTATAGAAATCTTCATCGATGATTTTATAACGCAATGTTAGTGTCGTATTTTATTTTTTGTTGAAACATATAGTAATTTGTTAAATTTTGTCAGACTTTTTGTTAAAGAATTTTTTTAAATTTTTATTAGATGTTGATATATTTTTTAGATAATTCGAAGTTACGATTTTTTAAAAATAAGAAGTAGTATATATTTATTATCAGTAATATATATATATTAAGGATATAATATCCTTTCTAACTATTTTTTTAGTGACAATTAGACAAAAGTCATATGGCATAATGAATAGCATATTTAATCAGAAAATATTATTGAAAATAGGAAAAAAACATACAACACACTTTTTATAAATTTTAATCGAAAAAAATATTAAATTTTTAACAGTAATATGAATATTGCTAATTTAACAGAAAAATTTCTTTTAATTTTTTCATATTTATAAAAAAATATTTTCTAAGTATCAAATAAATAATCATTATTATATTAAATTAAAAAAAAATTACCAAAAATATAATTTAAAAATATTATAAAATTCAGCTTGAGTTCTAGAGATATTATCATCTATATTAGTTTGTTTTTTTATTTTAATAAAAAAAATACAATTAAGTAAATAATAAAATAGAGAAATACGGAAATGATGAAACGGAATAGAAACTGGAATAAATAATATATCCATTTTAGTATTAAGTAAAAGATTATTTCCTTTTTAATCTTATTAGAAAGAATTTATTATTATTAACTTATACTCACACTGTAAAAAATGAAATCCGGTTTTATTTAGTTAAACCCGGTATAAAAGCAGTAAGTTATACATAAGCTATTAATTAAACAAATCGATAAAGACGTATGGTTTTAAAAGAAGAAAAAACCGTGTGAATACGTTTACTTTCTAAATTATATACTTGTATGTAAAACTTTTACGTCGATCTTGAAAGTGTTTGAAAATATTCTACACGCAAGTATGCATATTTTTTATATAAAAATAATGATCTGTGGCAACGTCCTCTAAATTACTTTCATATCAAAGCCCTGTGCGCATTATGAAAATAAGCGTACGTCCTTAATGAAATATTATTTTTTTTCAAACGAAAAATTTAACGTTCATTAAAAAAGTTTGGAAAAATTGCTGTACTTGTTACCTGCGGTTCGTTGAACCTTTTTGTAACTAATTATTTTCATGTTCTCTTTCAGGTATTTTTCAGAAAAAAATCATCTCTTGTACATTTACGAACAATTTTCCTTTGATTTTCTTTGAAATTTAATTTGATTTAATATTCCTTTGATGTCATTAAAAATAAATGTGAATTTTCCAACTTATGAAATTATTTATATTAAGTGAAATGTTTTGATTTCAACGTTACAGCGTATCAGTAATTAGTAATCATATTTTCATACAATTTAAAAAATATTTTGCGAATAAAAGTCGATCTCGCCAGGATTCGAACCTGGAATCTTCTGATCCGTAGTCAGACGCGTTATCCGTTGCGCCACGAGACCATAGACTCTTTTAAAAACACCTAAAATTTTAAGCTCTATTGTTTGCAAATATACTTAAAAATATCAAAGTTAATCTAAAAAAATGCTCGATCTCGCCAGGATTCGAACCTGGAATCTTCTGATCCGTAGTCAGACGCGTTATCCGTTGCGCCACGAGACCATAGACTCTTTTAAAAACACCTCAAATTTTAAGCTCTATTGTTTGCAAATATACTTAAAAACATCAAAGTTAATCTAAAAAAAGCTCGATCTCGCCAGGATTCGAACCTGGAATCTTCTGATCCGTAGTCAGACGCGTTATCCGTTGCGCCACGAGACCGTGAGTATTTTTTACACATACTAAGATTTTAAGCTCCGTTACTTGGAAAACCACTTAAAAATATTGAATGTTGAATCTAAAAATAATCTCGATGTCGCTAAGTTTCTTTTGTTGAATATTTTTTAGTCATCCATTGTATTATTTAAATTGCTATATTTGCTTTCTTCTGCTATATCAATTTAAAAGAAAATAAGTCTATATTCAATAATATATATTTTTAAAATACCACAATTCGATAAAGGGTTATTTGAAATGAATTTGGTAAATCGATGAAAATGTAAATAATTTCTGAACCATCTTTAAATCGAGATTGAACATTTTAAATCGAATAAAACTGATTATGAATTCAGTCGGAATATCAAATTGAAACTATTTTCATAACAGTATAAATTTTCATTCTCTATACAGGAATGAATAAATTATAAGATGTCTTGTACGCGATAAAAAACGTTACTTGACAAAAATAAAATATTTGCAGAGCGTTTCGTACGTGATGAAGATCACGGTATTGGTAATAAAAAAATTCAACAGAATGATACTAAAATTAAATTATTTACTTTTATACGATTTCTATTTCAAATCGAATACATCATTCAGAAATAACTAATTAATTTATATAGATATAAATTTATTACTTTTTATTATGAATAATATTCCTGCATTGCGAATTTCAATCGATTAATCATTTTAATGCCATTTTAAAACACGCTTAACGAGGTGTAGATGAAAAACAGTAGCTCGTTCTTTGCGTAACGTCGTTTTTTATTGCATATTGAAAGCACCAATGGTTAATCATATCAATTAACCTTGACACTTGGTGCGAAAACGAAAACGCCAAACGTCACACCACCTACAAATACAGCAATCATGCGTACGAACTGACGAGTTCCGGGAACATGGGTCGATACCGGGATAATTTAATAATATTAGGATGATTGCTCTTTGCTACTAATCTTCGACGTACATCGACATATACATAAACACGTTCATACGTACAAACACACACACACGTTGAGATAAATGACGTACAAGGCACGAGAGTCGTAAATTTTTTGAATTGATCTCATCATTTAATTAAATATATAGGCTGAGAACAAATATAATTTTAAAGGGAACTGTTCTGATTATTTTAAACACGAAAACGTTTTCTTTTAAATTTATTTTTATTTCCGGTTCAATTGAATTAAGTATTTAGATTTCTTATCTTATTTTATACTTGTTTAATAATATTTTATTTATTCAAATCATATTTTTACTACACATTTTATGACGATAAAAAATTTAATTACGCTTTTTATACGATTTTATTTTCGAATATTATATTACATTATAAATATATAATATAAATAATTTTTAATTTATATACAAACAGAAAAAAATCTCAAATAAAATTCTGGAAACGTATATAATACACTGAATAATATTGAACCACATTTCATAATATATTTCTTGGAAATTTATTTGAGAATTCCAACATACTCTAAATACTTATTTTTTTTATTGAAAATATATTTCTCAAAATTGATTTCATTATATTCTGTATTCTTGTTATTTATAATTACAACTGCTATTGTCTTCCTAAAGTAAAATTCTATAGAATTTAAGCAGAACAAGAAAATTAAATTGGAATTTTTCTCGTATATATTTCTATCAAATTACTGTTTTAACAAAATGTTATGAGATTATATATTTAAATATTTCTACATAATTCAAAAAATAAAAAAGAATTAAATTGTATATAAATATATATATATATATATATATATATATATATATATATATATATATATATATATATATATATATATATATATATATATATATATATATATATATATATATATATATATATATATATATATATATGAATATAGTTATTTTACAACTAACTTAATAATGTATTTAAGGAAAAACATGAATACGTTATAAAAATATATATAATATTTTTAATACATTAGTTTTAATCTTAGCTTCATCTAAAATAGATATAATAAAAATTAATATGTAATATTTATTCTATATGCTTTTTATAAGTAACAAAAATACAAAAAAATATTTTCTAGGAAAATTAAGATCAAAACGAAAATCCATATCGGTAAGTCCAAATATGTGTATTAAATTCTTTAATCTGTCAACAAAAACTATATTTGTTATGATAAAAAGCTTATTACATTTTTAAACTAAATAATTTACATTGAATTTTTACAGAATAATTGCTTCAAATTAAATATAGATAGAAATTTTACAAAATTTATAAGATACAAGCAGAAAGTTCATATCGATTTTGGTATGAACTTTTCTAGACAAATTCATTCATTGTTATACTAAAAATCTGCCATATTTTATAATTTAATTTAACTTTAATCATTGTTTTTTCATTGTAATTTAATTTAACATACATAAATCACTCATCCCTATGAAACATTCTATAAAAATGTTCAATATTCACTTGCTCAGAGTAAATAATAAACACAATGATTTTATACATCACTCTAACAATAATTGCACAGCTATTAAAATGCGCATTAATGATTAAAGTGACTATCAAGAATTTTTATAAAATCTTAACTTATTGGGTATGAGTCATTTGTGTTAAGTTGAATTGCCAGAGTACCAAAACAAATAATATAATTTATTTTAGACTAACGTATAGCAAATATAAAAATAGATTTCAATAAAAAATCATAACTGGAGTCGTATGACCTATAACCACATACGTTATCCATAATACTAAAAATCTTAAATTCTACTACTTGCAAATACATTTAAAAACATCGAAAGTGTAATTTAGAAAACCTCATTCTTGCCAGGATTTGAACCTAGATTTTCTGATCGGTAGTTACATATGCTTCCGTTACACCATGAGACCGTGAACAATTCTTACCATCAGCTTTTAAGCTCTATGCGTGTAAGTATACTTAAAAATATCGAAAGTGCAATTTAAAAAAGCTCGATCTCGCCAGGATTCGAACCTGGAATCTTCTGATCCGTAGTCAGACGCGTTATCCGTTGCGCCACGAGACCTGTGCTACCTTTAAAAAAATATAATTTTTGTTCTATTCATTTGCATATTTTAAGATACACAATCGTTTATCTTTTTACAACCTACTCTAGTTTCAGTTTCTGGATTCACACACTGCTCTAAATAGTTTTTTCTTACTTCCTTATTAATTTCAAATCCATCGTTTTTATTTTGTATTCTATTTCATACACTATTCATTTTTCAACATAAATAAATCTCTTATTAGAAGTATTTTTATTATTATTTTTCCCTTATAATCTTTAATGATATATAATTCTATTTATACTGCCATTAATAATTTATACACTTTTCTTATACCTATCAACATTGACATTTTTAAGATTCTAACGTATTTGTACCAAAAATCTGTTTAGCTTTTTTATTTTGAATAAATTCTACGATTTTTCCCGAACACTGTAAATGAATGATTCTAAGTAACAACTGCGAATAATTGTATTCGCACAATACATCATTTTGTTCCAATTCGAGGAATTCTATTATTATCCAGATCATAAAATTTTCACTGTAATATGCATTTTTCAATGATTCAATTCAATTTTTGTTCTTTCCAGGAATCATTTTCAGTAATTTATTACAATTAAAAAAATAAATATGATTGTATGAATAATAAATAGATTTTTTCTTATTTCTGAAAGAAATGATTTATTTTTTAAACTTGATATATGATTTTAGTTTTGAATTTATATGCATATATATATATATATATATATATATATATATATATATATATATTTATTTAAATGTGCTATTATAAATATATTTAATATCGACGTTTTTCGATTCTATCAACCGTACCCCATCAAATCCATCACATAATACACATAATCATTGAATTTAATATGTAGGTTGGTTTCGAGTACTTTCGATTTATCGACGTATTGCCCCAACAAGCGATTCCGTGCCGCGTTTAGAGATATTTGAAAACGTTGCTCGACTCTCTTATTTCGCAAAGTTGTGGGCGTTCGTAACGATCCGCACTGCGGGAAATGCATTTATTATGTAGAATGCGTTTGATATGTGCCATATCGTGGTGCCCACGCATATTATTCTAGTGGCAGTACGGGAAATTTCGTCGTTTCATTACAGCTAATAAATAATATTTATACCGGGAAAACGAGATTTATTCCTAGCTATAATATTTGAGGTGAGATGAGAGATGATACCGCATCATGGAAACGAAAAAATAACTGGTATTAGACTTGTTATGTTTTTGAATTAAAAAGTATTTTAATGCACACAATTAATACTTTGAAGTAAAATAAAATACTAAGATTAATTAAAAAATCTACTTTTTATTCTAACTTATTTTAATAATATTCAGTTACATTTTATTTGAAAATAAAAAAATGTATTTCAAAAAATATTTTATAATTTTGCATCTAAATTTATTAATTAATGCATCGTTTTGACTAAAAATAAGTGTTACATTGTTTATTTATATTCCATATAAAAATTATATACTCTACCTTAAAAATATGTTTCTTTATTCAATAGTATTATTTTTTGTAACCAGAATTCGGATGTTAATTTTTTAGTAATGTTTATATTAAATTTCCTCTTTTTTTAAAAAATGTCACTCATTTTAAAAGAAACATGACTATTATACTTTTCAAAAATTGATTTATATTTTTAATGAGTAATGTTTATTTAAAAATCAAGTAAATAATTTCATTCTGATTAATAAAGTCAATTCAAATAGATTAATAATAACTTATATTTTTTTAATTACTAAGTAAATATTACATAAGAACAATAAAAATTTAAAAAAATGTTTGATAAATAACTGTCATAACTTTTTATTAAAAATAATTTAAATGAACATTTTCATTTAGTTCTACAAAGGCTTATATAAATTCAAGTAAAATATACATAAAATTTTCTATGAAATAAATTAACAAAAATCGTTTCTCTCTTTAGAAATATATATATATATATATATATATATATATATATATGTATGTATATATGTATGTAGAAAACTAATCTTCATGAATCCACCTTCAAAAGGTTTTAATACAAGTAACCATCCTCACACATAACGCGCTTTAATCCTTACAGTGTAAATAAATCATCGACTTCAAAATGAAAGCGCACCTTCGTCGAACACACAAATTGCTAAACTCGTTAACGTTGTGTAATTTCTATTTGCGGTTTCTCTTTTACAATAATCGTTTACTTAATATCGAATTTAATAATACGTCAGTTTACTAACACAAAGACATTTCAACTTTGACATTTTGTACAAACAATAATTAAGATTATATGTGTATATATATATATATATATATATATATATATATATATATATATATATATATATATATATAATGTATATTATTATTTAATTATGTATCAAAATAATAACAAAGTTATTTATAGATAAACTCTATTGTATAAAATAAAGTGAAATTGAATTTGTGTACTAAATATTTTATTAAATAGCTAAATTTACTTGAATATTGAAATGAGAGGCGTATAAAAATAACTAGAAAATAATTAACAAAAGTTGTAATTATGTTTTTATAAATGTATATAAATAGATTTAATAATAAATTAATTTCTTAAAGAGATTATATATGTAATTAAAAAATAATTCAATTCATATATAATTGCAAAATATATTATTTACATATAAATTGTACGTAATTTTATTACACAAAACACAAGTTAAATAACGTAGTAATTTTTTTTGATGTATTAATCTCTTGGGAGTTCGACAGAAAAGTTTTTTTTAATATACACTTACTACATAGAAGATTGAACAATTCACATCATTGAATATAAATTATATAATTTTGTAATTATTTTAGTGATTCTTATAAATAATAACGTATTTGAAATGAAATATAAAAACCAATTTGTACAAAAGGCTTTTAATTTTAATCAATGTTACAGTCGCTATTATTATCTATGACACTTTGGGATCTTGTCTCCAAAGATTCAATATCTCGCTTAAAGAATTCTGTTTTTTTTCAACAGAAAAATGTTTCAAAGTGATTTTTGACTTCATAAATATTTAGCATTTTTTCCCAACAAGTGAATGCTTCAGCAACTTAAACTGCTGATATTCAGATGAAGCTATGTTCGGTGAATAAGGAAGATACAGTAACATTTTCCACTCCAACCTTTTTATTTTTTTTTGCATGATTCTTGTTGTATGTAATTTCATGTTATCGTGCTGCAAGATGACATCCTTCCTGTTGATCAACACAGATCATTTTTCTAAAAAACTTCTTTCATTAACTTTCTAACTTTAGTCAGTATCGTATCTCCAAGTTTTAAAAATTCAATGTGAATCAGTTGATTAAAATTTTACCAAATGTATAAAAAACATTTTTTCAGTATAAAATTGGGCTTTGGTATTGGAACTGGAGTTTAATTTGGTGAAATCGATCGCTTAGTTCACTTTAAATTGGTCTAAAGAACACATTTTTCTCATTTTATTTGCTATACCTTATTGTTAATAAGTTACAAATTGGTATTATCTGTTATTTGTTAGTCGAAGAAAGTTCGTATGGAATCCATTTCCTCTCTTTGTGAACTTTTTCAATTTATTCCAAATATCTGTGAACTGTTGTTTGTGTAGATCCAAATTCTTGTAATAATTTTTCGAAAATCAATTTTGGATCAGATTTAACAAGAAAATTTAAAGCCTCATTATAAAATTTGACTAGTCTCCCACTTCGAAATATATCAGAAAGGTCAACACTACCTTCCGATTTTTTTTTAAAATCTACGTTAAAATTTGTGGACTTCCAACATATGATCATAGATATCAAAATTTTTTTTAATTGTAGCTGTTGTATTCAATCCATAATTAAAATTGGACAGCATGTATTATCGAATATGTTCATTTGAAGATTTAAATACTGCTATTTTGTTGTAACGAAGACAATTTGGAAATTACATAAACAGAAAATTGAATATTATACACGCATAACATAATAAGATTTGAAATAACTGCTCAAATCAGGTATGGAACGTTTCTAAAAATAACTTATTAGATGCGTCATAACTTATGTAAATTCCTAATATTAGTTTTTAAGCTTCTTTTGAGACTATGAATACATTATAAATGTCCGGGTTTGAATTTTGGCACATTTGTCTTCGGTAAAAATAATACATCTGATTTTTTTGTAGCTCTTCATTTGCTAATATTTTTTCATTTCGTATACATAGGTTGAAAGTATCCAAGTTAAAATTCTATTCCTTACCAGTAAAAAAATCTGACCAAATTGTCTAACTTGAAATATCATTTCAGTAGACTGTTTCCGAATTCCTTTCCTCTCTACTTTACCACTTAAGGTATGTAAACAAAACTAATGTACAATTTTGTGTACAACCACCATCATTCATCCTTTATTCATGTCTCAAGTGTATAATAATCTAATCAGCTTACAAGGCAAATTAATGTTCTCATGTTGAAAGTTTGCAACATTAGAGAACGGTTGCCTCTTTTGCAATACATGTTATACATTATGTGTTTCGACGAGACATGCACTCATATCTGCAGAATCGACAAGAAAGAATGAGTTCTTGAAACAATATCTAAAAATAAACACAATATCAAGAAGAATAGATTGTGTCAACATGTTGCACAGGTTTACCAACAGTAAACATTTTTTCCTGTTCTCTGACGAGAATGCAAGATGCAGCACGAATCAATTTAAGTGCCTTATTATTTATAATATTCAATTTTTATTTTATTATTTTTAAAAATACGAATAATAATATCGATCTTAATTTTTAAATACAGAAAATTATATAAATTCATAATTAAAAAATACAGAAAAATTAATGATTCATTAATTTATTTATGCTGTATTAATTGTTTTTTATGTTAGTAACAATATTTGAAGGAATTTTATATTTTCTCTTTAAAAAATATAACATTTTAGAAAAAAATGTATTTCTATTTTAAAAATAAAACCTCCAACAAAACGATTCTTCAGAGTGTCATATTTTATTGAAATATATATTTCGAACGTCAGAAAAATTGATTTAGATGTGTTCGATATCATAGAATTGTCGTGAGATATATGCACGGTTTTATATGAAGAGACAGAAATTGAAAGTCTAGATAAGACAATAAACGGTTAGAAGGAAATTGAATTTTACACGCTATAATACACATTGCGCCTAAAGTCAAGCAAGCGTATCAATTATGAGAACACTGAGCTTTAAACAGAGCATTGTATACGCAAGTTATCTCTTCGTAACGGCCATGAAAACATTTCTCGTTGTAATTATTTTATAATAAAAGAGAATATACGTATAAATATAACTTAATGCCGGAAATAGAAAATATAATTGTTCAGGTGATGTATAAGAAATGAGAATATTCGC
This sequence comes from Neoneuromus ignobilis, assembly GCA_029203775.1. Taxonomy (NCBI): domain Eukaryota; kingdom Metazoa; phylum Arthropoda; class Insecta; order Megaloptera; family Corydalidae; genus Neoneuromus; species Neoneuromus ignobilis. The sequence continues at coordinate 8,417,485 of CP092090.1, read as the reverse complement.
ACGGTGAGTTTTAAACAGGTCGTATGAAATATGCGTTAGATAATATTTTGCTAACTTTCATATCGACCTTTTTAGTTGACTTTTAAATGTCAATGATAATAGTATCCAAAAATATATTCACGTTCGATTATTTTATATGATTCTAATTAAAATGTAAACGCGGTAGTTTATTCATTTTAGAAAATGTTAAAAAATATTTTATATTTTTAAAAAATGTTCTTTTAAAAATAAGAAATCAAATTTATTATTGTTAAAAAAGAACAATACGATAAACTAAGTTATATATTGATAAAATAAATAAGGACAAGTTATTTATAATATAGAGTAATAAAATTTTTAATAATAATTTAATCTCAAATCAAATTCTTCATAAAAAGCATAATTAATGTTAAATCAAAAAATGACAATACGTGTAGTAAAAAAATCAAAATTAAATAATTTTTCGTAACAAATTACAATTAACATTTTACTATATTAATTACTCATATAGTAGTAAATATTTATAAGAAATTATTATTAAACAAAAATATTCAATAAATATTACTCCAGTTAGATTCTTACAAGAATACTTATACAATTTTTCAAATATATGTACCAAAAATTCGTTTAATGAATTTTTTTCGTTTATAAATTTATTTATCGAATTTCTATTCATAATTATTAATAAAGAATAAAACATGTAATAAAATTATTATTGATTTCACTTTATTTATTATAATAAACATTCGTTAAACGAAACGATTTTATTTTTTTAAAAAAATATTATTTAAAATAATATAAAAAAGTAAATAATAATATTGTTGATTGTAATTCGTTTAACGCAACGAAAATTCATTTAATAAAAATATTTACATTTTTCAGTTATTTTTTTTTAAATAGAGTGAAATATGAAATACAACTATTACTAATTTTATTTCGTTTAACGTAACAAAAATTCGTTTAACGAAATGATTTTGATTTTTCTCAAAACTTTTTAAAATGTAATAAAACGAGATAAAACTATTATTGACAATATGTTATTTCGTTTAATACAACGAAAATTCATTTTAACGAAACGATTTATTCAATTTCTATATGAAATAGAAAAACGTATTAATTAAAAACTATTATTTATTTTATTTCGTTTAACGAAACTGTTTAGAATTTCTTCAGTATTTTTTTTAAAAAAACGACATTAAAATAAATCTATTGTTGATTTTATTTCATTTATAAACACGAGAAATTGTTTAACAAAACGAAAATTTGTTTAACGAAATGATTCAGATTTATTTAAATTACATATGAAGTAAAAAAAGGCGTTAAATAAAACTATTAATTATTTTATTTCTTTTAAAGTAATGATAATTCGTTTAATGAAGTAATTCAGATTATTTAATTTTTTTTCATTTGAAAAAAAGATTGAAATAAATTGATTACTGATTTCATTTTGATTAACGTAACGAAATATCGTTTAACGAAATTGTTTAAAATTTTTCCAATGTTTATTCTATATAAAATAAGATTGAAATAAAATTGTTGTTGGTTTCATTTTGTTTAACGTAACGAAACTTCGTTTAACGAAATTATTTAAAATTGATCTAATGTTTATTTTATATGAAATAAGATTGAAATAAATTTATTGCTAGTTTCATTTTGTGTAAAGTAATGAAACATCGTTTAATGAAATTGTTTAAAATGTTTATTTTATATGAAATAAGATTGAAATAAAATTGTTGCTGGTTTTATTTCGTTTATAAAAACAAAAAATCATTTAACGAAACGATTCTGATTTTTTAAAATTATATATGAAGTAAAAGATGTTAAATAAAATTATTATTAATTTTATTTCGTTAAACGAAATGAAAATTCGTATAACGAAGTAATTCAGATTATTTAAATTTGATTTGAAATACGATTGATTTTATAACTATTACTGATTTCATTTTGTTTAACGGAACGAAACGAAAGTTCGTATAACGTAATGATTCGAATTTATTTAAATTTTATATACAGTAAAAGAGTATATTAAATAAAACTCTTATATCATTTTGTTTAACGGAACAAAATTACGTTTAACGAAACGAAAATTCGTTTAACGAAACCGTTCAGAATTTTTCCAAGATTCAAATAGAATTTTTATTGATTTCATATACGTTGTTTTAAATTCAGTCTTCGATTGAATTGATATCCAACTTATTTATTTTTTGGTAGATATTTATCATTCGCTCTCATCTAAATTTAAATAAGAACTAAAGGTTCAATTAACACCAGAGAGCTTTTCAATACATTTTGTAATATAAAAAAAATTGTCGATATTTTCGAAATTATCTTTGAATATCTATTATTCTTATTAAATATTCGAAACGTCGTCTTGTACGTGAAACGTTCTTCAACACCTGTTCCTAATAATAAGAAATGCATTGGTCGTAATGTTAATATAGTGTTATCGAACGAAATTGACCACAGAAGAGGTATTGTTGTGAATATGAATCCACATGGTTTTACATATCTATCCATTCATTCATTTATATATATATATATATATATATATATATATATATATATATATATATATATATATATATATATAAGATGTGTTGTATGTAGGTGTATATATATTGAGTCCTTTTTACAAGGAAACATCAATACTTTGTATTCGCAACGTATATAACGTACAGACCTCTGATTAGCAGCGGTGTATATCACGTGACCCCAACCAGCCGATTGTAGAAAGTTATCACGGTTGGTAGTGGTGGTATCGTGAGAACGGCAATCGTTCTCGTCTCACTCGCCTCGTTCGCTTCTTCCAGTTTGCTACCAGGCTTGGTACAGAGTGGACGTGTATGTAGCACAGTGACTGTCGAACCGATTTCTTTTTTTTTCTTTTTTTCATTTTCATCCCTGAACATTACATGAAATACTCGTACGCAGTCACTGCATCCTGTACATTAAAACCAATCTAGAGATTGAGTCGTTTTAACAGCGTTCAGGTCCAATCCAAACGCAACGACATCCGTTTTTCGAGTTCACCAAGTCTGGTGCAATAGAACAGTACATGTTTTTCGTACAAATAAATAAACAGATAAATTAAAAAATAAATGAGAGACTTGACAAGTCGTCCGATTTCATTCGTTCGATAGCGAGATGACTAGACCCGTAAAATACATGTGAAGTGACGTCGTTTTTTTTGTGTTGATTTATTTTTTTTTCGTTTCGGTCTTTCGCACTGTCGTCGATTCAATCAGTACCGAATTCGATTACGAAAATCAGTCGATGGTCGAAACAAGTGTAATATATTTTCTGTTTTGTGACCTGCTGCCTGGGTGTGTTTCTTTTGTGCTTGGTGCGTTGTCTCTTGTTCATCGATCCGAAGCTATAGCGGCGCACAAGTCTATCGTTCGGTCGACCAGCCGAGTCGGGTGTTGATACGAGTGCGACGAAGAGAGTCGCTTGCGAGTGTATATACACTCCAACGTAAAAATAATAAATACATAGCAAACGTTTCGTCGTACGTTCCCGTTGTTGTACACCCATTTGGCAACGTTGCAGTTTTAATAACACACTCACAGCTGATCGTCAAGGTAGGTATATACAATCGCACAAATTGTTCTTGTTGTTCCGTCGATGTTCTATGTGTAATGACTTTTAGTGGTTTTCGCAGCACTCGGTTACGTTCTCATATTGTCATGTTCGTTATTTTTTTGTATAGCTGGAGGACATCTAGTTTCGAAATCAGCTGTGTTTGAATTGCACTTTCTTATACGTGTTTTATAACATTACTCAGTCAGTGTTTGTTGCTAAGCGAGTACGAGATCGAAAATTGGTCAAATAATTATATACTTTTTTTTATTTTCGTTTTATCGAAACCAGTCGTTAGTGAGTTACAAGATTTTCGTTTTATTACTGAAATCCAATCGTGAATTATATAACATATCTGCACGTACGATTTTGCACCTTGCTTCACGATTGCAATAAAATTAATGAAGTGAATAACTGGAACAACAGTTTATATTACTTTTGTGTAAACGTAACACGAGTAAAATATTCATAACTGGTAATTTTTTACAGTTAAGATCGTAATTATATTCTAAAAGAATAATATTTATACATTTAAAAAAATAATGATATGTATTTATAAATAAAAATATAAAAAATTAAATTTTTATCATTTTATTAAAAAATCATAAATTAACATACTTTAAAAGTAATTAAATTTGCAAAACAAAATCGAACTTTTGATATAAAATGTTAATATTTCTCCATGTTTATATTTGAATATTGATTTTTGTACATATATTCAAGATTAAATGGATTTGTTTCATAAAGGTCTTTAAATGTTTTAAATATATAAAATTGAAAGATTTCAAAACGTTTAAAAAACAATTATTTTATATAAAATGTTGATACTAGTCTACATTTGTATATACAATATATATGCACTCAAGTTTAAAAAAACTCGAACGTTTTAGGGAACAGAAAATTGATTTTTTTAAACCAAATTAAAAAACAAAATTGTATATTTGATACAAACAGTAGATAGTTTTTTAATTTTTATATATAAACACAGTAGAATAGTTTTTTGTAAATATTTTGGGTTAAATGCTTATCATTTTAATTAATTAAAACTATAAAAAAGTTTTTAGAGAACGATAAAATTTAGAAGAACAAATTTTTAATATCAAAAAATACCCTATTCATATTTCTATATTTGGGCATTTCTAATATTGATTTTTACAATTTCGAGCACCATCAATTTTTAATATTCTACATAGACAATTATTTTTTCGTATTACGTAGTTTCATTGAAAAATTAATTAACCTCATTTCAGTTCGTAAATACATTATATATATATATATATATATATATATATATATATATATATATATATATATATTTATATTTAATATTACCTTATATGTCTTTTTTGATTAACTGACCTCTAATAATCATTTTTTCTTTGGTTGATATTTATTGAGTGAGTGATTCATATATTATACGTTATTTTTATATATATTTTTATATTTATTAAAAAATGGTTGGCATTCACTTAAATAAAAGCTTAATTAAGCATATACACACGCGTATATAATACATATATATATATATATATATATATATATATATATATATATATATATCCTTATACACTATCGCAGTTATTAAAAATTAAATGACAAAATTAAAAATAAAATAATAAATAGTTATTTTACATATAAAAGATTTTTTTAAAAACAATAACAGAAATAATGAATATAAATAGAAACAATAAATTTATATTAATATTTGCTTATATATCATCATCATTAACCTTTTTCCATTCACTGCTAAAAGGTATTTTTCAAAAATTTTCATTTCCAATAATCCAATGTCTTTGTTTTTTATTAACATCGACAAATGTTCATATTTCTCTTATCCTATTTGTCCATGAGTCTTTTTTCGGTATTTTTAATATTTCTGCGTTCCTAATCAATACTTTATATTGTGTTATCTCATTCAGTCTCATTGGTTAGGTAAAGCCTCAATGAAATGTTTTTCCATTCATTGGTATTTGGTTGTACTCATTATGTTGACCAGGGAGGTTGGTGAGGACTGACGAGTTACTCCCTTAAGCAGATTAGTTTTATTAAGGCTGAAATTTCGCTTGACCTCTATTGTGATTATATATATATATATATATATATATATATATATATATATATATATATATATATATATATATATATATATATATATACAAACACACATACTGGAAATTTAATATTAAATTAAAAATTAAGGAACAAAATATTCAAAAATAATGTCTTAAAATATAAATATAGAGGACAACAAATAATTTATATATTATTTATTTTTAATATATATATATATATATATATATATATTAATATTGATTTTGTATGAAAGAAAATTAGTTTAAAAATTAATTTTTGATATTGATGATTTGTGTAATAAATTTTTAAAAAAATATAGGTGCAATTATTCACAAATAGAATTTATTTTTATGTTGTTTTGTGTAGATTTCACAGGTAAATATTATGAGAAAGAAATATGGTTTAAGGTCTTCAAAATTATTGCAATACATTAAACATGTCATTGATTTGGCCCAGTTAGATACTTCACATACATATATTTTGGTGTAACCTAGAAAATGTACATCCATGTCAGTATTTTCTCCTATTGCGAAATCTGTTACATAGAATTAATTGTAACAAATCGATAAATAAAAGCGAGTTATTGATGAAGGCATATTTTTATTAATATTTCATTTATATTTTTATATTATTTATTAAGTAACAAATATATATATATATATATATATATATATATATATTACTCTAAACAAACCTGCATTGATTATACAATTGAAATACTTTTTATTTTATTTCGAACAAACTGTGATTCTCAATCAATCTGTGAATTCGACTACGAAATTCCGGTCTAATCAGAACAGTTTATCCTCTAATAATATTTTCCTAATTCATTAGTGTTCTGTTGGCAGTAACTAACAGTGAACAACTCTGACAACAACTGAACAAATTTCAAAATGTACTTTCGACTTAAACTGGCAATACTGTATCTTATTTTCAACAAAATTTAAGTGTTTTATTTTTCAATTGACATTTTATTTGTCTGAAATTAAAGTGGAAGAAATACGAAATTTTAAAAAAATTATACTAACATTAAAGATTAATTATAGTAAAGAAAATGCACATTCGATTCATTTTTTTTTAAAAAAAATAATTGCATTATATTTTATAGAATTATAAACACACGAACAATTTTATGAATTCAAGGTATTGTTACAATGATTAATATTTGAAATTGTTAAATAAAAAAAGAAACAAAAAGTCATTAACATTGTCGAGATTGTAGTTTTTTTTAATTTTTTACCGTGTTTATAAATAGTGTAAAGAATTGAATTTCACACCAAGAAATAAATATATAAAATACTAAAATGACTATAGTAACGCATATATATATATATATATATATATATATATATATATATATATATATATATATATATATATATATATACACACACACGTGTATAGTATAAGAAGTGTATTTATTTACAGAACAATTAATTGAAATAATTACAAAACATATTAATGGAACTGCGTAAATAAATTATCAATTAATAAATAGTACTTATGTGATAATATATAACTAAACTACTTACAATAGTTTAAAACACTATTTAAAGTGTTTATATGCGTATCAAGTTATTTTTGATATATAAAAAAAATTCTAGTAAGTGTATTTCTATATCTAAGATAATGCTTGTAATTTAATTGGTTATTATCGAATTTTATCAATATTATATTATTCTTAGAAATTTATCGTATGATATTTTTCCATCAATTTAAAACTGAACTAATGATTATCGAAAAATGAAAAGAAATTATTTTCAGTTAAAGAATCAAAACAGGTGATGTATGAAACTTCATACGACAAATAATATGGAAACAAGTTTTCAACGAGATCTAATCTCTATAAAAAAGAATGACGTTCACCATCTGTGCATCATAATAAAATGATGTCATTGACGTAGACGTCATAGAAATCTCTGTAGAAATGTTATATGTCGAGTGACGTTATGATGTACAGATAGGGTTTTGATGAGTGAAAAAAAGTTCGGTTAGTCAAGTATGATTTTATTGTAAAAAATCGCCGTTCACGGCGAACGAGTGTCATAATTTTGACCTTCGTCGTCGTTTATTTACGCTTCTCTTGAACGAGGATATTTTATTATTCCAGTACAGTACCATTTCAATCAGACAGATCGAATTGTGCTACACCCACGTGGCGTAACAATAGTTCGTAGCACATTTTCTAGGATTATCATCTGTGTCACGAGTATGTAAACGAATGGAGATTAGATAAATATATATGTTGGAAATTGTGAAAAATACATTTACACACCTCATTGTTTATATATATATATATATATATATATATATATATATATATATATATATATATATATATATGCGACACAGTTTGTATAATTTAAATTAGTTCTATTCTCTTGTAAAAAACGTACGAATTATATACATACTAATAAATAATATATTGTACTAAATTCTTTGTGTTCAGTAGGTCAACGCACTTACAAATATGAAACTGTATTAAATTGAATAGATATTTGAGAATATTTTTTTCATTGTGGAATTCTTCATAGTTTACATCTACTTTATATATATATATATATATATATATATATATATATATATATATATATATAACTGCAATCATTAGTCAAATATAGAACATTGAAAATTTAGGCCAAATTCAATTGTAAAGAAAGTACTTAGAAAAAGTATTTGCAAAAATAAAATGAAGAACAGAAATGAATACTATTCTAATATTAAATTAAAAAGAATAAATTTGATTATAAGTATATAATTCTAATTGAAATTCCCATGAACCTGAAAAGCTAAATAAATGTGTATATATTATTATTAACAGTAGCAACAATTTCTCTTTAACTACTTCTGAATGAAGGCTTCTACTAAAACTTTCCGATTCTAGCGATACAACGTTTTTCTCTTCCATTCCACATCAACAAATTTTCTTATGTTTATTCCATTTTATTTATTTATTATGAGGTCATTTTTTTACCTTTTATATCTCTTGATTGCTAATAAATAATTTCTCATGTCCATCAATGTTTTTTTTTCTTGAAATATGACCAGCCCTTTTATTTTTTCACTCTTATTTATATCATCCATTTTTTTTCTTTCTAACCTACGTATTTCTCTCTTGTCTCTACGTATTATTCCTAACATGCATATTAATTTTTTCTATTAATTTTTGTTCATTTCTATTTTATTTATCTTTGCCATTGTTTTATTTCTCTGGCTCGCTCTTATTCCACTTCCTTCGAATTTTTATTTAACACTTGTTTTGGAATTCCATTCTTTGGCATTCTATCCATATGCCCAAACCACTTAGTCTCTTCTCAGTAATTTCAATTATGGACTGTTATTCGACTCACCCTCTAATTATATATTCTCTTAGTTTGTATCACCTCGTTACATAAAACAGGTTATTTAAATTTCATTTTTTTAATAGAAATTCCTGTAAATGTTCTGTGTTTTAATGTTTTCAAATCGTTACCATCCTCAGTGGAAGTTTTTAAGATTTTTAAACCAGATTTGTAATTCTGATTAGTTTTATTATTTATTATTATTTTCAATATTAAAATTATTTATTATTGTTTTGTTAAATTTACTTTTACAATATTTTCATGTTAATATCCAAAAAGTTTTTGACTGTATTAATTTCAAAAATGATACATTTTTGTAAGAAGACAGTAAATAAACATGACATAAATTATTTTCACACGAAAAATAAATTACATTCATCATCAAATTTAAAAATATTCATATAAAGACGCAATGAATTATAATTTGTAGCTTTTGTGCTTTCCCTAATCCTCAAACATATATGTGAAGCTACACGAACCTATTTTGTATGTGAGTAATTGCTCACCGACTGTAACATTTATCTTGTACAATCTTAAAATAGACCAAAAAAATTAAATTCGTGTTTGTAATTGTTAGCAAGAAATCGTTTCAGCATATTTGTACGTAGATGAGTTAATTTCTTTGTCTGACATTCATTATAATAAATAACAATTTTTTTGGTACAAAATAGAAAATTCACCAAAAACAGTAACGGTCATGATATGCAAATAATAAATTTTAATGGCACATGATGGTCTAAATTGAATTATTATAACATTGTGTTAAAATATTGAAATTAAAGTAGTCAATATAAATTTAAATAAATTTAATATTTTTAAAAAAAACTATTTCTATTGTGTATGGTCAGTTTAAGATTTTAAGAGTTTTAAATTAACTACATATGTATTTTTTATTTAATAAGGATTTGATAATAAAATAATCGTTGTTTGATATTTTTTTAAAATTGTTTAATACAAAATACTTGTATATTTTTTTTATTTTATCACAAAAATATATTATCATCAATAGCATCAACCTTTTTCCATCCACTATTTAATGAAGATCTCTTTCAAAACTTTCCATTTCGAATGATATAATATCTTTTCTTCTATTTCACATTAATGATTTTTTTCATGTATGTGTTTCATCTATCCATAGTGTCTTCTTAAGTTTTTTTATATCTCTGGATTCCCAGTCAATAATTTTTCTTGTCTACCGATGATTCATGTATTGCTATACGACAAGCTCATTTTCATTTTGATTTTTTTCACTCTTGATATAACCTCTATAGTTTTGATTTTCTTTTTGATTCACTCGTTTTTTTTCTGTCTCTATTTGTTATTCTTAATCTTTCTATGATTCTTTGTGTTATCTTGATTTAAAATCTCTATCTCACCATAAGAGAAAACACAAAAATGCATTGATCAAAATATTTTTTTCTTCAAACATAGAGAATATTCAGTTTCATTTTATAAGAATTTCTTTAGAATTAACTTGTTTATAATATAGTATTTAACTTCTATTTCTTTTATTGTAATTCTATTGTCCTCTGATATACAAATTCATTGTTACATTAATTTTGTTTTACTCGTTTCGTTAAGGCCAATTTTTTGACTTGTTTTGTCTAATTTTTATCTATACTTGTTTTATTCTAATTTTTGTCTAATTTATTTTTCGATTATTTTTCGAGATTTTTTGGTCTTGTTGAGGAAATAACATTGCCTTATTTAAATCATAGATGAATAAGTAATATATGTATGTATATATAAACAGAATTTTTCGAAAATATATACACACTTGTACGTTATATATATATATATATATATATATATATATATCATATATATATATATATTATAACTACTGAATTGTATATATATATATATATATATATATATATATATATATATGTGTGAGTGTGTGTGTGTGTGTATTTGAAATAATTCATAATTGAACATAAATTCGATTATGAAAGATCTAAATAAAAAAGTAGATAAAAAAACGAACAGCTATGAAGTGTATTTTAAAAGAACTATATAAATCCAGTATAAATAATTTATATTCAGAACGTCTTCGTCGAACGTTTTCATCAGTTGAGATGCACCGCATTTTCATTATATTGAAATTTCGATTTATATTCATAAATTTTCTGAATCGGATTCTACCTCTCGCGTGTTCATCTTTCTACCTTTTCTGTTCGACGTACGAACGGAAATAATGTTTCATAACAAATGATTTTCTTCCGTAATTCAGACATTTTCATTAATAGTACGAAATAAGATACGAAAATCGTGAAAAAACAGAATATTGACAGGTTATGAAATGTGGTTCTATTGTGTGTAGAAGTTTTGTTAGACGTACGTCTTTTTTGCTCCGTTTAATATCCTTTATAATTTTATAAATCGATTTATATGTTATAATTATTGTTATCGGTGGGGTTATTTATCATTTTTATGAAATGTACGTTTGCTGAAAGATCGAATCTGAAATGACAATGAAATATGTTTCAAAATAAATCTTTAAATTTATAGCTGTTTTTATTTGAGTTGATATAAACATACACATATCATTGTAAAAATTCTGTCTGATTTTTTTTTATAAAACAGTTCGTTTAATTATAAATAAAATTATTTATTTAATCAATGGTTAATTTTATATACTTTTTTAATTTTAATGGTATCTCAAAAACTGGAATTTATAAACATTTCAATCTTTGACAATTTTATAAGTAAGTATTTGAATCATTTTTTTCAATATTCTGAACGTTTAACCAAGATGATTATACTTCTTGCATGAATAAATGTATATTTTTTTCCAACGCATGTTTTAATTTTACTTAAAGAAAAAATAATACACGAACTTTCTGGATAATCCAGTATATTTAAATAAATATTTATACGTCATAGTTAATAGTAGCTGCATGTAATACTCTTCAAGAAATCAATCGACTTTCACTTTCAATACAAATTTGAAAATAAATACATGTATGTGAAATTAATCACCTAACAGTTCACTCAATTAACGAATATTAAATTACGGAAGTGTTGATTCGTGTTAAGGAACCGTAAAACTTAAATAGATATTTATTTTTAACGTAACTCATTATATTTACTTAAAACCGTACTGTTTGTGTTCCGGAAATACGTTTCTCAACTAAAACAATTAATCAATTGAAATGCATTATAACATGTTTATATTGATTTTAAACATTTACCAGATTTTGAACAAGTCTGATGAATATTTCGAACGAGTTCAAGAATGTTTCACTAAGAAATTGTTTATAGTATGAAATAAATCTACAAGATGTATTAATCAATGGAATAGAAATTAAACAGGGAATTGAAAACTATATTTATTTTTCTTTATATGTGTTTAATCTTAAAATGAAATTTTGAATGAATTATTAATTCTTCTTTTTCTTCATTATATATATATATATATATATATATATATAATGTGTTATTTTTTAAAAAAATAAAACTGATGAAATTGAAATATAATACAACTGTGGCTATATTAGATATCTGGCTATATCTGTATAAAAAATACTAATAAAGATTGACTCTCTATGAGGCTTTTTTCTAAATGAAATTCGTTTTATGCTCGATTATGAGATTTTAATCATTGATTTGACTTACTTTCCAGTCTTTCTTTGATTTTAGACGAAAAAAATCGTTTTTGGAAAATGTTGATTTTTTATGAAATTTTCCATACTATAGGTCGTGGTTTTTTTGAGGTAAAAAAATGAAAATTTTGAATTTCTTCACTAGTCATTCTTTTTCTGTGGAAATCGATTATTTTGCAAGAAAATAATCATTTTCTAGTAAAAATAACATTCGATATTAGAAAATACGATTTTAATAGGAGAAATTTGATTTTTCATAATTTTCACCTTTTTCTTGAAATTCAAAAAATTGATAAAAAAAAATTTCTACCAAAATAAAAAAAAACCTATTTCAAAATTATCCCGTAATTATAGTGGAGAATGTTTGCAGTAAATAAAAATAGTTTTTTTTTTTTGAAAAAAATATTAGAAAATGGAAATAATGAATTTTTGATTAAATCAATGACTGATTGGGTGATACTTGGGTTATATCTAAATAAAATGTATTCTACATTCAGAAATGTAATTTTTATCATTGATTTGCTTTATTTAACAGCCAAGCTTTGATTCTAAACGAAAAAAATCGTTTTTCAAAAATGTTAATTTTTCATGAAATTTTCCATACTATAGGTCGTGGTTTTTTTGAGGTCAAAAAATGGAAATTTTAAATTTTATCACTAGTCGATCTTTTTTGATGGAAATCCATTATTTTGGAAGAAAATAATAATTTTTCAGTAAAAATAACATTCGATATTAGAAAATACGATTTTAGTAAGCAAAATTTGATTTTTTATAATTTTCACTTTTTTCTCGAAATTCAAAAAATCGATAAAAAATTTTTTTTACTATCAAAATAAAAAAAAGATTGCATATTTATCTCGTAATTACAGTGGAGAATATTTGCAGAAAGTATAAATAGATTTTTTTTGAAAAAAATATTAGAAAATGGAAATAATGAATTTTTGATTAAATCAATAACTGATTGGGTGATACTTGGGTTATATCTAAATAAAATGTATCCTACATTCTGAAATGTAAATTTAATCATTGATTTGTTTATTTAACAGCCAAGCTTTGATTCTAGACGAAAAAAATCGTTTTTCAAAAATGTTGATTTTTCATGAAATTTTCCATACTATAGGTCGTGGTTTTTTTGAGGTCAAAAAATGGAAATTTTAAATTTCATCACTAGTTGACCTTTTTCGGTGGAAATCAATTATTTTCAAATAAAATAATCATTATCTAGTAAAAATAACATTCGATATTAAAAAATACGATTTTAATAGAAGAAGTTTGATTTTTGATACTTTTTATCGATATTCAAAAATTGTGAAAATGATTTTTCTATCAAAACAAAAAAAAATATCACTGAGGATTTATCTTGTAGCTCCAATAGAACTATTTTTAACAAATAAAAATAGATTTTTTCTAGAAAACGTTAGAAAATAAAAATAGTGAATTTTTTAATAAAAGTGAGCGATTTCATTGTTAAAAATAACAGTTTTTATTTTTGAAAATACTTCTTGTAAAATAAAATATACAATTTTTTTCGTAATTGCCTTTATGTTTGTTTCTGTTTTATTCTTTAGAAGTGTTGTATAATCATTGTTTAACCTCTGTATTTCCCCTATATCGATTAACTGTTTTATCAATTTATTATTTGTCAACACGTGATAATATTCCAGGAAATGAATCTAAAATAATTGCACATTATATAATATTCTGTATATATATAAACCTGAACGAAATTTATTTTCATAAGACTTTTATTATTGATCGTGATCTTAATAATTTTATGTGTCGGGATAATACAGAATAAAAAGAATGACTTCACAATACGTTTTGAAACTATTTCAAGTCGGTTCTTTGAACGAGAGCCAATTGTTCATCGTGACTCTTTCATTAGCTAAACAGCGTAAAAGTATGACTTCGAGCGTACATATGACGTAATAATTGCACCTGTTTGTAGGTGGTCTTTATTGTAAAAATATATCACCGACTTTTGAAACTGGCTACGTTCCATAATGCGCGGTTTTGTTCTGAACGACGGCCATATTTCGTATCCACGCATTTCGTACTGATTTGTTATGCGCGAATGAAAATAAATAAAGCGGCGATTTCTTTCTCGTCTAGCAAATAATGAAATACTCGTATGAATGTGTTGTAGAATAATTAATTAGGCTTTATAAGAATCTAGTCTAGGTATTTAGTTGACGGCTTGTTTAAAAAAATGTAATTCCATTTGTCCACTTCCATGTCTTGAATAATGCATAAATACCACATGTGTTTGTCAAGTCCCTGAGGCTTCGTTGGACGTATTGCCGGTTCGCATGGATTTGTATTATGTAATGGAAATATAGTGTTTTAATATAGTCTGTATTGTATAACAGACATCGATTCACGGTACTGGGATATAAACAAGAGTTTGATTTGTTATCAGGTATACACGGGTTTTATTAAAAATAAATTAAATTATTTTCAAATCTCATGAAATTTTGTCTAAAACAACTAATTAATTTTGATTTTACTCAAATGAGAAAATTTAATTCCAAGTTGTGTATTTAGAAAATAATTCAATTTTTATATTCACTACAAGATTATTTATTAGTTCTTTCTATTTATTACAAAAATATTAATACATGTTTGTAATTAATTTTAATACTTATTACTGTTTTAATAGTAATAAAAATAGTTTCGTAATAAACACAAAAAAGTATTTATATATTCATACAAAATTTTTGTATATTAATAAATATATATTTTTTTATTATCTCAACTACTTATTTATGAACTATATTATTTTTCATTTTTAATTTTTTAATTTCTTATAAATTTGATATATTAATTTAAAAAAAATAGTATTAAAAAGAATTATTTGCAGATATAATAAATTACAAATAAAATGGATTTTGAAATGTATTGCAAGTTATTACATGATCAATACAAATGATAATGTATACAAAAAAAAATACTTTGAAAAATACTGTCATATTTCATGAAAAATCCAAAAAGTTGTAGAGAAGTAACTTCCATATAAACTTGAGTCATGGAACTCTTAAGAAAAATATAAGTTTAAAATTAAGAGAAGATTTAGGTAGAACTAAAAGCCCTCACAATTAGGTTCACTGGTGTTGTTTCATCGAAGCTTTATATCCTATTTAACAACAAAAGAACATAATAATTATAATATTTTTTAAAAAAATGTAATATATTAAAATTCTGGTGTTATTATACTTAGAATCTGTTTATTGTAATTATTAAAAAATATTTATTAATATTTGAAGATCTTTAAAATCAGCGGTTGTATAGGTTATAAATTTTATAAAAAAAACTTCTACCTTAACTTTGTTTTTTTCATATATATATATATATATATATATATATATATATATATATAGAGAGAGAGAGAGAGAGAGAGAGGATCCAAATGTGACGCCTAGATTTGTTTTATTAAAAAGAAATTATACATATGCTTTTTTTTAATAAAATACAAATCTAGGCGTCACATTTGGATGATTCTATATATTGTATATATATATATATATATATATATATATATATATATATATATATATATATATATATATGTGTGTTGTGTGTGTGTATGCACGTGCATTCTATAAAAGGGAATATATTTTTACATTACCAAGAAACCTTTTTCGCCGAAATTTTCACTGTAATCATGGAGTAACATTTTAACAAGGGTTGACTGGTTTATATATATATATATATATATATATATATATATATATATATATATATATATATATATATATATATATATATATATATATATATATATATATATATATATATATATATATATATATATATGTATAGTCAAGTGTATTGTCATATTTACAAACGAGGATTTTAAACGTTTTAATTTAATATTTCATTTACTTGTTATATCTCCAGTTCTCATGTTAACAAATTTAAAAGCGCGTTTAAAACATCAAATATTTTCCAAGTACAAAGAAAACGTACAAAAATAGTTCTCTCTGCGTACTGAAAATTAAAGTCGACGTTAAATGACGCTCTCCAAGTCATAAATGTCGAGAAAAACAATAGTTGACTGCATTTCCTGCAGTTAAATCAATAATTGAAATACATGAATCACACTACAACAACATAAATGTCCGTGAATGAATCATAAACATAAGACAAGTTGACATAAATAGAATGTTATGTCACTGGTTCGAGTTTAAACAGCAAATACAAGATGTTTTTTTATATTATTTTGTGGCTCCTGTAACCAGTAAAGTAACTGGTTTCAACAATTCGTATTAACGTTGGTTTTAAATGAAATACACGTTTATACATTTTTTTTCTTGAATTTGCAGTACATACACACAGACACACATGTATATATATATATATATATATATATATATATATATATATATATATATATATATATATATATAAATATGTATTATAATGTTTCTAGACATTTTATTATTAATACTTTTTTAATTCCTTTAAAATAATAGAAAAATAAAAAAAATGTTAAAAATCTTTTATAAATCTCAATTATTTTTAATTATTGTACTTTTTATTATCGATTTATATCTTGTTTCTGTAAAATTAAATATGTTTGATTTTATATATTGCAACATTTTTTGAATTAAATACAATAATATTTATATTCGAAAAATAATTTTGGAACATAATTTCACTAATATATTTTTTTTACAACAATTATTTTGGTAACTGATTTGGTTGTGTAGTTAATTTCTTTTCTAGTAAATGAGCTAATCTTCAATACCATGACACATAAGAATTAAATTCTATATTATAAAAATATAAATATGTGTGTGTAATATAAATGTTCATTTAGAATTTTATATTTTGTTGAGAATAATATTATAGAAATACAAGTGTGAAATATTAAATAAAATTTCCATATTCTATATAAATCAATATATTATTTCAATTCATATTGTATTATACATTTTATAGGGATTGGGATGAAAAAATTAACATTTAAAAATGATTAAAAATATTTAATTAATTATTTGGTGAATAATTACATGAAAATCAGAATAAATATTTTATCAGAGCTTCTCAATTTTATGTTTTTTACAACAAATATATCCTATTATATGAAACTGTTTATTTGTTTTTTCAATCAGCACTCCTCATTATTTATTCAATGTTTGAGGAAAAACCCTGAAAACTGTAATTAAAATGTTTGTTTATAATATTGCGTGTAATAGAATGAAAACATGTTTTTTCTTATTATTATCACAAACGTGTTCACAATCAACTTATTTTGTATTTCAATTAGTTACGCTCGTGTTGAAAATGTGTTTTCTTGGTAATGTACATGTCCGACCTTTCCATAAAAGCAAAAAGTCAATCGGGACATTATTTGAATAGTTCCATTTCACTATTGATATTTATAATATTATCGTACGTTTTCTGAAAATACGAATTGTGCTACTCGTTCCAATGAAAAACCTTGAAGCTACTCGTTAACAACTATTCACACTTTTACTTAAAACCAATTATACGATAAGTTATAAATAACAAATTACTAATATGTTCGAGGAATACATATTCTTTTTTTTTGATGTCTCTATGACAGTATAATTAACTTAATGAGTATTCAACTAACCCGGATTCCATTATATTCTAACATTAATGTATACTTTAAACAGGAATTCAGATTCTTTTAAACAGGAGTACATTTATTCGAATTACAGGTTTTTTTCTGCAATTCGAATATAACTTTTTTTCAATATACTCGTATATATATATATATATATATATATATATATATATATATATATATATATAAACATATATACAGCTTAAAGACTCTGTCAGGTTCAGTTGTGTTGAATGTTCGTTGTATCAAAATAGGAAGAAGCTCCCTACAAAAAAAGGTACAATCGACATGAATTTTCGTTACGATAGCAGGTTAATGTTGCCGCATGGTCTTATAAAAGTTAACTGTTATACGCTTGTTGAACATGTTCTCTATGTGCGTACATCAACCTAAGCAATTCTTTGTTCTCCCCGTTTTTTTTTCTTCATTTTTATGTCTGGCTTGTGAGATGAGTTTAATGACTTCGCATTGCCAATAACCCTGTTTATATCCTGGTTATATATATATATATATATATATATTTGTATGTAAATACTGTGTATTATCCATTGTTTTCATGTATATATACAGGATATGCTTCGTTATACTTGAAATGTACATTCTAAATCGAGATTTTAACAGGAAGTCTATATTTTCACATCGTCAGTATTTTCATGGAATTTTTTGAATTTAATTAAGAGATTTAAATAGTTTTTTAATCTTTTTAGTATTTTTTGTACTTGTTTTATAATTATAATGAATGAAACATAGTTAACAAAACTAAAATAAATATAGACATTTCTTGTCTCTATTATAAAAATACATTGTACACTTTTGTAATGTTTACATATTTTTATAAAGTATGAAAACATTTTATGTTTTATAAAGACATTTTAATTAAATTGAAAATTATGTCAAATAATTTAATTATTTATCTATCTATTATGAATTTTTTTTCTTAATGCTACAACCACAAAATTCTACTTTCTGTTTGTCTCTTCATTCCTTTTTTTAAAGGGAGGCTGGAAATGAATATATATATATATATATATATATATATATATATATATATTTATATATAAATGTTTTACAAATAATATAAATCCTTTCGATGCTTTGTCAGCTTTGACTAAATCTTCTTACGATTGGACGTTCTTCAAACGTCCAGTTAAATTTTATTTATTTAAAATTTTTTTGAATAGCATTGTATTTGAGATTTCTCAAATATATATTTTTTAATATCATCGAATATTACAAAATGGAAATATTTTTGCAACCGTATTGCTACTTATTGTTCTATTTTAAAATATATTAAACATGCAAAGAGTTAATTTTGCATAAAATTTAAATTACTTTTATTCAAATTAGATAACTGCATTGAGAAAATGCTTACATTAAAAACTGACGACACTGAGAAACGAACGACTCTGAAAATTTGAAAGCGGTATTAATATTGCGATTCGAAATTTGAAAAATAGTTCTTTGAAATGTTTGTTTATGTCGAAGGTTCAGTATATCGTCTGAAACATTTTCTAACATATGATACACATAAATATAACTACATAATCTGTATAAATGGAAAAAGAAATCTCATCTGCTAAATATAGCATTACATATGGACGACATGTCGTACAGGTTTTAATAAATAAATAAACGAAAGGTCAAATTAACAGGTTTTTACATTTATCACGTACGCTAAAACCCTTCACTCAATCTGAATATGCTGGTACGAGATATAATAATCACTTTATTGATTTTACTACATATCTATTTATTTTTGTTTCGAAAAAAGCGTCAAGAGGATTGAAATATTTTTGTAATACAATTATCTATTGATTTAATATATATATATATATATATATATATATATATATATATATATATATATATATATATAGCATCGTTGTTAGTTTAACGATAAGACAGACGAACATTCAATTTAATGAAAGTATCTTAAATGTATATTTAACGACGAGCTCTTCATATTTACACATGATGTAATCATTTCTGTTATATATTGGTACAGTAAATAGAATTTCGTTTCATATGTTTATTTAGTAAAATTAATTTTGACGATTTATTTTGAACAATATATACCGACGTGGAGAAATTTTCCGTTTGCAAATATTTAATGAATTTAGTGTCGCCCTAAAAATAGCAATGGAAATATATACATGCATATATACACACACACATATACATATATATATATATATATATATATATATATATATATATATATATATATATCATACATATATATATATATATATATATATATATATATATATAATATCTACAAGTTTTGAAAATCTGTTGCTGAATAAACATTATTTTTTAATTTTCTCTAATTTATACGATTTAGTGTTTCATTTTTTTACACTTCAGTAATATATTTATAAATTTTCCTATTTTTTGATTGATTTTTTTAATCAGTATTGTGGATGAGTGTATATATATATATATATATATATTTTTTTTTTGAAAATTTATTTATTTTCAATATTCAGTATATTTTTTTCGATAAATCTCGATATAATAACATTTTTTTATTCCAACTCTATGACTCATTTCTGTACGATTTTAAAATTATGATAGGTTTTCAAAAATATCATTTTGTCACTCTATTGATAATATACAATTTTATTCTATATTGTCCTTATCACTGTAGAACACTAGCTTTTGTAAAGCCTTAGACTCTCTGACAATGCTAGCTCAGTAGGGATTTTCTTGTCACAATTACATGACAGCTATATTTTCAATGAGATGAGGTTATCAACCTTATATCAAACTCCAAACGAATGCGGTCTTCCACATGTTTTAATATAATAAATGACGATTTTTATTACTATTATAAAATTATAAATTATTTCTCAAAGAACAGTTTTTTAAGAATATCTTTCTGTATATAAATAAATAATACACACACGATTATATATATATATATATATATATATATATATATATATATATATATATATATATATATATAAAACAAGTATACGCAGTGTAATAAAGTTTTATGAAATTAATATATTTATTAAGATAATGAATTAGTAAATAATTTTAAAACATCGTTTTATTTATGGAAAAATAAAAAAATCTGAATGTAAAAGTTTATCTTATTAAACAATTAAAGTAGTAATTTATAATGAATGAAAATTGAAAAGATTCGATTTTAAACAAAAATTTCATGCAAAAAACCTAGAGAAAAAATTGCTTAATAAAAAATCTGTAATAAATTATTAAATATAAACATGATTTTTTTGTAATATTTTTCTCTTCTAGTATATAAATTCATAACTCTTTCCAATAGAAATCCATATTTTAATGATTTATAATAGATATTTTTATTTTAAGATAAAGAAAAATAAAATATTATTTATTGTTAATTTTACAACATTTATTTAATATTTTGTTGATTTACTTCTGTTACTCGACTTTGATTATTTGAAATTAAATTCGATAACTAAATTTATAAAAGTATGCTGTACTTTTGATGCTTATTTTTTTCTATATATATTTTTTCATATTTCAGTTCAGTAAAAATGCTCTGATAACCTAAATATTAAGATATTGACTGAAAATTCGATAAAAATAATATATATATATATATATATATATATATATATATATATATATATATATATGTAAAAGTGTAATCTTATTTTTTAACATATTTAATGATATGAAAACATAAAAAATCACGAGAAGCAAACATTGATAAAAGAAGGTTGCTTTTGTGCCAATGTGAGTATATGTACTTGATAATAGTATTGTTGTTATATATAAAAAAAATTCAAACGTCACATTTGTAATCAAAACACGCATCTGGAAATAATATACACAGTTGCATCAGTCGACCAGCCCCCGATGACGAGTATTGTTTTGCCAAAACGATGGCGTGCTGCTGTTTACACACACATTCAAATAACAAAGCATATCCACAATTCTATACATCTCTCGCAGTTATTTCTTATCGCCGTCGTCAGTTTTTTTTTTTATCAACACAAACCGAATATTTTATCATATTTATACTCGGAAACATTCAGAATTTCAATTCGAATTTACATCACTGTAGAAATGTTAGTAATGGTAATTTAATATGATTTACATATTGGCAGCTTACTTTTGTGTTCGCTCATTATGTACATCTGTATAAATAAAATTGAAATCAATAATTCAAACAAGTCATCGTGACCGAGATTCGAATTTTTTTCCTTTTTTTTTTGCACGGATATTATTTTAATATCACCGATGTTGATACTAGATTTATTATCAAGCAGACGTTCCTTTATTTAAGTAACACCATTATCTGAGTACAGTTTATTTCACTTTAAAGATTATAAATAGAATTGAATCGTCATCTTGTTTAATTGACATATATATGTCCATAATGATTAAATAGACCATTTGTCATTTCAGAAATGTCAATTTGATGCATGTATTCAAGAAAAGATATTAATAATTACATAAGATGTACTCATTAAATAAGATAATAGATAATTAATGAGTAATTGTTTTAAAATATTAATACGGTATTATGAAACTTTGTGTTATTTTATAATTTTATTTATTTATATATATATATATACACATATATAAGCCGTTTATTTTGAAAGTGGCCTAAGTCCATTCATCTTTAAATCGAGATATTTAATGGTTTGTGTTTTAATAAATTTAAAAATATTGGTAACTGATAACATGGTAATATAAAGTTATTATGTTTCTAAGAGTGTGTAATTTACTAATCCAATTAGTATGATAAACATTGTTTAACCATTTGCATCCGTTAATTTTAAGGAAATAATTTTCTCGAAGAAACAGTATAGTAAATATTCAAAAAAAAATATATAAAAGTAAATTAGTTCATGTACAATCGTTCAAATTGCTATAATCCGACTGTTTACAAAACTAGCGGTACATCTAACACTGACGACAATAACATATCACCAGAACGATTCCCACGTGTGCATTCTTCTGGTGAAATAGCAGTACATGTCACTTGTCTCATGTCTTATGCATTCAGTGTAGTTGACTGTCTGGTATACATAGTTTTTTTTTTTTGAGGCTCTATCACACGAACGCCACAAAACCTCAGTAGAATTGTTCAACCATCAGTTGGATTATGAGGCAATTATTTTTTTGTAGTACTGTGCAATTTTTTGCTACGGATTCTTAAAATTGTTTCAAGTGTCAGCGGGTTAGTCGGCATTGAAGGAATATATTAACATTTTACAAAAGATTTTATAGTTAATCTTCAAATACCATATAATTTTTTTACGATGAATCCAATGTTTTTTTAAATGTAAAATTACATGAATCACAACAATTTAATCTTCAACATTTTCTTTAGTATACATATAATTTTATTTTTGATAAAACACATTAATTAATTTTTCATAAATATTAGACGCTTTTTCCCCAACGTTTCACTATCTGTCATTAAAAAACGTTTTGTATAATTTCATATAAGAAAATTATAACGTACGTTAATAACAGCTGTGCTTGAAAGTGTTTTTCTTCATTTAAAAAAAAGTGTAGAATCTAATAAAATCCAGAAACTGTTTTACGATAAATCATATTTTTTATGATAAAAAATTATATATTTCACTTGAAAATTTGAATAAATTTTCATTTATATTATGAATAATTTATCATTTGTTGAGTCGTATATAAGGTGTAATTTTAGGAAAATCGTTTTTATTTTATTTTTTATACATTAATTCAAATATTATACTATATATAGTTGCATTTAGATAGTAAGTGGTATAAAAAACCGTTGTATTAAATAAACATTTCATATTGTGTAGTTCAAATGAAATAAAAAAATAATTTTAATGTAATAGTTTAGAAAAAATGAAAATTTATGACTTTTTATATTTAAACCATTTTTAGAAAATTTTTAATGATTTTTTTTATCAAAATAAAAATTCTGAATTATATAAAATTGAATTTATAAAATATCTAGGAAAGATAATTCAATATGAAGGTTGGTAATTTTGATAAGTATAGTTATTTTTAGTAAAAAAAATACAAACGTTCTTATTTTAATCTCAAAAGCAACACAACTTTCATGGTTTTCTAATATATATGTGTTAATATTTTACGAAATGTATTTATAATAGATATTAGATTTATTTAGAAATATCGTGTATCTACTTAAGCATGTTTTATAATTACTCAAGGTTTGTTAAAAATTACAAAACGAATGATACGATAACATCGAATGACCAGAGCAAAATATTTGTCATTAACACGCGGCGCAATATTTTTATTTACTTGTGTTTTAAAAAGAACTTCTAGAAAATGATAATTAGACCTTGTGTTCACTAAAAAAAAATCAACCTTGCGAATTAAAATCTACAAAAATATTCGTTATCATCGGTCATACTTCCAATGTTCAAAATAAAATGTTGGATTGCATAGTTGTGTATGTATTTATAGTATTTTTGACTATTAATCTCTAAGAATGTTATAATATAGTCTTCAAGTATAATAAAATTAATTTTAATCGAATAATAATGTTATATAATTGCAAGTTTTTAAATAATGGTAGTTCTAAACAATGATTCGTGTATTTTCGCAGAAACAGATTAAAATATATTTTTTTATGTTTTTCAATGTAAAATATGATAACAGTTAATATTATTTATTTAATAGAATATATTATTGTTATTCATTTCTAAACATCAATTGATATACACTTAAGAAGCTATAAATGTTAATTCTTATTTGTTTATACTTACCATACATTAATACAAATTATATTCGAGTGTAATAAAATAATTCAACGATCCTGCCAGGATTCGAACCTGGAATCTTCTGATCCGTAGTCAGACGCGTTATCCGTTGCGCCACAGGACCCACGGATTTCAATTCTTTATAATAGTATATATAAAGCCGTATGAGCATTCACTTTTTTAAAAATTAAACTTCCATCAGTGATTTTATATATTTTTTTAGTTTAAAAAACATTGAATTATTTTTAGCATGCAAGTTTTAACACGTATATTTTTATCAAATAATGTAATATAATTTTTGATTACATCCAGTAACTTGTATAATTAATACAAATAGCTAGAAGTTAGTGGTTATGAATAAATATTAATTTTTCAACCGTACAATAGTTATTTTTTTTGTCTATAAAATCTTGGATATTTTTTTTAATATCCTCGAATTACACTTTAATATTTTCTCGTTATCTATACGAGGATCGTTTGATAAAAATTGTAAAAAAGTAAATTGAAAAAATTAATTTAATTAAATAAATTAAAAATAAATAAATTTACCATACTTATCAAAGGACCCTCGTGTTGTTATAAATATTATACAGTGTAGTTTCAATTAAATATATTTTTATCATAGAAAATAATCTGGTTATTTACTTATTTTCAATAACCAAATGTTTCAGAATTTAAATCAGCATTTATAAATTTATATAACGAATTTATCCATTTTTAAATGATATTTAATTTTTAATTTCATTATTAATGATAATAATTAACAATTAATGTTGAAAAGAAAATCATATCTTGAAAATAGTTCTTATTCAACTAATTTGAAAAATACGAATAATTTTTCATATAATAAGTCTGCATTCGTAGTATAATTTTAATCTCGAAATAATTGGCATCGTGAAAAACTATTCTTTTAAAATAATCGAGTTCATAAAATTAATCTTCTGGAAAAATCTTTATAGTATATTTGTTCTCGGGGAAGAATTGTAATTTTTTTTATATAAAAAAATTCTTGCAGGGTAATTATCTTTATATATATATTTATATGTTTGTGTAAATACCAATTTTCTTAAAAAATAATTTTATATAATTATTAACGTTTTATGAAAATATGTTATTATTGATTAAAAAAAATTGACTATTCAGAAATAGTAAATTCTATTTTTCGTTATTTTCAAGTACACAGTATAGATAATAGCACGAATGCACATTTCTACATATACTCTAACGTTTGCCACAACAGGTGCACGTTAATTTTCATTCAATTTATTTCACGATCAAACGAGTCGACCTCTTGCTCATAACGTGACAAGGTGCTTTTATCTTTAATTACGCTTTGATATTTTTGTTACAGCGTTACGTAACGAACGAACGAACGTTTTAATCGTAAACTACGCAAACACTGAATTATCTCGACATGATTTGCGACGAAAATGCCAATTCTTCCACAGTGTACGTCTGAGAATGCGGAAAATTGTTAAAACGACTAATTTACACACTAGAAATTTGTCGCTGCGTAATTCGTTATTACTGAGTTGTTTACAAATATTTGTTATAATTTATAACTGTTAGAAATGAACAAACATTTCCTGACGATATGTTCATTTCTGATTCACCGGATACTTGATTGCATGGTTTCTTAATAAATGTGTCATTAAAGAGATAGTTAATCAATTTGTAAGTAGTCGATATACAAAATTGATATTCTTGAAAGTAGATTGTATTTTTAAACTTGTAGAACACGCCTGTTTGCTTATTAATTTTGTAAATTAAAAGAAAATATAGTTTGCTGACCTGAATCGATGAAAATGTCACGCTAAGTAATCAATATTCAAAAAAAATGATTTATTCATTTATGTACTCTATATATATATACAATTTCAATTTATTTTCTATTTTAGTAAACAAGCAAAGTAAAATCATGTCATTTTTTAAATTTGTAAAACAGAAAATCGAAAATTGTTATTAAAAATGTGTCAATGAAAAGTATGCAATAGAAAATAAAAGTAAATGTTTATAACAGTATAAAAATAATAATAAAATAGTATAAGGAAGAGAAAAAATTATAAAATGTCCGTTTCTTAAAATTGAAATAAAGATTCAAATATTTTGTATGGTTTATTTTTAAACGATCTTTACTATTTGTAACATTAACTTCGTAATCAATTTATAATTTGTGTTAAAAACATGTAATTTTAAATATATTTTAAAAAATTTAATATAGGCTTTGGTCGATTTTCAAAAAAATTACTTAAAAATAGACCGAATTAATTTAAAATCTTTGGTTAAGTTTTTTGTTTAATTCATTTATTACACTATTTAGTAATATATTGATTCATATATATATATATATATATATATATATATATATATATATATATATATATATAAAGAAAGATAAAGAGAGAATTATGTAGGAATTTTAATCAAAAAACACCTCCTTTTTATAGCAAAAGTGATTTTGCACTAAAATTAAATTGGAAAATTACAAACAATAAGTTGAAGAAAGTTCAATTTTCTATAGAGGTACTCGAATTAGAAATTCTGTTCATTTCAATATATAAGACGTATAATGTATCAAAATTGGTTTTCTTGTCACTGATTTTATAATCCTTAGCAGATCTATTATTATGTGAAAACTAATTTAAAATATTACAATGATTTATTTCAAGGTTGCCTTAGGACAGAAACAGGTTATAGAGAAATATAAGATCAGTAATCATAATAAAAAAATGGTATTAATATATTTTTCCTTTATTACTCGCTTATTAGATATTGATGATAGTTACGAAAAGATTATAAAAACATACTATATTTTAAATAAAATAAATATTTTAAAAATCGTACAAAATACATTACATTTTTATGTAAACAGTTAAGAAATATTTTTGTTCAATGTTTCTAAAAATTAACATCGTTACGAAAATATATAAATTAAAGAAAAAAGAAACGAATGAAAAGGAACTAATAAGTACACGTTTTGTATTTTAGATTTCGACCTTCGTCAAATACTAAAAAACCAAGTAATAAATTTATTCTGGTTTTCAATACTTTTATTTATTGATGTTTTATCAATATTGATATTTTGTAAAAGATATTAAAATTTAATATTTAAAATATCTATTATTATTATATATATATATATATATATATATATATATATATATATATATGAAAAGTACATATAAAATAATTTAATCTTGTTATGAACTTGACATTTGCTATAAACAGTATGACAAATTCTATAGCCTGTTTTAAATTTTTACAGATAGTTAATCCTCATTTTTTGTTTGATGTCATTTAACTGAATTATATACATAAAATAAAAAATCCTAGTTTATACAAAAAATATAAAACTTTCTATATATTATTGTCAGTCGGATTTCGTATTCCTACGCAATTTTATTTGTATATATATATATATATATATATATATATATATATATATATATATATATATAGTACAATTTATTCATCCGTTTCCAATTCAAATAACGTTTTTTAACTATATTTTTTTGCTTTTTATAATTTTTATATTAATACATTTAGTACGAAAACAATTTTTTTATTGCACATCATTGAAATATTATTTTATACGAATTTTTATTTTATTTTAAAATTTTCTATACCAAAAATGTATACTCATAAAGTAACTTTTCTACTCTAGACTCTAAAATAAATTGAAATATCAGCAGAAAATAATTTATTTTCAAAATATAATTATTTTCGAATCAAGAAATATAAAAACAGAGGTAAAGTGAAAAAATTTAAAAAACATCCACTTTGTTTGAAATCGTTTACATCATTATTTTAAACTGTTTGTTTTTTCTTTATATAATGGCAAAGTATAGAAAAAATACATTAAGTATGTATGACAGGACAATTTTCCTAAATGGTCATATGACTAAATGTAGGTCAATGTCTAACACGATATTTGTATATCATGAAAACGTTAAAAACATACACATAATTGTTTGGGAATTATAGTCAGCATTTTCTTACAAGTTTTTATTGTCGAAAACAAAGTTTTTATAATATTTTACAATCAATTATTTTAATATGGGATATACATACATACATGAATATACATAAATATTATATATATATATATATATATATATATATATATATATATATATATATATATTTATACAAACATACATATAAAGGTTATTACGTGTATGTTGAATTTTGTAATCTAGGGAAGTTGATAACATTTTGACAAATCAAAACCGTCTCCAAATGTCACTTGTTATTATATGTCAAATTAGAGCGTCAAGTACTTATTATTTCATTAGTAAATTCGGTTCACAGTGGATCATAATAAATTAAACTAGATAATTGATTAGTGTCAGTTTCATATAATTCCCTTAACACAAGTTCAAACCAGATATAATTCTACGAAGGTAATAATTAATATTAATATATCAATTGAAAACGGTTTGTGAATAGATAAATCGACATAGGTTCGAAATTTTTTCATTAGGCGATATCTAAACAAGTTTTCAAATTGAAATATATTAATAACCCAGAGAGATTTACAACAAATGTATCATTTATCTGAGCACTCAAAGATCTTATAATATCGTATTCTGATAACGATGGCCGTAGTTATAGAAATGTGTATTAATAAATAAAGTAGATGACAATGATTCCAGAAACTTTTATAAATTATTGTTATATTAATGCGAATGATTTGTTTGTGTAAAAAATGAATTAACTACAGAATAGCACAGTAAAAATAAGTCAGAAAAAATATATTATACTATTTATATACTTTTGATTAGTTTTTTAAATGGTCATCTTCTTGACACACAACATAACTCCCGAATAACTTTTTATTCTAAAATATAATGATATCTTTTGTCATTTTTTCTTAGATTTTAACAAGATTTCCAGTTCGATCATTTCTTAAACTTCCACAAACCATAATATTTTCTCTTCTTTTTTAATTATGTGTTTATCCAATCTTCTGACATCCTTTTTCCAAGTTATCGGTCTACAAATACCCTTCTATTTCAAATCAAAAAGTTCTAATGTGGATTTATTTGTCCATAGAACGCTTTTGTAATCTTCTTTTTTCTAATTTTGATCCTTTAGTCCATACTAGTAGTTTTTTTATTCACTAGTTAAAGCAATAATTATTTTGCAGAAATGTATCCACAAAGGTTTTTTTCACCTAACCTATGCTTAATTGTAGATACTTCTAAAAGTTTCATAATGGTACTGTATATAAATAATATATATCGTCATTGACAAAAATATATTGACAAAAATATCTCTTCGTGATTATTTTATTTAATCTTTTTTCATCAAAATTATTATATCTCAAGTTAATATTGCAAAATTTAAGCTTTTTCAACACCTGATATCGAAAAATGTAAATAGATTAATTTTAACACAAATGAATCATTTACTAGATATTAGAAGTGAGAGATTAATTCGTATTAACACAAATGAATCATTCATTTGGTATTAGAAGTGAAAGATTCATTTATATAAAAGTTAATTTTCCACAGTACCAATACAAATAGTGAAATAGATTTATTTTGAATTAATGGTCAGATAAAAGACATGTCCATTAAAAAAATATTTTTTTTTATAAAAATGTCCCAATTTGTGTTTATTGTCAAAAATATGTAGATTATTTCGTGCTTATTTCAATTAGGTTTTTCTTTAAACAGACATATATATATATATATATATATATATATATATATATATATATATATATATATATATATATATCAGGTGATACTTCTTATTGAAAAACATTTTCGTAGTAGTTATATTGGCCAGTCAATAGACAAACAACAGGCAGAGACCGTGACCAAGGTCTCTCCTCTACATTATAATTATTGTGAAGGCGTTGACGCCATACTGTCTGTCGTTTTTTCCATGGAATTGATTAGAAAACCTTGTTCGTAAAATATTTACAAAGTCTCAGAAGAAAAAATCCCAATCTGACACTCCTTCATAATACAAATCGAAATACATAGTTGAACATAAAATACATTTGCCACTGATCAATTCTACGTGCTTGTTGTTTTATTTATACACGTTTTATGTATATCATATTTTTTTATTATGTCTGTCTGATATTTATTTATTCAGTACTTTGTATATTGTTAAAAATACTATTTATATATAAATGTTTATTTAACTACTTTGATAACAAATATTTACAAAATATGTATGTTTCTTTTGTACCTACACATGTTTTATGGTGTCTTCGAATATTTTTATAATAAATGTATATTCATTAAATATATTTATAGTACATTTCATTATTAACGTTTATATTCGAATGCATCGTTGTTTTCATTCGAAAGCAATAAATAAAATTTAAAATAATGCAAGTACATGAAATATGAGTTTATATTGCTTATATGTTCGTTATATTTTCGTGGGTTTGCAAATCGATTAGTCACGATTTATTGGTGCCAATATTTATTACCGTCATGTTTTGCCACGTAACTGATGTATAAACAATGCGTTTCTTTTTATATTTGCTAATAATAGGAAAAAAACAATTTTCTAATAAATATATTTCACAAATTATTAAATATGAATCACTCACCCTAACATCATAAAATTTTATAAATGCATTCAGTAATCAACTTTATTTAATGCGGTCTGAAAATAATGGCATGGCTGTTGAAATGTGCGTCAGAGAATAAAGTAAACAATAAGTGATTATTGTACATGACATTTTATGATACTATTGTGACTAGCATAGCAACGAAGAAATGAATAATAAATGATTTATAAACATGTTTATAGTGTTATGAAATAATTCATTTGCATATAAGTGAATTAGTTACGATACGAAATTAATTATTCATGTACAAAAAAGATTTTTATTTTTTTAAAACAATTATAATGGAAATATTTCTTAGTATTATAAACTGAAATTTTCTTACTGTAAAGTAAATTCGAATTAATAACTTTATAGTTAAAATAAATAGTTTTAATAGAACACAAATTTAAAAAATTGAGATTTATAACCGAGTAATTTCGAGTTTTTACATTCGCATTTAAACATAGATATATTTTAATCAAGAATATAACTTTTGCCATTTTTATAATAATTATTATTGAATATTTTGATAAGTTGTTGTAACTTAAAATATTAATTAATTTTTTTGGATAGAATATTAAAATGAAATTCGAATGAAAAATGTTTCGAAATTGTCGAAAATCTATGTCATATTATTTTTTAAAAATATGATTTTCAATTATTAGCATTAAACAATTCTATGATGTTCAAGTTGTTAGTTAATTTCTATGATTTAACATATATTTTCAGGTATTTTATGTTGATAAAATATTCATGCTTTTAAAATCATAAAATGTTTTAAATGTATTTTTATCTTTATATATGTACAAACTATTTTTTATTATTTCAAATCGTATAAAGTATTGTTTTAACATTCGAACTTTTATTTTTTCAAATAATCATTTTATTTATTTTATCTTTATCTTCTAACACTCAGATCAATCTTTCATATTAGAAAAATAAGTTTTTGATATAGAAAATTGTTCGAAGTTTTAAAAAATAGAAACAATATAAATAATAAAACATATTTGTATTAGAATATTTTTGGT
The DNA here is from genome assembly GCA_029203775.1 of Neoneuromus ignobilis. Lineage (NCBI taxonomy): Eukaryota > Metazoa > Arthropoda > Insecta > Megaloptera > Corydalidae > Neoneuromus > Neoneuromus ignobilis. The sequence goes on along the minus strand of CP092090.1, from coordinate 8,384,988 downwards.
GATATTAAAAAACTTCTTCAGGGTGATTCTAATGAGACTGAATGTTTTAGACGTACATTTACTTATTTACTATCATTTACTATTCTTTATTATCATTTAGTCTCATTTAGGACACACTATGTAACTTATAAGAATTTATTAAAGTTTCTGGCAAAGATCAAAAAGGTTCATTGGTTTTGTTCAATTTTAATATAATAATGAATGTAAATTCTATGTTAGAATTTAATTTCTGGTATTTTTATATTACCTTTGAATATCGTGTGCAATTTTTGATAGTCTTTTATAATTGATAAACTGAGCAGGTTATTATATTAATATTTTTCTTGAGTTAATGATGTAGGTAGAGCACTTGATGAATTATATTCTGTTAGTTTGTGGTCTCGAGCATGATTTTTTTGTAGGAAAGCTGTTATTTATTGATTATTGAATTATTTTTGAATTAAAAATATTTTGAAATCTCATAGAAAATAAATATATCATTACAACTACAGTATATTTATTATGTAACTTGTATGTTATATATTTTATCCTTATCTTCTAACACTCAGATCAATCTTTCATGTTAGAAACATAAGTTTTTGATATAGAAAATTGTTCGAAGTTTTAAAAAATAGATACAATATAAATAATAAAACATACTTGTATTAGAATAGAAAAAAAACATATCATTAAAATTACTTGTTATATTCTGAAATGTAACTTGAATTTTTATTTTTTTAAAAATACTGTTTCACTTCAAAACCTCCTGATTATCATTCGCTAGTTTGTATAATGTTACCATGAATCATCGACATCGTAATTCATCAATTAACGCACGCATACGATCATTCGACGCATAAAGAATCGAAAATATTACCCGACTCATAACGGCTTCAAATCAAATCAACGTCATGTTCCGTAAATCCGACATTTGTGATTTACAGCAACGAGCAACTATGTAATAAGTTCTTTCACGCAAATATCACGCCATATACACACACGTACATTCGTATCGGCCATCCAATCGCACGCCAGACGCGATTCTAACATTTGATATCATCGCCATTAGTCACGCGAACATGTTGAAAATTATTCAGTCTCTTCGAAAAGAATACATTTTATGTAAAGGGAAAATATGACCTACGGATTGTGACATTCAAATGACCGATTCTATTTACAAAACACGAAAGCTTTCCATGATTTTGTAACATTTCCATTTCGTGTTTCACTCTTCGTACAGCTTTTGATGCGTTTTCCGTCTATTTCAATCTTCATGTATGTGTATATATATATATATATATATATATATATATATATGTATATATATATGCTCCAATCGAATTGTTTTGACGGGTTTGATAGAATGTTTATTAAATCTGGCTGGAAATTTATCAGAGGATATTAATATAAATCGATAACTGTGTTATAAATGAAATTATTCACACAACTTACTAATATATATACACAGTATAAATTCCTTAGTTATTCTCATTAAAATTATTTCTAAAAAATTAAAAAAATTGTATCAGTTTATATATATATATATAACACTAATTTTTATATACAATTTCGTTTCTAATTCTGAATAAATATAAACTGTTTTTATCGTTTCACTAATAGAACGTGAATTTTATAACAATAAATAAACATTTAATGAAAAATAGGACAAAATAGAATTGCATTGTTCTAAGATTTCAAATTTAATGTATATTGATTTACAGTTTGATCTTTGTGTTAGTTTATAAAATTTATTACTGAATTATATAGCATTAATAATCATTAACATCGTATGATTATTAATGCAATAAAGTTTTTTGTTTGATTACTCAAAATATTTTATTATTGTAGTTCCATATTGTTTGATATGAATTGATAAACCATACAAATGTGAATTGTTTGTAAATCATTGAAAAAAATATTAATTTTGTCCAAATAACTAATTTAATAAAGTAAATTTGAAAAATGTTGGAAATGTAAGTTAAAAAAGATGGATATTATAATTTTTAAACAAACAAATCAACATATTAATTATTAATTATAAAAAAAATAAAATTATAAAAATTGCTAACTATTTTAGTTCAGTGTTATATTTATTTATTATAAAATATTTATATGTTTTATTGTGTATAATTAATTAATTAAAATGTATAATATTTTTTTATTTTTTTCAGATTTTCTCCCACGTCGTATTTGAATAAAAACTGGTATGTATTTTAATAATATAGCATTTATTCAGTCATAATTAATCCTTTGTAATACTTCAATCATAATTCGTTTTGAAATTTAAAATAAACGATTGACATTTGAAATTTTTGATCAATACATTCGTATATTTTTAAAAAAATATTTATAATTCAATTAAAAATTTTGTACATATATACTTTTTATATAGGTTTATCTCCATCGTTTTTATCAGTTTTTGAGCTTTTTTAGATTAACATTTAATTCCATAAAATTTTTTTCCTAGAATATAGTTTATCCCTAGGATTAAATTTATTTTAAAATTAAATTAGTACTCAGAAATCATAAAAAATTATTCATAACTAATTATTACTTATTTTCCTTTTCATTTATTAGAAACATTGTTTTTTTTTTAAAGTACAGGAATTTATTTTTACATAATTTTCCAAAAAAATTTTTAGTTTGTTTTTGCACCTGTATTTTGAAGATAGATGACATTTTCACTGAATTTCATTTAAGAAAATTGAAATGAATAATAAAATGTATTTAATTTCTTTATAAAAAAATATGGTGTTCTAAAAAACGATTTTCATTTGAAAATCAAAGAAATAAAAATTACACCTAGTATTAATTGAAAGTTAAAAAAAATGTTAAAAATAATTCACTAATAGAGATACAAATCTTAATAAGTTGTATTCGCATTTTTACATTTTAACAATTTTCAAATATTGAATATTGTTAAATTTAAAAGAACATTACATATTTGCTATCTTATTAAACGTAATTAATGTATGATTAAGAATAATGCATGTTTGCATATTAATTAAAAAAATATTTCATGTAAGAATATTATCTGATAATTATTTTTAAAATATAATTAATCTCTAAATGATTTATTATTCCACGTGGATCATAAAAGTAATATTAGTATGCCACACATTAAATGCATGTTCTCTGCATGTTTTATCTTTCTATTAATGCCACCTCCTGATTCCTAAAATACTTAAATACGAAATATACCGTATCTAGAACAAGATAATTAACATAATGTCTTGAGTATTAAGTTCCAAGATAATTGTATCTAATTATTTTAATTCGACGAATTATATAATTATATCTAATTGTTCATGAGACATTATGAATTTATTTGAAATGATAAAAAAGATTTACAATGACATCACTGTAATAACTACATTCGATGTCAATTTACGTCACTGAAGATCGATTTTATTAAAGAATATCGAATCACTTTTTTAATTTCATTATATAATTATTTGAAGAGGTTCTGTTCTATGGATATTGTTATAAAAAAGTTTTATTGACTTGATATTCATATCAGTTCATAGTATTTTTTTTATTTTTTTCCTGATTTATAAAACGATTTTAAATGAATTAATCTGAGTAGATTTTTTTGAAAAAATATTAAATAAAATACTGGTAATAGATTATTTGTAAAGACTGAACAATGTTCAAGTATTACAAAGATTTGTATCTTTCACAGTTTATTTTGATGTTACGGGTAATTTACTTTTATTTGAAATAAATCTATTTTCAATAATACATTTTCTAAAACCATTCAATGATTATTTTTGTCCGTACTAACAATTTCAATTGACACAACTTTTCAAAACATTTTAATGAAATTGTTTAACAATTCTATTTATGTTAAGTAATGTTCGATGAAATCAAATTTAAATTAAAATAGTTCTTACGTGCAGAATCTTATCCAATTTAATATACAAGAATTTCTTCCAACTGTTATTTCTCAATATTAACCTCAATCAATCAAAAAAAATATATTTCGCGGTAATATGTTAAAGAAGGTCAAATATTTCTCATTTAATCTAGATGCAATCATCCCAAATTATATTTCTTGGAAACTGTTTCTCTTTTATATATTGGAAATGAGTTTCTCGTTATTGTTTCTTGCGTGTTAAGCAACGAAGATTATTGTGAGAAAAAGGTAAGCATACGAAGTAATAATTTTTGAAATTATATCTACATATATACACACACACTATATATATATATATATATATATATATATATATATATATATATATAATTTAATAAAAAATCTTTAAGTATTATATAATATTTTCTACATAATATTTATTAAAACATTGATTAACAAATTTAAAAATATAAAACGAAATCAAAATCAATGTAATAAAAAGCTTAGTGGGAATTTTTTTGAATGGAAAGGGTTATATCATGATACGGTATTGATCTAACATTATACTATATTTAAAAATATAGTAAAAAAATACAAAATCTGATTTAGAGCCAATAATTATCCTTTATTTAGCATATTGTACTTATTGGAAAAAAAAAAAATTATTTTGAAAATATTATTTTTGTAAATTTAGCGAATTGAAAAAAATTTCAATTTTCATAAAAAAGGCACGTTTTTGTTTATAAAAATTGTTTAAATCAATTTATTAAAAATACCTACGTGATTCACTGCGAAATATAATAATAAAATCATGATTATTTCAAATTGAGTGGAAAAAAACTGTTTAAGTTATGCTGCGTGCCCGTTGAGAAAAAGTCGTTTCGAGAAAAATCAATTTAAAGTTTAAAGCGGCCGAAGACTGTACAGTCCCGAAATTTATTCAGAAAAACCCTTTGTATTATATTCTAAAAGGTTCAAAGTATATTTTAAGCCAATAAAAAAAAAATTGATTTTTTGAAATTTCTACAGTGGTGTTACCCCTTAAGAACTTAGTGACATTGTGGTTATTCATGTAGGTATGTTTTAAAACATTTTCTAGTTAATCGTTTTTTTATCTATTTTACATATTATTATTGCAAATTAAAAAAGAAGTATATATATAATTAAATTTATGAATGTTGTAACAAGAGAGAAACGTTAAAATGGCAAATGAGTCTGTCATATTGCAAAAAAATGCTGATAATGGACAAGAAAAAATATTGACTAGGAATTCAAAAATTTAAAAAAGTTCTAAGACTAATTTTTACACATCAGTGAGTATAAATAGGCTGATGATGATACAAATATCCAGTACATTGAAAATTTTAATAGTAGATTCTATAATATTTTCCTATATTAATGCATCTATCTTTGTTAAAAACGTACCCATGAATAAATTTCCAATTGTTACCTCTCATTCCTATGCCCCTTTTTGTATACATTTTTCTTCCATAATTTCATCAATATACTTACTCTTCGACCATTTCGATTTTCTTCTTTTATGTTTATTTTTGAGTTCCTTATCGAACATTTTCTTCGATTACCTGCTCTTTCCCGTCCTTCTCACATATCTGTATCACTTAAATTTCTTATTCAAAAAGTTATGTTTAAATTTTTATTTATCTATATTACTTCTCGAATCACTTCATTTTTCAATTTTTACATTCTTGAAAAACTTCTCCAAAAATACATCTCAGCTGTTAATAGTTTGTTGACCTTTCTGTGGTTTAATTCATAGGTTAAAACATTTAAGAATGTCAATTTATAACAATAACTCTACTAAATTAAACTATAAAGAGAGTTACATGAATTTACGTGCTACTAGCCATTTAATTTACACTTTATCGACTAAAGAAAGTTACTAAGAAAGTGTCTTCTCATAGTATTCAGTTTAAAATTAAACAATTTCTACTTTGCTACTCACGAAATAAATTTTAGAATGAGATAGTAAAATGTTTATTATATAACGAATAGTACCATTTTCCAGTTAATTTTGTTTGAAAGACATTTTGAAGCTTATTCATTTACCTTTTTGGTTCATTATTAGACTTTTTCTTTTTTTAAAAACAACAAATTTTACACATTACAACTTCATTTGTGTTTATTTATAAACTATTTTACTAACTTTTATAATTACATGAAACTAGTTTAATAACTGTTAATAAAATTACTAAATTGTCGTGTGAAATATTATATTTAATACTAACTTAAATTATAAGTAATTTGATATAAACAAAATTGTATTTTCTATTTTCATTATATGCTAAATAAACAAGATGTTATAATTAGAAACATAGTTGTTCTACAATCATATATACATACATATATATATATATATATATATATATATATATATATATATATATATATGTATATAAAAAAATCTTTGTCTCATATTCAAAAACAAAAACATTTTAATTTTAAATTGAATCAATGCTCCGTAATTATTTATATATGCATGTCGACACATGTTTAGTTGAAATCATGTAAATAAAACGAGTATTGTTTGCAAGGTTGCTTATTTATAGTGTCTTGTATTAATTATAATAGATAAAAACCATCTAATATAAATAAAAACACACACACAAAAACAGATAAAATTTATACACACATACGTCAAAAATCGAATGTTTTTGTTAGTCAAATCTTTTGTGTAATTATTTGCTTTATGTTAGAACCACTGGAAAGTTCCTATCGAGTACTGCGTTTAAAATTAAAATAGTCGATAGCTTACTAACCGATCCGATGTTGCTTTCAGACAGGTTCTATTGAAAGAATTCAGCTGTGTTTTTAAATAAAATATGAACACATCGTTTTGAAACAACGATCGAAAGTACTGATTTCGTGAGTGATGTCGATTAAAAAAAGTATTCTCGTACATTTATATAATTTATTTATAAATAAAGAACGGGCTAAATAATCAAAATTCTCTTTTTTGTTTCAGTTTTCGTTATATACATAAACAAATATTTTTATTTTACTAGAATTTGCTACAAGCTTTGTGAATAATATCTCAGACTATTTTTCAGTATTGTAAAAGTTTTATCCGCATTGTTGCTTTCTTTTCAAATAAAAAAAATAATAGCATAAAATGAAATGATGAATTATTTACGCAATGTGTTTAAATTTCCAAATAAATATATACAATGTAATATTTAGATAATTTTTGCGATAACATTGAAGTAAATGCAAATTATACGTATTCAAGGTTAACAAATCAACCTTAACCTTGTAACGGTTAACGTAAGAAGCCCTGATTGTTCAAAATATTCATTAACTGCTTTCGCGAAGGTCAACACTAATGTAATTTCGTGTGGCGAAAAATATGTATATATCGAGTAAAACAAATTATACATTTGTAATAAATATATGTTTTGAAATGTTTAATCTTTTTTATTAACATGTAATTTTGGTTCATTTTAATATTTTCATGTTTAAATATTTTGGTTGAATACAAGTTAGCTATAGTTTAAAATAATTATTAATAATTCCACGAATGAAAATTAACCATACCTAATAATTAAAGATATTGAGTAGAATTTGAACAAGAATAAAAATACAAAAATTTTATTTCGAATTCTACTGTCAAAATGTACTTCTTTCAAAAATATATAAAAAGGGAAAATGAAAATTGGTGTATAACTTGTGAAAGTGAATTTATGAATAGTGCCAAAATATGATTTATTGTTTTCACTAGAAACCTGGATTCGTTTAAAATAAATTCTCTATTTCAATATAAAGAATTTTTTTTCTATAGAAAAAAAATTTTTTTTTTTTGGATTTATATAAAAAATAACTTATTTTTTAAAAGAAATATTTCGAATTGTAAAACAATTATTTTTAATTAAAAATATTTTTAAATATGAAATCGTTTTAATCTGTTAAACATTTTAAATGTTTTATATGTTTAAATCAAAATATTTTTCAGGTAAAAAAATGTTTTATAAAAAATATATTTAATAAATTTATTTTGTTTTTTCTTGACATCTGTTCTCATTTTTCTTCTTACTGGATGTCCTGTTCATACTAATTTTATTTATTCTTTTATATTAGTTACTGTTTTCTATTCTCGTGTCCATTTATAGGTTTTTCAATCACATTTAGGACTTCCTCCATAGTCAATCAATATATATATATATATATTATAATGAAAGTCACTTTTCTCCATTATAAAATTTTATAAAAGATTACTAATTGTTGAAAAAAAAATCGCAGTCCCAGATAAATTCTGTACAAAATATACTAGATATTTTTCATCAAATGTTTTGAATGCCATATATTGTATGAGAAATGTTTTCCTCCTTGATAATATTGAAAAGGACGATTACAGAGGAAATAGAAAAACATAAATTATATTTCAATGTTTTTGTAGTAAATAATCTGAACAGAGTCCATAGAGGTGAATGTCTCAAAGTTAGTTTCGAAATCTTTCATAAATAATGTATTCAAAAATAGCACCGGAACATTCGACATATTTTTAGATTCGATTCTTTTATTCTATAAAGAAAAAAAAATATTAACACGCAGTACATCTTCGAACCACAAACACGTTTCATTGTCAATGGTCTACGAGATTATTTACTATTTTCCACGTCAGTCATTACTTCTGGGAAACCTTAGATGCGATCGTACAAGAATAAATCGAATATATTAAACGACGAACTTACGTTATATATGGATAATATTTATATTCTCATAAATTCCATACTGCATATACGCTTTTCGTTGCTTTGGATTTCAATAAAACGCAATTGTATATTACACGTGGCTGAATACGTAGATGTGTGATAATTTAAATTTAAAATAAACTTATTTTAATAACACAACATCGTTGAAATGTATCGTCATTTTATCTGTAAAAATATTTTTTTATATCTGGAAATGTGTTGAAAATGAAACGTATATGAGTAATCCGTTGAGAGAATTATTGAAAAAAATACATTATTTCGATCATATAGAAATATATATTCTGTTTAATGATTATAGATTTTTTTTTATATGCTAAAATATAAAAATATTGTAAATTTACAACATGTAAATCAATTTTAAAAGAGTTCATTTAATTTATAATTATTTATTTTTTTAAAAATTATTTGAAAAGATTATAATTTGGTTCGTTAACTTTAAATGCTATTTTGAAACTAAATTTGATTATTCTAATATATTTTTTATATAATACTTTATATATACACTTATATATTTGCACAAAATAATTTAGAAATAGTTAATTGAAATATGAATATTAGTTTCACATTAACACCGATGTCTCTAGGTAAATTTCAATCAAAATTTCATCATCGATCGTTCAAGAATGTAAGCAATGCCATTTAATGAAATCTTATTCGCATTCAAGATATTATAATTAATTGTCTTATGGCTTGCAGCGAACAGGTTTATTATGATTTGGGCTTCTGTGCAATCCTTCCGTATTTTTACACTCATTGACCTAAATACCAGTCTCGTAAGAAAGTTACACATACGCAAACATGAAGATATTATTTTATTACTTTTTAACGATCGAAATAAATTCCAAATGTGCAAATGTATATTAGATGGAACAGTTTTACGTTTTAGTTAATTTTTCAATTAATTCGAATTTGTTTTGGCAATTCATGTACGTACATCGCGATGACAAAATTGTTTTGATAGTCGTTCAAATAATTTGTTATAAAATATTGCAAAAGATGTTTTTGCACTGAATTTGCTTTTTAAAAAAAAAATTATATGGAATATGTATAGAATAGAATTGAGTTAAAATGTATTTATAGCAGCTAATTAACACAAAGGAAATATTTATAAATGAAGTGAATAGAAGCATAAAAATGAAATAGTGACAATTCGAAAGGAATTCTTATATTTTGAAATCATATGTTCCTCTATGTCTAACAAAAACAGTTTTTGATCAATGCCCTTTGACCTATTTTCATTTATAGTAATGAAACACAGGTCTTAAATTTAGTGGATTCAAATAACATAGAGAAATATGAAAAAATGCATATTAGAAGTAATACTAAAAAAAAATACAAAAAGAAAAATTAGTTTTTGACAACAAATAAAGGTTACAGATAAAAGTTTGAAATGGAAATGAACTTGACATATGTCATTAAAAGAAGAAGGGATAATTGATTGGTAACACAAATATAAATAGATTTAAGCAGAGGCTCATGAATATATGGGATAGAGATATAAGAAAATCTATCGGTGTGAAAATAAAAAGAAATAATATTTGATTCTCCAAAGTACAAATTTTAGTAGAAGTCTTCATCCAGTAATAAATAGAAAAAGTTTGATGCATTTCTTGATTTACTACCTCATTATCAAATATGGAAAAATATAAACTAAATTAATTTTAGATAATTGACATTAACTTATTTCACCAAGTGGATTGATATAATAAAGGTTAAATTACATTTATAAGTAATCTATGTTATTTTCCAACGATTGAATGTCATGAAAAAGACTGATGTTAAAATGTCATTATTTGTTTTAATAATAATTATTTATATGATAATATAAAATCAATTATATTTACTAAATTGTATAAAAATGTTCAATAATTATTTAAAACGATTATGAAATCTAATTTATTAAAATCACTATTGTATTATGATAATATAGCAATAGAATTGCATATAAATATTGAACAAATAAACAGTTAAGTAATTATTAATTATTTATGAAATTTTCATTATCAGCATGTGATTCAATTATGAAAAATGAGAGTGTCTCAATATCAAAGAAAATGTGAACAATTCATGTTTTTTAATCTACCATTGTGTAGAGTTAATACTGAAAAAAAATGTAATTTCTATAAACAAGTTAAAGAATAATAGAAAGTGGATAAAGGAGATCTTAAATTGCTTAATAATTCACAGGAGAAACTAATCGAAGATACATATTTAGAAAACATGAACGTTTTCACTCAATATCGAATTAAACATAGATAATAATTACAATTGACGGAAAATAATTAATGTAATTATTTAATTCAAATTAATTTTTAATTTTTATAATAACATTTACATATTTGAAATCATATTAAATACGTTTCATGTTAAAAGTACAGCCCATGTATCAATTTATATTCAAATTTTATAATATAGAGAAACATTTTATTTTATATGAAAGAAGATTATTTCTACTTGTCTAAGAAAAAATTATGTGTGTTAAAAATGAGTTAAACATTTTTTAACTATTGAGCTTCCTTTTATGTGTGTGTGTTTTTTATACATTTAACTTAAAATACTCGTACAGTGATACGACGAAAAAACTATATATCTTCAATATTTTATTCATTCTGTTATACGTGTACGATTACTGTTTTTCAGTATCCATCAATCTTAAACCTTTTGAATTATTTACATCTGTATGGGAAATTGACTGATCGTAGAAATTTTAAAACTCGAATAAATAATAGTTTTTGTACCTAAAAGTGCTATTCAGTGAAAATTCCAATTTTATATTTATTATTAAATATTTTATATTTTAATTAAAATTTTACTTCTTTTCAAAATTATATTTAATTCGAAATCTTTAATTATATTTGATTCAGTTCAATAATTTTTTTAAAAATATATTTCCAAATCGATTTCAATTATATTATAAAGCCGAATTAGTGCATATCTAATGTAACTATTATTAAATACTGGATGTATACGATTATATTTGACTACTGTATACTAAAAATATTTAATAGATCACATACATGCCTTGCTATGTGGACCATCAATCAAAAACTAAACCAATGCCAGATTATCTTGCCTAATGGATGGTATTTTTATACGATCTGCATATTTTACAGTGTTATTTTTATAATTTCTATTTATTTTTAATAAAGATAAATTAGTATTTCAATGCGTTTGTTTGATTAAAAAATATGATTTCGTCCATTTTCAAATAAAATTAATGTTACGAATGTAAAAATATGTTTGTTAATTGAAATAAATCAGTTATTCTATTATAGCTAATTTTTCTTTTTATTCATTTAATATTTTCAACTTTTGAAACATAAAAATGATAATAGTTTTAATGATTGAGTAATTTATGAGTTTCTAGTTAAAGTGTTTAAATTGAAATTTGTACTTTAAATATCAAGTAACTAAAAAAGTTCTGTTATTTTTGAAATGAAAATAAGAACGTTTGTATTTTTTACATAAAATAATTTACCATCGCTGTTTTTTTTTTTTTTTGTAATACATTATGTACTTTTCATAGCAATTCAGTATAGATGTACGTTGTGAAAGTTTCACCAATTTATAGATACTCCTAATGAATAATTCCTTTTTAATTTCACCAAACATAGAAAAACAATTTTTTTAGAGTCAATTTTGCTTTAGGTATTTGTGAAAGATGATCATTTAATGATAACCAATGAACTACGTTTAGCTGGAACAAAAAATCTATAATATTATATTTTTTTACTAATATGCTAAGCTCACATTCAAATTTAGATATATAATTACATTAAGCATCTGAAAATCTATATACTTTCATCAAACGTATAAAGATTTATTCATAAACAGTGGTACAATATACAAAGTCATCAATTCAATTTCTAAAAGTTGAGTTATCGACGCATAAACTCATTCTAATAAATACTGAAGAGACGTTTTGTATACAAATAGTTTCTTCTATGTTTTTTCAGGTGTTTCAACATTACACATTTTTTACAAAAAATAGCTATAGATCATACAAAATTCTCGGCGGTAATATTATGTATACAGTACACAAATACTTGTCTATACGGTTTCGAGTTCATAAATATACTTTGATCTTCGATAAATTTTACAAAAATATCAATTTATTCCTAGACTATATTACGGACAATTACTTATCATTAACTCAATATGTAAATTAAGTCAATAATGTAGATCGATGTATGTTTGTATACAGATAATACGACTTGTATACAGTAGTTACGTTTAAAATTTACTAAAATCATTTGAAACTAATATTTTTGTAAGAACATTTCTTTGACTGTGCATGTGTCAATGTCAGATAGAGAATCTTTATTTGATTGAATATGTATCGATTTAAAACGAAAAGAAATATATTTACATGGAATATATTTATTTAGATATTTACTTGACACTAGTTTATATCTTATATCGTTAAAGGTCATATTCTTCATTATAAGATTAGTAACAGTACATCTTTCGTTCCATTGTATTTTCCAATATTTATATTTTTTTTAGATAAAAATCAGGTTGATTTACATAAGTAAATAATAATAAATGTTGTAATATACATATATAATTTTTTTCCATAATTTTGAATTCACTTAGTATTTAAATCATTTAGTTGTACGATCAAATATTTTATTTTATATAAAATTTATCTGTAAAATAGTACATGAATAAATTAGAATTCTACCATTGTTCGTTCCTGGTATTGAGAAAAATTCTTTTTAACGCAAATACGATTCTAAAAAATGTCTTGTTGCCTCTGAAAATTTTATAAAAACATCTTCCTTTTGATAAACAAAAATATAAAAAGACACATATTAATTATTTACTGTAATTTTTTATTCTTTTCCTATTTAACTTTTTCTAAACTTTTGATAGTTATATAATCAAAGAAAATCTTCAAATATGTATGTAATGTATTTTATTTTTGATTTTCTCTAAGTTATACTATTTTTATTTATTCAGTAAACTTTACATATCCCCATGTTACTATTTTTTTTTTGACATTTTATTAATTTAACCAGTTGTGCTGAAATGACGTGCTATGCACGTCGACTGCTATCTTTACCAAATGCCGATATGACGTGCATAGCACGTCGTGTGATCTTTGCTAAGTATAATATCGAAATTCAATTAGCAAATATCACACTTCTGTTTTGAAGGCATACAAGTACGTTTTTGTAGAACTTCATTAATTTTAAATATTTTCGTTGAATCATAATCAAGTTACTATAATACACAATAATTTTTTTTATTATTATAAAGAACTATTTTATCCAAGAATTATTTTATTCTGAAAATAGCGCATCAGAAAATGTTGTACTAGATTTATGTAGGCCTTTAGTTGATTTTGGACACACCCTCTTTTTAGATAACTGTATTCGTCACCAAAAATGTATCGGAAATTACATTTGCAAAAAATTAATATTATCGGAATAGTCAGATCTAATAGAAAGAATATATACCAAAAGATTTCGCAGCGACAAAATTCAAAAGATTTGAAGTTTTTTCAAGATCTTGCAATGGTATCTTAGCTGTAAAATAGAAGGACAAAAAAGATTATATTTGCTTTCTTCAAAACATTCCAAAGCAGAATTGATTACAACAAAAAAGAAAAAAATTAGAAATTATACCGGCCAAAATGGAAACATTACAAAACCTAATATAGTTTTAGATGACAAAAATGGTATGGGTGGAGTAGAACTGCAAGATAGCTACTTATCATTTTTTCCTTTAATAAAAAAATTTGCAAAAAGTTACAGAAAAACTTTCTTTTATCTAATGGATATGGCATCTTCTTTTTAATACCTTATATTCCATTCGATAAATTAGAAAACGTACCAAAACCAAGAAATACTCCTTTTCAAAATTATCAATATTATTAATAAATTTGTTATTAATTTAAAATTTTGAAAAATTTCAAAATTTTCGAAATTTTTCAAAATTTTTGAAATTTTTCAAAATTTTCGAAATTTTTCAAAATTTTTGAAATTTTTCAAAATTTTTGGAATTTTTCAAAATTTTTCAAAATTTTCAAAATTTTTGAAATTTTTCAAAATTTTCGAAATTTTTGAAATTTTTCAAAATTTTTGAAATTTTTCAAAATTTTCGAAATTTTTCAAAATTTTTGAAATTTTTCGAAATTTTTCAAAATTTTCAAAATTTTTCGAAATTTTTCAAAATTTTTGAAATTTTTCAAAATTTTTGAAATTTTTCAAAATTTTTGAAATTTTTCAAAATTTTCAAAATTTTTCAAAAATTTTTAAAATTTTCGAAATTTTCAAAATTTTTCAAATTTTTCAAAATTTTCAAAATTTTTCAAAATTTTCAAAATTTTTCAAAATTTTCAAAATTTTCGAAATTTTTCAAAATTTTCAAAATTTCAAAATTTTTTGAAAATTTTGAAATTTTCAAAATTTTTCAAAATTTTTGAAATTTTGAAATTTTGAAATTTTTCAAAATTTTGAAAATTTTTGAAATTTTTTGAAATTTTCAAAATTTTTTTGAAATTTTCAAAATTTTGAAATTTTTCAAAATTTTCAAAATTTTCAAAATTTTCAAAATTTTCAAAATTTTCGAAATTTTGCAATATTTTCGAAATTTTTGAAATTTTTCAAAATTTTCGATATTTTCCAAATTTTTGATATTTATCAAAATTTTCGAAATTTTTCAAAATTTTCGAAATTTTTCAAAATTTTTGAAATTTTTCAAAATTTTCGAAATTTTTCAAAATTTTCGAAATTTTTCAAAATTTTTGAAATTTTTCAAAATTTTCGAAATTTTTCAAAATTTTCGAAATTTTTCAAAATTTTCGAAATTTTTTAAAATTTTCAAAATTTTTGAATTTTTCAAAATGTTTGAATTTTTCAAAATTTTCATAATTTTAAAAATTTTGAAAAATTTGGAATGATGTGTGGTGCTTACACGTCAACTGCTATCTGTACCAAATGCCGATATAACGTAAATAGCACGTCGTGTGATTTTTGCTAAGTCAAAATAACATCAGAGTTCAGTTAGGACGTGCCACACATATTTTGAAGGCATAAAAGTGCGTTTTTGTAGAACTTTATTAATTCTACATTTTTTGATTGAATAATAATCAAGTAACTATAAAACATAATAAATACAAACAATTTAATCTGTCAAAACAAAATTTGCAAAAAGTTACAGAAAAATATTCTTTTATCTATTGAATATGGAATTTTTTAATATCTCTATTCTATTCGGTAAAATAACAAACATACCAAAACCCAAGAAATACTCCTTTTCAAAAATTATTAATAATTTTGTTAATCAATTTGAGAGTTTAACTATAATGTTAATGTGTGTGTGCGTGTATTTAAAACGTTATAATAAATGATTTCAAATACCAACTGGCTGCGAATTGCTTTGGACGAATTTGCCACGCGTGCATGTTAATTAATTGCCAGCGCAACTGGTTAACATATTTTAAGCAAGTTCCTATAGAATCAAGCGATTACATTTTTTCATCTCTTTAATTTTTATAATTTTTTTCCTGTTAGTCTTATCAAAAAGACTTTTATTTCATATATCTTATATTTTTAAACGTAAAAATCCTCGTATATTATTCATATCTTTACTTATCTCATTATAATTTAATTACATTTTTGAATTGTCATTATTATAATCTAACGTGTTTTTCAACTTTACATACATAATATATATATAATAATATATATATATATATATATATATATATAAGTGTTTTATTAGGTTAGATAGAACATTTGATAAGGATTCAATTTAAAGTTCTATCACGCTTAAAAACACAATTATATATATATATATATATATATATATATATAGTATATATAATTGGAAATTTCAAAATTAATGTATTTTCATGAATACCGCAGCCAGTTATTTATGCAAACCATCACGTGCTGAAAATTAAATAATACAAGTAAAATAAACTATAGTCAGTCAATACTCATATAGAGTCTATATTTGTACAATTTTTCATTTAAACACATACTCACGTCTCAACATAAATTCAGTTGTAAACAAAATTTTATTGTATAAACCACTAATGGCATTTACAATATTTGAATATCAAAACAAAATTCGAGTTTGTTCACATTAGTGAATTGTTGAACTGGATATAATTATATTTTTTAATATATTAATAAACAATATGAATACTAGAATGCGAATATTTAATGTTCTGTTTATAATTAGTTTCAGAAAACGTGACAGTTTCACATTATGGTCGATAAAAGTAATCTGGTTATTGTTTACTTTTAAATTGTTATTATACCAACTACAATCATAGAATTTAATATGGTCATTTGTAACGTGAGTTTTAAAAGATAGAAAAATAGTGTTAATGTTTTTTGTGCTTAGTTTGTTTTTGCTAAAATTCGATTTTTTAAGTAATAATTATGGTATCTGAATAATTTTATTCATAAAATTTTCTTTAATTATTTAAGTAAGTTTAGAAAAATATTTATATACTTAATATATATTTACTACTCATAATTTACAATGTCACAAATGGTTTTCGAATAATAATTCTTAATATTCGACATTGAAAACATTATTTAAGAATAATATAAGTCCATCCAAATGTGACGCCTAGATTTGTGTTTTATTAAAACGAAACAAAATAAACTAACATGTTTCTTTTTAATAAAACACAAATCTAGGCGTCACATTTGGATGACCGTGTATTTTTATCAAATATCATATTTTATTTTTTTTGTAAAAAAGATGAATTTAATAATAAATAAAATAATATAGGCTGTTTTTTTAAAAATCTGATGAGACTTTAAATTGAATCCTTATCGAAAATTCTAACTAACCTAAAAACACCTTTATCATACATTTATACACACACACACACACACACACACACACACACACACACACACACATATATATATATATATATATATATATATAAATGAGGGTATTTTTAGGTTAGATAGAACTTTCAACGGGGATTCAATTTAAAGTTCTATTTTTATATATCGCATTTTTTTAGAAATTAAAAAGAATATCAAATCATTAATGAATAAAAATTTATAAAAGTTTATTATAACTTATACAATATTTTATTTATGTCTCATTGTACTAATTTAATACAACTCCATAAAAATAATACTTTTTTTTAATATTTCTCTCAAAGGAGATATAACTACTTAATTAAAGTAATTTGTTGTGATAAATTTCATAGTAATTCTTGCTTATGTGTACATAAATTTATATATATATATATATATATATATATATATATATATATATATATATATGTACGTATGTTTATAAATTTATCTCTTTCCTGTACCGTCATTTTATTTAATTAGAACCCTCACAAAACATGTACTTTAAATCCCATTAAATCCGTTAAACTGACTTGAACATAATATATAATCTCATTATACCTACCCATTATTTTAACCAAATATTACGTTATATGAACATTAATAATTAATATGATTACTAGATTCATATTTCTTAATTGTATTAGTTTTCTTTAACGGAAAATTCTATTCGAGCGTACACGAATATTATTTATATACTGGTTGCCATTATTAGTTAGTAGCGTTACGGTACGCTTAATTGAGTTTGTTTAAATTTCACAAGACTCCCACGCATCTTATTAAAATAATGTTCATTTCGTCGTACCTGAATTTTCAATTTGTACTTAATTGCATTCTTCACTTTTTAATAATTGTTGTAATTACTACCTGGCTGTTATTTATGAGAAAATTGTACCAGAGAGTGTTTTAGTATCAGAATTAATCAAGCAGTAATAAATTTATTTTTCTCATTTTTAAACAAATATTGTTTATTAAAATACGATATTCGTTTCGTTATTTATTATTCTTCAATAATTTTTTATCATATTCTTTGTTGTTGCCCGCTTGTAATAATTTTTTTAATATCACTAGACATTCAAGTGCAATTGTATATTAATTAATACTTTATGCACACAATAATCAGAATATGATAAGAAAATATTTTCGCAGTCAAGGTTTTTATGACTGTTGCCTTGAATATGTCTATACTTATTTTCATGTTATCTATTTTTCCATTCTGAAGCCGTATGTTTTTACAGGATAAAAAATCACTAAAAAAATCATGCGTAAATATTTTTTCAAACACGTTAATAGCTATCATTTATTTTTTTATTACTTCTACGTCAATACTTCTTTAATTCCCTAATATTCAGTTATCTTTTGGAGATATTCGAAATATATAAATATTTGTCTTATCAAATAAAATTTTTATTATTTTATCATGGAATTTTTTATAAAATTACATCATCTAATAATACTTTTATACATTTTTTAAAATATCTTTTAGATTTGATTTTATACTAATTGACTAAAATGGGTTTGAGTAATACAAAGAGACACGTACAACTTTCAGTGTAAGAAAAAACGTTTTAGTAAACATTTTTAAAACAATTCGTTTTTTCAGAGAACATATATACACTAATTATAATTAAAATCTTTTTTGATTATGAAACAAGTATTTGTTGAATAAAAAAAATTATTAAAGATGGTTGTGGAATTAGAAACGTTTTTAATCAATAATGGATAAACAAAAAATACAATACAAGTCTTTATTTATAAATTGAAAAATGTTTAAAAGCAGTGGATAGAAATAGGATGATTATATAGGGTTTTCCAATAAGAATGTCAAAATTTTGACAGCTGGTGGCAGCCATGATAGATTTTTTTTAAGTTCATTTTGAAATTTAAACTCAGTATAGTTTGGTAAATTATCATGAAACGTTTAACACTTCAACAACGCTTAGAAATTGTAAAAACTTCATTAAAACAAAAATTTAATGAGTCCATTATTTCACGAAATGGACTCATTAATTGGCCACCAAGATCATGTAAACTAACTAACTCTATTGGAAAATTTTCTGTGGGGTTATGTGAAATCATTGGTTTATCATGATAAACCACAAAAAACAGAATCAGGTCAAGCGAAGTCATGGTGGTCATATAAGTGAAATTGTATTCCATCATTAATACCATAGAATATGCTTAAAAATAAAAACTAATTAATTAAATACCTTTTGTATTATTTCTATTAAAACTTCTGTAGCACTTATTGGAAAACCCTATATAAATTTGAAAATCAGGGAATTATATATATATATATATATATATATATATATATATATATATATATATGCATGTATTAAATAACTTTGATAATTTGAAACCGTGTGTCTGTATATAGAAACTTCTTTCATCAATATTTAATAACAGCTATAAAAAAGTCAGAGCTTTTATTATATAAAACATGCAAAAATTATAGTTTTCAAACTTAGTGTTTCTGTACTTCAACTTTTTCCATGTTTGAAATGAGAGAACATTTAATAACACAGCAAGAATTAGAATAACATTCAGTTTTCATTTAGTGAACTTATAATTATAGTGTTTTATTGAACTATTTTATACGTATGTGTATATATATATATATATATATATATATATATATATATATATATTGATAACGAATATAAAAGATAACAAAAAATATTTTATTAATAATATAAGATAATAAAATCAATAATCCATTAATTAATTCATGATTTCAGTATCTAAAAATGGAATGAAAATAATAATCTCTGTATTTTACATACACAATGAACGGTTTCGTAATGAACTATAAATAGGAAAATTAGATTTTAATACAACATGAATAGGTATAAAAATAAATAGATGTTTTACGAGATATAAATTATTGATTTATATTAATTAACTATTGTTGTTTTTCGTTTATAATAAACGACATATTAATTCTATTACAAGTGCAAAGTCACGTGTGATATTTCAATCAAGAATTATCTGGTAAGAAATTACAACAAAAGTCATGTAATTTAAAATATTCTTTAAGTATTTCTGATTTTAAACTTTTTCTAGATTAAGTTTATAATTAGTCATATAAATAAAGTATTATCTTTTTTATTTTAAGACAAACGAAGTACTCACTTAAGATTGTTAACAGAGTTGAGTAATATTTTAATAATTAATATTTTTATAAAATCTTATATTATGCAATGAGTGATTCATTCGTGTTTAAATGGATTTTCTACAGTACTAAAACGAATAGTCTTGCATATAATAATATACATATAATATAATATAATTCAAATAAATTAAAAACATACATTCCAGAATAATAATACTGATCAGGTAATTTAATATTGAATTATAGTTCAAATACGATTATAAGAAATAAATCTATTTTGGAATTGAAATAAATTGATGTTTCTATAACAAACTCGTCTGTTGTAAAACGGCGTAGATCGAATATTTTATCTATAATACAACGTAGATTGAATATTTTATCATGTCACGTTACGATTATTTTATTTATCTCAAATTTAGATCATCTCTAAATTTGTATACATTTTTATATGTACATACATTATACATTTTTCAAAACGTAAATATTTTCCAGTCGAACATCTCTATTTATTTCAAGAGAAACATATAGATATAAATTTATTTTGATGAAAAATGAATGTCCATCAACAGTCTGAAATATTTAAGAAAACCTTTCCATTTACAGTTAATATCTCGACGTTTTATTTTAACTGAAATAAAAATATACTGGCCTTGATTTGTTTACTGTATTTTGTACGTTGTCAATATTAAATTTCTTCCATATTTAATTTTGTACGAGAAATTGATTCTTCGAAGTAAATTGTCGACATATATATGTTTTCTTATCAAATACAAGTGTAATTGATATTACTTAGAAGTATTAATTATATTACTTTGTAACAAAGTGGGTTAAATAAAACTATATATATATATATATATATATATATATATATATATATATATATATATATATATATATATACGAGGTCAGACAATTAAGTAATGCGACCGATTTTTTTTCTCGGCCTGTGGTAACACTGCGAACCTGTAACTCCGCCACCGTAATAGCAGATCCCTACTCTCTCGATTGAGACCTTGACCACCCTCGTACGATCATTTCTTCGCCAGCTGTTTAGTGTTTTGTAACAACGCGCGAGTAGTGCATGTCACGAAAATGGAACAGAGAAATTTATTACTGGTTATTACTAGTGATGAAAGTTATTACAAAAAAAAAAAAAAAAAGTTATTACTGGTGATGAAAATTGGTTCTTTCAATATGACCCCGAAACTAAACGACAAAGCCAACAGTGGCTGTCCCCTGGAGCACCAAGGCCAAAGAAGGCGAGAATGAGCAAGTCCAAAGTGAAAACCATGTTGATTTGCTTCTTCGACAGCAAAGGGGTGGTTCACAAAGAGTTCGTACCACCTGGACAAACCGTAAATCAAGTATTCTACCGCAATGTGCTCGAAAAATTACGAAAAAGGGTGCTCAGAGTGCGTCCAGAGATCGCGAAGACTTGGGTTCTGCATCACGACAATGCTCCCTGTCACAGTGCGTTCAGTGTCTCTCAGTTTTTGGCGTCTAAAGGCATCGCAACGTTACCACAACCGCCCTATTCACCGGACATGTCACCCTGCGACTTTTTCCTATTCCCCCATATGAAAAAAATCGTCAAAGGTCGACATTTTGACTCCGTTGAAGATATCCAAGAATCTGTGACGAGGGTACTCGGAGAGGTCCCACAAGAAGTGTTCCAGAATTGTTACGAAAACTGGAAAACTCGCTGGAATAAGTGTATAGATGGGAGGGTACTACTTTGAAGGGGATCGCAGCGATGTACCTTAATTTTTAAATATACTCGATTTTTGAATTTTGTCACATTACTTAATTGTCTGACCTCGTATATATATATATATATATATATATATATATATATATATATATATATATATATATATATATAGTTTTAATTTTTTCCAATAATTTTAATATCGATTTATTTATTGTTGATTACATTTAAAAATATTTATTTCATTTATTTTGTGTATTTTATTGATATTAAATGAAAACATTCCAATTATAATAGATATATTTTCAATACTTGTTTTTAATTATTATTTTAATACACCTGTGTGCTATTGTTTGTTGTAATATAACTTATAGTAGAATGATTTACAATTCACAGAATAAATTTATTTATTAGAAATAGCACAATCGATTTCGGAATATATATATATATATATATATATATATATATATATATATATTAAAAATACATAACAATTGAATTGTATAAATAAACTATCAACATTATTTTGAGACTCAGTTTCGCAAATTTTACCGTGCTGTCGAGATAGATCTTTATTCAGAAAATATATATTATATAGAACATTTTTGTGACTTGTGAGTGAAAAACACTTATATGTAAGTAAATTTGTATAATTATTTTACAGTATTTTAGTCTATTGTTTAAATAATTGAGTACTTGTTTTTTAGTCAGGTTAGTTGTCATATTTCTTTAAACAATGCCGTTTATTTGATATACTTTTAAGTAATTATTTATTTTCTTATTTTAATTAGTTGCTGTAAATTATGAAAGAAAACAGTTTTATGTTATTATTATTACCATACATTAAATTTAAATAAATATTTCAAAATAACAATAAAACTGGTTTTTACTGCTTATAATTCATGTGATCTGTTTTACCGATTTTTTTAAAATGTTAATAATAGGTATTACTTAATATGAAATTAGAAACAGTAATATTGTACAATAGTTATATATACAATTACGTAGCTTAAACTGAAACTTCCTACAGTTTTCTTAAGTGGTTTTAGGAAAATAGTAAGGTCCTTGTTTTTCTATTTTTTAAACTCTTAAAACGAGTTATCAAATTTTAAAAAGATTATATGTGAAAAATTCTATAAAACAAACCTCTAATTATTTATTAAAGGTCATTTAAAAATTATCTATGTATACGTGATTGTTTTTATCTTTTTGTTCCTTTTTAACAAGTTATTGAATGGTGATAAAAAATTTATAATCATTCATACCACACAATATAAACATTTTTCATATATTTTAATAGCAATGGGAATTTTTCCAAAAATTAAAAAAATAATTTTCTTGTTTTATTACAAGTTTAGGTCATAGAAGGAAAAATTGAAATTGTACAAACAGCACTAGGTAAAACATCCTTATATTTATATATTTATATATATATATATATATATATATATATATATATATATATATATATATATTTAAAAAATATTCCCAAAACCTATTTATTATGTTTGTAAAATATTTATTTATAATTACGTTACAAAAAAAATCGAATGAAAGTTGAGAAAGTAAAGTAAATAAAAAAGGAACAAAAAAGTATATATGAGGTATACAAAAATTGGCAACGTAGATATAAATAGTGTAAGAGAAATTTGTGCAGTCATGTCCATTGAAAGATGTTAGACTGTTACAAATCATTATAATTTGTAAGAAAATGTTTTAAAAATGAAATAATAGTCTTGAAAACATTCTATATGAAATGACTTTTCATATTAAAAAAATTAATAGAACTAGATATAAAAATTTCAAATGAGATGATTCGATGTTGAATTAAGGAAATTATAAATAAATCTTGAAATATGAAAGAAAAATGTTAATTGCTTTACACAAAATAATTCTATAAAAAAATATATAAAGATTGTAATAAATGAGTTTTGAAAATTTTATGCTGTTGAAAGAAATCGTAAATTTAAATGAGATGCTGAATGAATTTTACAGTTTTAATCGTTTGATTAGGTTTTTAAATGTTACACAATATATACATACATATATATATATATATATATATATATATATATATATATATATATATATATATATATAATATAAATTACACACACGTGTACGATATATATAATATGTAAATATACACATGATTGAATATAAGTTGAAATATTTTCTTATATGACCTTTAGACATATGTTTTCATTAACCATGATACTTCAAACTTCTGGCTTTGTAAAATGACAGAAACGAAACATATGTTTTGTCACAGCTTTATTTTCATTTAAAATTCTTTTTTTCGTCCGTTTAAAATATATCATCAGTCAATATATAATTTGTTTATATCATAACTAAATATAAACACATTTTTATTACACATTATGTAAAAGAAGTATATTGCGAATTTCAAACAACTTACATATATTATTAGTTTATATCACATAAATTATGTGTAAAATTCTCACAATACACAATTTTGATTATATACATTCTTGTTTATTTTCAAACATTCACTATCTCTCATTCAGCCAAATTTTATTACAAAATATTATTGTCTGGCTTGGTCGCACACCTACATTTGATAGAACAAAGATGATCAGAAACCAATGTCTATTTGGCGAAACATCAACGTGGATAATGTCATTTTTTCGCGGAAATATATTGTAAATTGAAATTGACCAAGCTAATGTTGGTTTATCGCATTCAAGGATAATTACGATAACTACTTTTTTTTAAAAAAAAAATAAAACATATGGATCACAAAATTATACTCACATCTAAATATATATTTATATAAACTTATATGTTTTGCCAATATTTTAACCTAGTGTTTTTATCAGTTCCGTAAAAATTCACGATTGCTGTTTTCTATTATAGCCATTGTTGTTACAATCTATTTTTGTTAAATTTATTGTAGTATTTAACACTATTTTTTCTATCATTTATAATCGATTGTTTATATATATATATATATATATATATATATAAGAGTCATCCAAATGTGACCCCTAGATTTGTGTTTTATTAAAAATAAACAAAGAAACTATACACTTGTTTCCATATACGCCACCCTATACACATGTTTTTTTTAATAAAACATAAATTTAGGCGTCACATTTGGATGACCATATATATATATATATATATATATTACTTCCAATGTTGAAACGTCAGCTGTAGAAAGATTTGGTTATTTTCGAACATAGATGTGCGTTGTTCATTGCAAAACTTTTTCAAATTACTCATGAGAAACCAACGAACCACAATTTTAATTTACTTCTAAAACTATGTCAGATTGAACGTTCGTTTTATATTTGACTTTGTTGCGAAACATACATAAGTGTGTTTTAGTACTTTTGTAATAGTCTCCAGAATAGCTCGCTAACGGATATTGTTAAAAGTAATTTATTCTAAACATTCGTACAATTGTAATTCCACTAATTAACATATAAACGTGTGTAGTGTTATTTGAAACAAGACATCGATAATAAAACTTATTTTAAACAGTAATATTATTTTTATAAATCATAAAAATATATTTTATATAAATGAATTCATTACCTGTTTAATACTTTTGGTTAAATGATTATAATTATTTAATTAATAATATTTATTATATATATTTCATTATTTGATTAAGTAATTAGTAATAAAAGATTAAATATTCATAATTTCGTTAATATATATATATATATATATATATATATATATATATATATATATATATATATATATATATATATATATTATCTGACATTTCGATAAGAAATATATTTACTAATATTAAAAAATAATTCACAGAATTAATTATGTAGTGATTTTTAATGGAATTTCCTTTTTTTAATTAAACTTTCTAAATATATAATTTTCGGTATTTCCCGACAAATTTAACAATCTTTTAAATCACTACAATCTATAAAAGAATTGATATTATTGGAAAATATCACAAGGTTATCTTGTTATTTTTTTAAAGAAAATAAAGACCAGTTTTATCGTGAAAAATATTTATATTTTTACGAAAATTAGTTTTAAAATAATTACATATAATACATTATTTTTTCATTTAGTAATTTGTTATTAAATATTCATCATTTTACTAATAACGCGTAAAAAGAATAACTTTTTTTAAAATTAAAATATTAAATATGTAAAATGTAATTAAAACTTTGTCATGACTATTAGTTAATGAATTCTCCAAAAAATATTCAAACTGATAAAATAACTTTTATTTTCGATGAAATTTCGAGTCACGAGAGTATAATAATAAAACATGATTTTATTATTCATGCATATATTTTATTCTGCTAAACTCTTACATGTAAATATATATCCTAGAATGAATTTAAATTAAAATATATATATACATATGTACTTCCAGTAAAACACATATAAATACGCGGAACATTGCCATAAATTAATCATCTCTGTTTTAATTTACATACTTCATGTCTATTTTCGCATATTTCATTGACCTCAACATTAGATTACAAGGACGAGATAAAAATATTTTAATGAAAGATAAAATTTGTGTTTCGGAAAAAAATACGTCGAATTATTAAACACGAAAATATTTGTATAATGAATATAGTTTATGTTGAGTTTTCAAAGTTTTAAATTACATAAAAAATCACTCTTACTTTATTATCCTATATTGTGTATTTGTAGGTTTTTAAAATAGTTTTTTAAAAGTAGATTGAAGATTTTTTTGAGTCCGTGATGATATTTTTGCAAGAAAAATAAACGACTGTAATTGAAACTGACACCGGAAAACTTGGGACATTTCTTAAAGATAACTTTTATTCTAAAAATATCATGTAGTAGTAAAATTCAACGAATTCAACTAATTTTTTTCTTGTTATGTATTAGTCAGCGAATAAATTGCACATTGTTGTGAATCTATTAGGATATAAGCATCTTATTTAAATAAAAATAGGAATACAAGTGAAGATAATACTTAATTCAAAGTATTTATTTATTTATATATGAAATTAATAAGCGCAGACAATATTTTGATTTCTCTCACAGATTTCAATTAATTTTAATAACATCTAAAAGTACGAATTATTTTTTTTACCCACGATTAAATTATTATTAATAATTTAATAGCGAAATTGATCTTTAACTAAAAAACCAAAATGATGTCATAATTTGATTGACTTGTAAAGAGAAAGAAATGATTTTTTTTAAATCACAATTTATTAATATTTAGAAGACGTAAAAAGAAATTCAAATTGTTCTTTTGTTGATCAAAAATTGGTAGATTTGATAAAAAAATGATGAATCTTACATAATTAACTTAATTGAGATTTTTTAATGAATTTTATTTTATTTTTTTAAAAAATCAAAAAGTAAATATTTTTTATCATTGTTTTTATTTATTTATAAATAATAACAATTGTATGAAAACAAATAAAATTCGTCTTTTCAGTTTATTTTAAAATAATAATACATTTCAATAACAATTCCACTTTTTAGAAAGCGATTCAATAGCATGGATTCTAACAATAAGATTCTATTATTTTTCTTCTTCAATCTGAATTCAAAATCCTTCACTGACGAAGGGAATTTACAATATATAAATTAAAATAATTCATACGAAATATTCGACTTAGTTTATTCTCGTCGAGATTTGTGTCCTTGTATATTTTTACCTATACATCCGATCATGTCATGATTCATTCTCGTCAATTTAATAAGTTTCCGTACAGGTTTTTTTCATTTTGAAATAAATTTATTATGATTTCATGTTCAACCACCGTTGTTTTCTTTACCCTTCACCTTTTCATTCATTCAAATGCTTCGAAATCACGAAATATTCACTTACACAGTCATTAAATAACTGAAGACTTACGATGAACACTTTATGACTTGCCATAATTGGAAAATCCCCTGATTATATGCTTTGTTTGTAAATTGTTCGAATATTTTTTGCAATTTATTTGTTTTCGTCTTCTAACATTTTCTACATGATTTTATTTTACGATATTCAATTTGAAAATTCGTATTTACGATAAATCAACCTCTTTTCTTTATATTTGTATGTTTTGTATTTTTAGAATAGATATGTTATAAAAAAATTATTCGAATAATGCGATATATAAATTCTATTTATTACCTTACTTTGATAAATATTTTATATGCACATATAAAATATTTATTCATTAATAAAATACAAAAAATATTTTTTTGTAAATAAATATGAATTTAATTATACGTTCCATTGAAAACATCTCGACACCCAAAAAAATTATTTTAATTTTTTAACATTTTTAATTTCTTTATTTTTAAGGCAGTTAATATATATCTGTTTTCATTTTCGTTTTTTTTTTATGTTCATTATTTTAGTCACATTCAGTCTATTATACGATATTTTTTTATTTTTAATTGTAAATGTACTGCATAGATGATTCATACAAATAAAATATTTACATTTTATATAAACACATGTACAACTAGATAAATGACATTTTTTCGAAATGACAAATACTATGGAAATAAGGTTTTTTAAAAAATTAATGTTCTTTCCTACGCGATAAGCATAACTTCTCGATTACACCGAGGGTATATTTATAATCTCGTGATATATATTTTATATTAGAAAGTGCTATTATACCGGCGCCGTACTCACCATGACGCAAAGGAAAGGAAATACTAAATTAATTTAAAAAATAAATAATTCGAACTCGATTAAATAATCGATACAAATTCAAAAATCCGTGTATATTTTTTTAATAGTATCCTACGAAATTCTTTCGCTGACATTAGTTAAATATATAATCAGTCCGGATGCAATATATCGTGCAAACATCCTGGTTGGACGTAATCATTTCAGCAAACGTGTCGTTCCAGAAAAAAATGAACTTATCATAAAAAATATCAAAACAAACTTTGTTTTATTATGGGAATTCTGTTGGGGTTTATACAATTTACTGATCATAATTATACAGTAAATTTATAAATTGTACATGTATTGTCATTATTTTTTTTTTAAAAAAAAAAGAAAAGAATTTTTAACAAATATTATTTAATTACTATTAATGAAGAACAAATAAAACCAATGACGTTATTGAAAACGATATAAATAATTACATATTTCTGTTAGAAAGTGTACAAATATAATAATTTACATTTTATGGATAAATTTTCATCAGTTGTTGACAGATACGAAACTGTTCTGCAGATTTGTTGTCACAATGAAAAATCTACGTTATTTACAATGAAAATCTAACACTTCCTGTTTCATTTATCATCTTGACAAATTCGTATGAGACTAAAGAGTTGGAAATTCGAGCAAGAAGTAAGCAAAATACATCTACATACACATATTGACATACATGTATATATATATATATATATATATATATATATATATATATATATATATATATATATATATATATATATATATATATATATATATATATATATATATATATATATATATATATAATGTCTGTCTCTTTGTATGTGTGTGTGTTTGAAAATACTTTACATAATGTTTCGATGCCATTAATATTTTATGATCAGCTTAAACAAATCCTGAAAAAAATGTTATTCTTATATCAATCGTTTAAATTATCCATAAAATTTATATTTATTAAAGTACTTTTTCTTTTTAAGCATATATAGATATGTTATTTATTATAATTCTATAAACGAAATCAAAAATTATAGCTTTAATAAACGCTTGATAAAAAAAATGTTTGCTATAAGTAAATCGTTAATATATCACTCATTTTATAATTTTAATCCATAATATTTAATAATCATATATATATATATATATATATATATATATATATATATATGTATGTGTGTGTGTATGTATGTATGTATGTATAGAAGCTAAAAATAAAATTTTCGTGCATTTAAAGAATATTAATATTTAACAAATGTTTTATAAATAGAAAGAAAATTTGTTAAAATTGGCTATTATCTATTTATAAGAAATTGTAATGTGAAATGACGACATTTATACATTTTTTTATATAATGAATTCTAATATTATATATATATATATATATATATATATATATATATATATATTTATACTTTGATTTTCTTTTCAATTTTCACAAATGCATGTCTTATTTTAAAATAACTATCTATGTTTATGTCAAAATTATTCAAATTTGATTTCTGTTCGAATTTAACTATAAATATATTTCTTTCCTAAATTGTATCAGTTTATAAAAATGTCTTACAAAAATTATATTAAAATAGAATTTAAGTATCTATTTTTAATATAAGCACAATTTTCTACACACATACATACATATATATATATATATATATTGAATAACAAAGAAATATAAATAATGTATTATAACTAGTTCATTTAGTCTGCATTTCTGTTAGCAATGAATAGTGAAAGTTATTGTTACGTGTATGAACAAAACGTTTAGAAACTTGATATTTTTTTTAGATTTCTATTATTGTTTGTAATTTTCCATAGATTATATTTATTCGCTACTCTCAATCATACAGAAAGGAATTGCGTTCGAATGTTTTTAGTGATATAATTATTTTCAGACGATTGTGAATCATGGAGGTGTGTTTAGAGAAACACACAGCATGGATGAGGCTGTGTTTACGATTTCTGAACAAAATAAAGTTTAAAATCTGGCCCTGTGACAATTTCAGCTTTTCGGATACGATGTTGAGTAAAGTTTGTTTTTAAATTTTTATTTCAAAATGTTTTTTTTTTATTATCAAAAATAGTACAACAATATGGAAAATTATTGTTGTATTTAATTTTTTTTACTAAATACCTATTAAAACGATGACCTGTAAACACAAAAACTTCATAATAACATGTAGTTCAATGTATTTCTATACAATTGCATTTTAAGTAAAACGATTATTGAAAAAGATAATTTGAAATTTTCATTACATAATTCTTTTACAAATCTATTGAAATTAATGCCAATACCACTTATTTATTTTTTAAATAAAATATTCTATTAAATTAATAGCTTATATGTAAAATACATTTACTATTGACAAGGAAATACTCTTTTTTATTTATTATCTTTAAGAAATATAATATCAGATAAATATTTTAACAATTCATTTTCAATTAGAAAAATATTCATTTTTATCTAATTAAAAAATTACTATCGAATATGGCAATTGATTCAACTGAAAATTTTCTCAATTTCAGTTGAATTAATTTATTAAGATACAATTTGATAATATACTGTTTATACCAGTTGTAATAAAATAATATTAATTGAAAAGAATGGTGTATCTAGAAAATTCTTAAAAATGATCTATTTTCATTTTTTGATAATAAACTTTTCAATTTTTATTATAGAGGTATATTAATACTATTCATTTTAGTAGTTTGCACATTCATTTTAATATAAATTAGTATTTTAATATAAACTCTAGTATCTCAACATTTCCAATAATTAATTTTTGTTCGCTTTATTATCTTTGCGAATTTCAGTGGCCATATCGTTATCGTTAGAGTATTGCATTATGAAAACTTTATTTAACTGTTTAATTTCTAATGCAGCTTATTTGTTATCATTTTAATATGTTATGATTATTAAAATCGACGAAGAAAATTAATGATAACTGATACAGAGTTGGAAAAAAATTCATTGGTGTTAAAATATATAAATACTTACAAAATATTGAAAAATGATTAAAAATGAGTAAAAATAATTAAACTGGTCGAATAAATTCTTTTGTGTATAATATAATTAGTTTTTTTTAAAAATTGCAAACAATTTTTACAATCTTCAAATAATATTTGATTTAACAAAAACTTCCATACTTTATTTTATTTTGATTTAAATTCTCCACATTGTCGATCATAATATAAACAAACAAATTTTCTTTTGTAAGTATATTCTATTGTATATAATTTCTGTTTATTAATCATTCGTGGAAATGTATGCAATTTTTGAAGTATCCTTTGTCAAAAATCGTGTTTCATCAACAAAATGTAAATCCCGCAATGACACATTATCTTATAAAATAGAATATCAGCGGATGTGTACAAAAAAAAAGTATAAAGAAAATATATAGCGTACTTAACATTGAACTTAGATGGTGACTTTTCCTATATGATTCATTTTTCACAACTAGGCCACATACTAAAGGTGTATGTGCATGTGTGTGTAAACGTTTTGGTGGAATTCCATTCGCCGCAACAACAAATCGATGTTTCCGACTTGAAAACATCTCAAGACGCACCAACAATCCTGTACAGCGAGTCGTATTAGTGATGTCGTGATGCGATTTTTCATATTGAATTTTGTACGAAACGATTTCATTTTAATATCATTCAATAAAGGTGTGTCCCGTACGTTTATTGTTGCAATAAAATTATTATTTATGGCGTACTTGCACAAGAAAATGAAACAGTCGGTTTTTATAATACATAAAGTTTGTTATAAAAGCAATGTCGAGAAATTAATGGTTGAATTTTATTGGTTTCAACAATGTGTTCTATACAAAGTAGTTTATTTTTATATAAACGGTAAAATTGTATGATTCATTCTTGTATTTCAATAACATAAGGTGTAAAATTATATTGTTATTGCAATTTTTATATTGAAACGATTTATATGTACGAAAGTGTATCATAAATTATTTTTCTATTAAAAATTGTTTTCATAAAATATTTTTCATTACACCTATTGTTTATTGAATTTTTTTAATTTGTATATTTGATATTATTTGAAATATATTGTAAGTAATTTAAATATTAAAATTGAAAATATGTTTCATCATGAAAAAATTAATTTGTAATTGTGAGTTTGACTTATTAATATATATATATTTT
This sequence comes from Neoneuromus ignobilis, assembly GCA_029203775.1. Classification (NCBI taxonomy): domain Eukaryota; kingdom Metazoa; phylum Arthropoda; class Insecta; order Megaloptera; family Corydalidae; genus Neoneuromus; species Neoneuromus ignobilis. The sequence continues at coordinate 8,351,965 of CP092090.1, read as the reverse complement.
TAAATTAGAAATTGGGTTTTTGATCACTTCAATGAAAAACATGCTATAAGACTATAATAGAAGAATATTGAAATTTGTACACATTGAACATGAATACTGTAATAAAATTTTGATCAATAAAAATATCAATAAAACAGGAAATACAAACGACAGAACACATTAAACGAAAATTCGTATGAAAGTCATTGTGGTAGTAAATTATTAATTTTTAACTTTTATGTACAATTCGTTCTCTTTCGATTAAAAAAAATATTTTCTTTATACTTTCTATTAATCATAATTGAAATATTTGTTTTTTTCATTAATTTACTCATAAAGGAAAATGTTTCATATTTCCAAAAATAGAATCTAATATTCTTGATTAAGATTTTTAAATACATATAATACTTTTTAAATATAAGTAATAATAATTGTATATATATATATATATATATATATATATATATATATATATATATATATATATATTAGCACATAAATACTTACATACATATAAATAATTTTGTATAAATAAAAAAACAATTTATATAAGTAATATCCTTTAATATATTAATTATGCTCAAATTATTTTGTATTTTATTTATTTTCTAAGGAAAAATCAAAGGTAATAATTTTTAATAAATTATGCATTAAAAAATGTAATTTAAATTCATAAATTTTTCAATAAATCTCATATATTAGTCAATATTTTACTTTCTTATTTACATGAAAAATTTCGATTACACAAATTTGTCAACATTTAATTTAAATTATGCACTTAATCTTATTTCTATGATTAATGTTTCTCTCTCTGTATATATAATCTTGTCTTACACGCAACATGTTCTAAATTTTCGTATATTTTTTGTCAGTTTCAATTATAAAATGTTGTAACTGTATCGTTCGCTCAATACCTGCAATTGAATTGCTTCAGACAGTTAATATTCAGAGATTTTGTTGATGGAAAAATACAATTTTTTTTTAGAGATTTGAAATCTTCAACTACAAAACTTTAATAGACGATCCTTGAGAGAACCGGTTCAACTGCTATCCTTCACAATAGTCAGATTAGCAACTTGAGCTCTTCGAATATTGTTTACGTTTTACACAATAACAATATATATTTACTAGTTTGGCTATTTAAAATTGATTTTTGTATTTTTATATCCAATGATATCCACTTTTTACAAAATTTTTATTATCTATTTTTTGTAATCTAGAGATATAAAATAATTATTGAATTTTGTTTTTAGTCATTTTTGTTGATCAGTAATATAAAAATAAAACGTTACATACTGGCTGTTAACAACATAAATTTCAATCCTATTATGTCTTTTAGCCAGTCTATTAAATTCAACTTGTAATGTTATAAAAACATTTGGAAAAATTACAATTATATAATATATTAATCTAGTTTATTTAAAAAATACTCGTATACCGTAAAATCCAAGATTATTATTAGATTAAGGTTATTTTTTGATTTTGCTCTTTTATATAAGATTTCAAAACGGTTTTACTACTTGTAATGTCCACGTAAATTAATTCTACGAAAAGATAAATAATACAATATTTCAAAACACAAAATTTATGTATATTAAATGATTTATTGTTATATGTCTGTTAATAATGTTATTTCACTAGAAAACAGTATCATTTTATTGATTTTTATATGAGTAAAAATATAAATAATTTCAATTTAAATTTTAATTAAGCCAAACTTCAGTTTATCAAACTATATTCTATAGAATATGTATAAATATCAAATATATACACAACACTTTTTATAAAACTTTACATTTTTTAAATACTTGAAACATGGAAACATTATTTTGACATTTATTTAATATTATTTATTATCTAAAACAAACCACAAACGTTATTTTTTTATTAATATGTAAATAATGATAAGGTATGATTCAATTTTTTGGATAGATTTTACTCAACAGTGTATTACGTAATTATTGTAAATAACTTTTTTTACAGAAATAATTACTAATACTGTTTAATTAAAAATGTGCAAGTAATTCAGTCGATAAAAACAATTAATGGTAAGTTGACAAATATTTTACATTTAGTCAAAATGTATGTAAATAAATTATAATTTTTCATTAATAATTCTGTTCGTGTATTATAAAAAAAATAATTAAAAACTACAATTGAATTTTGTTGTTTAAAGTATAACAAAAATTTCATCATATTTTATGCTATATAACAATAGTCGTTTATTTACAGTTACGTTTCATACAAAAGGTTTTTTATTTTCGTATAACTGAAATAAATAAAAAATAAACATAAATACGAAAATCTTTCTGTTTGATTATTTTTGTATAACGTGCAGTCTTTGTTCTTGTGAAACAAAGAAAATTAGCAAGTTATATTGTTGTATTGTTAGAATTTAAGACTCATTTTTATGTGAAATTTTAAAATACATTCACAAACGCACACGCACACACACACACACACACATATATATATATATATATATATCTATATATATATATATATATATATATATATATATATATTCTACATTGCCAGTAAATGTTGTAAGAAATTGATTTTTCGAAAAGTAAAAAATAAAACGCCTTTTTTTCACTTAAAACTATTTTTATGTTTTTTATTTCGTTTCACTTTACTCTAAAATATATTTAAGTACATATTTTTAGTAAAAATAAAGTTATTTTTAGTTTTCAAATATTGCTCTCATCTGTATAAATAAAGTTCATTATTATTGTTGTTGTTTTGAACATTAAAAATTTACATATTCTTTCATAAAAATCTCTGTTTATTCAATTTAATTTTTTTCATATAGAGTCATCCAAATGTGACGTGTAGATTTATATTTTATTAAAAAGAAACTATACACATGTTTCCCTATACATATGTTTCTTTTCAATAAAACAAAAATCTAGGCGTCACATTTGGATGACCCTATATTACTGTCTGTTATAAAAATTGATTATAGAAAAATTCTATTCTTTTACTTATCTGATTGTTTCAATTATACATTTTTGAAAGTTCCGTTTATTTTGTCATTCAAATGTAAATGATATTTCATAATCAAAAATTTTAAATATATATTTTCAATCTAAGTTTTCGTTCATCAATAAGGTATAAATGAGTTACTTATGTCATGCAAATTTGTATTCATAATTTTTTTTTACTGAGCAACTAACAGTTATCCAATTTTTTATTCAACTTTATTTTTAGAAAAAGTATTTCTTTATTAACTCAAAATATTGTATATTAAGATCATCTATTATTTATAATATATTTCATACTGTATGTATATTTGAACTCATCTTTAACTGTTATTGTCTATTAATCAGTTTAAATTTTGCTTATATTCCAAACTATAAAAATAAAATAAGTAGTGACTGCATATTTTATTTTGTCTCGACTGTAAAGAGACACAAATAAATGCATTTTTATTCATACGTTTATTAATGAAACTGATGTTCCATTCATTTAAACGAACATGTTATTTTATAAATAATCTTTTACGTTTGGAGGCTCGCAGTATTTGCAATGCATGTTTTTCTGATTACTGTATAGTGATATTAAAAAAAGTACGTAGTGAAAATTAACGCATACAAATACCATAAAAACAACAGTGACGTATTTAGTCATTATAATAGAATTATTTTTCAAATGTCGATTGTACTAAACAGTTATCGGTCGTTCGTCATCACCGGATCAACAAATTGTATTCGGTTCTGTTTTATCACGCATCTAGCCGTACATCTATTTTGAAACGACGCAGTGTAATCTATTTTGAACAGAGTAACCTTTTAAGTTATACAGAGAGTTTAGGCTCGAGTTGTTTCAGTCGTGTATAACAACGCGAATACAACAGACTGTTTCAGTCGCATCATAGAGACAGGCAGTTCACTCTTCGCTGTGATATTTAAATCACGCTTCCAAAAATCCTATTGAATTTAATTTATTTGTCTCTGTGTTATTTTAGTGTTTTATCGAGTGTTACATGCACGATCTAATTTTATACCATATACGAATGTCACGTTTCGTACAGCTTATTGAAATAAATGTTACGGGTTTTTTTTGTTGTTAAACTTTTCTGCTCATCACAATAAATCGTTTCGAGTGTGTGTTTGTTTTTAATTGAAGTGAGACGTGCAAATTCAATAAATGAAAAATATATTCAGTACGTCAGTTTTACAAGTGTGTGTGTCGTGCGTTTTAAAATATTTTAGTGAAAATTATCGAGTACTGCTATTATAAACAATTGGAATAAAGCTTTTCTATTGGTTAATACAGTCATATAAGTGCTTCACAAATATTATTATGGTACATTTATGACAATTAAGGTAATTGATTTTTTTCTACGAGTAGAGATAAGTCATATAGTTTTAAAATGTAATTTAAGAGCCATTGTTTTCCAATAATGGAACAGCGTTTATACAGATATTATATAATTTTACCGGCTGAGCGTTTTTTGTGTTTAAAAATAAATTTCAAGTATTTTTTTTTATTTTATTTCCTTGTTACTTTTTTACATTTTATACTTTTTAACAAACGTTTTAATCTATTATTAATTTGTTTTAGTTTACGTAAATGTTTAGTAATTTAAATACTTTTTTTATCCTAAAATAAAATTTATGTACTTCTCAAACCATAGAATAATAAACAATGAAATCGTTTACGCACTGTTATAAAATATTTATTATTTGTTAAATATTTTAGAGTTTAATATAAAGCTGTTATGAAAAAGTTACTTGTTTTTAAATATTTACATATTCCTGATGAATGAAATAATAAATATAATATTTCATTTTTTTAAACAAATAAACACTAACTTTACAGGTATTATTTTTTGAACATATAATAATTTTTGAATTACATATTTGTTTAATATTTAAAAATATTTATTTTCTCATTAAATAATTATTTTTCAAATATGGTTTTACTTTTCTAAAAAAAATATTCTTAATTATCTCTCAATCGTCTAATTTTTTTTAGTAATCAAAACTTTCTAATATTATTTATGTAAATGTTAATTAATGTTAAATTTTAGTATCTTATTACTTTTTATTGTAATTATTTTTTCTGTATATTGATAAATAAGAACAATTTTGATATTTTGTTATAAATAAACTGATATTTTTTTTATAATAGATGACACAATTTTAATTGTAATTTTTTAAAATAAAAAATAGGAATATTTTTTGAGTGAAAAATAGTAAACAATTTATTTATTTATTTTTCTGCTTAAAATATTAAAATGCATGGTTGTTGCTCATATTTATAATTTGATTTTGTAAGTAACGTTTTTATTATAAATTAACTCTATTTATTATTTATATAAATAATTGAAAAAGTTGAACTGGTAAATTAAAATACAATCAATTCCTTATACTCAACCTATTGATACGTTATTTAATTTTACAAAAATATATTATCATAATTGATTTAATCTGTTTGATTCATTTGTATGAAATATTGAATTATATCGTACATATTCTAATCTCTGACCACAGTAACTTTTTTATTATTATAGTAAAATCCTGAACGTATTACAATTTACTCTTACTAATCATACTAACAAAAAAATTGTAGAACCCGGATTAAAACTTGTGACTCATACAAAAGTTTGTGAAAGTCACTCAGCTACTAATTCACAGTTGTTGAATTGCATGAGCGAATTTCAAAATATGTGATTTATTTTTTAATAGTTTCATTAATTGACGAAAATTTTAGTTATCTTATTCAGTCTGTCTTAAGTTCGTAACTAGTTTGATTGATATATGTATTATTTTTTTATTATGAAATAAAAACATGTACAAATGCAGAAAATTGTTATGCAAATAGATTATTTATAAAAATAAGATATATTATTCATAGTATATTTTACAATTTGAAAACTTATAATTACAACAAAAACAAAAAAATAATTGTAATTATGTAGAAAACATATTCATTTACTCGAAAATGGAATAAAATAAGACAATAAATAGTTTATGCATTCGTTATTACTGGGTGTTAATAAAATAGATACTTCCCCAATTGTAATATAATATTTATTGAGTGTAGGTTGAGATAATATTCTAGTGTACGGTAGGTTTATATCGATTATTTCTATCTCTCTTAATGTAGTAATTACTAAACAGTTTAATTATATTAGTATTTCGTTGTAATTCGTTGTGAAGAAACATATGTATAGGGAATGTTAAAAATAAATATGTGTATAGGAAAACATGTGTATAGTTTCTTTTTAATAAAACACAGATTTAGGTGTCATATTTGGATGGTTAATAATTTGATTTCAGTAATTATGTGTATGTGTGTGTGTTTACACATATACATAAACATATGAGATATAACATATTTATATTCTCATATAAATATGAGAAAAATAATAAATGTTAAGAAAATTAATTTCTTTCACTGAAATACTAAGCCCAAATTTTTGTATTAAAAAAATATATTACTCAGAACTATTCGTATGCAACAAATTTTTTTAATGTAAGTTTTCTAATCTGCTCTGATTTGTCATATATTTCGGGATTTTCCCTTTCTTGTATTTTCATCAAACTTTCCCAATTATTTTGTCTAGCTATGTAAAGTGTTAAAATTAGTTTTATAAATTTGACATAAAAATATAAAAATTACAATTAAAAAAAAAGAAATTTTTGTAAACCAACTTAGTAAAGATAAATTATATTTTGACACTGGAAAATTATTTGCAAAAAAATGTATTGCCCATACGTGCATTGTAAAAAAATACAAGAAGTTCAAAAAGAAATTATAATTTATATATTGATGCATACAATTATGTATATAATTTCTTCTTTTCAAAATAACATCTTCCCTTTTATGAGAATCGTGTAATATATTATAAACATATCAATCACAACTGTTTCTATTATTGAAGATTTAAAAAATCGAAGTATGTAGCGCAGTCGGTTAAGGTTAACATTTAATATAAAAAGGTCATACGTTCAAGTTTTTTTCGATGACTAGTATACTAGAGATCAATAAATAAATATATATATATATATATATATATATATATATATATATATATATATATACACACACACACATACGAAAGTATAATGAAACATTTTCATTTATTTATTTAAAAATATACAATTTCCACAAAACCTCTACAAAAAGACCAAAACATTTTTTCAGTTTACAATTGACACATATCTGAATGAAAACTGTTACAATGCTCTGTTAATTTATTCTGCGAACATCGTTGATTTTAATTAATATTTGTCGTACAAATTCAAACAAAAATTAACATTTTTATCAGAATTAATTAAAACTGAACGCTAATCCGAGAACTGAATACAGAATCATTCAGACTGTGACAAATTTGGATGAAATCAGCACGAAATTATTTTTTATTGTTTTATTAACTGATATATTTTGATATACTCGTTTCAAAATAACATTTTTAGTGCTAAAAATATCCTCTGTTACTTATTTACATAGTGAGTTTATGAATGGAAACGATTATTTTCAGATGTTAATTTTATTTACGAATAACTCGCGAATGATAATTCTTTATATATATTTGTTTACAGATTGTAGTCAACTATTGTTATATTTTAAATATTATTTAAAAAATAACATTCTTTAAATGTTAAATATACGTAATTCAAATAATATTATCGTATGTTTTTGTATAGTTCTCAGTAAATTAATCAGTTTATATGTAACAACAAACATTTTTATAAGATTTAAAATTAAAGTAAATATTGTTGGAATGTTACATATAAACAGCGAGTATCTAAATGAATGAATAACATAATTTAAGTGCTAATTTTAAAATTTCACACTTTAAAATTACACCTTAAAGAGAAGAGCAATAATTTATCGCTTATCAGTTGCTAAGCACGTTTTTTGTAAATATGTAGTTTGTAAATGAAATCGTATTTGTCATAAAACAAATAATAATTCAGTGTTAAGAATTTGTATTTTAATCATTTCTACAAATATATTTTTTTTAGTGTTTTAGAATATGTACTCGTTCAATATTTTTGTAATCTTTTAGAAAAGTAATTACTTTTAATTGTTATATAATAAGGTATTTTTTAAAAAATATATATTTTAAATATAATATAAATTAATATAAAAGCTAAATAAATGAAATTTAAATTATCCCCTTTATAAAAAAAATATCATAATATATGAAAGTAAACAAATCATTAAAAAAGACTTGATATTTTTTTAATTAAAATTGCTATTATATGTTATTTCAACATGAATTTAAATTACATTTATTTGGTAATTAAAATATTTAAATACACATTTCTCCGAACAATTTTAAATCAAATTATTTATCAAATAAAAAACATGTATTGTTTTTCACCTCATACTCTTTTTTTATTTCAATTTAAATTAAATTGACATTATTGTTATTTAAAATTTTTATTTTCAACGAAATCATTATATAAATTATAATTGTATTACGTAATTTTTCCTCCTTTCAATTTCATGAAAGCAATCCGTCTGATCGAATGATATTACGTAATTAAATTAAAATGTTAATATTTTTTCGTGGAAATAAATTAACTTAATTATGAATTTTCGTGTTGTCTTTTTCTTTGATATATCCAATAAAACGTCCAAAAAAATAGTATTTCAGTTATTAAATAATTTAAGTATATAATTATTTATTTAATTTGAAAGAAGAGAAAATTAAGTGTATATCAATGTAATAATATTTGTGATTGTTGAAGGACGTATTTAAATTTTAAATGTGTTTTAATGTACATAAAATATGTTTTGAATTAAATAATAAAATCTAATTTTTGATTCTGAGTATAAAACAGTGAAACCAGGAAAATATTTTAACGAAAACATAGTTTATTTTATTAAACAATTTTTTTCTATAGTAATATAAACAAACATACACACATCGGTAAAATCTGCTATATTTCCAGTTAACACATTGTCATTATCTTTCTTATTTGTATAAATGAGCACTTTGTAATTTTTTTATGTAAATTTTCAGTTTTATTTTCCTGTATGAACACACAATTGATCAGTATGCTCTAATGAATAAGTATCTTCTAGTCGTGAACCAATCTAAAACCGATTTTTTTATATTCCAGATATCATCCCAACGCCACAGAGGTGGTGTATTATAATTCGAAACTGAAAAGCAACATCGTGGGGCCTGTACGACACGTAAGTTGTTCCTGCTTCCACAGTGTTTCCACGGGCAAGATATCCACGAGCGAAAGGGGATGGTTTACCTCCTGGCTAACTGGGGCATGGGAGATTCTGACCTGACGGCACGTAACAGCCACTATGCTAACACGTGCGGCGCCCAGTCTTCACACGATCTGTTGCGATTACAGCAAGAGAATGAGGACGACGAGATTGCACTACACCCGCTCAGCAATCAGGTAAATCCTTGTCGATCCTTCACTACTTCAATTCTTGTTACACGTCGTTCTACTTTCGAACAGTGTATGTAGGTTATCACCATGTACAATTTCCAATATTAATTATTACCAGTTCGATAATAAGTTGTTTTCTTTGTAAAGTATACACGTTTCATTTCAAATAGATAACAATTATTTGTACAGACACACTCTCTAGTTTCTTTGAACTTAAAAATCAATTATTTACAAGAACATTTCGACAAGTATATTATTTTAATTAATTGTTATGAAAGATCTTTTATTTAATTAAATTTCAAAATACATATACGAGTGAAAATCAAATTGTTTACTGTTAAAAAAGATTGTTGATTTATCCAATTATCAATCAAATAATAATAGAATAGAATTTATGTGTATACAAATATTATTTTCCTTATAAAATATTTATAAATATTTATATAACAGAAGTACTAATTGTGTTTATCATCATATGAATTTACAGGTTTGATTTGTAGTAACATATTTTTCAAATGTGTATTTTGTTCCATAAAGATTCTTTATTCTTGTTGATTATTAGCTAATTGCAAAAACCCTATATATTTGTAATGAACAACATTATAATCATTTAAATAGCAATATCATTATTACAAACATTTGAGTATTGCAATTATTGTATTAGTGTAAAATTTCATTTATATTGAAAGTAAATATGGATTGGCGTTGTTGGTAAATCATATTAATAATAAATGTTTCAATAACCACAAAATGATGCAATATTAGATAGAATTATCATAATACCATTGTACATTTTCACTGTGGTGATTTTGATTTGTCTAATAGATTACAATTTGATCATTTTAATTAGTTTAGATCATTTTATTTAGTTTGACGATTATTTTATACGAAAATTACTAAAGATATCCACGATTCCAAAAAAACTCAAGAGATTGAAAAATAAATAATTTGATAATAACTATTTTATTAAAAAGCTTAAATGCATTTCAAATATCAATATTTAAATATCGTTTTTTGGTATTAAAAAAATATGGAGATAATCTCCACATTTGTTACAAAAACATATTTTTAATTTAATTAATTCTAATAATTTTTTTAAAAAATATCCAGAGATCACCTTTTAAGACCAAATTCTGTTCTAACTTTTTTTATTCAGTAATATTTATAGTATTGTTTGTTTAGTAGAATTAGGAGAGAATAATTTTATTACAAAATTGTTGCTAATAATTGAATAAACTGAAATAAACAATCAAGAAAACAGGCTAAATTTAATTATTTGAAAAGGTGTTATTATTTACTTTACATTACCGTACAAATTTTATAAAAAATCTTAATAATCAGGATTTATTCTGGCATTTCTTTCGAAGGCAAGATTTTATAATTATGCACTATGGCGGAAATGAATCGGCCATCGAAATATATATCAGCAAAAAAAGCGAACATTAAATTAATGCATATGGGTAAATCAGTGATTTTTGTAAAGAAAAATCAATCAGAATTTTTGCAATTATCTGTATAAATTATATTGATATCTTACATTTTTTAAAGAATGTATATGCAATTACTTTAGCTAAATTCAAGTTTAAGTCATTTGTTTGAAAAATGTATATTTATTTTCTTCAATAATTTCATGGAAAACTGTCATATATTTCTATAAGACATTAATCATTTGTTAAACAGAAAAAAGTAATTGAATATCATTCTCGTTAATATATTTTTAATTACATATTAATTTCAACAAAAAACGAGCTTAATTGATTATCCGAAAAACATATTTTCCAAGTGAATTTTCTAGCAAAATAGTGCATCGTTTTGTTTCCAAGCAAAATAGACGTACATGTATTTTCGTTATTTTATAGCTGTAGTTCTTGGAATTTATGTTAATTGTAACAATATACAATGACTGTAATGGGTATATAATACAATTAGTGAATCCGGCACAAATTCGTTATTCCTCGAATTCTATACAGTGTTCGCGGAGTATTGTTTGTTCCGCAATCGGAACAAAACGGTGATTATTTTTAAAGAGACACTAGTGAAAAACTGATTTTTGAATATGTATACTAGCAAGCATTTTTCTCAGATATCGTATAATATTTCATTACTGGTAGATAAAATTCTGCGAATAATTTGTGTACGAGATTAATTCAGTATCCTTATTACGAAATATAAAATATAGAACATTTTTCCTATGAAGTCAGCTTTTTATCCGAATGAAACAAAATGAATATTTCAGTCAGTAGCCTAGAATTCTATTATTGAAATTCACAACAATCTCTATTATTTAAATTTGGGTCATTCGTAATTTTTCTAAAAAATAAATGTATTGTTTAAGTTTTTTTTACAATTTATAAGAAATTATTAAACGTATGCAAATTTAATTATGTTAATGTAGTTATTAACATTTTATAGAACTAATTAAAAAATTCAATATCGTTATGACGGTCCATCAAAGATCAAATCTTGAATATATACACAATTATTTTCTTTTTAACTATTTATTTTTAAAACTGTTATTAATTACTTTGCTTATTAAGAATCATATTATCTTGAAGTTTAATTTTTATTACTTGTTTTTATCAAAAATTAAATAGTCTGATGAAATTATCTTCAAATTTCATCAGTCACAAAAAATAAACTGAGTTAGTATTTCTCTACCTGTGAAAATGTACACGTATTTAAATCTGATTTGATGTTCAAATTGAGAAGTTTATAAATAACGTGGGATTTTTTTATATTTCACAAATTATTGTTTTAATAATTTCTACTCTCCAAGTTTATTTATTTTAATACAAAATTGTTTTAGGAAAAAATAAAACTATGATAATTATGATAACTGAAATAATTTTTGTCATATCAAAATTTTTTTGGTTTCGATTTAAAAGAAATATAAAACAGATTGATGTAATGAGATTTTTTCTCAAGAATTTTTATTTATTTAAAAATATTTTCTAATGTTAATATTTAAAAAGTTTCGGAATTCAAATTATATAAATAATTCATTTGTGTAAAAATGAATCAACTACAATGCTAAACTAGATATTTTAAAAATAATATTTAATGTATTTAATAAATCATATTTTAAATAAAAATATGCACTTTAAAGTATATCATAAACTTTGATAGCCTTTGATGTTAAATTTCAAACAAAATATCTACCATTAACGATATTTCGAATAATGTATACAAAAACATTTAACGAGGCCATTGTTTATGACGTAGAGAAAAATGTATTGGTATAAAAACAAATATGTACTTAATAAAATATCAGTACATAAAGAATTATTTAAAGTATGCGTATGACGGTGTGTGGTACAAATAGAAATTAAAAATAGAAAACGTTAAAAATAACTTTATTTACATCGTAAAGTAAATGTTTGCTGTTTGAATTTTAATATTGCATCTTACTCGTTCAAACAGATTATAGACTAGATATTTTCTGCATGTATTGTATATTTTATAAAGTGCAACAATATTTTTGTTTAGTTTTTTTAAAAGAACGATGTTACTCTATGTTGTTGCAATTTGATTCATTTCAGACCGATGAAAAGTAAATTGTATTTATGTTTTCTTCAAACGTGTTAAATATTTTCAGATGTCTGAAAAATGTACATTTAATTCACATGTATCATTAACATTCTTTTCGATACGTTTTACAAATCTTATAAATAAATACAATCTTGTATTTTTACACGAATAATTGTGTAATTCGAGAAAACAAATATTTGCTTATTAACATCGTTTATAATTGATTGGTTTTTAAAATTGTATCTTAATTATGTTTAAAGATTTAAATTTACATCAAAGTGATTAATTAAAAAGTGTATGTTTTATATTTTTCAATAATTCAATACTTTATATTAATTTATATATATATATATATATATATATATATATATGTATATTCTGAAATTATTGTATAACAGCATATTTCCGGTCGTTATCTCATTATTCCAGTTCCCTTGTTAATGTTCTTCATTTTATTTTTGTTCATCGTACTAAATTCTGAATTTTAACTACTTGCAAAGTTTTCTTGACTTTCTGTTATATATAGTAGTAGACATAAAGGCTTTTGTTCTCTTTAAATTTCATCTGTTGAGATTTTTAGAGCGTCTATAATCCTCCAAGACTTAATTAATACGATATTTTCAAAGTATCTAATTTAAAATTCATATTCAAAATGATCTTGTTCTCCTTTTTATTCATAATTTAATTAAAATTGTAGTTACAAAATACTTTTTAAAACAATCTTATTACAAGTGTTTATTTTAAGATTAACGTAACTTTTTTAAAATAAAGGAAAATGTTTATATCGAAATTTAAATTTAATGTTACAAATACAATTTTTATTTAGATCTAACATTTTGTCGTGTGTTTAAGATTTATTTGATTCTTGCTGAATTCAATTTTCCAAATTCTAATTTTTCAAAAAATAATTACATTTATTATAGATATTTTTGTGTTTTTGTTGTTTAAAAAAATCAATTATTTTCAAAAGTATATAATTTACTAACGAAATATTAATTTTGATATTGAAAGAAATCTTCTTTTTTAAATTAATGTCATCAGCATGTATCGATACTAATGATGTTTATGCATTTCACAGGTCGGAGGTCACACCCGTTTATTGTTGCTGAACCAAAGTACAATCTGCAAACCGCTCAATTACCGTGAGCTTGACTTCTACCAGAACATTCCTCGTGACATCCAAATGTTTGTGCCAAAGTATAAAGGTAGGTTTCAAAGATCCTATTCGTCCGAAACACTATGTTCACGTCTTGACAAGACTGGTGAGAGAAATGAAATCATTTAGTTCGTAGTGGTGCAGTGAAAATAATTAAAAAATATATATATTTATATATATTTGTGCTGTGATATATATGCGCTTGTGCTCTGATTTTTCAAATATCTTTAACGTGAGAAATGAATAAAGTTTAGCCTTAAATATCATTACGGTTAAACATGTACGAATCGTTTTAATGCTGTTACAAATTAGCAATTTTGCATGTATCTGGCTTATCTGAATAATTTTCTATGAGTATTAAAAGTCAGTGTTTCGAATGTGATAACAAAAATCAATACATAAAAACGAAATATATGTTTTTATTAAGCGAGATTCTTGCAACAATTTGTAAGTATGAATTTGTTCAATTTGTACTGGCATTAAAATATACATATTGTATGTTCAAGTACGTTAAGATATTTTTTAGAATGTTATTCTAGTCAATTAAAAAAAATCAGTGTATAAATAATTTATATATTGTTCTTAGATATAGTCGTAGGCTATTGAAAAAAATTAGTTCTTTGTGCAATTTTGTATTCAACAGTATGTGAGAAAATAAAAATATTTTTTAAACTGGTTGACTCCCTTAAATTATGATTTAGTGTTTAATAAACAAATTACATACATTATATTAATTTCTTTTATGATTTGTCATAATTAGTGTCATTTTTAAAACCCCAATCATATCATACAACATTCATTTTATTTTGTGTTTTATTAGATTTTTGTTTTAATGTTTTAAATACCTAACCACTAATGCTTATCAGTTATCATCATGATCTGAAATAAAGCAGAAAAAAATAAAGATATGATTTGAATTAAAAATAAAGTACTTTAAATGATTTTAATATATCTGATGTCCTTTATATATAAATGAAATTGAATATGTATAAATGTTGTTTGATTTTTTTCATTTCTTTTGAACAAAGACAAGCAAATGTTTAATAAATAACATTTTTTTGGGAATGGGATGTTGTTGGTGTTGTATAGGCTAGGTATGAAATAAAACATGTTTTTGATTGGATGCTGCATGAACGTTTAATCCTCGATAATATCCTAAATAAATCCTTCGAATATTTTTTTGAAAAGAATACAGTGGAATCGAAACTTGTTATTGTCATTATTTTGTAATAAATGTAATTAAATATCTAAATGTATGTACACTTAGAGCAAAAGTGACTTGTCGAATATTTTCGCCGCGACGTACCGTCTTAACATTTAAAGAAGAACTACTACAATGTATATTTATTACTGATGTGACCGCAATGAACGGAATGTTAGATATTGAACACGATGTGTGTTTAATACTGGAACTTTTCAATTTATCTCGGTTTGTGGTTATCTCGTTTTTGTTGTTTAATATCGAAAATGTCGTTTGAAAAACAACCTTTATTTGTATTGATGTCGTGCAGAGTAAAGAACAAATATTATGAATCATATATAACAGAAAAAACATTTTTAACAGAAATATACAAAGAATTCAAATTAATAAATTCATTGTTGTTATCAAAAGTTATATGTAACTTAGCTGTTGTATAGATGTTTAATAATAATAAAAAAAAATGTTAACAGAATAAATAATAGAAATTCTTCAATTAAAAATAAAACTTTAATATTATCAATTCATTAAATAATATGTCTTTCTAAAATATTTTTCTCTGACATTGAGGATATTTTTAACTCATTCTCACGCTGTAATAAATGTTTGATTTTTTGAATCGTTTAAAATTGTTAACTAACATTTTTAAAAACTATTTGTAAAAACGTAGATTCTCAAAAAAATCAATTATGTACTTTTAATAGATATATTTTATAAAATAGACATAAAAAATCTAATTTTAAAATTACTACGAATGGGTTAATAAGTGTATGAAATAAATGACAGATATTTTATGAAATTTATTAAATATGATAAATATTTTTTTATTTCTTTTCAATTACTTAAATATATATAGACTTGTTTTATTTTATTTAAAGATACTTAATCTGAAGATCCCTTGAAAAATAATTATTTTTGTTTTCATTTACTTTTTTGATAATAGTAATTGTTATCAATTACTTACAATCATTACATTGTAATGCATTTACAGAAAATGATACTGTAATGAAATTTGTTTATTTCAAATGCAAAGTGTTTAAAAATATATTGCAGGAAAAATTTTCATATTTGTGGTTTCCTCTATTCAAGATAATGATATATATATATATATATATATATATATATATATATATATATATATATAATTATATTATTTAATTTTATATATCTTTTAATTATTTGAAAAAGTAAACGAATAAACAATAAAAAAAACTTAAGCTTTCTTAAACTTCATTGAACTCAGAACGTTTTCTGTGATGTAAAAAATCTAGTTCCAATACATAAACACAAATTGAAATAAAATATAAAATTGTAAAACAAGGGTCAGCAATATTGAATAAAAAGTTATCTCGAATTAAAGAATAATCATTTTTTGTTGAAATATTTCTTCTATTAATTTAGTTTGATGATATTACAATAGATTTTCAGTAGAAAATGTAATAATAATACTGATCTTTTTACTAGCAACACAAAATTAGTGTTATGAATTTTATTTTTTTATATTTTACTTTACTATACGACAAATATATTTTAAAATTTGAAAATACGAAGTAAAAATCAAATAATTATAATTAAGAAATTAAAGAAATTACTAGTTATGATATTACTTCATCTTAGTGATGAATAATTATGAGCTTTTGTGCCTAATGCTAAACATTTTAAACGCAACACGCATTAAATATGTAGGTCAATAATATCTTTTATGTGCAGATCAATAGTATTTCAAATTTAAATCACATGAACACTTAATACACAGTGTTTCATTATCACAGATCGATACTGTCTTTATATTTGTTCTTTTTTAAATAGGAAAGTAAAGAAAAATATTTACAGTAATAATATTTTTTCACAAGTACTGATTTTGATAAATTATTTTTTTGTAAATGTACCTTTTATTCAAACTAATACACAAATATAACATCAAATTATATTTATATATATATATATATATATATATATATATATATATATATATATATATATATTGAATAAAAGGTCCACAGATGAATATATTTGCGTTTATTTCATTAATTAGTTATACCAAATTTAAAACAAGTAATAATTGTTTGAATTCTAGCCAAAAATGTTATCTAAATTAAGATCAGTATCTATTTGTCCATTAAATATAGATGTATAATTGATAAATATCGATCTTTAGTTCCAAGAAATTAAATTTATAACGTCGTAAAATTATTATAGACGAAATGTCTCACTTAAAAACATTTTATAATTTGTAATATTAATATTATTTTACGCCCATTTTATGTTTCAAGTAAATACATTTTTTTATTTAAACTATTACCTTCCAAAAAAAGTATTAAATATGATTGAAATATGTTAAACAATTTAAGCATAAATGAAACAATAATATTGAATTTTTTTTTATAAAAATGAAAACTATTGCCGATCCTTGTTGAATTTTTTATATTAACACATGAAATATTTTCTATTAGTAATGAATTCATTGTAGTAAAAAATATATTTAGTACATATTCTTTTTTTAAAAAATAATAGTATTCGAGAAGAACTTGAACAATGAAATAGATAATAAAACATATAAATATAAATTGTATAATTTTGGTTTTTTATATTTTTCGTTTTTATTTTTTTAATCACCATCAGACTATAATAAAATGTTGTAATTCGTAGTATGTTGATGATTAATAAAATTAAAAACGGTTATTGCAGAAAAATGTAAAATATCTTAAAAGTTGTTTTTATTTTTTTTAAAAAAAAAAACGTACAGCTCATTTTATTAATATGCAGATATGTTGCATAATTAAATTTATATTTTTAAAAATGTTTACATTATTAGAATATTTAAATGAATGTTAGTAATATTTCTGTTCGTAAGTAATAAATTCTATGATAAAATTTTATTTATTTCGTTGTAAATAAACTTTAATGAGATTTATAATGTTATTGTAATAATTTCATTGAAAGTTCTTTATTAATGAGATAAAAAAATAATCGTTCTAATTCGATTTTTTACACAGTTCGTTTTTCAGTTTTTAGTAATATAAATATTCGTCATTTATGCTCTAAGGTTTGAAGATTTCACTGTATAATTTAATTTTGTGATAAATATAAGTAATGAATTTATTTATGATGGAAGTGATTTTGTAGATAATGTAATCATTTTACAGGTAAGTAAACATTCTATTAGTGAATGTGAGATTCGAGTACATGATCCACTATTTCAGTCAGCAAATAACAATACAAAAAAAAAGTAATAAAACAACGAAACGACGCATCCTCTGAAAATATACGATTTGTGGAAACATGTGGAAGACTATTTTCTCCCCGTCCACACACCAGTACGTTTTCTCTGGATGCGTCAAACGAATGTATCGTTTTTTGTAAAACATATCTAACTGATATAAATCAAACTCTCCATTGTTCCTCACCTCGTTCCATAACATCACATATTCGTTGTGTACGAAAGAAAAACAAAAAAAAAATCAAATAAAATAATAAATAAATCGTGTATGTGGATTCGGATGCGTGCTGTTGAAATGAGTTAGTATTGTTCTGGTGCTGTTGCGCCCGCTATGCCACACAATCTCGTTTCATTATTGTATCAGCGAAAATGCTGGGAGAGTCTGAGCCGCCCGACAAGGCCGGGTGTATCGTGGGTCGATCGGTCCGCCAGCTGGCCGCTACCCAAACCTTCGACGTGCCCCCGATGACGGGCATGAAAACTTCCTCTGCTCGGTCAAGCCTCGCTCGGTAATCAAGGGGTTTGTATCGATGTAATTCGACACTATCCTGTATTTTGTCTCAGATCGAGATTTCGGGTGGGTCGATCGGAATTTACTCGAAATATATCCTACGGGAAACATTTCGCTTAACGCATCGGCCGTTTTATTGCCACGTTCGTTGTTGTTGTGCGGTCGTCCGTTCGGTTATTTAATCGGTAATCGCTGTGTGCTTTTTAGTACGATGATTTGTACTTGTTTATTTGTTTAGAAAGATGTAAGATGAAACGTATGTTTTTAACTCTGTATACATGTATATATATAAATCGACGAAAATCATTTCATACTTTAACAAACATACTAAGGCCTTTATCATTTCATTTCAGTTTATAATACATTTACTATCTTGTCAAATCATTTGACTACACTAAATTTCTTAAAAAAAATCTATCAGATATAAATAACTTGCTAATATATTCTCAGTTAACACTGCAAGGGTTTTTCCTTTACGATATTTTAATAAATAAATATAAAACAAATTTGACAATATATATTTATCAAAATTTACAGAATTGTCTCTAATATTTTAAATAATTGCCTATTGTCTATGTTGATTCTAATTAAAATTATTTGTCCTATGCATATTAATTCTTCGAGTAATTTGTTTATTGATTGAGGATTTAAAACCACACTGAGTTGTATAAAACTATTTCTTAATTGAAACAATACAGTTATCTTTATTTTTAGTTCTGTATTATATTTATTTGAACATTTACGTCAACCTCAGATAAACTTTGAAGAATGTTCACATTTTTCAAAATATGTTTGAATTCGAATTCTTCAATCATCCCAAGGATGACACAAATATATTGAAGCTAGTAATATAGCACAAAACTAGCCATAATATTTTTTCAATATAATTATATATACAGTATTATAAAATCATTTATTGCAATTTTGAAAATGCATATATTTTATACATGGACCTTAAAGATGATGACTTTGTTACTGAAATGTACATAAGCATATTAAAGTAGACAACAAACAATTAATGTATATTTTGATAGATTTTTTTTGATATTTAAAATATTAAATAAATTTTGAAAATGATTTTTTTCCACAGAACCAAAATATAATTGTAATATATTTTATTATTATATTTAAAATTACTATTAATTTTTTTTATTAAAATTCCATTTAATTATTTTCTTAAAAAAATGTGTGTATAAAAAGATTTCTTTCTAATAATTAATCTTTATAAATTTTTATTTTCTCAATTCAAAGATGTTTTTTTAAAAAAAGGAAAGTACTAAAAGTTTATTTTATTAAAAATATTACAATTATGTATTTGATGAATATTTTTTTAAATTTAAAAGTATTTTCTGTTAATAAGTATTTATAAATTATTATTACATTTTTCGTACTTAAATATTTTTCTTATAAATCATATTTGAATTTAATTTTCATGTGTAATATTTTTGGATGAAGATTGTTATTTATACAAAATAATATATATTCGAATTATAAAGTTATTTCAATTGTTCATGGATAATTTTAAAACTTTATTAATATAAATTGCATTTGTATAATACGAAAGTTATATATTAAAATATTTAATTTACAGTTTTTTAGAAAATATTTATAATTATACAAGAATTAAAACTTCAATTATTAGTTAATTCCCTTTATATGAAATAATGCAATATTAATTTGTAGTGATTTCTACATTAAAACAAATATTAAATTTTTACCAAAAAAATATCTAAAACATTTTTAAATTTAATATCAGATGATAACTATCAATTATTCACGTTTATATTTTCATTCAGACCATCATTAAACTGTATTCCATTGATCACTTTCATTTGACTAGAAATCAATAAATCATTACATTTTAGTATAGTTAATTTACAAAAGCATGAATTTTAATCTGATCTGTTTGACTTATATAAAGATTCATCATTATTACATGAAATCATTTTTTTAATCAGCTTGTGTTGTTATAGATGTGCTTTTTTAATTATCAGATACTTCATTTAAAATGTTGTTTAGTAATATTTAGATTCGTGTAGTTTTATATTTAAAATAATTCTGAGTTTTGTTAGAAAAATCTTCATTTTTAATATACAGATATTTTATATATTTATATATAGGTGTTTTTTAATCGTAATAGAAATTTATATTAAAATCAATTTAAATTTCTATCACCGTTTAAAAACACCCTATATATATATATTTATTTATTTATTTATATATATATATATATATATATATATATATATATGTATATTTGTGCATACGTAATCTAAAATCAGTTTTTTAAATTTGCATACGAAGACATAAAAAAGATAAATTAAAAATAATATTGTGCAAATTGTTTTTCACTGTGTATTATATTTAACTTTAAAAGTTAATTGATTATTTACCATAAATTTATTTAACATGTTTTGTATTTTTCAGTGAAATGCATTGTTTTTATTTAAAATATTTTTTTAGAAAAGCATATTTGAAATTCAATAAAAAATACTCTCATTTTAAGAGGAACATAAAATTGCTCTTATTTATTTTGATACTTGGGCAAATCTACTTGTGAACAAATGAATTATTATCACAAGATTTTATGTATCCAATAAGCACTGTTTGTTAACTTTATTTGTTTAAAAACTGAAACACATTTCGACGGTCATATCATCGCTAGAACGCTTTATTAGAGAGCTGTGTATATAATATTCTAACAATGATATCATGACCATTGAAATATATATTATTTTCTAAAATAACTGTAAGTCATTATTGGACATATAAAATATTGTGATGCTATTTGTGTTAAAGTAACATTTTTATTTTCAAATTTCTTTAATTAAACATTGGAATAATATTATAATCATAACCGTTTTTCCATATATGTTCTAGTCAAGTTAACAAATTTTAAATTATTGAGTATCTCTTAAAATTTTCTTGCCTCGAGTTCATGTTATTATAGTAAATTTAAATATATGATCCTATTTTTCTGTACTATCAATTAAAAATCTGATATTTAAATTATTCAAATAAAAATTTGAAAAATCAATTTAGGTTAATTTTAAAAAAAGTAATATTTTTTAAGGTTCAAAAATATTTTTATTAAATTTCTAATAAAAACATTTTAATTAAAAAAATATTGTACCATCTTCTTGTACCAAAATTACTCTTTATTATAAATTTCAATAAAAATCCCAAAATAATTTAGTTTTTGAATTTTTTTTTATGTATATCATAATTATGTTAAAACCATATGTTATGATTATATTTTAATTTCCACCGTATGGTTTTTGAACGATAATTTTTACACAGTTTTCAACTTAGTTTATCTTTGTGGTTTTTGTTAGTTGTAAAATTAATTGAAATATTTTTTTATATTACCATTATATAATACTGTATATATACTTTAAAAACGTCATTGTTTGTTATTTATATCTTATGGTTATTTTTCACTATTTAAAAATAAGTTTAAAAATTGTTTTTCAGTAATATTCAAAATAAAGCTAAGTCTTTAATAGAAAACTAGAAAATATTTTTGATTACATAACTGAAATTTAATTTAAAAAATGTTATTTTTCATTCTGCAGTTAAGTAAAGAAAATTATTATTGCTTGTTCAATATTTTTTTTTACTTCCATTGTTTTTTGGAAAATAAAATGTGTGTATACAGAGTTAATATTTTGTGTAAAGATTTTGAAGCTATATACAATACTAATATTTATATTAAAATATCGTGTTACTGTTTATTTAACATTATAAATATTTTTAACAGCGATGATAATAATGTACACAGATTAAATAATTAAATTGCACTGTGCAACTAATTTACTAATAAAATATTTGTGTTGTTCGTG
The DNA here is from genome assembly GCA_029203775.1 of Neoneuromus ignobilis. Taxonomy (NCBI): domain Eukaryota; kingdom Metazoa; phylum Arthropoda; class Insecta; order Megaloptera; family Corydalidae; genus Neoneuromus; species Neoneuromus ignobilis. The sequence continues at coordinate 8,329,154 of CP092090.1, read as the reverse complement.
AAACGAACAAATATTCTGTTATAAAACCAGAGATATGTTCTGAAAGTACACAAACTGTCTTGTTTGCGATGCGTTTAGCTAAATGTTTTCTTCATCAAATTTATGAATATAACGCCTGACCAATCATCACCTAACCTGGCACTAGTAAGCATTTCGGACAGTGCATTCAAAACACTTTTCCGATCATAGTCCCGATTTTCCTGCTAGATGATTAAATTTCATTTTCTTTTATTTTTCGTAGAGCTTCAGTAAAACTAAATCATCGATTTTATAAACTTTTTTTTTTAAATAAAATACATATCAATTTTTGTTACGGAATTTAAATTATCTTTTGTTTGATTTTTCGTAAAGCTTAGGCGATATATAATATCTATCTGACGAAATAAAAGTAATCAAAGAAAAATAAAACCTCGATAGTTCCCGTTTTACGTCTATTTGAACGATCGTGACGTTGTTTCAGGAGTTATGCAGGCGAGTAATACGACCGGGACCAAACTGGACAAGAGATACAGCCCGAGCTTCCGCGACGAGGCGTCAAGGACCAAAGTCGGCAGCGGAAAACGAAAACGGGACGAAGTGCTCAAGTACGTTGTCAATTTTTTAACGACTAATAGTTCTCTGTTCATATTTTAGGTTTTTATTTGATGAAATAGTTTATCAGTGCCATATACCGGGAATTCAAAATTGATGGATTTGGGACACTTATGCGGTATGACCGATTTCGAGTCGTTTAATTGAAAACCCATTCGCTCTTCAGGTGTATACTAAATGTCATAATCTTTGTCTCTCCTTTAGAATGAAAGTCCATCGAAACGGCAACGCGAGCGAAGTACTGAAGAGCATCGCGCAGATGGACAACACGAACAAACAGTACTTCATCATGTTGGAGAATATTACATCGCACTACGTCCAGCCGTGCATCCTCGACCTGAAGATGGGTACGCGGCAGCACGGAGACGACGCGTCGGCCGAGAAGAAGAGTAAACAGATGGCTAAATGTGCGGCCAGCACGTCAGCATCGCTCGGCGTACGTCTGTGCGGGATGCAAGTGTACCAAACCGATTGTGACCATTACATCAAACGCGACAAGTACTGGGGACGGGAGTTGAACGAGGAAGGATTCAAACACGCGCTGTACAGATTCTTCCACAATGGATTCCGTCTACGAGTCGCAGTTATACGAAGAGTGATTGCGAGATTGGAACAACTGAGAAGAGTTATCGAAAAACAGTCCAGTTATAGATTTTACTCTTGGTGAGTTTATATATTTTTTTCTTTACATTTGAACAAGTTTTATTCATCTTAATTGTCCATATTTTGTAACCAGTTTGTTCTTATTTTCAATCTTTAGATTATTTCAAATAATTGTGTTTCTTATTAAACAAATTCACCACTCACTCTGATAACATCAACTTAATAAAGTAAAAATTGATATGAAATATTTTCACTTTCACTCAATTTAATTTTTAAAAAATTATTTTTTTTTTTTTTGACTAAATCACACTTTTATAAAAGAAGTTCAAATATTCGTTATTGTTTTTTTCATTGTATTTTTATAAATTTTTATATCGTTAGTAACATTCGTTAAAAAAAAAATCAAGGCAATAGTACAATAATTTCTGTTTAAATATGTTTCAATCGCAAGAAGATCCTAATTATTAATTATTAAACATAAGAAATTATTTTTAAATGTTATGAAAACTATTTCCAGAACACTTATTAAAATCTAACACAATAGACCTAATATTTTGACAAAAAACTTGAATATTTTATAATTTTGCAATGTGATAATAAAATCGACGAATAAAGTAAACAATAAATAGTGAAATAATGGATTTTTATCTTAATTGTTCCCGAGTGTGATGTATTATTCCCAAGTGCGATGTCTCCTATAAATAGAATTTATCTTAGTAACTTATTTCTTCGTCTTTATATAACATTTTCTTATATAAATGGAATTAATTTCAATTCAAAATTCAGTACATAATTTATAATTGGCATTTATTATATCGATTACGGTATTTTTCCTTCTTTAAATAACTGTTACTAAATCTGTCGATGATATAATATCATAGATAACTGCAAAAAATGCGCGGAAGTAATGAATGTCTTTGTACACAAACATTTTTGTCTAATTTTATTGTTTATGCACGAAAATTACTTCGAGGCGTAGGTCTCACATAATCGTCCAAAAAACTTGCATCGCAGTTATATTCTTCTACATCTACGCGTTTTCAAAAAAAGATTTATTTATTTAACCTCTAATTATACTCACTTAGCGAAACAAATTATTTACATGTATATATTAACGAAATTTATATGTATACACAAATCGATGATCAATAATAATTTTATTATAAAATTTCAAAGTACTATACGAGTATATTCAAAGTCCTTATTTGAACTTCACTAAAGTAACAGAATTATATGCTAGTATTTGCAACTATCATAGTACGTTACGTAATGTTAATTAATAGTAAGAGGATTAATTTAACTAAATACTGTTAAGTATAGTCTGTACATAAAGCTGTATGTCCATTTGAACACTTGCCGTATTTAAACATTAAAAGATAATCTTATTACAATCGATTGCACAAGTTTCAAATACTAAATTTAATGAACACGGCTAGGATTGAGATAAACGTTTTAAAAAGTATCTTTTATCTTTTTTTGTATATTTAGTTTTAAATGAAATAAATATTTTGTATTGAAATAGTACTAAATTATAATAATATTTCACTATTTAATTGTTTAATTATTAAAAGGGTTATTCTACTTTCACACAAAATATCATCTTAACAACTACAAGATTTGAAAAAGTGTGTAATCATTTTTACTGATTATGCTTTAGTCATATTTTTTAATTGAATGTTGCTCAATTCTGCTATAAGTCAACTAATTTTTTAATTTCTTTACAAAAGAATTTATATATATTATTTTAAAATGTTATATCTATATTTATTAATATTTTCAGTTATCACTACTTTTTTTAAAATAAATAACCGTGTATTTTAAAAGATAATGAGTAATTATAACTGGTATAAAAAAGTCTATGGCATTGAAGATTATTGAACTGTTCTATATATTTGAAATTATAAAATTGGAAATTGTTTCACTCTGAATATGTTTTTTGTGATTTTTGAATTAATAATCATGGATATTAACAAAATGGCGATTCCAAAAGTTTATATCGTTTTTAGATTAGATTTTTCATCTTTTTTACAAGTTGATAAAATATTAGTTAGACTTAATTCTGCTATCGATAATAGAAAAAGTATTTACTGAAGATTTATAAAAAAATCTAATCGATTGGATTATGGCTTATCAAGATATTATTATTAATTTAAAAAAAAAACTCATTGAAATTTTTAACCTGCATTAATTTCGATTTCTACACTATACAATTTACTTAATTATATCTCACTCAATTTTTCGAATTTTAATTTAAAATTCTAGGAACATATTTTTGAAACTCTACATTTTCAGAAAATTCACAAAAATAATCTTTTGATATATCAAAATAGAATATCCCTTTAAGTATTAAATTTAGTAATTATAAATATGATTAGAGTAAACCGTTTTAAAGTTTTTTTTTGCGCATTTAGTTTTAAATGAAACAAATCACACATTGAGACGTTGAAAAATTTAAATGTTTAATTGTTGTTAATGTTCAATAATTATTTAAGTAATTATGTAAATTGATGATTTAATTGTATTTTTATTTTTTTATTTGTTATTGCTATGTTAACTTTCTGAAAACAAATATACACTAATTTCTTATTCATTTGCAATAGTTTTTATTTTTAAAACTAATTGTTACAAGAGCATACAAAATAAAATAATTTACGATCCTATAAACAACTCAATAATTGTGTCATGTACTGATAATTGTATTTGATATTTATTTATTTTATGATAGTTCATTGCTCGTTGTCTACGAAGGCCACAGTGCGGTGCCCCGTCAACGAACAGATGTAGGTTATTCTAGTCCATTCTGTATGAGCGACGATGGTACAAGAGAATCCGAAGACGGTAGCAGTGGAACTTGTTACGATGCAGATATCAGCAACTCATCGGCCGATTATAATCTCTCTGTTTCTCAAGAAGAAGTGAACAGAGACACGCATAACAGAAGTTTTGGAGAAGCAGCTGCACGAGGTGCCAAAAACACTTCAGGTTTTTATCCTATCTCGGAAGAAACCGTATTCCTTGATTCTGATCCGTCATTGCCGAGTATTTCCTCATCGAGCCCGACGTCCGTGGACAGTTGGATGATGTATAGTAATAGCAGCAGTGACGAGTACTCTTGTCAGATTAATGCGGCGAGCTCGGCGGACGATGCTTCGTCTGATTTCGATCCTTGTGGTTTATCGAAAATCAATGGAAAAAGAAACCATCATCATTTACGTTTCGACGAAGCGGGTGAAGAATTAGAAGAGGATGACGATGAAGACGAGATGTTGAGTCCGCCGTTATCTCACAGTAATAGTAATAAAAGAGCGCGTGTTAAAGATAGCTCGTCAACACTCAGTGTCCCGAGTGGACATAAGAGAAGACCTCGGCCGAGACCGGAATCTTTTCCTCAGGTCGATGTGCGCATGATAGATTTCGCGCATACTACTTTTGCGACGAAAACTAGTACGAGCTCGAACACGACCGTACATCATGGACCGGACTGTGGTTTTCTGACTGGTCTTGATAGCTTGAAAAGATTGTTGCTTGAAATATTAGCTGAGGGTTAAAATCTTCTGCTCTGCAACGTCGACATTGAGAGAAAATAGACATTTTTGATGAATGACACGTGTGTTTATGGTTTTGGATATTTGGGTACGGAATCGTCGAGAATGTTTGTTAAGCCATTTTTCACATTCCTGAAAAGTAAGTTTAAAACATATCTCGATATAATGGAGTGTGCTTCCACTTTCATTGTCAATTGATTGTTGGCCACTCTGGTGATCCCTATTATTGAAACATTGATTCAGTGAAATGTGCGGACTGTATCTACAGCGTTTTAATAATCACTGACAACCATTTGAAAAAGTTTTTAATTTGTGTATAGCTCATACAAAACATTTACTAAAATGTGACTGTAGTAGAAACCAATTTTAATTTGTTGTCAAGTGAACCTGTGTATAATAATGCCACGTCATTGATAATTGAAGAAATATGAGTGCTTGTAAAAAGTACTTATTAGTTTTTGTACCTTAACATTCGTTTATTATGTATAATATTCATTCATGTTTATATAGCCTATATGGAAGAAATTAGAAACAGTACCATTGTATATCCATTTAAATTTTATTAAATACATGTTTTTCATATTCATGTCACAGTGTTAATCTGTATTTTATTTATTATTTCAAGTAAGCATACTCAACTGTTGTATATTTCACAAATTACATAAAAAAAATTGATCATGAAAATGTTACAAATATTGAAATAAAATGGTTATACTTTTTAAATGTACTACATAATAGAATTATTTAATAATAGTAAAAATAAAACTATTTTTTATTTCAAAAGATAATTTTTAACAGTAATTTTAATTAACTTTCAAGAGAAAGAACATTATTAAATAAGAAAAAATAATTCTAAAGTTACATTTTTAAATTTTTAAACAGTTCTTTTCTGAAAATTCTCTTTTTAAATAACAATTTTTTAAATTTTAACACAAATGACAATCTTATAACATATATCCAGAACATTATTATAAAATCATGTAGGTTATATATACATAATGAAATGGAAATACATTTTTAATGACTTCCATCTACATTGTAATCATTATCATGCACTGTTCACAAAATGTTAAGTGAAAATACAATTATTTTGCAATTGAAGCCTTTAAGCTGCTGTGCAGCAAAGAGGTTTTTAATAATTTGCTTAAAATTCTATCATATTTAAGTTTCAATTTTGAAACTTAGAAAAATCATTGAAAAACTGATGTTTCATATCAGTAATGTCTTTGCATTAAAACGTCATGCTTGGAAAAATTCTGAAGTAACAGTCATTTGTCAACTTTACTGCACATGGAAGTACCGCAATGGTTTATTTGATTTGTTGTTTAGTCCCAGTTATTATACCTATTTGAAAAGAAGTAACTCGACAGTATTCTTGTACAAACCTACTTATAAGAATCTAGTTTTTCGTTATGTAGATAATTTTTGTGTATAATATTGACTTCAACTGGCAATTTTTCTGTCAGTTTATAGAATTCAATTTATTTACAAATATAATTTTAATTATTGTGATTTTAGAAAAATAAATTATAATAAATCTTTTTTATATATGCTTGTTGATGTGCAGGAATACAGATGTTTTACATATATTTATATAGCGTGAATGTCAGCCAACCGTACTCTTTTTTTTTTGTGTGTGATTAATAACATATATATAATATATTTATATATATATATATATATATATATATATATATATATATATGTATATATATTATAGTACAGTCATGTATGTATGTATACACACTGCCAATGTTTATGAATATTAGAAAATTTTTTATGGTTAGAGGACCAAATATTATATTTAGGATTTATCGAGAATAATTGTGTAATAAAGTATCTGCCTTTTTTTATATATTCAATAATTATTTAATGAAGCTTTTTCAGTAAAATCGTTAATGATCAGTTTATTCTTGTTATGAAATTGCAAATTGTTAATAAATTCTGTATTGAAAAAACTATATTGCTTCAATTTCAGTCATATCTTTTTATATTTATTTGTAAAAAAAAAAAACAGTGTCTGTGAGATGATTCTTGTTAAAAATTGTTTAATGTATTTTTGCAATCTAAAAATTTACTATTAATAATGATTTTTTGCGATGATGCGACAATCTAAGTTGCTGTGATAATTGCAACTCATAATTTCATCTAGACAAACTCATTCTATAAATTTTATCGCATGTAACATTTGTATAATATCTATTCTTTCTAAACAGTCGATTAGTTTTAAGATTCATAAGTTCAGAAATAGACATTATAGTCTTATGATACATTAAACTTGACATTCCATTTATATAAGTATATCTTTTAGGATATTTATATTTCCAATATATTTTTGTAATTTCTTTTTTTATATACATTTGATTTGCATTTTTCCTGTTGCATCTATATTCCTGCACATGACTGATTCATAGATGAAGAAGAAATTCTTTAAATGTTCATTTTCCAGTTTTCATAATCAAATTCATTTGTGTTTGTTGGATGAAGTTGTAGTCATTATATGTACAAGTGTTTATTGTAAAACAGTATAAATAGGAATCAATAATTAATATTTTTTCAAGCAATGCCCAGTTGCACAAAAAAGTTTGATTATTTCAAACTTACATACATAATTTGTACAGTGTTTAACAATGTAAAAACATTTTTTAAATATAGTTATTCAAAAGTTGTATTAAATCAAAATATTTTGCCTACTTATTTAAAATACATTGTTTTACTTAATTATAAATTTAATTCTATATATTTTTGTGTATGTATTTCATGTACACGTTTCACATATAAAAATGTTTTTTAATGTATTTTAAAAAAATTCAAATTAGTATTGGAAAGAATATTAACATAAAATAATTATTCTTACTAAAAATATTTCAATGCTGAATTGTATAAATCATGTTTTTATTTTAAAAAATATTTTAATGATAATAACAGATGAAAATATCCTGAGAACTATTCTTATATATAAATGATCAAAATTACACTTATTTCACAACAAACACTATTGAGTTCTTAATTAGAAACATTTTAATAGCTTAGTAACATAAAAGTAAATGATTTTTTTCCAAAATGTAATTTCAAAATTCATAGACATCTTTACTATATCTATTTATTTTATGTTTGTGAAATATATTTAAATGTTTATTTTTTTATGAAATATTTATGTTACTAATCTAGAAATATTTATGTAAAATTAATGAAATGTAAGCCTTAAAAATGTGATTATAAATCATGAAAGTAATAGTTTTAATCAATTATATTTATTTATTATGTGAAATTAAAAAAAATATCAATCTTATCATTTAATAAAATATGTAGAAATATTTCAGTAACTGGGCGTAAAAGTGTTTAAAACATTTAGTCGTGTTGACTATAATTGTTTGGAGAAAGAAATATATTTATAAGAATAAAATTTAATAATTTGAATATTTCCAAATTGTTGATCAATTTGTTAATAATATGAGATACTTAAATATTCAGACAACAAAATTGATTTTCTCTCATATTACTAAAATCATCTGTTGATTTATGTGTATAATTGTTGTACATTAATAAAATATTTGATTTTTCAAAACATTACATTCTATATGGCATTGTTTCTTGTAAACCAAAATGTTAATTTATTTGATGCATGAAAAAGTATGTATATGTAAATCGATTTAATAGTAAATCTCAAAAGAAGCAATAAAATTGCATTTTCAATTCATTTGGAACTTAGGGAATATAAAAAAGGGAATTATTTTTTTTTATATTTAAAATAGTAAATTATGTATTACAGTCTCATTGTTGTTACAAAGAAAAAATAAACTATTTAATATTAAAACAGTATATTTATAAAGAGAAAACAAATAGTACACCACCTCACACATCCTTTATTTTATACAATAAATTATTTTAGCTAATTATTTACCTAAACTTTAAAACTATATATAGAATGAAAAATACAAATATCGAAAATAAGAATAAATAAATGATATAATAGCTATGTGAACTTTTCGTCAACCTTAAAACTCGGCCCATCGTGTTTTGTAAGAACCCGCCCGTCCTGTCCATATCGTCGTCGATTTCCCGCAGCATCCTGTCTTGATATTTGACTTCGTTGCCGATATCGATGGAAAGAGATTTCAGGACACCGATTTTGTCTTTCAGTTCGTCTGTCATACGATCGTTTTCTTCCTCGACCTCATTTCCAGCATGTTGGGCTAGTGGCTGATAAGAGACACCGTGTGCTCTTCTCATTTTTGAACGATCCAGGATTATTGTTTGTGAAACACTGCTGCTAGTACTATAAAGAAATTATTTATATGGTAAAAGTTATATTAATCTGATTAATATAAAAGTTTATATTAATCTGATTCAATGGGTGTAGACATATTTAATAATATATATTAAAATGTGCCACAATATTTAAAACATTTGTTCAAATATTCATCCAAAAAAAAAGTTTTAACATATAATCATTACATATTTTTTTTAACAAGTCATGATTTATTAATATATTTTTATTACTTTATGCAATCATATAATTTAACTGAAAATCATTAAATTATATAGATTTATTGTGATAAGTTTGTGCATATGCATACATATATTTAAATGTACCCTCAAAATCATATATAAAAATAATTAATAGAAATTTAATATTAGGGTATACATTTATACTTTTAAAGCTTAATGGTTTATTATATTTATTATTATCTTTTTTTAACACATTTGTTTACAATAATTGACAATATTGAATATTTTTACAATTTCCTATAGCAACCTTTCATTTTGTAACCTATAAACTGAAAAGTTAGAAATAATAATAATTATAAACTAGGTATGTTAATTTATTTCAATTATTAAAAAATAATTATTATTTTTTTTTAATAGGATAATTTAATTTAATTTCCACGTACACATAGTTAAATCTTGGGTTAACAGATGGAACTACTATTCTATAAAAATCTTAACATCTTTAATTTTAAATGAAAAATAACAACAATATTAAAAAAGTATTAAAAATTGATAATATTAAATTAACTTACGAATCTTTGTATTTATGCTGTTTAAAATATTCCACTTGACACACACAAACATTAATTTTGTACTAAACGTATGACGTGTTTTTTGACAGCAGAAAACATAATAAACACAAAATTTCTAGTTAAAAGTGGTAAAACTGTCATACGTTTTAATATCTAGTTTAAAATTGACGGACTGTGTGGTTTTTAAATATCTTTTTGTTTAAATATGTATGGAACGTTTTGAAATTTTATCAGATCATGATGTAAAAGTGTATTTTGTACTATTTAGTTCATTCCGTAGATGGAATATTATTTATTATCAGTTATTGTGTAATTATCTGTATAACTTGTACAGCCACCTGTTCGACGAATGCATGAAAGTGACAGTGCTATACATATTTTTGTAACTGGAGTTCGAGTGACAGGTAAAAATGACAAATTTATCTACTTTTTCCAGCTATACATATATATTTGTAATATAGAGGTTAGGTATATATTATATATTGTATGCATTTCTGTATATTCATTGATAAAATATTTTCATTTTAACAAGATTTACTCTTATAGTATTTAAATTTGGATACTTTATTAGGATTTTGAGAATGATACTGGTTTGAATTTATTTAAAATGCGTTTTCATACACAAAAGCATTTTTTTGTCTTATCTACAAAACTGAATTAAAAGCTATTATCATATTCGTGATAAAATAATTGCAACATTGTCTTAATTACTAATCTTTTTTTTAAGTACATTTTTTTTATTAAGACATTTTTGGTTTTTATATCAATAAATTATTTACTATTCAATTATCAATTCGTTTTTGTAATGAAACAAATTCCCTTTAACATTAACAACATATAAACCAGGATTTAATAATCACTTATTGTTCATTTCATTTGTTGATATGTATTTCGAAACCTACACCATCATTATCAGAACATAATTCAATACTCTGACAAAGATGGCATGGCCATTGAAATGTATATCAACGTATAAAATGAACTATAAGTGATTACTAAACTCAGAAAATCTTGTAAAATTGGAGTGTGTAATTCATTTGTGTTATCATTAATATAGTTCATTTTTATACAATAAATTAAATTTATAATATAAAATTAACAATGCACTATACCACTAATGAACAAAAAAAATCTTTTTTTTTAATTTTTATTTTCTTTTTAATATAAATAACCGTAATCTACATATAGGCAAATTGAACAATGAGACTATCGTTTCTTGGCTTCCATAACATTTAATATACCATACATATATTCTGTTCACTTTTCTGTTAGCTAGAGCATAGACCTTAGACGAAACAGCACCAATGGACTCTGTTTTGAATAAGGACTTTTAGTTCTTCAAATCTTTTCTTCAATTGTAATCTCTTTTTCAGCGCTCTTTTTTCACGACATCTTTAGTCTAACCGTTTTCTCTTTGCTTGATGATTCCATGCAATTGCTTACTACTCCTCAACGTTTTGGCTTTTTCGTAGAGTATGCCAAATTAATTTCCATTTTCGTTTCTCAATTTGAGTAACGATTAATATGCTATGTCCTTAAAGATAGCTTGATTAGTGTATATATATATATATATATATATATATATATATATATATATATATATATATATATATATATATATATATATATATTGTAAACAAATTGTTGACAATAAAGTCACGCATTATTGTAAAAGAATCGAGATTGATGTGTCATTGTCCTAGCGTTAAAGATTCTTTTTATGTCCGTGTCATGTCTACAAAACGGCGCGAGACCACCTTTACGTAATTGCATTCGTCCACGGTATGTTTCTGTACCAAATACGTCTCTGAGATGACTGAATTCCTGGTAATTTCAGTCAGTGTCCGTAGTCGTGAGGTTTTTACGAGTCTCGCGCAGACTAAACAAAAAATAAACCAGTTTGAAAATAATTAAATGGTACGTGCTGTTTGCTTTAGCGAAATGGAAAACATCTTTGGTATTCATTTCTCGGATATTCTCATATGAACACTGTTTCGAATGATGCAGGCTGTGTTCCAGGGACGTGGAACAACTTTCATATATATATATATATATATATATATATATATATTTTTTAAAACAATCATATAGTGGTAGGGAAAAGCAGTTCCAGTTAATATTTTAATCTTAGATGGACATGGAACAACTTTCATATATATATATATATATATATATATATATATATATATATATATATATATATATATATATATATGTATAAAGTACTAAAAATAGACATGATTATAAAAAAAGAAAAGAGAAGTTCATATATCATTCATTACTGTTCATTTCTTTTTAATCATACGATTAAAAACCAAAAAAAATGTTATCAAATGACTAACAGATAAAAATGATATCGATGAGGAACAAATAAAATGTGGTATCGCAAAACAATAGTTACAAATGTAATAAAAACTATGTATAGTACACAAATGTTTAACTTTGTATATAAATGATTATAAAATATCACAATCGATTTGACACTGCAGCTAATTCACTTTTAATGAATTAATTAGTTTTCAACAGGATAAGAAAATTCCATAAGATTTCATAAAATTGTTCATAGTAATTATTTATTGGTGAATTTTTTCGATAATTTGTATTTTAATGATTTCGTATAGTCATTGAAATGTGCATTGGTGAAAATAATCGAAATGATTATTGAACTTTTTTTTGAATCTTATAGTGTTGAAGTTTTTTCTTTTATGTAGAAAAAGTACAAAATGTACTTTGATTTAGATTCTTAACAAATAATACTTTATTGTTAATAATATATTTTATTTTAAGAATTATTTGTATATACTTTACATCCTGATATACTTATTTTTTTTATTTTTATACCAGGTTTTTGTATTTTATTGTACCATATTATGTACTATTTTATTATAGTATATTAATAGTTTTAGAACGTAAGCAAAAATTAATTAATAAATTATACATATATATATATATATATATATATATATATATATATAAATATATATATATATATATATATATATATATATATATATATATATATATATATATATATATATATATATATATATATATATATATATATAAGTATATATAAACAGTTATTGGATTAAAACTAATATTTAAAAGTAGAGTAAAGCACTGACGAACATTCCGACAATATGAGTGGATGAAATGTTTTTATGACTCAGCTAAAAAAATAGGATGAGTAAACTCGGACAGAAATATCAAAACTCTAGATGCAACATCAATATGAAAGTCCACTTTTAGATAAGAGGTACAATATTTATTAGATGATCTAATTCTCTGATACATTGTCGGAGAATTTTTTCTGTTGAAATATCCTCAACACATACACACACTTTATATATATATTTGGTTGGCAAGTATCTCCCTTCCGCTTTTTTTTTTTTTTTTTTATACATAGCTGCGAAATTCAAAAGACCAGAAGGCGGAAGGGACACTTTGGCAACCTATATATATATATATATATATATATATATATATATATATATATATATATATATATATATTTATAAAATATTGTGTAAAAGTTAATCAGTTTGATTAATATCATATTCGCTAGTGATTTTGAACAATTATTTAATATTGTCAAGAATATATTTACAATAAAAACGAAAATATTTTTATTTATCAAAATTATCAGTCATTACATATTATGTACAATTTTCGATCATTAGTAGATAATAAGATAAATCAAATTTAATACATAAGATAATTGAAAATAATAATTTTAAACATTTTTTACCCCCAATTACATACTTTTTAACTGCTATTTTTATTCCTTTTAAATTCATTACACATTACTTTTGTCCTACTAAGATTTATCATAACATCATTTAAGTAACTTTGTTTAATTATTCTGTTTTTTTTTTCGAATTCATATATATATGTATATATATATATATATATATATATATATATATATATAGAGAGAGAGAGAGAGAGAGAGAGAGAGAGATCAAAATAATGAATGTAAACATATATTGAAAATATACATTATTATATTTAATAACCAGTGTTATTTTTCTTTTTCTTCCTGTTTGTCGTTTTCCTTCATCCCGTCTAGAAAAAATGAAAAATCCTTGATACCTGTATATTATTATGATGTCCTTGATGTCAGTATGCTGTTATTATATATCATCAATATACAATAAAATTTATGACTCTAAAATTCAAGTTGTGAATGACTATTTAAAGTCTGATATATGGTCATTAGTAACTATCAAAACTGAACCTATAATTTAAGCCGATAATAAATTTGTTCAAAGATTACAACTAAAAAAAGGAACAATTCGAGTTTAATAAATTCTCAACCGAGTGCTGTACAAATTTATACCGTACATAAAAACGTGCATATTCTTTTTTTGTTAATACAGTAAAATGTCGACAAAAACGACCTTATAAAAATACACGAAGAGCGTATTTACAAATATTCGGTTGAAAGTTTAAACGCATAAAATTCTTCTTATCATTTCGTACGGCGGAATCTCACATATTTTGGCCGTAATCCAAAATGGAATTCGTGACGATGGAACACGGACGAAAATGAGTTCTTAGGTGCGTATCGTCAAAGTATGTCTTCTGCGTCATTTCTGAAACGTATTATTGGATTTTTGTTTATTTTTCAGTTATTTCTTTACGATAGTTAAAAATAACACGCCGTACGGTCATTAAAGAAAACTCGTTATATATTCGATATTTATAATTATCTATGCCAAAAAAATCGTATATCTGTGAAAAAAATTAAGAGTAAAATAAACATTTATCCTTTGTACGGGAGTGTTTTATAAAATGTATTTTATAAAGGTCGAATTTATTTCATGTACCTAGTAATAATTGTACACAGTAAGAAATTTCTGTACAGAATTTAAATATGTAATATAATTCACGTTATAATTTAACAGTACATAACGTCACACCAAAATAGAATCAGGATAAAACGTACAAGTATCGTTGCATGTATATTCACAATAAATTATATGCCACAAGTTTATACTTCTCTGTTATTTTTTACAAGTGAATAAATTAATTCACGCAGTTTGAAGAATTTTAGTAACGTTTTTATTTTTTGATCAGTCCGACCAAAAAGCTCTATTAATATTAATAAACCAACAATTTTTACTAAATATATTTTTATTACTGATTTTGAAACACTTTTTCTTATACCACAATTTCACTGAATAGAAAATAAATAGAAAGACTTATTCTAGGAAAATATTTTTTTATTAGTAAATTACATTTATAAATAAGTCATGGTAAATTAATTTAATTACATTATACCAAATAGGTCAATAACATATAGCACAGGTGTGTTTACCGTTTCCTGCGATAACCACTATGATAAATATTATCTAATTACCTAGAATGAATATTAAATTGTTAGTAATTTTAATGTCATTGTGAATATTTCTTTTTTTTCCAGTCAATTAACTGTGAAAATACATTTAATTCCCATAAAATCCATATTAATTTTATTTAATAATTGTCATTTATGTTAGAAATGTTATATTTAAATAACATGTTTAGTAATTATTGTGTACGAAGATATTTTTTTATTTAATATTGTTTATATTAAAATTATAATTTAGTGTTATTTAAAGTTGCAAAAAGTTAAAAAATAAAAATGATATTTTTAATAATTCAAATAATGTTTAAAAAATAAAATCTATATTGAGCACTAAGTAGATTTTTTAATACCATTTTTGCAGTTATTTGTGTGGCTTTTGAAAAGTGAACAAGGGATTGTTGAACATTTTTTTAAAAAAATCATATAATGGTAGGGAAAATCAGTTATTTATATAAGATTATTAGCCATCGTGCTAAATGAAGTCCGATTGTTTATATTTTCAAAATATAATAATAGCTAATATTTAAATCTTAGATGAAATAGTACTAAAGTGATTTTTAAATAAATTATATATATATATATATATATATATATATATATATATATATATATATATATGTACTCATCGTCTTATGTCTTACTATTCAAATAACCTTTTATACAGTTGTTACTTCAAAGACATTATTTATAAAATTCGTATTTACGTCACTTGTTAAAAGCACTTTCCGAAAATATTACTCGACTGTGTACATTTTTATATAATAACACGTCGTATTCTTTTACTAGATGAAAAAATGGTACAAGATGGTTCAAATCTGAGTTGAATGTAAGTAAAAATATATATATTCTCGTATTTACACATCGAGCGATTATAAATAACCGCGTCGCTCATATTTCTTCGTCTTCGCATTGAAAGCTTCCTTGCCACTATATATTTTTCAACCGGTGGAATTTGAAAACAGGATGCTATAATTTCATTTACTCCAACGTACCACATTACATCAATTTTATCTTTGAATTTCTTCTTATATTCAACTAGAGAAATGTGTTTACAAGCAACTTACTGGATTTATAAATTTGACTTTTTCAATTTTGTTGTCTACATAAATAAACGTATGTGCACTTTATATATATAACAAAAAGATTAATAAAAAGTATATGATTTTTTTTATAAAATATTATCATAATTTATTGGCTTCTTCTTATTAGTTCAAATTTCATAATTTTCTATTTTTAAGGGGCACGACTAGTGTGACCTCCTAAAAAAAGGTGATTTTCGGGAATTTTTTTAAAGAAAATTATTGCATCAAAAGTTTAAAAATTTTTAGGATAGTTTTGTGCATAAATAATGTATACATAGTATTTTTTTTTAATGAAAATATTCGATTTTCAGCAAGTTATTCGCCATCTCCCGAGTCTCCCAAAAAAAAAAAACGTTCCCCATTGCTGCATTGATTGCGGCCTTCACAGTGCTTGAAATAATAAAAAAAAGTTCGTTAAACTAGAATTTTTTGCCTATACAATGACCCAGGATTGTAAAAAAATGAAATTTAACAAAATGGCGGAGTTTTGAAAAAAAAGTTTAAAATTTCGCTCAAAAATATGATGGCTTTTGGTATGGCAAAATTACATTTTTTATCCAATCGAAAAACTGGAGGGTCATTGTATGGAGAAACAAATACTAAATATGCTAAAACAAAAATCAAATCGATCGAATGATTTGTTATCGAGTTAGAACTGCAGCAAATTTTAAAAATGTAGTTTTGAGAAAAACGCGTTTAAAGATAAAAGTATTAATTTCATTGTTATAAATCGATATATGTCGATCTTTAAAAGGCTGTAGCTCAAGAACTATTTGAGATCCGCACTTGAAATTTTAGTATGTTATTTTTGAAGGTATAGACTATCGAAAAATGCAAAAAATTGATTTTTTGAAAGTGTCACACTAGTCGTGCCCCTTAATATATATATATACATATATTGAATGATTGATAGAAATATGATTATATTAAGTGTAAAATTTCCAATTTTTTGATCATAAATATCCATATAGATTATTAAATAATTAAATCTGAATTGTTTCTAAAAATCAATGACTTGCTTTAAAAATACATACATAAATACACAACGAACTGTTGTAACATGGATGAATTGACAGGGTAGAAAATATATTTTTTTATGTTGGAGGAAACATACTTTAATATTTTTTTTAAAAAAAATAGGTTTAATTTTTATTGGTACTACCTGTCAGCCTCGTCAAACCAAAATGATAACTAAACATATCCTTCATCTTTCTTTCGCATATCTTGTATAAATATTTCTAAATCACATTTCAATTATCTTTATTTGATAAAGACATTTCCACTGCTGTAAAATAAAACTCATTCAAACTTGCTCTATTTAAAAAGAATAATTAAAGAAAAAAAATTCTTTGGTGAGATTGTTCCTTAAATATCATGGGAATCTATAAAATCACCTTTCTATAATAACAACTTATTTCAATTAAAATTATTAATTTAATTTATCTATGATGTTTTTTTTGAAAAAAAAAATGCTCAAATAAATGAACAATAACATGAAATAATAAAGGAAATTAAATTGATTTAATACTTTTACACATACGCCACACCCTGTCTTTGTTGAAATTAATTTAATTACGTTTTATATTTGTTCATACTTTTTATAACAATTTGTCTAAAAGATATTGTAACATTGAAAAACAACTACACCTACATACGAGTTAATACATTGTATTTGTAATTTGTATGTTTTACGAAAAAAAAACTGTTGGATAAACCCATGTGATACTATTAAATCATAAATGCTCAAGGGTATGTAAATATTTGCAAATTTTATTCCAAGTATTAATGTATATCTATAAGAAATGTCCTTAAATTAAGTATTATTGCTACGGATCATATTTTAAATGATATGTTCTTTTGGACGTAATTAATGTATGAAATAATCAACAATAGATCAAAGTTTAATACGTTTAGATATATATTTGGATATATCAAGGTCTAGTGTAATATATTTTTTCTATTTGCATTTTATTTCGATTATTTTAAAAATGTATCAGAGAAAATATAAACAAATTATAGACTAAATAATTTATACAGATATTTTTCCAGCTATATAATTTATAATATTACGATTGTGGCTATCAATAGTACAATATATTTCTTGCTTCTAATAAATTGAACGTGTTGAAAACTGACTGAAATTAAACACGTTTTAAATTCAGAGAGTTGTAAACTGTTCCGTTTGATTGATCCTTTAGAGAACAGACATAAGTTGTCTGTTCAACTATATAAGTTATGATTGTGTGTGAAACTTGAATATAAAATACAATATAGTTCTGTACAACAGTAATAGATACGCTCCATGGACCATAAACCACTATTTACGTAGTCATACAGAGATATTCTTAACCTAACTTTTATATTACAACGCTTGAATTTAGATACAATGTACAGAATTGAAAAAATATTAAACATACGAGTTGTTTGATAAGTCCGTGTAAAAATAAAAACTGCTTCATTTTTTTGAATAAATCGTTTTTATTTTTCAACATAGTCTCCTTTTAGGCTTATACACTTCATCCAACGCTGCTCTAGTTTGTTGATTCCTTCCGAATAATAGGATTTGTCCAAGTCTGTAAAATAGTCATTCGTTCCTGCAATCACCTCCTCGTTCGAATAAAATCTTTTTCCCGCGAGCCATTTCTTCATATTAGGGAACAAATAATAGTCTGTTGGAGCTAAGTCTGGAGAATAGGGGGGATGTGAAACGATTTGGAACCCTATTTCCATTAGTTTTGCGGCCACAACTGCTGAGGTGTGAGCTGGTGCGTTGTCGTGATGAAAGAGGACTTTTTTGTGGGCTAATCGGGGACGTTTTTCTTGCAACTCGGTTTTCAAACGATCCAATAACAATGAATAATATGCACCTGTAATGGTTTTACCCTTTTCCAAATAGTCGATAAAGATTATTCCTTGCGAATCCCAAAAGACAGTCGCTATAACCTTCCCGGCCGAAGGAATTGTCTTCGCCTTTTTCGGAGCAGATTCCCCCTTGATAACCCATTGTTTAGACTGCTCTTTGGTCTCAGGAGTGTAGTGATGTATCCATGTTTCATCTACAGTGATGAAACGACGCTTAAAGTCCTGCGGATTTCGCTGAAACAGCTGCAAACCGTCCTTGCAACACTTCACACGACCTCGTTTTTGGTCGATCGTGAGCAATCGCGGCACCCACCTGGCGGATAGCTTTTTCATGTCCAAATGTTGGTGCAAAATATTATGTACCCGTTCACACGAGATGCCTACAGCACTAGTAATCTCACGCACTTTCACTCTTCTGTCATCCATCACCATATCATGGATTTTATCAATGATTTCTGGAGTGGTGACCTCAGCAGGGCGTCCAGAACGTTCAGCGTCTCTTGTGCTCATATGGCCACTCCGAAAATTTTGAAACCACTTATAAACCGGACTAATCGAAGGTGCAGAGTCACCATAATGTTTATGAAGCTTCTGTTTAGTCTCCTGAGGCGTTTTGCCTTTAATGAAGTAGTGTTTAATCAACACGCGAAATTCTTTTTCGTCCATTATTTGACAATCACTCGATTTCCTTGATTCCAACGATTGTCAAACACAAAGGAATAGACCAATATGGCTGAAACTTGATGTTTGTTCTTCCAAGAGGTGCTACTAATTAAAAATAACCTCGATATGCACCAGTGGTGCCATCTTTCGGAATTTACACGGACTTATCAAACGGCCCTCGTATTTGTACTAAATTACGGTACAATAGTTCGTAGATAGAAAAAAGTAAAAATGTTTTACGTACTATACATTCTCGGTTTTATTTTTCTATCTAAAAATAAACATACGCAAATTTAATTAAATTTATGAAAAAATATTACAACGAAAATTCGGTCGTACGGAAAAACTTATTCCTATTGGGAAACATATTTTATGTAGCAACAAGTTGAAATCGTGTAAAAAGTACAAAATACTCTAAATGTCGCATAGAAAGTCGCCAAATAGAACGACGATGTATTTACTTTTGATATTTGGTCCCGTGAGTCAAACTTACACGCATGCACAGAAATATTTATCATGTTTATCTGAATAGAATATACGTACAAGTTTTTATATATATAACTATTGATATAAATAATTCTTTTCTATTATAATTTGATAAACGTTTACCATACAAATTCAAATTTTGATTTCATATAGCATGTATTGGATTTTCCATTAAGCGTTTCAGAAGTTTAAATGAAAATCAAACAAAAATTATTTAATTAATTAATTATTTATTATTTTTATTTTCAAGCATATTCTATGGCATTAATGATGGAACACAATTTTACTCATATGACCACCACGATTTTGCTTGACAGTGCATTCGTTTAGTCCAATTTTTAGTCACTCTTTCATATAATTATGGTTCAATGCTTATTTTTAATACTTCTGTAGTTTATGGTTTATCAGTATAAACCAATGATTTCATATAACCCCACAGAAAATAATCCAATGGAGATCTTGATGGCTAATTAATGGGCCCATTTCGTAAAATAATAGACTCATTAAACTTGTCACGTAACACCGTCCTGTTGAAACCACA
Source organism: Neoneuromus ignobilis (assembly GCA_029203775.1). Lineage (NCBI taxonomy): Eukaryota > Metazoa > Arthropoda > Insecta > Megaloptera > Corydalidae > Neoneuromus > Neoneuromus ignobilis. The sequence continues at coordinate 8,308,407 of CP092090.1, read as the reverse complement.
TATCATGCAAACCATTTTAAATCATTTTTTTAAAAAAAATCATTAATCATAGTTCGGTAACGCACTCCATTTATTGTAACATAATCTCTAGTTGAAAAAATATGGTCCAATAACACCACCAGCATGTAACGCACACCAGACAGTTACTTTTTGTGTATGCAGTGGTTTTTGTTCAATAATTTGTGAATTTTTTTCACTCCAAATTCTATAATTTTTTTTATTTAGTGTTAACATTTTTACTAAGAACAGATTCCACTGGCCAAAGTTCTATATCCAAAATAAGAGCAAAAGGAGATAATATATTGTGTGTGTGTGAAATACTTTGCTACAAGCATCTAAAGAAAAATCGACTCCAAGAAAAATTCTTTTCTGTGTTTGTTGGACTTCAAGAGGAATTATTTATTATGAGTATCTATAAGTTGGTCAAACCCTCACAGTGAATATTAATAGTAAACAGATATACGGAGTGCTTAATGCATTACAATAAAAATAACCAGTGTTGGTAAATCATCGAAGAGTTTTATTTTACAAGATAACACTCGGCCACATGGCCATCAGTAATGACAACAGAAAAGATAATGAATTTAGGTTGGGAAATTCTCCGTCATCCCCTATTTTCACCAGACATATCACGATCGGATTTCCATTTATTTTTGTCTCTGGATAACCATATATGTGGTCAAGAATTTAATAGTGACAGTATTAAAAATAGAACTTTTACAATTCTTTGAAAGTAAAAATTCTGAATTTTATAAAAATAGAATTTATAAATTTTCGTCGCGTTGAGAAAGGGTAGTTGTGAAAATTGATACTTTTATGAATAAATTTATTCTAAGCAAAAAATACAAGTTTTCTTTTTTATAGTCTCAAAGGACAAAACTTTTTTAATTATATATTATGTGTTAAGTATTGTAAATAAAATTTAATTGTAATTATAAAACTTTTTTAATCTTAATGATATCAAAATCGAATAGAAACATGGAATTTATTTTTTTATTTAATTGTTTAGAAGTTAACACATCTTTTAGAAATAAGAAATATTAAATGTAAATATTTTTTTTCGAATTTAATATATTTTTGAGGTAGAAAAATTATTGATGCAAATATCAACAATATAAGATTTTATAAAAATAATTAATTTTTTGATGCGAATTTTGATAATCGATTTTTTTACGTTGTATTTTAAAATCTAATTCGAATAAATTAATAATCGGCTATAAATATTTTTAACAAATATATTTAAAAACAACATTTGACAAAATAATAGATTTTGAGGCGAAATTTTAATTTCTAATAGATTCTTTTCAAATATTTTGTGAAAGATTAAAAATTTAACTTTGAAATCGTAATATCATTCAATCGTCGAATATTGGTAATGATGAGAAATTTTACTCACACCTTTTTCTTTTTAAGAACAGTTTTTATAATACATATTTAGAAAATAATATTGAATACAGTTACTATTACAAAATATTTTTACTATTTAAAAATGAAAGTTTTTTAACAACAATTCTAATAATTCATACTTCATAGTCTTCTAAGAACTAAATATCAACATAGACTAAAAATTACTCATAAGGTAAAAACCTTTAAAAAATTACTATTTGTATTTTCGTACGTTGTTCTTAAATCAAATTTACGTAATATACTTATAACCACGTACGGGTTTCCAAATTGCCGTACACTTTTTTCGTCGAAATTGTATGTGTGTACGTGAACAAACATGCGTAAACATGTCTACATATGTATATAAACATTACTCGTAAGTTATCTCCCGTACGTTTATATCTCATACTGACAGCGGCAATAACTTTATTTCTTCCCTTTGTTTTCATTTCAGCTAATAACTGGAGTTATTCATGACAGCTTGTATTTTACTTTACGTGACTTCGTAATAACTCGATGCACAATGATTGCATGTTTGTCTAGGCTCAGGTAAATGCAATAAATGTATGTAACGAGCGCATATAAACAAGTACGTGGATATTTAAACAGTGTACGGGTTAGATTTTAACTAGAATAAATAAAGTATTAAATAATAAAAAAGTATTTTATCATATATCGAGTTGATGGAAACGTTTTTCAATTTTAGTCACGTCAAATAAAATAACCAGTATAATACCCTTATTGAATTTTAGGTGTAAAATTAATATTGTGTTGCTTTAGAAGAATATTTACAAATTTTTACTCTAATAAATTTAGTATTAGTTTAACTACTGCGGAGTTTGATAAATAATGTTTTCGGTATATAATATCGTACAAAAGATATCAACACAAGTTTTTCTAGAAAGATCTGCGATATGAATTGATCAAGACATAAACCTTCATTCTGGAAAATCTTTAGTGGTTGATGATGGTATTCTGAAATAAACAGTTTCAAAAAGCTCATAAAAACTTCACTAGCAGCAAAAGATAGAGTTACGATTTTGGATTATTAAAAAAAGAAGAATATGATTTAAAAATTTGATATTTGGGTATCATACGAATTAATGGAAAGAAATTCTATAGATCAATTCACGATTTTCACTAGTTTACTTTCTCGTCGAGAAAATTAAATATTTTTAAAATGAATTCCGATAGGAGATGAAAAATTATTTTTATGTAGAAGTTGAGTAAGAAAAAAGCATTGATTGTCAAGCAATTAAACATCATTGATAATTCCAAAATACATCAAAATATAATGATGATGTGCTGTTAGTTGCTTTGTAGGACATGATGTATTTTGAATTTGAAAATCTGTCTAAATCATTAATTTAGATCATTACTCTTAACAATTGACTAAGTTGAATCAAGTAAGATAATATAGAGATCATACGTGAATATGAACACCCTCAAAAAATGAAATAATCTTGACTAGGAAATCATTATATAAGGTTAACTAAATGTGACGCCTAGATTTGTGTTTTATTAAAAAGAAACATGTGTATAGGGAAACGTGTATAGTTTCTTTTTAATAAAACACAAATCTAGGCGTCACATTTGGATGACTCTATATATCCTTATATTCACTCAATCTTCAGATTACCATATATACAAAAATATATTAGTAAGGAAAAATTCAATTTATATGAATAAATAAAATCATGTATCCAAGAGTTTTTTTTTACATCCAAATTAATATTTTTTGTATGAATAGGTTAAATAAATTTCTTGAAAATTGGAATATAGTAATAAAAAAATAGATTGAAGAAGAAACTAATAGAAAAAATGCTTTTATTTCGTACATAAACTTTTTACCAACTCAATATATGGGGTCATCCAAATGTGACGCCTAGATTTGTGTTTTATTTAAAAGAAACATGTGTACAATATGGTGTATAGGGAAACATGTGGATAGTTTCTTTGTAATAAAACACAAATCTAGGCGTTACATTTGGATGAGCCTATATTTTTGAGTATGATTTTCTTTTTGATATTTAATTTTTAAATGAATAAAATTAAAATTATAATCAATTATGAAATTGTCTGTTTTGAATAATATCAGTGTAAAAGGACCAACATTGAATTGAATTTAAAAAAAAAATTGAACAGTTTAGTGAAGTAAATTTGGTACATCATTCATCTGCCATTCAAGAAAATACTCGAATACGAGCATGGCAACAGATAGATTATTTACATAACATAATTCAGGACTGTATTAAAATTGACATCCCAATAATAACAATCATTTTGACATCGTACAAATTGAAAACGAAGATGACAGTGTCATTTAATACTGACATAGATAATTGATAATTAGATAAGATAAAGCATATGTTCAAGTCTCGTCTATGTCAGTAAAACTAATTATTTGCATCCATCGAACGATCGTTCTTCTACTTTGTATTAATTTATTCTGTCTCTGCACAGTCTTTCCAATTAATAATACTCAGAAACGAACGTATTAACCGTCGACCTTTACTCTACCCAAAACATGAATAATATTTAATTAACTCTGTTCAACTCTCAAATAAAATACGTACGAAAGAAACACTTCAACTCGTCGAGATTATTTCGAATCGGTTTGTTTTTCGTGACGTCGGTGTTTAGAGAATCGTATTAATTCGTTCGACAAGCTACTTTTTGCTCTGGCGATTGTACAGTTTGGATCCCCGTTAAACGAAGCATGTACTAAACGAACTGACATCACGTAACAAAACTAAGTCTAATAAATTAATACGGATACTTGTTAATTTTCGGCATGTACCTCATTATATTCGCAATATGATTAAAACGACAGACCTGATATATTTATGGGGTCATGTGAAGGCATTTAAGAATTAAGTCGTGCGAGTCTGATTCATTAACGTAGCTCGTTGCTATTGTTAAAAGTATTTTATCTCGTTCACGAATCTCGTCAATAAAGTCGGACTATTGTATTGTAGAGTGGTGAGAGAATCTTGCAAAAAAAAAAACAATATACAATTTAAATTATACGAGAGGAATACGTTTATATCTTAATTAATGCAATGTAATGATTCAAAATTGAATTAATGTTGAGTATTTAGACAATGATGAGTTTATATTTTTGTTTAGTATGAAGTGACGTTCATATATAGGTGTTTTTTTAAGCGTGACAGAATTTTAAATTTAATCTCAAGTTCGACTTGTAACGAGTTTCAAATTTTTCAATTTTTCGACTCATAAAAACCACGACCTATAGTATGGAAAATTTGATGAAAAATTGACTTTCTTAAAAATGCAATTTTCCTATTTAAAATTATGAATCTGCTGTAAAATAAAGAGAATCAGTGATTAAAATTGTATTTTCAAACATAAAACGAATTTTATTTAAATAAAACCTTTTTTAGACCCTCAATTTCAACAATTATTCACTATTTCAATAAAAAATCATTATTTTCATTTCTGAAAACTTTTCTTGGGAAAAAAATCTATTTATAAGATGAAAACATTTCTACGGAATTATATAATAAATTTCTAATAGAAATTTTATGTTCTGATAGAGAAAAATATTTTTTATAATTTTATTTAGTTCCAAAACATAAATGAAAAATGATCAAAAAACCAATTTCGGCTACAAAAATCGTACTTTTTAGTAATGAATGTAATTTTTACTAGAAAATAGCTATTTTCTACTAAAATAATCGATTTATACTAAAAAAGTTCGACTTGTAACGAATTTCAAATTTTTCAATTTTTCGACTCATAAAAACCACGACCTATAGTATGGAAAATTTGATGAAAAATTGACTTTCTTAAAAATGCAATTTTCCTATTTAAAATTATGAATCTGCTATAAAATAAAGAGAATCAATGATTAAATTCGCATTTTTAAACATAAAACGAATTTTATTTAAAAAAACCTTTTTTAGATCCTCAATTTCAACAATTAATCATTACTTCAGTAAAAAGTCATTATTTTCATTTCTGAAAGCTTTTCTTGGGAAAAAATGTCTATTTATAAGAAGAAAACATTTCTACGGAATTATATGATAAATTTCCTATAAAAATTTTATATTTTGACAGAGAAAAATAATTTTATTTAGTTTCGAAACATAAATAAAAAATGATCAAAAATCGAATTTCAGCTACAAAAATTGTACTTTTTAGTAATGAATGTAATTTTTACTAGAAAATAACTATTTTCTACTAAAATAATCGATTTATACTAAAAAAGTTCGACTTGTAACGAGTTTCAAATTTTTCAATTTTTTACCTCAAAAAAACCACGACCTATAGTATGGAAAATTTGATGAAAAATTGAATTTTTTAAAAATGTAATTTTCCTATTTAAAATTATGAATCTACTGTAAAATAAAGAGAATCAGTGATTAAAATTGTATTTTCAAACATAAAAAGAATTTTATTTAAATAAAACCTTTTTAGACACTCAATTTAGAAATTTGCTCACTACTTCAGTAAAAAATCATTATTTTCATTTCTGAAAGCTTTTCTTAGAAAAAAATCTATTTATAAGATAAAAACATTTCCACGGACTTATACAATAAATTTCTAATAAAAATTTTAAGCTCTAATAGAGAAAAATAATTTTTATAAATTCATTTAATCTCAAGACAAAAATTAAAAATGATCAAAAATCAAATTTCGATTATAAAAATCATATTTTTTAATAATGTACGTAATTTATGCCAGTAAATCACTAATTACTATTAAAATAATCGATTTATAGTAAAAAAGTTCGACTTGGAGCGAATTTCAGATTTTTCAATTTTTCATCTCAAAAAAACGACGATCTATAGTATGGAAAATTTCATTAAAAATCAACATGTATAAAAATCGATATTTTTCATTTAAAAACAAAGATTTGACATAAAATAATCCAAACTGATGATTAAAATTGCATTTCTGGATATGAAACGAATTTTTATTTACAGAAAATAATCTATTGTGGAGTCATCGCAATTTCTGGGTTTCTTTTAATTAAGAAGTACCTAATTTTTCTAATTAGGTACTTCTTAATTTAATATAAAAAACATTTTCATATGTATACATGTGTGTATGTATATATAAATAAACTATAAAGAATGTTTTTAGGTTGGATAGAATTTTCGATAGGGATTTAATTTAAAGTTCTATCATGCTTAAAAAATACCTATATATATATATATATATATATATATATATATATATATATATATATCATTCGTCTCTTTCTAAACACTGCTTCATTCAGCAGTGGATATAAATAATGGCATTTCTTTGCTATAAAATTTCTTACGATCCAATACCTTTCTATCGACAATTTTTCTCATATTTCTATCCCATCTATCCATAAGACTCTTTTTGAATATTTTTATATTAATATTCAATTAGTTGTTTTTTCGATCGACGATCTCCTCTTCTTGCTATTTAACCAGCCTAGTTTCATTTTAAACTTCTCACTATTTTTAAAATGATACTTGTGTTTTCTTTCGAATTCAGTCGTTTTTTGTTCCGTCTCAACGTATTATTTTCTCATGTACTTCCATATTTCTCTTTGTTGTTTGAAATCACTGAATTATTCTGAAATTTAAGATTCATGTTTTTTAATAAGCGAGAACAAGTAGAATACATTAATCAAAAACTTTTTTTTAAAACGTAGAAGAATATTCAACTTTATAATTTAAACGTTTCTTCCAAATTAATTCCAACCTATTTTTATTTCCTTGTACTTTTCATTTGTAAATGTTGTTTTTATGTAAATTAATTATCCTCGATATTTGTCTATTTTTTTGTTTCAATTTGATTTTCTTCAAATTTGCAAATGTATTATCTATTATTTTTATTTTATTTTGGTTATATATATATATATATATATATATATATATATATATATGTAGAGAGAGAGAGAGAGAAAGAGAGGTGACAACGTACAAAAATTAGGTACTTCTTAATCAAAAGAAACCCAGAACTTACGACGACTCCACAATAGATTATTTTCTGTAAATAAAAATCCGTTTCATGTCCAGAAATGCAATTTTAATCATCAGTTTGGATTATTTTATATCAAATCTTCGTTTTTAAATGAAAAATATCGATTTTTATATATGTTGATTTTTTATGAAATTTTCCATACTATAGGTCGTGGTTTTTTTGAGATGAAAAATTAAAAAATCTGAAATTCGCTCCAAGTCGAACTTTTTTACTATAAATCGATTATTTTAATAGCAATTAGTGATTTACTGGCATAAATTACGTACATTATTAAAAAATATGATTTTTATAATTGAAATTTGATTTTTGATCATTTTTAATTTTTGTCTTGAAATTAAATGAATTTATAAAAATTATTTTTCCCTATTAGAGCTTAAAATTTTTATTAGAAATTTATTGTATAAGTCCGTGGAAATGTTTTCATCTTATAAATAGATTTTTTTCTAAGAAAAGCTTTCAGAAATGAAAATAATGATTTTTTACTGAAGTAGTGAGCAATTTTCTAAATTGAGTGTCTAAAAAAGGTTTTATTTAAATAAAATTCGTTTTATGTTTGAAAATACAATTTTAATCACAGATTCTCTTTATTTTATAGCAGATTCATAATTTTAAATAGGAACATTACATTTTTAAGAAATTCAATTTTTCATCAAATTTTCCATACTATAGGTCGTGGTTTTTTTGAGGTAAAAAATTGAAAAATTTGAAACTCATTACAAATCGAACTTTTTTAGTATAAATCGATTATTTTAGTAGAAAATAGTTATTTTCTAGTAAAAAGTGCATTCATTACTAAAAAGTACGATTTTTGTAGTCGAAATTCGATTTTTGTTCATTTTTCATTTATGTTTTGGAATTAAATAAAAGTATAAAAATTATTTTTCTCTATCAGAACATAAAATTTCTATTGGAAATTTATCATATAATTCCGTAGAAATGTTTTCATCTTATAAATAGACATTTTTTCCCAAGAAAAGCTTTCAGAAATGAAAATAATGATTTTTTACTGAAGTAATGATTAATTGTTGAAATTGAGGGTCTAAAAAAGGTTTTATTGAAATAAAATTCGTTTTATGTTTAGAAATGCAAATTTAATCATTGATTCTCTTTATTTTACAACAGGTTTATAATTTTAAATGAAAAAATTACATTTTTAAAAAAGTCAATTTTTCATCAAATTTTCCATACTATAGGTCGTGGTTTTTTTGAGGTAAAAAATTGAAAAATTTGAAACTCGTTACAAGTCAAACTTTTTTACTATAAATCGATTATTTTAGTAGAAAATAGTTATTTTCTAGTAAAAATTACATTCATTATTAAAAAGTACGATTTTTGTAGCCGAAATTCGATTTTTGACCATTTTTCATTTATGTTTTGAAACTAAATAAAATTATTTTTCTCTGTCAGAATATAAAATTTTTATAGGAAATTTATCATATAATTCCGTAGAAATGTTTTCATCTTATAATAGAATTTTTTTGAAGAAAAGCTTTCAGAAATGAAAATAATGATTTTTTACTGAAGTAGTGATTAATTGTTGAAATTGAGGATCTAAAAAAGGTTTTATTTAAATAAAATTCGTTTTATGTTTAAAAATGCGGATTTAATCATTGATTCTCCTTATTTTACAACAGGTTTATAATTTTAAATGGAAAAAATACATTTTTAAAAAAGTCAATTTTTCATCAAATTTTCCATACTATAGGCGTGCTTTTTTTGAGGTGAAAAATTGAAAAATCTAAAATTCACTCCAAGTCGAACTAATTTACTATAAATCGATTATTCTGATAGAAAATAATAATTTTATAGTAAAAAATACATGTATATTAATAAAATACGATTTTAGAGGCCGCAGGACCTTTTTTCAATCATTTTCTATCTTTACTCGACTTCAAAAAATTAAATGAAATAATTCATATATATAATAATTGAAAATATATAGTTCTGTTTCCAATAAACATTTTCAAATAAAATATTATAGATTTGTGGCAAGAAGAATACACTCGAAAATAAAAACAGTAATTTTTTGATTAAACATTGAAGATAATGCGTACTTTAAATAAATACACAAATAATCTATATAATTCAATCAATAGACCGAATAACACAGAATTATAATTTTCTATACGTCGATGTGTTCCAAATAGATAAAGTATTCATATTTATATTTTATCTATCATACTATTTACGACCTTTTTTATAACAAAATAGGTTACTTTATTTCATATGACGTGCATTATAATGTTTTGTTCATTATTATCTATTATACTATGTATTGGTGTATAATTTTTATTGTAACATTTATAATATGTTTATTACTTTATGTAAACATATATATATATATATATATATATATATATATATATATATATATATATATATATATATATATATTGCACTAAATCAGAATTGTTAGATTATTCTTTTATGGTTGTTACATATCCATCTTTATTAAGTAGATAAAAACATAAATATTTGTACAACTGTTAATAGTTATTAACATTACTTTTTAAAATTCAGATACCTAAAAGTAAAAATAGTGGATATAAAAAAGAGTTGTAAATGTTGAATTTGTACTATATTTAATTACATGAAAGGTTAAAGAGAAACTCCTACGATTGTATATAAATTTTTTCTACAAGCGTAGGACGAACCAATACGATCTTTGGAAAACACTGATTGTATCTGAAAAGATATCGAGTGAAAACCCTATGAAATTCAATTAGATATTCCCATAGATCGACACAGGAAAGATAAAATAAACGTACTTTGAATTGATAAAACATGTTGATGACTTTTATTGCTTCCCTATTGTTGATACAATTTGTTCTTTCTTAAAAAGATCTGTTGGTTTAATTATTTTATCTCTTGTTGTTTATTTATTAAATTTCATAGAATGACATACAGTAAAAAGGAATAAATGGAAAAGAACTTACACAAAAAATGATTTTTTACAAAACGTGAATTTTTTCAATATCCAATGAACGATACTATTTTTAGATTTGTATGACATAAAATCGATTGTATATAACGGGTGTCAAAATTTGAGGTTAGGAAGTAAATTGACTATTATTTGATGAAATGTCAAATATTAAACGGTCATTATTTAACATTTTTTTTTATTAAAAACTTGGGAAATATTAATGTTGGAACACTTTACCCATGAACAATGCAATTTAATAATGAAAAATTACTAAAAAAAAATGATGAAAATTTTACAACGTCAATACATAAAATTCGTGCATCTTTTCCTCATAATCAAGTGCCTTCGAAACCTACTGTTTGTAACCTAATTGTGAAATTGGAATAATTTGGTACCTTTGGCGACCATGAAAATCCAAAAGTAAAAATCCAAAAACCATTGTTGAACAATAATTATATATTCAAAAAGTCAGTATTTAGTGTGATATATGGGTTGGAGGGATCATTGATTCATACATCTTTGAAAATGAACAAGGTGTTCGTGTTACAGTCAATTCAGTGCGTTACCAAAGGATGATAACAGACTTTTGTGGTCGGAACTTGAACAAATTTATATCAGTGACATGTGGTTTCAACAGGATGATGTTGCAAGCCATACAACTTGTGCGGCAATCGATTTACTCACAACCAAATTCAATAGACGTTTAATTTCTCCTAATGGTGAAGCTAATTGTGAAGATCTGGTAATTTAACACCGTTCTTATGGAGTTATGGAGACTTCTTCTTATGGAGTTTTATGCTAACAAACCAGCAACGATTCAAGAACTAGAGGATGAAATTCGTACAGCTATAGTTGAAATACAGCCTCATTTATTGCAAAGCGTGCTTCAAAATTTCGACAAAAGGTGGACGTCTACCGATGTGGTAAAGGAGGTCATTTAGCTGAAATTGTATTTCATTCATAATTCCCATGTTTCTTCTTTACATTGATATCAATGAACTTAAATTTTTCTTTGAAAAACTGTATTTTATTGATAAATTACTTCGTAACCTCAAATGTGGACACCTTATACATATTTCTATTTCATACTCTATATAATAGTATATCAAATCATTTCTCAACTTTTCCTGTTCAGTTATTGTATATAAAAAAATCATTTTCCTTTCAGACAGTTTTTGATATGTCTGACAGTACTAATAATAGAAAATGACGTCTATTGAACCGAACATTGATCACACTTTCAAATAGTTTCTAATTAAATCATTTTATATATATATATATATATATATATATATATATATATATATATATATATATATATATATATATATAGTTTAAAACCTATCACAGTTATTTCCAAGTCTAAAATTAGGTATTTCTTCGAATTTTTCTGTTTAGAACAGACATGAAAGAAAATCCTTTGAGCAAAGTTCTTTTATAAAACTACTAATGATAGAAAATGACGTACTGTACAATGAATAGAGGGTTTTTTATACAACGAAATGGCTTTGTAAAAAGTTTTCCGCGATTATCAAGTTTTTAATGCAATACAAAATATAAGCTGGTCGATAAATACTGTATTTTTTATTTTCGTATGAACTATAAAAATGTATATTTAAAAAAAAATGTAGTCAGGAATCAATATCTGGTTTGGTTTAAAAATATTGTGATTGTAAATTAGTAATTTCAAATATTTGTTTTGAAACTGTATTGAATTCATTTACATATAAATTAATTATCACCCACAATAACATCACATGAACGATAAGCTAATAGGCATTTCAATGGCAATGACATCATTGTCAGAGGTTGTGTTATAAAATATGTTTCAATGTTTATTTGAAATAAAATTTGTTATATTATTCCAAAATACAAGTTTATAGTTTTTTTTTTATTATAAATCCAAATAATCGAATTTTATTTATTTTGAAAAAAAAATGATAATATAATTAATTAATGGTTTGTCGATGACTTAAGTAAATAATTTAAATTTGTTTTTGTATGTATTATTGACAATTCTGTAAATCATTAACTAAATAAATAAAATATTTACAAATCGTTACGATAACATCGATAATAAACTCAATTACAAAAAGTGTCTAACAGTTCAACTTATTTACAGTAGATATAAGACATGCTCATTATCTGTTTATTAGTTGTTAATCGACGATTGATGCTCTTTCTAATACTAACACACTAGCAAAATAAACAGCAAACGTACAAATCCCAGCAATTACATAGCAAATCGCACCGGTTTCTACAATGTGATACAGTTCCGATAGTGCGGGTGATACCTGACCGCCAGTGGATTCCCTCGCCGCACCAACATTCACCGAAGCCCATCGTCGACTACGATGTCCATGTCGACGCCTTTGGCGTTCGTTCGCTCTCAACTCCTTACTACAGTCGTGGGTTGACGTTCGTCAGTTCGGGTTCTATACATATTTACCTTTATTTCACCTACTGGCACTGTATTTTTCACGTGGTCGCTGGTTTTGACATCGTTTTTTTTCAATAACCGACTGGAAACCGGTAATTCACTCATTTCACTAATTGCAATGTTTTGTGCATCGTTTTCGAAATAGTGTTTGTTTGTTTGTTTTCCTGTATCGAAACGTGGTCAGTGTTTATTTATTTACGGATTTATTTTACGTTTAACAAATTTTTTATTGGTATGTATGCGACTGACACAATATTGGAGCGATGATTGGATTTATTTAATACAGGTATTTATTTCATTACACATTTTTGTTTTATTACATTTTCAAATACTTACTATATATGTGTAAGTTCTTTTACACGAATCAACGCATGCGTTTTTATTTTTTGTATCTTTATAAAAGTGAATTCATTCTGACTTGTAAATTAATTAAATACTACACATTTGTATATAGATATAAAAAGCAATGTTAATTTTGTGTTTTTCATTTCTATGATGAATAAATAATATAAAACTTTTATTTGAACAACTTACGGTATATATATTAAAAAATATCAACATGTATTCATATATTTTTTTTAGTTAATGTGATATAAGAAATATTTTAATAAAATAGAAGTATTAATATTTTTATTTTATGAACAATAATATTTTTATATTTCAATATGTGGCTGCATTTGCACGTATATAACACACACACACACATATATATATATATATATATATATATATATATATATATATATATATATATATATATATATATATTAAAAAGTATTAAATTTATAATAATTATTAATTAATATGAAGAGTCTTAAAAATGAATATTTATAAAATTATCTATAATTTTTAAATCCTATTTTCTTTTAAATAAATATCAAAAGTATTTTTAGAAACAAATTTATACTTAATAATATTGTTATCTAATAATGTTTCTGTATTTATTCTTTATTTATATATATATATATATATATATATATATATATATATATATATATATATATATATATATATATATATATATATATATATATATATATATGTACGTATCTATATGTCAGTTTATAAAAAAAGTAGAATCTATAATAAATTTATTTTAAGAAAATGAAAAATTGACAGTTCTCTTATATATCATTTCTGTAGAAAAAAAATATTTTTATACTACAAAAATTTAATTTTATTTTTGTACTTGTAATATGATATAAAGGTATTTCAGTAGACTTAATATTAATATTTTAATGATTTTATATAATGAACAGTCTTATACATCTGTGTTTCTTTGACGTCTATATGTGTATATATATATATATATATATATATATATATATATATATATATATGTGTATATATATATATATATATATATATATGAGTGTGTGTGTATGTGTATGTCCTGTTTATAAAATTTATAATAATATCTATTTTAAAACTTGCAAAGAATCGCAATCTTTTTCAAACATTTCTTTAAAATATCTTGATTTATTTTTAAACAAGTACAAGAGATGTTTGAGTAAAATAGTGAAAACATTAACTTGTTTATGTAACGATTAATCATATATTTATATTCTAATTCAAAACAAGATTCGATATTTTGCTATAAATAATGATAGCCTTACTATTAAAAAAAGCTCGTTTAATAGAAACTTTCACTATTTTATTTTATGTCTGTAAACTTTATCATTATTATATATAATTTATTTTTTGTATACAATTTACTTTTTTTGTTTAATTTATTTAATGAGAATTATTGAATTATTTACTTTTTCAATATATGTTCATAAATAAAATTGAGTGATATTTTTTTATATATGTACATATAATTAAAAATACATTAGGCTATCCATGTTCTATTATCTTAATGATTTATGACTACTAAAAGATAATAATAAAATATATTATATATTATAATATTGTTAATAACTAATACATTTATTTATAAATATATATATAAAGTAATTGTCTGGAGATTATGTTGGAAACGGAAATTTTTTCAGTGCATTATATGTACATCCATATATCAAACATTTTTGAACATCTTTATATTTTACGTACTGTACCTTCATAAAGGTAGTTATTTTCCAAACTGTTTCCAAACTTTTCTTGTATTTCTATGAATATTTTTACTGAGAATTTATTTTCAGTTTCAATTTATGTTTTATTAAAGTTTATTTTACAAGTAGATACGTTTAAATTTTTAGTAACTTTATTTATATGATTTGTTTTATATTATAAAAAAAAAATCATAAAATATATCGATTTTATTAATATCAACTGAATTGAAAATCTATAAAAATACATTCATTTTTTGTGGATAAATTCAACGAAACTTACTTATTTTACACAGACATGCTCTATTTGTTTATAATAATCGTAAAAATTATACAATTATCTAATTGAATTTATTTATGTTAATTAGAAAGTAAATCCGAAATAAATTTAAGCATTCATATTGTGTAATGTTGAAAGTATTTGTAGTCTTATCTGTAATATTTTATTTAATTTTGGCTATATTTTTTTCACACTTTTGGAATATTTTTTAGATAGAGATATTTATTTATTATAGTGTTTTAAACCATACTTCAAATATTTTATTTAATAATAGCATATTTTTCATTATTTGTTTTGTTTATATTTATTACACTTTTACAACAAAAATTAATAAGAAAATTAAAGAAATACACAAACATAACCAAAGTTTTAAATTGATAGAAACCATTAATAAACTTTTACTGAAATACAACCTTCCTGCAATGAATTAAATAAAGGAAATCATTTTTAAAAGTTATGGCCATTAAAAAGGGTAGCTTGTCTTAAGTCGAGGTTAATTAATTTGCAATTAGCGTTGTGACTGCTCTTATCGACCATCTTCAATTTTCGAATTACGTAACTTAAGAAATGTTTATTAAATCAAAATCATTGTTCATAAGCTTAATTAGTGCTTTAACTGTATTGTTTTTAAATGAATAAGTTTTTTTATAACAGTAATGTTTTGCGTATTATTTATATATATATATATATATATATATATATATATATATATATATATATATATATATATATAAATTCATTTGCTTCACTTTACAATGTTGAATTTTCAGATTTCAGAATATGTATTATAAAATCAGTTCTCACAATTGTTAGAAATTCCTAGAACTCTCATTGAACCTTACAATTTATAAAAATTCTTAGAAATCAGTTTATTTTTTTCTTTTTTTAAGCTTTTCCGTTATAAAAAAACATGTTATGTCTGGAAATTAAATACGAAATATTTTCGTTTGTTTCTTTTAATGAAATTTATTAATTTATGTCCTTGTATGTTACATATTTATTTGATTTATAATTTTCCATCATTTGCATTACGGTCAATCGATTTTTCATAAAAGAATCTCTCTCTACCTCACTTCCTCAAAATTTTAATTTTATAAACATTTTTAATAATTAGTTATTAAAAATTTTATCTTTTGTTAATAAAGAATGAGGAGTTAAAGTTCAGAATTAGGCATACAAGATTTTAATTCATTAAGGAAATAGAATTTTGAATAAGGGATTATAGATAAATTAAAGTTATTTTCAATATTTGTAACTTTATCAAACTAAATAAAATAAAAATCGATATGTAGTTAGAAATTTACAATTTTTTACATTTTTTTTAGTGGACGGAAATTATAATTTTTGAAGTATAAATAATTTATTATTCATTGTTAATGCAAAACTGTTGAAATATTGATTTGAAATATATATTTTTTACACATACACACACATATTTATACACATGTGTGTGTATATTTCATATTTAAATATAATATTCCAACGTCTTGCGTGACATTTTTTTCTATTAAAATTTCCATGCCTCATGCTTGTCGAAACAACGATCAAGAATGAAAATAATGCAGAAATGATTAAAACATAACTCTGAAAACAAACTGCTATTTGAATTTTAATAGCATGTTACTTAAAACCACAACCGTCATCCAAAATAAAAGATTGATTAAAATATAATATCTTAAAATAAACTTTTACCTTCGTAACATTTAATACCGGTTGTAAAATATGATGATCTTTTTTAATGAATGCAATACAGCAATGATTTAAAAATAATATTTAGTGTTAGAATTTTATTTCTTTTCTGGTTTATATGTACTGAAAATCGTATCTAAAAATAGCATCCAGAAGGAAATTCATAAAATAAATCAATAAAATGTGCATTGCTATTTTTTATCGATTTTATTCAATAACAACAAAACCATCAAATTTATTTCACTGTTACGTCAACATAACAACCAAAATTTACACTCACGCACACGTGTTTGTATGCAAATGTTAGTAGGTGTGTGTATGTGGGAATATATGTTCTTTTGTTGACATGAAACAGTAATTTTATTCGCATTGATCGTCGACAATTACACAACAAATTTCCTATGGACTTAACTCATTTGTAAATCGATTCATAGAAATACACCTCGACTCATACACGATATATACGAGTATTATAGGTGGGGATCGATTCTAATTTCGAATGAAAATGATATTACACTTTAAATCCATGATAAAACATAACGGATTAAATTACATCAAAACACTTAGATATTTAATAGATAAAATAAACAGGTAAAGTCAGCAAATTTAATTACATTTGGAATTGTTAATTGGTATTAATCGTCTCTGTTAAATGTAATGAGTAGGTGAATTGTGGAAATGACATAAATTAATTAATTACATTATGTTGTTTCTTCTTCTCTCTCTCTCTCTCTCTCTTTGTCTGTCGTTCTGTATATACTTATACACACACAGATACAAATATATATGTTTATATATAATACTTGGAACAATTAGGTGAAATAAAATACCTGTGAAAAATGATATGTTGTTATGAAAACTTTTGTCTAGAGATTAGATTGAAAATTAGAACAATATTGACAGCATTTGAAAGAATAAATAATATAATGAAGAGTAAAATATCATTGAGCTTAAAACACAAACATATAAAATATGTATTATCTGCTTATACTTACGGGTTATAAATTTGAACACTGAATACAAAAATGAAGCAAAAACTTTTGACAATCCAGCGAAATATTGAAAGATTAATGTTAGGAATTTCTAAACAAGATCAGAAACGTAAATGTATAAGAGAACAAGTAAAGATAACTGATATAACATAAATAAAATATATGAAGTGGACTTGGACATGATATGTAGCAAGAAGAGAAGACAATAGATGGACAAAAATCATAAAATGATGATGAAGAAATAAAAAAGAGATTTAGAGAAAAAATTTAGTAAAGAACAAATTTATACTTTTTTTATTGATTTCTATTTTAGTTTATTCTTAAAAATTATTGAAAAAATAAGCTTTTTAAATTTAAAAAAAAAAAATCACAAAACTAACGCATGCAGATATTCAATTCATCTAGAACAGATCTCACAAATTGTTAAAAATTTTCGAATACTGCCACAAGTAATAAATAAGTCAATTCATGTCATCAAAAAAGGTCACAAATCTATGAAAAAGAACATCTTGCAAAGACAATAAATAAGGGAAAGCCCTTCATGCTTGTAGAACAGATGACGAAAAGAAAAATACCCCCCAGTTGTAGATGGATTGAATAAGGACACAAAACACAAATTAGTATACGTATACATAAAAAAGTTAGTCTAGATTTTAACAGAAAGGCTCTGACAATGATGGCGTCGCCATCGAAATGCATCAGTCGATATAATTATAGATTATATAATTATAAACTGAACACTTTAAATTATTGTGGTCTTGGAGTTAAAATTCATTTGTGTAAAGCTTTTTAAATATGTCATAATCAATAATCGTAGATTAAGTGCTTTTTTTCTTTCTTCATCAAATTTTTTACAATTTTCTAATTAGATTTTTATTGAATAGCTATTTTTCCCACAAAAAAATTACTCTCTGACTGAAATCATTTCAAATCAAATATTCTTTCAAGCTTCTATATTTCTTCTAATTTTTATATTTTATTTTTTCTGTTCTATTATTTGAACTACTCAACTAACAAAAATGTTATTTAAAAGAAAAATGACACTGTTGATAATATATTCTTTTATATAAATGAGTCACTCTCTTCAGCACCACAAAAATTTATTATAATATTGAGGTGGGTGAGTCATTGGTAAAAAATGAATTAGACATTATCTTTAATCAATAATGAACATGTGATATAATTAATACAATACTCCATTTATTGCTAATGAATTCGTTTATGAAAGAATGAACAATAGATATTAATTTTCATTTATTTTAAGGTATTTATTTGAAAAATATATTAAAAAAACAAATAGATATACAAAAAAATATTGTACTAATTTCTAATATAATACTCTTTTTTATAATTAGTTACAATTCATATTAGAAGAGATTATGCACATACGACTCGTTAATTCGTTTATTTAGCATGCATGGATTAGCGTGTAATTGATCTAATCTAGATTTATAAATAATGTAACAGTTCACAATTTTCTTCATAACGGTAAAACAATACGAACGAATAAAAATGATTAAATTAGAACTGGAGCCTAGCACGTAACATTTCTTTTACTACCAACATATGTATAACACAAATCCAAGAATATTATTATTTTTTAAAAAAAATTACAAGTAATATTAAGCCAGATGAGTGTCAAAACGATACTTATTAACAGCTGTAGACTATTTCTTGTAGCGATTGAAGAATTTAGTTAATACTGCCAATCATCATGTTCAGACTACGAAGTTTTTTTGGTATAAACTTGTGTCGATAAAAACTTATTTACAGAACTTTATCTGTCAAAAAACATTAGTGGAAGTAGTTTGACAGCATATACAATTAAAGCAGTGTAATGTAAGAGAAAAAAGGTTAAATTAATCTTAAGTACAAAGATACCGTGCCTTCGAAATAATAAAAATAGAATTTTGATAAAATGGTGTAACTGTGTGAAATTTATAGAAGTGATTTTTTGTCGGTTTGAAATATACGAGCTTTTTGATTTTTAAAAAGAATACTGATATATATATATATATAGTTTTAGAGAATCAGTCTAATTTTTATACTCACACTTTGTAGTTGACATATAGTACCATAAAACACATTTTTTTTAATCGTTCGATGTTGAGAAACGGTAGATAAAAGACGGGAAATTATTTGCGGTTGCGACGAAATAAAATTTGAATCACCACTTACTTCCGGTTTTTAAACTTTCGTGTGAACTTTTTCAATGAAGAATCAAATTCTCTTTATATGTCAAACGAATATCACGGAATCGTATCGTGTGAAGGGTCTTATATATTTTTTGTTTAAAATTCGTTCAGTTGTATTATATATTTTTATCCGGTTGTATAAAATTCAGATAAAAACAAGATAAATGTATCTTGAAAAAATATTTAATTATTGATACTATATATTGTGAATATGTATGTATATGTTTTTTAAAAAGTTAAAAATTTACCCTATTTTTAAAAATTACTCGTATATAAGTATCAAATTGTTTAGAAACGGTCGAAGATAAAATATAACAAGGCTCATTTGTGCATTTTGTTACATTAAGACATTTGGTTATATTTTTGTAAATAATTTATGCAAAAAAATAATGGCAGATTTTTAATTAAGGGTGTATACAGTGTAAATTGTATGAATTTAAGGACTGTCGGAAAATAAACAGTCATGTAATACAAGGAAATATATCAAGGCTCTATTGTATAATTTATTACGTTCAAACTCTTAATAATTTCAAACTTCTTATACAAATGACAGAATTGATAGTATATCATTAGTAATATATGTATTTACTATAAATTTTATGAATTTGAAAATTTTTGACTGGTAAACAAGGATAATCTTAAAGAACTTAATTCGATTGTACACTTTGTTATATTAAAATAATTAATAATAACTTTACAAATAATTTATAATTTTTTTTTGACAAAACTAAATTTCCTTATTTATTTCCAGTCAAGAGCATTTCAAATGCTAACAATTTATGAAATCTGTTTGAGATGAGTTGAATATCTACATGTTTTACGTTTTTGTGTTTCTTATTTCAAATAAGAAATATAACACATGCAGATATTCAACCATCTCCAACAGACCTTCACAAATTGTTAACATTTTAAATGCTCTTGACCGAAAAAAATACGATATTTTTTCCCTAAAGGAAGTAAATTCAATACACAACCCATATTACAAAGAACAATAAATAACGTTTCTTGACTTAAAAGTGACAGAATACTTAGATATAGACATAAATATATATACAGAACACATTGCATATTCACAATGAAAAAAAAGTCAGTCATTAGTTGGAAATGCATTGAATAAAAGTAAGAAAATAATATATGTATATATATATATATATATATATATATATATATATAACTTTTAACTATAACAGAGTTTTAGAATCAAAATTCGTATCAGCTTATAAATAAATAAAATGAATAATAAATAATTATTAAACACTTTTTCAATATTTTGTTGTGTTGGGTTAATAGTTTATTTGTGACAAATATCAAATTTTCATTTTTTTCAATTAAGAATAATTGTTTTTTTATCAATTATTTTTAGATATTAAAAAATGAAAACATTATTTTAATATGTATTTCAGATGAAAATTTAATTTTTTTTATTTCACAAAATTTAAAAATATATAATTTAAATAATGTTATTATTCCTAATATTTTTTGTTATATATATTTTTTTGATAAATTACAAATTTTTTCATAATTATCCATTTATTTTTCCATTATAAAAATGGTAATATGTCTGTGCTACAATGTAATTATTAAATGACAGTTATATGTGACTATTACCACGAATGTAAAAAATACAGACAATCAATTGGATTATAAATGAATCATTGTTATATATGTACTTCAATTCCTTTCTAAAAAAAATTTTTTAAAAAAAAATAAAACAACCCGTACAAATATATCAAGTAATAATTAAATTATACACAAAGCAAATACACCATTTCTTAATACTCTTAAATATTTTAAAACGTATTTTATTATGCAATGAATAAAACTTAATTATATAGAAAAACTAAACAAAATTCGAAAGTAGACTATTTAACTACTAATTTAATAGTTTTATTAGTAACAACTGTTTATTAAAACTTCATGTATATACTACTATATGAAAAATAATAATAACAAAATATATGAACCAGTAATTAAGATTTTTTTAAAATAAATTTCAATTAAGTAAAAAATAATCTCAATTAAACAAATAAAATTTATTCGCATATAATAAAATGACACAAATTTAAAATTATATATATATAATCTATACACATGTTTCTTTTTAATAAAACACAAATTTAGACGTCACATTTAAATGACCCTATACATTTCATTAAAATGTAATTCGAAATTCAAGTATAGAAATAAAATCTGATTTAATAAATAAGCTTTTAATTCATGTACTATAATAGAACAATGTAGTTTAGCTATTATACTCATTTTTTGTCACTTGTTAGTTCAATTTTGGTTGTAATTGAATTTTATCAAGCAATAATAAACCTAATTCTACGAATCCTTACAATTCAAAAACATCTATATAATTCACAAACAATGAATGAAATCAATTCTTAAATAACACTTCCATCATTCAAGCTTTCCAAATTTGTTTTGAAATGATATATATATGAATTATTAAGTACATCGTTATTGAAAATGTTCGAATTACAAAGTACTTAATGTAAATTGTTCGAATTGATGTTCTGATTATGATGAATGTTCTATGATTATCGATTCGTCGTTTATATATATATATATATATATATATATATATATATATATGTATATGTATATATATATATATATATGTATGTATGTATGTATGTATGTATGTATGTATGTATAGAATTTTCCAATAAGTGCTTCAGAAGTTTAAATGGAAATAAAACAAAAAGTATTTAATTATTTATTTATTTTTATTTTCAAGCATATTCTATGGCATTAATGAAGGAGTACAATTTCACTCATATGACCATCACGATTTCGCTTGGCATATAGTACATTCATTTAGTCAAATTTTTAGTTACTCTTTCATATAATTGTTGTCCAATTTCATGAATTACATGTTCAATTTACACAAATGAATTTTAACCCCAACCCCA
The DNA here is from genome assembly GCA_029203775.1 of Neoneuromus ignobilis. Lineage (NCBI taxonomy): Eukaryota > Metazoa > Arthropoda > Insecta > Megaloptera > Corydalidae > Neoneuromus > Neoneuromus ignobilis. The sequence continues at coordinate 8,285,548 of CP092090.1, read as the reverse complement.
CAATAATTTAAAGTGTTCAATAATCACTTATTGTTCACTTGTTATTTATAATTATATAATTTATAATTATATCGGCTGATGCATTTCGATGGCGATGCCATCATCGTCAGAGCCTTTCATTAAAAATAAACATGTTTAATGTTTATTTTTAATGCCTATGTTGTTTGTGGTTTATCAGCATAAATTAATTACTTCACATAACCCCACAGAAGATAATTCCAATGGAGTTAGATCACATGATCTTGGTGGTCAATTAATTGGTCCATTTCGTGAAATAATGGACTCATTAAACTTTTGTTTCAATAAATCTATTGACGTTTTTACAATTTCCAAGTGTTGTGGAAGTGGTTAAACGTTCCATGACAATTTGCCAAACTATATTGAGTTGAAATGTCAAAATGAACTAAAAAAATTAAACATGGCTGTCACCAGTTGTAAAAGTTCTGACATTCTTATTGGAAAACCCTATATATATATATGAGTATAAGTGTGTGTTGAAATATTCAATAAATCGTCGCTTTTTCGACAAGTCGCCAGTTCAATTCCATAGTTCACAATAAAAAAATGAGAAAAAAACGCACATCTATAAAATATTATGAGCATCGTTTATGCATTATCGCCATTTTTTGCCCGAAATAAATTCCAGTGAATACATTTTAATCCTATTCACAAAAAAGTTCGATTTATACATTTCTATCGGAAACGCATATAGCACCATTCATTCTGCATCGTCAAGATTCGACCCGTTTTCAATCTCTCTCGTCCCCAATCTCGACATTCAATCGAAATTCTCGTACCATGTACGGAAAAAGGCGCTTTTGTGATCGGCGTAAAGGATAGGTGTTTATTTTTACGTTCGCGTCACGTCCCTACGCACGTTTTCTAATACCATCGAGTACGAACAGTCACGTGCAGTTCGTGCGGTGGACGAGCGGACGAGATTCTTTATTTTTTTCTGACTCGTCTTTCGATGCCGCCGAAACGTTTTCTGTAAGTACGCTGTTTGTTTCTGTATGCCTCGATGTCTTGTTTTCGTTACGCACGGTCGTATCTTGGTACAGGAAATTGAAATATCGTTGAGTGATTTACTTGTAAACATTAATCAAGTGGATACTAGGGATCCACTTTATGCTCGGTGCGATAGTACAAAGGATCGTAATGAAGTAATGAAATGTAAACTCTTGGAGGAGTTTGTTTCTTTAAGGAAACACATACGGCAAAACACTAAATATATATATAATACTTGAGACGTTCGTCGAGGTAACAAATAAATATTCTCGATTCGTAATGTACCCCTTTTTTGTCAGTGCGTGTTCCGACTTTGAGAACAATGGTTTTATGCAGACATTGAGACTAGACATTTGTAGACACATCTTTAATATTTACGTATCTTATGAAACGAAATGATAGAAAAATCGAATGGTTCTCATCTATAAAATTAATTAATTAATATCAGTTGTTTGCAAAAGAAATTAAAATATTTAAAAATTAGTTTTTGTAAAATTAATTTTACATTTATTATTTTAGAAAATTTATTGTATAATGATTTAACACTTGAGTATCATAAAAATATTTTTTTTTATTTCTGACCATATTTTTGTGCTGTATTTTCTATTATCTAACATTGTATCATTGCTTTTTATTATACGAATAAAATTAAAAACTGATTCAGTATGACAAAAGAATGATCCAAACACAAAGTCAGTGTACAAAAGTGTTGTTAATTTTTGGTAGATCAATACAATTTGATGACAAGAACATCATAACACATTTTTTCTATCATTCGTTAGTTTAGTTTTAAATGTTGCATTATTAAGAAATAATAAAATCGTTTCTAAAAACCTGCTTCTCATGTATCGTCACTCATTTCACAAACAGTAAATTCATTCGCTTCATGAATAGGCTGCTACATCTGTTCCGACCTCACACTATCTCCTTGGTCTACTTGAATCTCTTTTACCTCTTAAGTCGATAGTGAAAGGCTTCTCTATTTTTGCGAACTTGAAATCCATCCAGGTCATCTTGTCTTAAGGTGTGTGAATAATGTAATTTTTCTTTGAAACAATTACCTACCTCTTGTAAAATCCCCAACTTGAAAACCAAACTAGTTTTAATTCACACCGAGTATTTTATTTCCCCCGTATCCAGAATATTTATTGAATGGACTTATCAAAATTTTATAAATACTGAGTATGTATATTATTAAAAAAACACTTCAAGTAAAATGTGTTCTGTTTGTATTAGTGAGATAGTTATTTTGAATCATGAAGAGTAGGAATTATTGAACTGTCATTGTAATTTTATAAAAAAATGTTATTAAAAAATTGTAAAATTTGGTTTCTGAAATTTTCATCAATTTTCAAAAAAAAAAATATAAGATATTTTTGTATAGAATCACAATTTATATTTTTTATTTTCACTTTTAAAACATATGTATATATATATATATATATATATATATATATATATATATATATATATATATATATATATATATATATATATAAGTGAACAATGTATAAAACACTGGATTGTTTTAACAGGAGTCCTGCACCGGTTCAATTACAGTGGGTCATTTACAGCGAGGGTTAATTGAAGGGTCACTTGTAATGTAGGTTAATTAACTAATTAATTCCAGGGGTCGTGTACGAATATGTTTTTACTCTGTTATTATAAAATATTTAGTAGATGTATTTTACACTCGATATGTAATTAATATCTATATAATTTTGTAATATACACATTGAGACTTTTATATTTTTTTGTAAATATTTCTATATTCATCAGAAAATAAAAACAAGATTTGTGTATATGTCTATATTTATTTTTTTATTATTACAACATTGATACAAAATCTCACCCTAAATAATAACTTCACATGTTGTTTGTAATGACTGTATGAGTCATAAATACAGATGTTCAGTATGACACAGTCTTATATTACATACTAAATTATATCATTTTAAATAATGTTGTTCTAGAACTTTAAAATAAACTTCTGAGGTGTGTTTTGTATACAGTTTGTCAGTGAAGTATGTTTCAATCGATGAACAATTTTATTTGAATACTAGTTGTGTATACATTTACTTTCTGAATATTCAAACCTCATTTTTTATATTTTATAAATGTCTTTATTTTTTGAAAAAAGAGTTCAGTGATTAATAATCAAATTTATTGTACTAAATATATAAATTCTTAAAACGTAGTATTGAAAAAATATCATGGTGTTAAGAAATAAATTACTTGCAATTCTAAAACTAATTGGAAACAGAAAAAAATATTTAACGGTGATTACTTTTAGGAATTTACTAGTATTTAACGTTTAATTTATTACATGGACAAGATAACGATTTTATGATGACAGAGACAATGAAATAGATTATTGAAATTTACATTGGAAAATAAGTGATTATTGAACAATTTTAAAAATATTGTGAATTGAGTGTAAAAAATAAAATAATTAATTTTTTATATAAGTACATCATTTAATTTTGACCTTAAGTTTAAAATCATTCTTAGGTGGATACCCAAAAAAAGATTTTAAAAGTGAAATCAGTTACGAATAATTATAAAATAGTACCACAACAACTACTAATAAAGAAAATAGTAATGAGGTAATAAACAATATTAATTTCATAGTAGATCATTTGATTCTATATAAACGAAAAAAATATCAAAAATAGATTCTATCTAACTGTGTTTTATTTTCAAACGATATATATTTATTTTACATATTAACACTATAAGAAATAATATCTATCTATGTATGTATTTGATATTTGTGAAAGATTCGTCGTCACACTAAATAAATATAAACAATATGACATTCTCTAAAACGCGGAATCAATATTTACGTCTGTCCGACCATTAGCAGATTAATAATTAACTCGGCCGGTTCGATTCGGTTGTTAATCGAGCACTTTTTAGCAAATTCGATTTCATGGCCAGCAAGTCAATGTCCTGGTATAAAAAGGTGTAACGGGCCAAGCGCAACCCACTTGACCGTGACCGTCAAAAGATGGGAATGTGTTTGTGTGCGAGATGGCTAATTATTACTAATAGAAATGTTTACACAATATATCAAAGATTTGATGATTCGCAAGGTCACAGGTCGATGGAAACCAGATGCTTTGATTGGGGTTTTTATTCGAATCGAAATAAAAATTAAGATACAACTAAAAAAATATCAATTTGTTCGTAACAGGAACTGTTGAGAATTCATATTATATTCATGTTTGTGTATACAAACGCATGATGTTCAAAAAAACAATTACGAAAAATATTTCTAGTTGCTTGTAGCCAAAAAAAATAAATGGTAATTCATTGGCGGTTTATAAAAAGACAAACAATTTCCGTTGATTGTAATTTATAATTCGTCTCAACATGACTTCCTACATGTTTCCTACTTAATTATTATTTTATTGTAAATATAAATAAATATATATATATATATATATATATATATATATATATATTGACTGGTAAACAATATTTATTTTTTCTCACGCATAGGTTTTATATAAACTAAAGGTTAGTCATTTCTTTTTAAACCCAATTAACATATATTTTTTTCAATTGAACTTTTTTTATATCTTTTAAGCATAAAATTGCTGAGATTGTTTGATTTATATTTAGATAATCAATCCTGGAAAATAAAAAAATATATATGTAAAATAAAAAAAGTTCAATTAAAAAAATATATATATGTTAATTCAGTTTCATTATTCTTACAATTTGTTCACTTTTTGTCGAAATTTTTTGAATTATTTTAATATCATCGAACATATTTGAGTTGTTTTAATACTATTGGTCCATTTTTCATTACTAGAGTAATAACTGATATAGTATGTTGACCGAATTCATTTTTCTTCAAATAAAATGAAATTTTCAATTTCAATATTAGAATGATTCGTTTGAAAGCACTCCAATTTATTTTTATTCATATGGATGTCCATCTTTGATTTTATATTTATGTATTCATATCATCAGTCTCTTCTTATCCATTATTAAATAAAATCATTTCCCAAATTTTTCCAATTCCAGCGATCCAGTGCTTTTTTTTCCTTTATTCTAAATCGATAATTTTTTTCCATGTCTATTCCATCTATCTAAGGATCTTGTTTTGGTCCTTTTTAAATTTTTGAATTTCCAATCAATAATTTCCATTGACCATCGTTGATCTTCTCTTCTTGTTTTACAATCGACCCATTTCCATTTTAAATTTCACTCTTGTAACATCTGTAACTTTTATTTATTGTCAAATCCACTCGCTTTCTTCTTGTCTTTATGTGTAATTCTCAACATGCATTTTTCTATGTTTAAGAAATTGCTGATTTATTCTGATACTTAAAACCCATGTTCCACTATTGTAAGTAGGATATATATATATATATAATTATTTTAAATACGTTAAAAAGTAATTTATACTAAATTATTCAAGAAACATGTAAAAATGCATAATAAGAGATAAGTAGATAAAATCATATCTCTCAAATTATTCTTTAGAGTTGCTTTATTATAAACTTGAAACTAATTTGCATGTAAATGACAATTCGTCGCCATACAAACATACTGTACACTTATTTGAATTCATTTGGTTCTACATACATATTTCAACAACTGAGTGAAAAATTTTTTAACTTATCGTTGTACTTCCTTGCACGTGTCTTTTTGTTAAAGTGCAAATAAAATAGGACAATAGAAATGTACGGGTTTGTTTAAATGGAATTCGATGACAACATGTCGTATCCATAGAATGGATGTAAATATAGTACAATTCGATTTGTCTTGCCAGTCGAGTTGAGAAAATCGATTACCGGAAACGAATATTGAATTATTTTGTAAAAAAGATATTTTTCCTTTGGAAAATTTATTTTACATAAATAGAAGTAAACGTTTTGTATTACTTAACTTGTTTAAAATATTTATAGGTCTTATATTTTATGACTGAATGTGAAATAAGTTTTAGCTGGAAATTTATTCGATCATTGTATCTATATAATTTTTTATTAAATTATTTATATCTTGTATATCAAATTTATAGAAAAATTAAATAATGTAGAATATCAATCAGCTACTTGAAGGAGATACAAGTTCTTGAAACCGGTCATAATAAGATTCTGATCGTAAAAAATGAGTAAAAAGAGTTATTACAACAAAATAGGATCAAAGGAATAAATTCAAGAAACATGAACATTGATTCATTTAATATTTATTTTATGTAAAGCATATGATTTTTTTTATTTTTAACATATGATTTCTTTTATCTATATTTTTATTGCAAAAATTGCAATAATATTGCCTGTTAATGTTATGAAATAAAAATCTTTTTTCCCGTTCAAAATGTTTATAGATTTCAAAATTTACAAAAAAATATTTTTTGTGTTATTTGATTTTACAATTTTTTAGAAAAAATCATACAACTTTTCTTTTACTTATACAATAACTAACTCACTAACCTATTTAAAATATTTGTAGATTTTATATGATTAGTCATAAATTAAAACTTAACGGAAATGTGTCTTTGCCCTATATATTTTTTATTAATATAATACTTTTATTAATATATATTTTCATATTGTAAATTTCTATAAAAATGATAAAACATTTACGATATTTTATTTTAAACACACGATTTCTTCTATCTACATTCACATCGCAAAAGAAAACAATAACATTGCCTGTGGATATACTGATTTATTACACCGCAAAATAAATTCACTGCAAATCTTTTATTACGTTGAACGGAATTCATGCCATTTATACAGTGACTGGTATAAGAAATAACAATACATTTATTTCTACACTCGAACATTTTTTTCCTCTAGTCTCACGACCTATAAACTCTATTCTTTCTAACGTGTATTTGTTTGTTACTATTTTTAAACATTAATTTTCAAATTCAATCCAATTTCACTGAAAATCATACTTAAACAAAAATAGATTTATAATCAATTATACGAGAAACACAATTCAATTTATACCTAATTGAATTAATTGTAATTGTTTGTTTTGAGAGTTTTCAATGATTTTTATTTAGTTAAATGCGTATACTTGCAGACAATAAATTTTATATATAAACTAATATACTTTAATAATTCTTGGAAGCAATTATTTTTATGTAGAGCTCGATCTCGTTTCGAAAATGAAAAGCGAATTGTTTGCGAAAAGTATCGTATTAGTTCGTTTTATTTATTAATAACGTATAATTAGAATAAAATTCTAGGAATTAAATTGTTAAAAAATATGTTGTTTCGATCATATAAAAACACTTATTATTTTAATTGGATGTGATGTTTTTTCAGTTAATTCACGGAAGTAAATATATACGCATAAAGATACCTTCTTTCTTCTTGTTACCGTTAAATAATTGAAATTTATCGTTGCCTGTTTTCTTAATTATAAATATTCGTACGTTTTAATTGGTCGGATATGTAAATTTATTGCGGTCGAATTATGTGTTGAACATCGTTGCGTGAAATACAGTGTTTTTGATAACGAAAGACTTTCTAATCTTTACCAGATTTAGCTCCATAAAGTACTTAGAAATATTAAAAAAAAATGATATATGTATATAAACTGTAAAAAGGTAATTCTTGGTTATGTCCATTACGATTTTTTCAAAATTGTCTTCTAAAATTATTTAAACTATGAAATATAAATTAATTTAAAAATATGAAATTTTCAAATTAATTAAAATAACTTCTTTAGGTATAAAAGTATAAATGAATTAGTATTTTTTTTTACAAATTTGATATTTCGATTGATATTATAAATATAATGTACCTACTTAGAATAGTTAATTATATGTAATTTCAATTTTGGGATAATCTTTAAATTAATATTTTATTCTCTTAATTTGATTTTTAAAAGATTTAACTGAAGAAAAAAATATTTTGAAAATATTAAAATGAAGAATATTCGAAGCCTGTGTAGTTCTATAAAAAATATAACTTTTACAACTTGTTTATTGTAATATTCCAATTTAATTTTTGTTGTAAAAAAGAAAAAGAAAAATTTGATTAAAATTTTCCTAGGCTGAATATCTCGTAAAAACTTTAATCATGAGAAATTAAAGTCATGAATTCCCAACAGCTTTTCATACTCTCTCTCAACAAGTTGTTTTATAATTTCACTAGGACTACCATCCTGATGATATATTTAGTACGAGATAGACAGGTGTGTATTTTTACCTAAATGCATATCAAAGAAATAAATTAACCAATTAGTGATTATTAAATACATATCAAATTTTTCAATGTTGACTTGGTGACTTACATGAAAAATTTCAAAAAATGATTAAATATATTTAATTATTTGTAGAAAAATTCTCATACATGAAAATATCAAGCAAATATAAAATGAAAATAAATAAATAATTACATAAATTGTAAAAAAATAACATTACTAATATCAGAATGAGTAATATTTATTTATAAAAATGTGTAATTATAAAAGTGTATAATTATAAATTGCATTTGTTGCCAAATAAAATTAACATAAATGCTTTGTTCTTCAATTAAATACCAGGTGTCAAGAGAATTTTGTCAAAAATAAGAATAGAAACAATAGTTAAAAATTCAATTACAATAATGACTCATTTTGTAGATTTGAATGTATTTTTTGTTATGCAATTAATGTAATTGTAAATAATGTTATTCGAAACGACCAGATTTTTTAAATACAATATTTTATTCTTATTTACTTTCATTATTATTGAATAATCTATTTAAGTATTCATTTTATACAAACAATAAATTTCCATTCGTATAAAAATCATCAAAATTTTATTTTGATCATTCTTTAAACTTATAATTTATTAAACACACAGAAAATTTTAATGTTATATATATATATATATATATATATATATATATATATATATATATATATATAACATAAATATCGATATTTTATCCCAGAGTCAATTACATTTCTGAACAATTCATACAAGTAAATTTAAATTGTTTATTACAATAAAGTGAATGTATCTTTTTACATTTCTTGCTTTATATTAATTATATTTTTTGTGCATTCTGGCAAACATATTTGAAACTTTAATCACGTAGTCAAATTTAAGGTCTATTTAAAAAGATATTACTTTTTTTATACAGTTATGCAATGTTAGATTGTAATAAAATAATTAAATTTATATTAAAATAGGTTATTGTGTATTCATTCTTTTAACTTGTATAAGTTTTTTAATTCATAATCAAGTTTGGTAAATTAAAATGTATGAAATTATTATTTTATCATTTTGTTTAAAATTTATTAGCAAAAAATTAATTTATTTCGGTTTCAGAGCATTTAAGCAATTTAAATCTCTTAAAGATTAAAATGCTTTTTCAGAAAGTATTTTTAACTGTTGCTTTTGAGATTAAAAATAACGCTTGTATTTTTTATTTAAAATAGTTTTATTCTTTAAAAAATTAAACGTTACATAGAATTATCTTTTCCCAAAAGGAAAATAATTTATATATTTTGTTAGTATAAAATCCGGAATTTTTATTTTTAAAAAAGTAATTAACTTCTGCTTTTAACACTGTTATTATTAATTTTTTATCACGCATGTGGTTATACAAAAACAAAAATAAATAGAAATACGATTGTGATATCTCTGGTGAATATGGGAGATGAGAGAGAATTTTCCATCGTAAAGTCATTATTTTTTCTCTTGTCATTATGTGGCCGAGTATTATCTTGGAAAAATGAAACTCTTGAACGATTTATCAACGCTGGTTGTTTTTGTTATAATGCATTATCCACTCTTAGTATCTATTTATTGTAAGAGTTTGATCAATTTGTAGATATTCTTAATTAATAATTTCTTAGTCTTTCAAACATAGAAAATAATTTTTCTTGGAGTCAATTTTGCTGTAGATGTTTGTGGTAAAGGATTATTTAATGATAGTCAGTAATAACTACGTTTATAGTTGGAATTACAAATCCATTTTTCGTCACAAGTCAAAATTTGATTCTAACATTTTTGCGATTTTAACCGTGAAATAAGATATGTACAAATGAAAGACTGTAATTTGTTGATAAGAGTTAAAGCATGCTGTATCTATTTACTTAATTTAATCAGGTTTGTGTAGTAATAATAGTTTAGTGATTGATTTATGATACAGTTTATTTGCAATATGATTCTCTTATAGTATTTTATTCAGTTTTAAAAATGTATCGATGATTGATTTTTTTATACAAATGAATCACTTATCATATCAGGTGACCTTACAAAAAATCTAATAATCATTTCCTGTCTACTTATTTGATAATTTTAATAATTATGATATCATTAGAATACCATTTTAAAATAAAAAAATGTAATATTTGTCTCAAATGATAAAAGTTTCATCGAATATAATCCATTTGAAAATTACACAACAGTCACAATCGATTATATATAATAAAAAAATAACAAGAACTAAAAATCGTAAGTAGATAAAAAAAAACTGAAAAATATTTACATGTTTTATTCAGGAAATATTTTAATTGCTTTCATGATTTTTGTTGAACACGAATGTAAATTTACAACATTTTTAAAACTATCTGATTTTTTTTTTTAAAAAAAAACGTATTAAAATTTCAAATTCGATTCAGACATGTAGATCTATAGATTAATTTGTTAATATATAAAATTGTTTCAATGTATGTCTTTATAAACAGACAGATCTTTTAAAATCTGTAATAAAGAATGACAGAACTTTTAAGATTTTAAAAAGATATAACTTTTTGTATATAAAAATGTCTACATATAATTTACATAAATAATAATTAAAAAATGTTCACAGATGACATTCAAAAAAAGAATACTATCAATTATAACAAAATTGATTTCATTTCTATTTTCTTTTTTAATTTCGTTTTTTTTCAATATAGACATTTTATTACTGAGGAACATAGTTATATCATAAATAACTGTCATAAAATCAATGTCTCTTGTAAATGAGTTTTTGATCTTGCATATTTATAAAATATTGACAAGTAGTCAGAGATAGAATAACTATAGAAATCACTGATAATTTCATTTTAAAATATGTAGGTATATATTATATACTTATTTGTTAAATATATATATATATATATATTGTTTTAATTCCGGATACAATTGGAAATAAACTTTCTACTTATATAGATTGTATTAGATTTTTCAACTAATGACCCTTGACACAAAAAGAACAAGTTTATTTTCAACACTGACCGGGTTTTAACGTCGAATAATTCATAATCAAGTGAAAGTATATCTATTTAAGTATATAATAAACGATTAGAAAATTCGCAATTGAATGGTTTGTTTTATTATCGATTATGGTTGAGAATTAGTCCGTTTGATTCGCATCGAATTTAATTATTCTTTTACTCGTTTTAAAATAGTTAATTCGATTATGTCGAAAAAATTCAGGTCGTAGTCATTTTCAGTGTTTTCTGTTTTGTAATTTATCTTCATTTAAAATGAATCTCGTTGTAAGTATTATAGGACACGAACTATATTTTTTTTCTAATTTAATTAATCCATTAATTATAATTTTTATACAATATGTTGCTATTTATTTTGTAGTGAACTAATTTATTTTAACACAAATAAATCACTCATCCTAACATCATAAAGTTTAATAAAATTGTTTAATGACCAATTATTGTTCACTTTATTCTCTGATGAACAATTCAATGACCATACTATCAAAGTCAGAATGTTTCATTATATATTTTTTGTAAATGAAAAATAAATAATTATTGAACACATAAAATCATATGAAATGGCGTTAATTATTTGTTTAAAAATCAATTTGTAATCTGATAAAAATATTTCCTTGTTTAATTATTAATTTAAATTTAATTTTTATGTTTTTTAAAAATGAAGGTTTTAAACAGAAATAATTTAAAATATTTTCATCAAATTAATTTAAAAAATATTTCTATCGTTTTTTTTTCAATTGAGAATCGTTTTAATAACTGATAATTTACTCCTGGTTTTCAATTTTCAATTCAGTTCTTTTCAGTTTCAATGTATATGAATTTTTCTATCTTTTTAAAATCAGTCAACTGGCATTATACGATTTTATAAAAGTACATTGAAAAAGTAAATAATAAATAATTATAATACACTTTTGTAAAATCTCACCGGTTGAAAAACGGTTCGTTTATAAAAAAAAACCTTTTATTAAATTCCTCGAAAACTGAATTTACGTAAGTGAAAATATTTCATATCACTTTTTAGTACTGTTTAGCTCGGATACAATTTCATAACTTTCTTCTTCAAAGAATCTTCTTCGGTGAACTTTAATTCCAGAACGAAAGGAAAAAACTGTAATAAATACTGAAAAAGATAAACGGTCGTTTCGACATAACGCCTGAAATAAAATGCAACGATTCGTTTATCGATCGACATAGTTTCATAATACAGTGGCGTACGTACGTTTGGTCGGCACTAGATGTGTTTCGTAACGCTGATTAAATTTGATATGCGTCGTTTCATTACACCGATTTAAATGTGAATCCGCTTCAGTTGTTCTAGCGAAACAAAGTACCCGAGAAACGTTTACGTTACTCGTAATCGAATTATTTCTAGACTATATATAAGATTAGTTTATTTATTCGTTTGACATTTTACAATAATTGATTGTTTCGGTGCACTACACGCATTGCATCACGTTTTCATTTTCTATAGTTAGAATGTTCCATTTGTATCAGTATTTTAGAGATAAGTGAACTGTCATTCAGTAATCAGTTATTTATTAATAAAGAGTATTAAGTAGTTATATTGATAAAAAATTCAAATCGATTTATTATATACATCATTTCATGTACATAGGTAATTCGTTTATCATTTCTAATTTTTTTATACGTTTTAAGTTTTATATATGATAGAACTTTAAATTCAATCCCTATCTAAAGTTCTATCTAACCTAAAAAAACATCTATATATATATAAACTTTCAATAGTGTCACTGAAAAATTCCCCCTACTTTGAGCTAACCTCTTAAATCGTGTTTTGCTTTTCTCGAAGCTTCGCAACGACTGATTCTTTACATCACTGTTTATTAATCCGTTGCACAACCCCTATTTTCTCAAAAGACTGAGGATTTTCTCTCAAGATTTAGTCTTTTTTGCTGAACAAGCATTCGAGAAAATCGCGTATTTATTGAAAAACGATGTACGTGTTAAAGCTGGATTTGAATTTATTACCAAATAATCTGAAGTACTCTAAATAATGATTATTTTTCTTTATACATACATATTTATATATATATATATATATATATATATATATATATATGTGTGTGTGTGTGTGTGTGTGTGTGTGTGTGTGTGTGTGTGTGTGTGTGTGTGTGTGTGTGTGTGTGTGTATTATTATTTGTATTTAATCTGTGATAATTTCTTTTGAGTTTTTGAATTTGAATTTTTTTTTTTAATTATTTTCTAATATATCTCTATTTCTCTTCTGTTAATCTGTTTATTCATTCAGTTATTGTATCATTTCGTTCGATCGTGTTTTCAATTTATTTATTTTGAGTTTTTAGGAACTCTTTATTTTTATAATTATTTTCTTTATATATAATTCTATTTCTCTATCATCTGTTAATCATATTTGTTCTTTTTATTCATTTCACTTTACGAACGACAATTAATTTGTTCTATATAATCAACAACTAAACAAAACACGATATGTTGTATATATGACATGCTTCCTAGATGTGTATATCGTTGCTATTCTCCAATATTGAGTTTTTAGGTACTTGCACTCTTTATTTCTCTATACACTTTTTCTTTCTTTATTCTAATTCTTTTTTCTCTATCATCAATTAATCAAATCATATTTGTTCTGATTTTATATTATATTTTTTTCTGTTCCGCAATTTAACACACATGAATAACATTTACTCTGACATAAAAAAAATGTTCAATATTCACTTATTGTTTACTTTATTATGTACATTTCAATGGTCAATCCATCATCGTCAAAATATTGCATTTTAAAATCTCGGATGTCTTTATTAATATTCTCCATTTTATTATTTTATAATTAAGTCATTTTTGGATTTTTTTTCAGTAGCTTCTCTGTACTCTTGAATCATCAACATAAACATTTTTTCTCTCTATCCATTGTTAGATAATTTTTCCAAAAACTTATTTTTCAAGAAATATATATATATATATATATATATATATAATCTTTTTTAATTAATAATCCAGAAATAAAAAAAAAACTAAGACAATTTTGAATAGATGAGACATAGATGTAAGAAAATTTGTCCGAGTGAAATAGAAAAAAGGCATTAGATTTTTAAAAGTAACAAGTTTTAAAAAAGACTTTCTTTCAGCAGTGGATAAAAGGAGGTTGAAGATGATGATATTAATGTATATTATATATTCTTTCATATTTTACAGAAATTTATTGAAAATGTAAAGTCTATAGGAAATATTTGATCTGTTTTAAAACTACCCTAATCGAGACATTTCCTTTGTACATTTTTTCAGTCATATTATTTTCAATACGAAAATGTTTTTTATTTTGTTATAAATTTATACGTTTTTGCCCAGTATATGTTTATTCAATTTTCTGTAATTTAATACTATAATTCCCGAATTACATCCGGCATGTACTTACAAATTTTTCGAATAAATTACGCATAATCGCGAAATTGCCACCGGCATCATAATAATAAAATACCGAGAAATTTCTGTTATTCTAACACAAATTTCATCTGAAAAACTAACAAATACACGTGTATTGCAACTGAATGTTTATTGAAATGACGGAAACTGTCAGGGAATGAATAACAAATTAAGTCCGATGAAAGAAATATGAAACAGTGCATTATGATGTTGTAATGTTTGAAAACTATCGTTCGTTGAATATGTGTTTATATGCGTTTTGTCAATCCATTGCGGAAAAACTTTGCAGGCGATATGAAGTGTATGTGTGTGTGGTATGCGGATGGATGTTTCTCTTGATACGTGGACGATTAGCGCATATGACCTAAATGGTTACGGCGACCAAAACTGTGCGCCAGTGTCAGATGTCAACTGGTGTAGCGC
The DNA here is from genome assembly GCA_029203775.1 of Neoneuromus ignobilis. NCBI lineage: Eukaryota > Metazoa > Arthropoda > Insecta > Megaloptera > Corydalidae > Neoneuromus > Neoneuromus ignobilis. The sequence goes on along the minus strand of CP092090.1, from coordinate 8,270,509 downwards.
AATAAACATAAACATGACCTAAATTTTAATACATGTGCGTATACGTGCACGCATAAATAGCCAGCCAGTGATGTAAATAAACTTTATTATATATGTGTAAGTTCGTGAGTTGGTATTTTATTTGATATGGTTTTGTAATGCTAGCGGGCGTTCATTATCTAATAATTAAAGTACATAAACAATGTAGACGCATGTTTATTTATTTGTTCCAGCTTCGAAAACGTATTAATGTCAAAAGGCAAACTTTAAACGCACACACATGTTGATTTAATATTTCTTCAATTCTTAAGAGTATTATATGGTTTTTATATGTTTATTTTACTTTGATTTTGTGAAGATTATTTTACTTTGATATGGTGATAACTTTGTTTTACATCCTTTCATCGGTTTCATTTTTAACACAATTGATTTAAAACTGTGGCCAGTGTGTGTGTGTGTATTTTTTTATAAATAAATCATTCCCAAAACCAAAAAAAAATGATATTCAATAATCTATACATAATTGATTTATATACAAGCAAATTACGTCTATAGCATTGATTTTGTAAAAATGATCAATAATTATTTATTATTCATTAATATTTATTTTAGAACGTAGAATATTTTATTAATAGGACATATTAAAGGCGTGGTTCCAAAAAATTACAAATTATGTCTCAGGACGATTGATAACATTAATTTTAAGACAAAACTTTTTTATTTATCATTTTTAAGCAAAAAAATGTATTTTTTTCGTTTGTATACTGAAAAATGTCCTTTATGTATCTTTATATAATTTACACTATACTACCTGCATACACTTCAGTTTAAGACAGTCTAAACAAAAATATATCTTTCATTTCTAAACATCCTTTTTATATATATTTATCTTTTAAGGAAGAAATATGTATTCTTTGTTTATATATTAGTAATTAAATATCTTTTATATCTTATTAACTGTCAATTTTTACCATAACATTTTAAATTTATGTACGAACAAGAACTATAAATCTACATTCTTTTGATAATAAAGTCATGTCTAGTGAAATCTGCCTTCTTTGGGCATCTGTTGCTCCGTTGGTCAATCATCGTAAATCTTTAAAATTTAGTTCACAATTTAATAATATTTCGTCAACTCTTAAAATTATTTTTTCTATAATTATATAATCGAAGCATCAGTATAATAAAATAAAATTATACCCAACATTCAAATTCACTGTTCTCTGAAATAATTTAATTTTCATTTTTTCTAAAAGTATATTAAATTGTGATCAAAATTGGCATTCGCAAAATTGTTTTATTGGTACTGGTGATACAAATTGAGTGAATATAATTATTCCATAGAAGTAATATTCAAATAATCTTATCTATTATTGTCACACAACTTAAAAAAAATATTGACAAATTAAAATTAGGGGTATAAATAATCAGTTGTTAGATAAACTTATCTGTATTAAGATTATTTGAAACAAGAACGTATTAACAAATGTTTGTTATTGGTTCAGTAGCAAGTAGATAATTCTTAATATATACAGTAGTGATTTTTTTTCTTTCAGAGGATCATATTTTTAATATTTAGTGTTATTACAATTGATTTAATATAGGGTTTTTCAATAAGCGTTTCAGAAGTTTAAATGGAAATAAAACAAAAAGTATTTAATTAATTAGTTATTTATTTTTTTCATTTTTAAGTCTATTCTATGGCATTATTGATAAAATACAATTTCACTCCTACTTGACATAGTACATTTGTTTAGTCGAATTTTTAGTCACTCTTTCATAATTGTGGTCCAATTTCATAAATTACACGTTCAATGTTATTTTTTAATACTTCTATTATTTGTGGTTTATCAACATAAACTAATGATTTCACATAACTCCACAGAAAATAATCCAATAAAGTTAAATCACAGGATATTGGTGGCCAATTAATGGACCCATTTCGTAAAATAATGGAATTATAAAATTTTTGTTTCAAGTTTTTACAATTTCTAAACATTGTTGAAGTATTAAACGTTCCATGATTATTTTCCAAACTATACTGAGCTATAATGTCAAAATGAGCTTAAAAAAATTCAAACATAGCTGCCACCAGCTATTAAAATTCTGACATTCTTATTGAAAAACCCCTATATTTAATATTATTTCATTTTCGTACTGTTTTGAATGAAAAACTATAAATGAAGTTTTTTCAAAATTTACAGAGATATTTTAAAAGAATACTTCAAGTTTAGTAAAGTGAATATCACTCATGAAAACGTACAGCAGTTTGATTGAAAATTTTTATCCTCCTCAGAATATTTTCTACACATATTTGTTTAGATTTTTCTAGACATATAATCCAGTAATTTTTAATTTTGTTCCATATCGTAAACACTGCTTTACATAAAAAAATTTTTTGTAAATTTGCAATAAAGATGGAAATTGATTATTGGTTAATAAGGCAATTATTTAATTGTTTGAAAAATAAAAGTTGTATTCACAAAATTATTTTTCTATTAATTTTTTGAAATAACTAAGTACTTATAAATAATACCACCAGTACATTTTGTCGAAGCAACGTTTTAATCATCTAAAATTAAAAATGTTTAATTTCCAACAGCTTGAAACAATTATAAAAATTAAATATAAAAATACTCAAACATCATGACAATTATATTCGACGTTGTAATAAAGTACATCATTAACTTCTAAGTAACGTCGTATATTAAAAGAACCTCTTCTATCGTTAAGTAAAAACAATATACATTTCATTACAAAGTTATTAAATAAATACACGTGCATCACGTACCGAAGTTGACAAATATTACCCTTAATCCTGAAACATCAAACAGGCATAATTAATTGTAGTCGATGTGCGTTGGTTCGTTCAGGAAATTACTTGTACGAGATTCATGACGCCCACTCGGAGACAACATTTATTACGCAATGTTTATCCGTTGTCGTATATTTTCTTCCTTGTTACAATCTCGAAATATATAATAAGCTTCCGTTTTCTTTTATATCGTGTGAGTATGCAGACTCATTGCACGAACATATGTATGTATGTATGTATGTACTCTCGGTACATGTAACATGGGATATAAATAGATACGGAAAATCTTAAACTGTTGTCGGACTTTACTGAATAAATTATGCTCGAGATAACTGACTTGTAAATTTCAAGTAACACTAGACATGTGTGTATATTCGAAAATATTCCTTTTATTTTGTTCAGTAGTCATAATTTTATTTAAAAGTAAAATCGAGATTTGTTTTGAAAACAATTCTTCCTTTGTATATAATTAAATTTAAAAAATAGTAAATTGATTTAAAATTAAATCAAAAAATATTAATCAATCATTTCAATGATTTAAAAAATGTTTAAAAATTATTTATTATTAACTTTTTCAAAATTTTTACAATTCGTATTTAATTCTAGATATCAAATCATCAATTACAAAAATAATATATATTCAATTTTAATTAAACGTTATATTTTTTCAATAGCAATTTCATGATAGAAGATATCTTATACGTGTCAATATTTTTATTCATTTGAGTTAATTAAGAAATATCTTATTATTTAATGATGATTAATATCATATAATTTTAATCTATTTAATTAAGATAGAATAAATAAATTTGACTTCTTAACCTTCTTATTTTGAATTATCAACAGTGTTATCAACAATTTAAGTTATTAGTTTTAATAAATTTAAGTTTCAAAAGAATACATATACAAAAACGACAGATTTAAATATTCCTTTATTTATAACGTGAATAATTAAATATTTTTTTATAGAATACAAAGAATGTAAAAATCGATTTATATTAAATTCGATTGTAATTCGATGAGTTTTATTTTTATTGTATTTATAAGGGATTGTGTGTTTTCGGTTGGGTAATTAATATAGTATAATTAATATTTATTAGTATTTCTTCAAACTTTTTTTGTTGTTGTATTTTGATTCAAATTTATTTTTTCAATTTTGAAAATAATCCTGTACAAAAAATGTTTAAATATATGTCGATGCATTATTTATTTTAACAAATCTATCAGTAAATTGAACATTATTACACAAATGAATCAGTCATACAAAAATACCAAAAGATTTTATAAACGTATCCAATATTTAATTAATTATTATTCACTTTATTTCTTGATGCGTATTTCGATTACGTCATTATAAAATTTTGATTACATTTTGAAAAGTTTATTGGTCAATTCAATTGTGGTTATTTTCTATTATATATATATGAGATTATAGCTAAGAATAAATTCTTATATCCAAATGATATCTTATTTTCTTGATTAATCTTACCATCTGTTTTATATTAATCCCATTACTCACCCCAACATCACAAGGTTTTATAAAAGCATTCAGTATTAATTTATTGTTCACTTTATTCCATGATACGTTTTTTTGATGACTGTATATCTGTTTTAACTCTATTTTATTAATTTAGGAAAAATCATAGAAAATAGATTTTCTTTCTTTATTCATGTACCATCATCATATAAAGAGTCATCCAAATATGACGCCTGGATTTGTATTTTATTAAAAAGAAACATGTGTATAGTTTATTTTTAATAAAATACAAATCTAGGTGTCATATTTGGATGACCCTATAAACATATGTATAAAGATTTTATAAAGAAATCCATTGGCTACACATTTTTTTTAATAGCATGACTATCAACATTTTTAATAACGAATAAAATGAAAAATAATTTTTAATTGATGAATGTCCATAAAATCTTAATGTTGAGATAAGTGGATGATTTATCTAAAAATATATTTAACTTGAAAACATATTAAATTAGAAAAATGATAATAATAATTCTAACGTAATGCAATTTTTGATACATTTATTGAATTTATTTTAAGTTAAAAACTCTGCTAACAGTATGAATAGATATTTGAACAAAAAATTGCATTTTTCATTTTGATATTATTTATAAAATTATTTTTTTTCATAATTCTAGTTAGATTTTATTTTATAATCATTGTATTTTATTCGTAATGAATATTTTAATAGCCACACAACAGAAATATAAATAAAACCCTTATTCCAAATTCATATCAGTATTCGAAAATTATCGAACGATGGAGCTGTAGAACAGACATAACTTTTTAGTCTTGTGAAAGAAACTTGCCTAAAAAAGTAAACTCTGATTAAAAATTCCTCACCAATCCGTCTATTTAGTGTGGTATAACCAAATATCAGTGAATAGTAACATTTATTGAGATTTTTGTTCAGCAGTGAGCTGATTTGATATATATTTATAGAAAGAAAGAGAGAGATGAAAAAAATAAATATCACAACATATCAACAAATTTTACTGTATTTAATTACAAATGTATGTATTTTTTTATTATTTGAACAAAATTCTTGTTTATATTTTTATATGGAAAATGTATTATTACAGTATTAAAATTTTAACGATATCAAAAATATTTTTATTTGTAATGATAGGAAAATATTCTTTGTATTTGTTATACTAATGACTAATATGAAATAAATGATAGAAATAAGATACAATTATTTACAATATTTCTATATCTCTGACTTTATAAAGGAAAAAATATGATTATACGTTTTAATTGATAAAATACAGGTCACTGAAAATGTTTCTCATACAACTGATAACAGAATAACACAGATGTGCCATTGCGTAGGTTATAGATAGTCGACTGCTTGTTTTAACAACGTCGGCGATGTCAGACAAAGATATTTAAAGGGTTGTAGAATCTCATTAAGAATCTTCTGAGAACATGACTTGTCTCTTAACGAATATTCAACAAATTGGAATATGCCCTGTGAAAATTTCAAACGTTGACATTATTTCACGAACAGAAGTTTCTAGACGACGATTTATCAAACAAAAAAATAGAGAAATGTTCTCTTGCATTGATCTTTTTTTATATGAACTACATAAATTTGAAAGATAATTATTTATAACAGTACTTGTCATCTGAATGACTTCTGTCAGAAAATAACTTGAACGTATAAAATAAAAAAGTAAAATCCGTACCCAGACAGCACCACCGCTTATCTAAAAACAGATTCTTCTAGCAGGTTAGTTGTTTAAATGGATTTTTTTCTTAACACCCTCGGAAGTCTTACAACAAGCATTTTTCCAGTCTATGTACACAAATAAATGTGTGTAGGCTTTATGTATCCAGCCATACGTCGACCTGTCATATGTGTGAATAATTCGTATGAAACATATTTGCTTTCTTAAGTTTATTTAGGTGTATTCAACCGGTCGAGACCATGTTTATTCTTCTCTGGAAAAAATACGCATATATATATATATATATATATATAAATTGGAACATGAATATATATAAAAGACCTTTGTCATAGAACAAAAATATCATTGTTCGTATATTCCGCTTTGTAATTTGTTCACGAATATAATATATTTACATAAATAGGTACAAGTTATGTGTGTGTAATATACTTGTTGTTATCATCATTCTATTTTATTATACTAAATTGTTGATTTTTTTTAATAATGTTCTAAGTGTTTTGAGTAAGTAAATACAATATGTATTGTAATAAAAGAGATTGTGTAGCTTAAAATATTCATAAGCAAACTGAAAAAATGATAAAGTAATAAACGAATAGATAAAATGGAACAAACCGGAAATTTGTGTTTAAAATACAATATAATTTTACATATGGAAATTGTTGAGTGTTCGAGATTGAATTGCAAATAACTATTTTTATGACGTGAACAATTTTTTATCAGAAAAACAATTTTCTATGAAAACTTTAGTTATTTTTGGAATTACTTGTAAAATTTCTTTAATACGATAAAAAGATAAAAATTGAATTATTTTGGCTTATATATTTTAATGAAGAGATTTTTTGTAATTGAATTAGTACTGTAGTTCATTTTCTTACATAAATGAATCTCTAATATTATTTTATGAAACTATTTAATAAATATTTCATTTTATTGAAAATATGACATTGTAAAAACTGATTTTTAAAATTAAATAAATCGTTCACTAATCATTTATTATTCACCTTATTTATAATTATGCATTTCTATAGCCATGTTTCTGTATCTCATCATTATTATTTTTTAATTCTTTACTCTAAAAATAATTAAATGATAAACGAATTTCAATAAAATAAATAAGTAATTGTTATACATTTGAATAAAAATCGTATTGGGAAATGATTTTTTTATATAAAGTATAAATTGTTTTTATTTTTAAAAACAGAAAAAAAATATAAAAAATTGAATTATTAATTCAAAAAAATGTATCCATTTATATTTCTTAATATAATGTCTTTGTATTTTGGCCCATTTTGTAAATTCCGATTAACATCTCTATGATTTGAAAAAATACTTTAAAAACTTTTATCATTAAAAAAATGTCAATTGGAAAAATATTTAAAGTAGTTTATATCTAGATAAGGTTATAATATAAGGACATCCAAATGAGACGCCTAGAATTGTATTTTATTAAAAAGAAACTATACACATGTTTCTTTTTAATAAAAGCACAAATCTAGGCGTCACATTTGGATGACCCTATATTAACTATTTGACAACACATATTTTGTACAGCCACTTTTTAAACGTTTGTAGTTTATATTGACATGTTTCATGTAATGACAACACACCTTGAAATATTTTTCTTTAACGTTAACCTTCATTTTAACACAAATGAATTTTAACCCCAATACCACAATAAGTTCAATAATCAATTAAAATCTAGATTTTAACAGAAAGGCTCTGACGATGATGGCGTTGCCATTGAAATGCGCATCAGCCGACATATTTATAAACAATAAATGATTATTGAACACTTTATAACCATTGTGGTGTTGGGATTAAAATTCATTTGTATTAAAGTGAATCAGCCACAGTTCCAGAACAACAAATATGTATTCTTCATTTGCACCATAAAAATATATAGTATTTTTATGGAATTTCGTGATTTGAAATTATCTCAAATTCTTTGTGATGATCAAATCGTGTATCTAAAAATGACGACTTTTTTAAATTAGTTGTAGTAAAAATACTAATCAAAAATTACTATAAAAAGTTAAAAACAATCCATATATATATATATATATATATGTTAAAGTAGGAAGTGAAAAACCAATTATTTCAGATTTAGTAGTTAACATAAATATATTCAGATTCCTGTTTAACTCGATATTTTGTTAGAACTTAAAAAGAAATTAATTGAAAGTCTCTTGTGATATATAGAGAATTTGATACACTGTTCCATATATTTATTTCCGTCGTCGTAAAAGTCGATCTGTAATATGATTAAAATAGAATGTCGATGCTAATGACCTTCCAAGCCCAGCTGATTGACGCATCTATTTAAAAAATCGACAAGACGACAAAGAATAATTTAACTGCTGTATGGCGCAACGCACATTAAATAGTCTTTTTAGATCACAGAATGATGTCATATAACGAAGTAGTAAAATGAACAAATGCATGTAAAAAAATCACAAGAGATCTGAACACTTTATGCAAATATTGACGGACCAGTTGATATATTTTAAAAGTTATGAAATCGTTTACATTCAAACAGATGTAATTACGGAAACAGCTGGTATTTGTTTTAAAACTATATATCTAATTTTTTTATTTGAGATTATCTTAAAACGTTTTCTTTTTAAACAAAGCTGTCGTGTAGGAGACACGAACAAATCTTATTTTAATAGATTTGAATTGGTCAAATGATGAAACCCGTTTTTATTCGCCGTTTTTTTTCTTTTATGGCCTATTCGTTCGACGCATTTGGAATTATATTGTTGGTATATAAAAATCATTTAGAGATTAAATGAATGTTATATAGTTTGTACTATTCAATTTATATGCAAATTTAAAATTCGTACGGCGAAATAAAAGGATGTATGTATTTTAATATTGAATTATTCATGGAAATTTCATAACTGTTAAAGCTGTGAATATTTTAAATATTCATTTTTTATGTCTTAATAAAAAAATGCCGATTTTATAAAAAATGCCTTTTTAAAGATCATATAAATTTATTTTGTAAATAAATTGTTGAAAATAACTACTGTAATATTTTTGAATTTCAGAGAAGAAAAATCTGTTTTTCACAATTTTCATTTGTAATTTAAATATAAATATTATACCAATTGTAATTGATTAAAAACTCAAATAAAATTATGTATATATATATATATATATATATATATATATATATATATATATATATTCAGGCTTTACCAATCCACCGCTGGAATGTTTTTTTTAATTCTTCTAATTCATACTTAACAACTTAATCAATTTCTGTTTATTATTATTATGACTTTTTGGGAGGTAAATAAACTAATTAATTTTTTTCTAATTAATATTAAGTTCTGTTTTTTGAATGATTTCATTTAATTTTTTAGTAATCTTTAAATATATAAAAATATTTAGGAAAATAATATGAAGTAATAAGATCCATAGTACGTTTTACAAGCATTTCTTTATCTTCACAGTCGATTAATTTGAAATTTGAACATTTTTGCATCTTGAACACTTTTTCTAAGCTACCAAGTTATTTTATTCTCCTAAACATTATTAAATAACATTGTTGAGGTAAGTGATTAATTTCTGTTAAAATAAATTTGTCATAATACTAAAATAAACAGTGTTTGTAATTAATTATAATTACATACACTAATTAAATTCGGAAGTAATTTTAACTTTCACTCATCTACTTTACTGACCACATATATTTTTATTCCTTTTGTACTCATAATCTCGTCTTTTCTATTTTATTTATTATTTTATTTTTGTATCTACAAATCACGTCTTATTCATTCTATACATATTTTCGAAACAACATAAATATTTCTTAATGTAATCTGATGATGAATTCATAAATAGGTGCGTTTCGTCTAAACGCCTTTGCGTAAATTCGCCTCTGTGCGCTGTAATCTTATGTGTACGCTTAACAAAGAGCTGTTATTAAATATTTATACAGAGAGAGCGAACTTTGAAGTGTACAAGGTATTATAAAATTAACAGTGCATTGTATTTGTCATCTGCCTTAACATAAATATCATGTAAATATTTAAAGTCCTGATTAGACGCATGCATTGTTTACATCAGTATAATTGATATCGGTCAGTGTTATTGATTACAGAAAATGTGTTAATGTTGTTTATATAAACAATTATATAGAAAACATATTTGTTATAAAATAGGTGGAATTATCAGTAATTAATATATTAATTAATTTGTTACACAAACCATTCATAAATAAATAATTTGAAAAATACAATTGTAATTAATAATATATATAAAAAATAAACACAATTGAACAAATATTTCATGAAAAAATTATGAAAAACACGCACATAAAATATTTTAACAGCCTTAAATATTTGTGAAGAACTTGGGAATCTTAAAACGGAACATTTTTTTTATGTTGTCTGAGGATAGTTATTTTTTCGGACACACAGGTATATCGTGATAACAATGTCCTTGCGAAGGGTGAACACGCAACTTTCTCATTAATAAACCAATAATATAACTGTACATTTTTAGAACAAAAACACTAATGATTTTATATCCAGATCGTAGTATTTTTAGTTGACTTATGAGGTGGTTTTCATTAACACAAATTTGTGTATGATTGAACAAATAAACAATTTGATATTTTTATTTATCTTACATAAATTTATAAAAAAGATAAAAATTATTCATGTCTTTCGAGACAACCCTACATATGTTTATTTATCAGAGATTTAAAAAAATGTAGGGTTTTTTTTATTAACAATAAATTTGTGAGAAATCATATAGTAATTAAAAATATTTTGTAATATGTATATAAAATTTTAAAACAATATAAATATTTAAAAATACTTTCTAAAACGTATTTCAGTATTATCATTTTTTTTAAAAAAAAAAACTCCAAATGTTGAGAACATAAAATTATTTCACATATTTTTTTCTCTTCATTAATTTATAAATTTTATTATATGTATATAAAATTTAAATCTTAAAAACATTTTTGTGTTAGGGTATCTTGTCATATTTGATTTTAGTGCTATTTCATCCTTGGATAGCTCAAATCTCATTTTAGATATTAAATATTGAATCTTTATCAAACATACAAGTAATTGAAAAATGTTGATTAACAAAATCAATTACAAAAATGAACAGACAGTAATAAAAGAAAATATTATTTTAAAAAAATCATTTCAACTTTTCAGTATTCAATAATTATCTTATTTTCTCTTTAGTTCTAATGACATTATTTTTGTATACCATACATATAAAATTGATAAGTCAACTAAAATCCAAAATTAAATAAACAAAATAAACTTCCTTGTTTATCCAATTTTCTCATTTCTGATGACTCAAGTCACTACTATCTTTTTTAATTGAATTTTTCAAAAATTACATAAACTATATTTAGTATACTAGATTTTTTCAGTCAAAAATCGTTTTTAAAATAAAAATTAAGTTAATAAAACATTCTTAGACTGTATAATCAAACGAATTTTGTAATTCTTTAAAAAGAAAACAAACAGTCGATGTCGTTACATTCTAAAATATCCTACGTGTTCAAAAATAACAACCTCTTTTAATAAATTAACGAGAAAAAATAATAGTATAAAAGTAATGAAGAAGAGCTGTGACACTACAATAATAAATCCATTGTTCGTTATTCTCACCGAAAATCTTGAAACATTTTTGAAGAGGTTTTTGACACAACCATTCTCATCACTATTATGTTCGTCGAGATTGTTCTACGTGATATATTCCGAAATTATATAGAAACTATTCTAAATCACTGCATCAAATTAAATACTAGATAAGGGAACGTTTTTCTATTATATCCGTGTTATTGTTAAAAAAAAATATCATTATTTCATATCATAGAATTTAAGATATTTAAAGCAATTTATCTAGTAAAATAAAAAAATGTAAATTTGTTATAAAATATTGAAATATTATCAAAACTTTTGAAAATGTAGATAATGACAAAAAATTATTTAGCAATGTTTAAATAGAATCAAAGAAATGATGAGCTAAGGATTTGGATGTAGAAAGAAAAATGTTTTTATTAGAAATTTCAAAATTAGATATTATTTAAATTTTAAACACAAACAGTATTTTTAAAAAATTATTAATGTATATAAAAGAAGTGTTAAAAAATGAAAATAAATGTTATTCTCTTGGATGAAATCCATGTAAAAATATTTCATATTAAGCTGTTTATTACTTTTAATTACAATTATGATTAAATAACTAATTTGTATATAAGTGTATATGAAATTTTACTAGAATTTTTTATTTTAATAGATTTTTTATTTATGTACGTTTTTATGACCATACTATCCTTATTAAAAAAACATTTTTAAATTTAGTTGTATAATAAAATCAGCAGTTAAAAAGATAGTTTTTTTTTAATAAAATTAATTACATTCTAAATTTTAATAAATTATTTTTATAGCGTAGACCAAATGAGGCTGAAAAAATGAGACACATTTATTTGCTTATTATTCTTTAGTCTCATTTGGGCCACTTTATATTTGATATAAGGTTTTTAATTTTTAAATTTAGACAAGTATTTAAATAACATTTTCTTTAACGTTAAAAATTATAAAATAGTATTTTTAATTTTTAAATTCTTCATTTACTTAAAAATTTTAATTTTGTTCTACGTTTTTTTTATCAGATTTCCTTTTTTAAAAAAATAATAACACAGATTTTATCTAAGAAATAATTAAATAAAATGTCTCTACCAATAATTGTTACCGTTTATATTTAATCATCATCATCCTTTATTAAATCCGACGATAATTTATATAATTAACACCGAAAAATTGATATTGATTTACAACACTTTTTATAAATATTCGCCCGCATTTACGTAATATTCGATTAAATGATCCACGAACGATCATTATTCGAATATAATAGTGTTTGATGATTAATTGCCTGAACGTTAAACATCTTAAATACACGAACGGCCTGCCGTGTCGTTAAAATCATATAAAAAAGGGAAGATAAATGTTTGCTAAATTTGTTCATCCCTTATCGAATATATTATCACTACGTCGCTACGTACATTATGTAAAGTAACCTAAATAAGCTGCTGTAACAAGATCCACTACGATAAGGTGCATTATAGCACCTAGTGTTACAATATCCATTCTCAACTACCCTTACTAATAACACCCTCGATGCGTCCTAGACTCATTGCCATGAACTAATGGTGTAGAACATATATACATATATATATATATATATATATATATATATATATATATATATATATATATATATATCTATATATGTATGTATATCTGTATGTATGTATGTGTATTCATGTATTTATAGCATCGATCGAGTTTAAAACAACGTCCTATGAAAAATAAATCACCACTCCGCGACCACTATCGTGCTTTCCGGTTCTCGACCAATTTCCTGTATTTTCCAACGTCCGGTTTCGATGGAAATAGCTGCAGATATCACTATATGCACTTGTGGTTATATTAGTGGCCAGTATATGGATTATGTGGTTTTGTGTTGAACCAGAAATTTGTTTCGAGCTTTTTTCTAGCGATTTGTTTCCACGAACTTGCATTTTATGTACTTTATTACTCGTGTTTGTATAATAATTTGTGTACCGGATATATCTGTCAAATGTAATCAGTGGAAAATAATTTATTGTTGAATTATAAACTTTGATGAATTAAACACATGCATGTGTACTTCAAATATAATTCATCTGATAAATGTTGGTAGTAATTTTAACAGTACATTTAATGTTATCATCCACATTGATGCTTGAAACAATATTATTAATTCTGCTTGGTGATAATGCAAGTGTTTGGTTGTGGAAAATAGGAAATAAACGAGCCAAATATATTGACATGTAAATATGTTAGATTTTATTATATACCTTGCTCTAATAACGGTGGAACATAATCATGGAAATGTGTTTTAATGAATAAAGTGACAGATATTAATCATACTTTTATTAAAAAAATTCTAAATATAAACACAAAATCGATTGCAACCATAAATTTTAATAATCGAATTTCAATTTACAAAATACATTTGTGTCTTAATGATTTATTTCCTGAGTTTGTAAATCAAATAAAAATATACTCAAAACTATTAATTTATTTTTTTATTTCCATTTATGAAAAATATTGTATAGATGTTATTTAACTTATTTTTAATCATTAACTAATTAATAAACTGAACAATTTTTCTTAATTTATTATTCACATTTTTAAGTAATTTTAAATGAAAAAATATAACCTTATTTTAATAACAATTATATTAATATCTTGATTGCATGTTTTAAAAAATTAAAGAGTATTTAAAGTGTTAAATATAATGTGAATTATAAAGCAAAACAAAAATGTTAAATATAAATTTATAATCTAAAAATGTATCTTGCTGGAAAAATTACTCATGTAATAAATAAATTAATTTAAAATAAACAAAATTTAATATTAAGAAAATTAAAACATTTTATTTACAAAATTTATTTATTGTATCGTAATTAAAGAGGTAACAAATAATTATTAACTAAATAATTTGAAATTATACAAATTTTCTTTGTCTAAAATGTTAGTTTACTTTCATCTTGTTAATAAACTGTTATTGAAAAATACGTTTAATTAAATAATATTTTATATTATTTACTTCTTTTGATGATTTGATATGGAGAATTAAATCAAATAGTGAAAAATAAATCCCAAGGAATTTAATAATGAATGGAAATGACCAAATGCTTACTAGTGTGAATAAGAGCTGTAAGTGATCATTAAAAAATATAAAATACTCCTGCCTGGTTGAACTAAGCAATTTATTTCTCTAGAAATTAATTAATGTATGTTATAAAAATTATTTTTTTTCGATTTAAAAAATGTTTTATATTTAAAAATATATATTCTAAATAACAAATAACTAAATTTTACATTATGTAATATTAGGATAGAAATTCTTAAATATGATCAAATTTAAATTTTTATGATTTAAAATCTTCAGTATTCTTTCTGTATATTTTTAATTTATTTCATTTGCTTGATAATTTTGGATGATATTTATATTTGTTTTAGCTTTTATATATATATATATATATATATATATATATATATATATATATATATATATATATATATATATACATATATCTATATGATGTTTTATTTAATATTATATATTTTTAATATAAACGCATTACAAAAATCGATATAAATATTGTATACATAAATTGTATTCACAATAAAAGAACTCCATGATTGCAAAGAAATGAGTTATGTGAAACGGGGCTTCATATTTGCAATTCAGCTGCTAAGTGGAAGTACTGGACTAAAATGAACGAATCCATTAAACCAGTTGCAGTCCTATTGTGTCTCAACCCTAAATGTGGCGTTTTATTATATTTGGTGTACATTGTGTTGGGCTTATTTCCACAACTCTTGATATCTGTTAAATTGGTTTCAATTGATAGCCTTGTATTTTCAGAAAATTAATTTTGAAAACAGTATGTATATATATATATATATATATATATATATATATATATATATATATATAAATACAGTATAGAAAAAATATTTGTTTGTAAAGTAATTTTCTATAAAAGAATACATTTGTGAACAAACTCCATTAACTTGATGTATGTACTTCGTTTTTTATTGTTTTTTAATGTAATTTCTTTCTAAACTGCACTTAAAATAATTATATTTATGACTATGTTTAATTTTTTAATCTATTGTAATGAATTACTGTGTATACGAATTTTTATTGATCTACTATTTCATTTCTTATATATTCAGTAGGAATAATTGCTAAAAAAATGTGTATTTCATTTAAACAAGGGAATTATAAAGAAACTAATAAATAGTTCTAAAATTATTTAGTTACCAATTTTAAAAATGTCTATATTTATAAAAATAAATATAGACATAAAATAAATAAGACAACACAGTAAAGTTGAATATTGTACAATTTTTTTATTAATATTAAAGTTTAAAATACTTAAAAGAATTGATTGTAGGTTACAAAAATATTTTAATTATATATTTTATCAAATAAATTCAAAATAGTAATTTGAAAATAGGTACAAAAACATTTGTATGCAAATTTTCTTTTTGAACAAAACATTTTTCCAAAAAAAAATTGTTTAACAGCCAAAATTCACTTACATGCATTCCTAAAGTTATAAAATCAAAATAAATAAGAAATCAACTCTATAAACTTTTTTTTGTTACACTTTTTTAATCATAAAAATATTGAATGAAGATTCGTTGGTGATTTTCATTAGTGTTAAAAAATATTTAAAAAAATCAGTTTCTCAAAAAAAAAATATAACGAATTTATTATCGATTATGTATTCAAATATTCGCAAAAAATATATTTAATGAATTGAAATATTCCAGTAATACAAGGGATTAAATTACAAAATAATAATTACCATCTAAAATATACTTTTATTTAATAAAATTCAATTCTATTTTAATTTAACTAAATAAAGTAGAACATTACTTCGTGCACGCGCATAAAGAAAACGAAATAAGAACAGTTTAATTAGGTCATGCAGAGTTAAAAAGGGGTTGAACACTGAAAGGTTACCCCTACAGAGTACAGAAGTTCACATTTGATTCATTTCTAAAACCGTTGCTGCTTGCTTGGGGAGACATGAATTTATGTTCTCTGTAGAAAAAATTATACATGGTGTGTCATATATAATCTTTTAAACTTGTATATATATATATATATATATATATATATATATATATATATATATATATATACAGAGAGAGAGAGAGGAAGAGAGATAATCTGTTTTAATAATAATGAAATGCTATTGAAATGTATATTAAGTAATAAAATGAACAATAAATTATTATTAACTTTTTTATAAAATTTTGTATGATTGAGGACAATTGATTTATTTGTCTAAGAGATGATTTTTTCTATTTGTTTCATTAATATGTTTTATTGAATTGAATAATTCATATGGATTTTATTTTTTAATCAAATAATCTATAAAAAAGTGTTTTAAATAAATCTCGAATAAATTGATTTTTATATAAAAATATAACTATTAAACAATACAAAAAAATCTGGGGGATATATTTTAGTGTTAAGAATATTTTCTTATAATTCAGTAAAAAATATTAGTTACTAAAATAAAAATACCTACAATACGACAAACTTTTAAAAAGCCTTCACTTGTTGAATTCTTTTAAAGAACGATTTACGTGACATACAATAGCGCTTGTTAATGCTTTGAACAAAGTTCAAAGTAAAGAACTGTTGGTCAATATTCAAATAAATTTATCTAAAGTTCGCGATTTTTCATGGGACAATCAATAGAAGATAAAAATATTCATACTGCAAACAATTTCTCTTGTAATAAGAGATGCATTGAATTTGGGTAGGAAATGGAATGACAAAGAAACTTAATGGATAGGTGAAACGATAAAAGGAACTGAAATTGATATTATATTATATTTATATATATACATGTGTATGTATACATGTATTTGAAAACATAATAGCGGTTCGAATCCAATCGAAAATATATATCCACCGTTCGAGAAATACGAGCGTTGTTTCGGTTCGTCAGTTGCAACGTGGGGGGCGAGAGTTGCTAATGGAGACAGCGCATGAGAACCTGCTCTTAAACGAGAAGGAATAAGGGATGAAAAGTGTACAGGCGGGAGTGCATTGACCTATGTGGACGCGAATGAACGTTGTACAGTTTATATTCAATATACTGAATGGCACGTGGCTAGAGTAAATGCTCTTGGGTGTTCTGAAGAATACTATATGTAACAGAAAGTAAACATATTATTTGTTTGTATACTTTTTTTTTCTTCTCATACGATTCCTATATCGTGTACGTACGTACACCACCGGTGTGATATTTTAGTTGCGACGATGATAATAATGCACGTTGTTGATGCATTCGGTGGCGCAAACGTCGAAAACGTAGTCCAATAAATATTGTAAGATGGAATCGAGGTCGTAAATACGATCAGACATCTCGATGTTTATTACGGGCTGGTTTCTTTGTGTAAAGATAATATTTTTTATCAGCGTGACAGTTATTTTCCTATTTGATTTTCAGTACTTTTGATCTTATTTTTTTGTATCTTTTCAATTCTAAAATTTAAACTAAATTTGTTTTAAGAATAGAATTCTTCCTGCATATAACTCAAATATATACATAATATTTTTTGATAATTTTTCTATATAAATTTTTATCAAACAACTTTTTTAAAAGATAAAAAAATATGGATTCAAACACTTTTTTTGTAAATATAAAAATAAATTCTTAAAACAATAATAATTGAGATATTAATCATCATAAAGTTACTTAATAATCATAAACATTTTCAATTATTCTTTCATCATTACACCATATATCTCTAATTTAATATTTTTCAATTAAAAAAGCAATCACTTCAATAATCTCAGACTTTGAACAATTTCTCGTCATAATTTCCAAACAATTAAAATCTGAATTTCTCAAACACCCGTAAAATCCTTTGTACAATTTCGAAAATGGGCCTATTAACGCTTCCGTGCACAAACCGACCGAATGTCGAAGAAGTGCATCCGCTTTGCTTATAATCAACTTACGCGAAATTCCACTGAACTATTTTTTTCTGTTGTTTCAACCCTAGTCTTTGGGGATACCTTCAATCAGCCCTAATGCGTACGAGACGAACACGACCATTAGTCTTTCTCTGTTCTTCATTCGTATCATAAAATTGTTACCGTCCTTTCGTACAACCTGTAATGGGTTCATCCACCGACCGAGCAGCCTGTTACTTTATTATGCGGTGCCGTGCTTGACGTCCTGCTTTCTTCCCTCAAGGGAAACACGTGCACATGTACCATTTTACCTTTTAAGATGTATCTTTCAATAATTGTTACCGTAACAGGACTTACAGACGTCTTGCCAAGTTTGTTTATTTTTGTATCAGGTAATTTCATTACTTTCTCACTGACTATTTGTCAGTCTATATATATATATATATATATATATATATATATATATATATATATATATATATATATATATATATATAAATAGAGAGAAAGGATGAAAAATACAGATAGGCAAAAAATATAGACAAAAAAATACATTCTAGTTACAATAACAAGTATGTAAAAAAAAAACAGAAATAGTAAATAAAATTCAATCACATTAAATACAAAATTCAGTGTGATGGTAAAATATTCATCTCTAAAAATATAAACAATTAATATATTTTTTATTCAGTATTAAAAAAAATGTTAAACTTCAAATATGTTGATATAAAAATGTTTTATGGGTTAAACTGAATATATTTTTATTAGCAAGTTTTTTATAATATGTAATTATTATTTTTTTGTTAAAATTGAAACATAATTTGTTAAGTTTTAAAGTAGTAAACAGAAATAAATTTCAAATAATATTTTAGTCTTTATATATATATATATATATATATATATATATATATATATATATATATATATATATATATATAAACTGTTAACGTTATTTGTCAAAATTAGTTAAGACACTTAAGATTAATTTATTATTGTAGATTATTATTTTTTATAAAAAAATAATTCAATGTTTTTAAAAATTAATCAAAAATATGTTAAAGTAAAAATTATTTTGTACGGTTATTTGTTTTTACTGACAGTTATTTCAATAATTAAAAAAATATATCTTTAAAATCCAATTTTTCAATTCAGTTGAAATACGAATTTGAAACTAAACATAACACCTAGTATAAGAAAATGTGACTAGGGTAGTTTTAATTTAAAAAAATTCAAATAGCACGTTGGTCCTAAAAATAACCATATTAAATACAAATGTACATTTCTACATTGCATAAATTTATTATAAACGCTACAATCCATGTAAAGTTATGTATGTCATGTCAGTTCCATAACGGATTTGTTTTTACGAGATGAAGTTGTCAGTTCCATGCTCAATCCCCCAACTTGGGGGACTATACAGTGAATAATATTTTTTTTTTAATTATTTCAATTCGAAATATTTTTTCAAGTTTTGTTATATTTTTATTAAATTGGTTGTCATAAGTAAATTAAAAACAAACTTAACCCGTATCCGATTATTATAACATAAATATAGGATGTTCCATCAGAAGCACATAATTTAATTTTTAAATAAAACGTATATTTTTTTGAATGAACGATAATATTTTTATTTCACTACAAAGTAGTAAACTCCTGATGGGACATCTATATATAAACAAAAACACTCAAAATTAAAAATAAAATATACAAAAAAAAAATATTTTTTTCTACTTTTAGAAGATATTAAGAAACCAAAAAAATTCAATTACAATTTTTAAAAAAATATAGAACGTATTTTATTTTTTGAACGCGAGTTGTATATAAAATCAAACATTTTCAAGTTTGTAAATTATACAAGTACTTGAATCTGTATTAATTTTACATTTTGTAAATATCTTTTAATCTAAAATACAATTTATTTTAGATAATATT
Source organism: Neoneuromus ignobilis (assembly GCA_029203775.1). NCBI lineage: Eukaryota > Metazoa > Arthropoda > Insecta > Megaloptera > Corydalidae > Neoneuromus > Neoneuromus ignobilis. Next base: position 8,250,030 of record CP092090.1, on the reverse strand, counting down.
CAAATAAACATATTTGTTTTCATACCAGTAAACATTAGTTAGATTAGAAAAAAACACTGAACCTCTTCAAACTGTCAGACTTCTCATACAAGAAAAGGATTAAAGAACGTTCTTATTTATAAATGAATACATATTTTTGTATTTACTTATTTATAAACAGTTTATATTCGGTCATAAGATTTTAAAGTGTTTTTTTTATTATTGTTATTAACATTATTAAAAATGTTTTTTTATTGATTTTGTATGTAATTATATTTAATTTTTTTATAAATTTTTTACAGTCGATGCCGCTACTCGAAACTAAATCCGTTCAACGAGCGAAAGCTTGCTCTGAAAGCCTTTATTTTGGTACTTAATTTATAAGGTATGTTTTTAAATATTTTTATATTATTTTTTTATCAAATTAAAAACTATACACTTAGTTTTATCTCAATTGTATTATTCGCTTCTAACACTAGAAGATGTTAAACAAGTGTTTATATTCTCTAACGATAATGACATGACCATTGAAATGCACACTAGCGAATAAATTGAACAGTAAATGATTATTGAATACGTTTGTTAAATCATATGATGTTAAAGTAAGTAATTAATTTATTTTAAAATAAATTTACCACAGTATGGAAATAAATCCGGCCATTTATTTGTTTGATTTCTAGAATAATTGTGTTAATAGTTTTATTTTTAATTATTTTTGCAATGTATGATATATCAGATTGTTTAATTAAAATATAAGTAGTAAATAGATATACTTATGTGACTGTAAATAAAAATTGGAATCAAATAATTTCAATTTAATGAGATATGAGTTTTTTTCGAAAAAAACGTTCATCAACATGTCTAAATTATTTTAAGTAGTCATGTTATTTTTAATATAATATTCAATTTATATACAATATCTACTTTATCACGCAATGATATACTTGAAAGGTTGATGTATACAATCCATTTAGAACTAACCACTAAACAACCCTAATCCTTTAATAGTCTTCTTGACACACGAACAAATATTTTCGGATATAAATATTCAAATGACGACAAAACGACCATTAATAATTCCCATATGGACGAGTCAACAAGTAATATAATAAACGTTTACAAATCCACAAACAATGAAGTTTCCTACTTACATAATCCGCGTGACGTGTCCGCGATATACAAGATGGAATTAAGGGATGACATGGTCGTCACTCATTAGATTCTCCTCACATGTCTTTATGTATTGACGCACAGGGTATTCCAGGCGGGTTGACTCGCCTCCGCGGCGCTGGGTAGTAGGTCGCGGTGGCTATCGATTTTCCTTTACTCGTGACGAGTTCCAAATGGCACCGACTTCGACACTCGCGAACAAAGGATCTGCCCGTATTAGTCTGTTTATCGGCCTCTAGTTTATTTCTAACATTTTGATTTATTGACTTTTCAAATTGTTTAATTATAAAGTTACAATTAGTTTATATATATATATATATATATATATATATATATATATATATATATAAACTCACACACACTTTTATATAATTTTACTTTTACTTTGTTTAATACTGTTTTGCAAAAGAAAATTTCTTGATCTAAGATTTTGTCTCGATCTTCAAAATTGATTTTTTCATAGTAAAAATTATGTCAAATTTTACTGCACGATGTCTTTTTATGAAATTTTCATATTTTCATGTATATTTTCTGTATTCAATTTTCTCTCATAAAAAAATAATAATTACTCAATTATGATTTAAATGGAACTTGATAGACTGCGACAATTTATTTGTGTTAATTTAATAAATTATGTCGATATTAAATCATAATAAATAATTACCATATTATGTCAATACATTAACATAATTAAATAATTATTTATTACAATTTATATATAAATTAATTAATTAAATTGTTTATTATTAATTGTAAATGTTTATTTATAGAAAAATAATTAACTACATATTTTTACTCTTAAATATATTTTATATCAATCAGTATTACACACACACACACACACACACACACACACACACACACATATATATATATATATATATATATATATTTATTAAAAATTATTTTATTATTACTGTAATGAAAATTCAATTTATATAATATAATTTTTTTAATTGAACTTGATACATGCTTTATAAATATATGAAATATATTTATTTAAAAATACATTATTTATTCTTTTTCCTACGTTACGCTTATTTGTGTTAAGAAAATTTGAAAGAAAATTAATATTACTGAAATATCTTCTTTGTTCGTCATAACTTCAAAGTAAACGTTGAACTTTTTTTGAAATTTTATTACTAATTGACAGCAGGAAAGAATGGTTTTACCTTTTCATTTTAAAAAAAAACTACAAAATACCTTTTCATCAGTAAAATACAAAATAATAAAATCATCGGAACGTTTTATAAGTGCCAAATTATTTTCACTTCGAAAAGATGATCTTGAATCTCTACTTATTATTATTTTACCAAATCATACACCAGATGCATTATTGAAATATTTTAATATTTGGTTTATTTGTTCGTTATAAACATTTAATTTTAAATATTTCCCAACATTTACGACCAGAATATAACTTTTATATGGAATATGAAACGCTATATTTTATCACATTTTTATATAATGTGTTGTAAGAAATTTATTTACATCATAAATTTCTTCTTTGTCAACAGTTTTGTTATAAGTACAGAACATATTTTATAGAACATAACAGATAAATTTATGTACGCGGATGTGTTTGTATCTATTGTGCGTAAGATCGGGGAAGAAAAGGCCAATTGTCGAAATTTTCTCGTTTATACATGAAAAAGATATCATTTTTCTTTCATTTATAAATATATATATATATATATATATATATATATATATATATATATATATATATATATAAAGAGAGAGAGAGAGAGATTTATGAAAAATATTTGCCCATAAATCATTTGAAATTTGAAATTCAATAATTCTTATTTTTAAAAAATATTGTAGCTTATACTCAATATACATTCCACATTGATATTAAAGCTATAACCATATTTTCATTTAGTTTCTTTATGATTAACACATTTGTTTCAGATGATTTCCACATAAAATATTCTATAAAGTATTTTTCAAAATCATATAGGATATTAAAAAAAATATTTAAATGAAAATAAAATTTACAAATTTTTGTAAAAATTCCAAATTTTTAATGATTTAAATTTTGTTTCCAGACAAAATTTATTATTTCTTTAAATAGTGAACGTCTCTGAAACATTACCCAACCGCAATTTTTGACAGAGATTTATATTTCGTTCCATTTTCTGTAGTCACTTAAACTTTACATATTTTCATTGAATTTCTTAATTTTCTGTATTACTTATTCTCCCAAATATATATTCAGATTGTTTATTTTTTTGTTTAGTTCGTCTCTGCGCTGAGATATCGAAGAATATCTTTCAATATCATTAACATTTTGTTTAACTAAGAACCATTCTTCTGTGACTGCTTAAAAAAATCCTCATCTAGTACAGGTCTATTAAAAATCCCAAACAAACCGTACAATAAAACTGTCCCAAAGAGCTATTTTAATTAAATATATTTTTAGGAAAAGAGGATAACATAATACGTATTTTTTGACCACTTTACTATTTGTTTTAGAACTGTGGTTTATTTATTACAATATCTTGTGATATTAGAATATTAATTCACCTCTTTACAGTTTTCATCCAAAATTAATAAAACAAGTATTGGTTCCTGTAATTAATTTATTTTGTATATCAATTGACATCATTGACACAACAAGTCTTACGCATTTTTTTTTTAGTTTTCTCCCCTTTAAATAACAATATACGAAATATATCATGGCCTGAAGTGAATTTGTTGAGAAATTGTAAGAATTTTATATCTAAATTTCATCCTTTTTATATTAGATTAAATATATGTCGACCTTTTTTATATTCAATTATATATATATATATATATATATATATATATATATATATATATATATATAATATCCAAATATAACGATTTTCGTTTTTCGACTACCAATCGCCAAGAGTATTACCTATCTGTATATCTTCAGCCATATACGTGTTTTCTCTTATATCCGTACTCCAACTTTTTCGACAATATCCAGTTTTTCTCTATTTTCATGGAATTTATTTGATTATCACTTTTAGAAATGACAATGTATTCATTTTTTGCATATGGCCATTCCAACTAAGTCCCTTTTTTCAATATTCTCAATGATATTATTATTAATCTGATGGTACTGTGTATGATTTATATATATATATACTATCTGTATGGTTTAAATATAAGCTAAAAAACTATTCGTATAAAATTTATATACTGTATAAAAGAATATATGTTTATTTTTTTGATTTTTAAGATATTGAGATTAAAAAAAAAACTGATTTTTAAATTGAAATCTTTATGAATGTTGAATCAAATTTAAAATCTATTATTAAAAAATATTTTAAAATAAAAAACCTTATATATTTTGTAATGAAAAAAGATGTCTGTATAATAAAACACTTGTATTAAGATGTTAGTTAAAGTGTAAATACTCATTTGGTGATTAAAATATTATATAATCCATACAAGTGGGAATAAAATATAACTATATTTTCTTACATTATCCTCATAAATAATAAATAATTGTTTTATACATGTAAATAACTTAATACTTTGATACTTTGACATTCCACAATTATGAAGAGTAGATATTTGTACTTATCATTCTACGAAGAAAACTATTATTATTAAAATTCAACGATTATTTTGAGTGTTCTTTAATAGTACGTTAATTATACCTGTTTAGAACAACAAACCTGCTGACAGGAAGTTTTCACATAAAAACTTAAGTTTCTATACAATCTCCCCTTCAATCTTTTTATAAAGACGTTCTATGACAAAATAAATAGCTCCGACGCATTACTTTGCAAATTATTCCTGCCTTTATAACCTTTGTTTCGAAATTTTATGTTCGTCTTTTCAGAACACTCCCTATTTTTAATTCTGTATTGATGCTCATTTTTAGTTTTAAATCCCCTATGTGGGTACTAAAAAAAATATACGAAATGAGTATGAGTAGACATTTTTTTTAAATGTTTTCATTTTTATTATATCTATCGGTTCTTTAATTTTTTTGTGTTACTTTAATGTGTTTGGGAAAAAAGTTGCATTGTTCGTGTAACAATAAACAGGATTCACGAATATAATACTGAGGTCAATTTTGGTGTCAACCTTGACATTCTGTCGAAACATTTACGTCCGTTTCATCGATACATAATAATCCATATTAAAACCGCCCTCGATTATTATTATATACTTACCCGATTTGTCAAAATAAGTGTCAGAAATCCGAACAAGATCAAGTGAGAACGATGATTGGAATATCTCGATGGATATGTTTCCATGGATAAATTTAATAATCCTGTCAACCAGCTGCTTGTACAGAGTTGGCCTTAAGATACAATTCTCAAGAATACATTTCACAATTTATATATATATATATATATATATATATATATATATATATATATATAATTTAATTAATGACTTGAAACCAGAACAAATATATAAAAACTTTCACAATAGATTAAATTATTACAAAACAGTTATTTTTTTGATAATAAGTTCTTAAAAAAGAAATGATGTAAGTATAAAATATACAAGGGAAACAATCAAGATAGATTTTATGTTAATTGAAAAAATATTATTAGAAAATAACATAAACATAGGAATAAAAATTAAGTTAAAAAATAACAAATATTTAACATACTTAAATTATGTCTGTTTAAGAAAAGTAGGATGTATTTTTAGGAAAAGAGAATTTATAGAATTTTCAATGAAAGTTGAGTAAATATAACTGCTCAAACCTTCACTCGAAACCATATTTTATCGTTGTTTATTATAAACTTGCTGTTTAGTCATCGCATTATCTATTTTAGTATCTTTTCTGATTTTTAATTCTATTTATATTTTATTTCTGTTACACTATCGTGAAACAATAGTTCACATGTGGGTGAGATGTAAATAAAATAGAATATAATAATTTCTTGTTTCGAAATTTCACCTACTTTTATTTTTATACAACTTCATTATTGTTGTTTGTGTTACTGAATTAAAATATCTAATAAATAATGTATTGTGAAACAATGTGAGAGATTTTATTAAACTTTAATGATATATAAATGTGTGTGTATGTGTGTGTTACAAGAAGTATTTAAGATTAGAAGAAATATTTGGGAGACTAAACTGAAAATCTAAAGGAATAAAAGTAAATAAAGAAATGTTTAATAAATTAAGATTTTTTGTCAAATTATTATTTTCTCGGCAAGTTCAGGTGAACTCGAAAAAAGAATAAAATAGTTGAATAAAGAAAGTAAAAAAAAAATGTCTTATGGTCAACCTCAACAAAAGTAGTGTTCAGTGAATTTTCAAATCAAATAAAAAACGAATTAAGAAAAAAATAAATAGAAGAAATTGAAAATTATGTATATCTAGAACAATCCAATTACATTAAAGGAATATTTATAGATAAAGTAAACAGGAGTTAAAAAAATGGGATTGTGTCAATTGGGAAGAAATTTGTATATTATGAAATCGGATATTTCTGTATATCTTTTTCAAAAAATTCGATCATTGTATTTTATTTGTTCTCGTCTTTATCGATGAACATGGATCTGGAATATCAAAATAGTTCAGTGATTCTTGACAACACAAAGAAGCGCGAAAAATGGATGTTGGGAATAACATGAAAAGATAAGAAAAGAAATGAATAAATTGGGGGAAAAAATTAAAGATGTTATGGCAAAAATGAGAAATTTGAAATTGAAATGGGCCAGTTATATAGTAAGAAGATGTGATCATCAATAGACAAGGGAAGTTATTGATTGAGAATCTAGATATATAAAGAAGGTCCAGACTGAAACTCATGGATAAATGGAATAGAGATATAGGGAAATTCATTGTAATGTATTGGAAGAAAAATACATTAGATCAGTCAAAGTGAAAAATTTTCTAGCAATACAAGAGTCGTTTGATAAGTATGGTAAAAAGTAAGAAAAACTAAATTGAAAAATTTAATTAAATTAATGGATTAATTAAATGAAACAATAAATAAATTTACCATACTTATCAAACGACCCTCGTAAGATATATATATATATAAATAATTTATTCAATATAATTTACATATTGTAAAATAATTTATTAAAAATATCGACTATAATCGATATTAAAATCAACAACCAATTATTTTTTATGAAACAATTATTAAAAGAAGTTTTACAATATAATATTAACTGTTCCCAAAACAAATTTTTTTCATCGTTGGACTTTAAAAAAGTAATAATATATTTTTTCTTAATCACACGTTATCAGTACTATTTTTTATTATCTTTAATAAAATTAATAAAGAATCTAAATATATATTTAAATTCTAAACATGTATGTATATATTAAATCTTATACACATTTCTTCTTATCTTTTATTACTAGTAGAAGATATATTGCAATGTCATCCAATTAATTTTTATTATTTTAAATTGACCAATACTTGTCCTTTCAATAAGTAATTTAATAATTTTTTTCGTGTAATTAATTTCATTCGAAAGTATTTATCTTTATTTCGGATCTAATTGCTGAAATATATATTTATTGATTTTTTTAGTAGCATTGTTAAAAAGATATTAATTATTTTATTACCATGTAAGTGAAAATGAAAATGTAGAAATACTACAATTTTATTTTATTTTAATAAAATTATACACGTTTGTTTATGGTAATTGAGACTCTAGTTTTAAAATAATCTTTATTTAATCATATTTTAATTTGCTTTTAAAAAACCTTTCACTGAAAATGATAGTGATTTAAAAATATAGAAATTTTATTAATATAGAAATGAAATTTTAATACTGGATGAATATTGATATCATTCAGTATTTTTTATTATATCTAATTGATTTGGAAACTTTTGATTGTAATTGATTTTGACTTTTACATTTACATGAAAATTTAGGTCACATCAATATCTTTAAAAAATAAATAAAATTGAAAAGAAATCAATTTTGAATAGAATTGTATAAATAAAGTGAAGTATCAAACATTTCATGATAATTTGCCAGAGTATACCGAGTTGAAATTTCAAAATGAGCTTAAAAAAATATTCAAACATGGCTGCCATCTACTGTCAAACTTCTGACATTCTTATTGGAAAACTTTATACAATTTTCTAGCTCAAAAAAGTAATTAAAAAATATTATTTATTAAGATTTATTATTCCACAATGATTTTCTTATAAATTGATTCAAGCTTATTTTACAGCTAAGATTTTGCAGGTAGTTTAAAAGCAAAATTATCATACAAAAGTAATACAAATTAAATAATAAAAAAAAATTGACATTTTTCATTTTCATTCCGTAGCAGATTTATTTAACACAAATAAATTAATCATCCTAACAGAACATTTTATAAAAACATTTATCATTGTCTTCATTTGGTGATGTGTTTTAAAAAAATTAGAGTACTGCATTATGACATTTTTTAAAATACAAGAATTATTTAATACCGTGTAGTCTGGTGATAATGATATGACTATAGAAATCCACATTAGCGAATGAAGTGAATAATAAATGAATATTTAACACTTTTAGAAAATGTTTTATTGTTGGAATGAGTGATTTATTTCTGATAAAATGATTTCATAATAATACCAAAGAAAAATTATTAAAGATTTTTATTGAGATAATCTTGTGAAATATAAAGTACTAATTAATTTATGGACAAATAGCATCACTTTTTTATCACTCATATTTTATTGTATTTCTGTACCAATTAGGATAATATGTAGAATTTTAATAATGAATATAAATAAGTTTGCAATAAGTTTCCAATAAAGCGGATGTGCTAATATGTCTTAAGTAATAAAAATATCAATTTACATAACCATTATAACTATGTATCGAAAAAATAGACAGTATAAAATATTAATAGGCTAAATTTAATATTCAGTAAGTTTGTATGTAATATGTCAGGCTGTTATCAACAGTCGAATAAATACGGAAAAAGGGTACATGACTAGAAATCTAATATATATATATATATATATATATATATATATATATATATATATATATATATATATATATATTGAAAAGTAATAAAAATGCATCGACGTCAGTAATATTTCTAAGAAAAGTTGATGGAACAAAGTTCGTAATATAGCATCAAACCTATTTGTATGTACGGTAGAACGCTAACCCACTTAGTTCGTAAACGTGCTCTGAAACCACCCCTGCAACTCACCACCCAAATGTTTTGACTGTGAGTTCTGGTGCTCCGCGTTGTTGTCTCTTGGATCGAATCGAACAGCTGCTGTGCTTGTGACGCAGTTCTATGTCAGTTGCATAACAGTCACCATTGTTGACAATTAATCCCCGCCCCCCGCGTTTAAACAATAAACATTTAATCTGTGTACGTGATTATAAATTTTATATATCAAGTGATTGTTGTTAACTGTGCGTGCGCAAAAATTAATGTCCAGCAATTTGCGAAGGTAGTTATTTATTTTTCTAAATCAATACGAAAAGTGTGTGTGTTTATCGTTAGTTATTTTTTACTTGACATGTTTTAGATTTTTCTATTGTTCTTAGTTTGATTTTGCAATTAAAAATATATTTGTACATATAATAAATATTCGATTGTTTTCTGTGTCATATTTCTCTTACTTCAGTCGTTTCGTTCTGTTTTTGTGTTAGTGATTGTGTTAATGCAACTAGTAATCAATTTTATGTTGATTTTTTTCATCTGGCCAGTTTAATTGAATCGTAAATTTTTCTTAGTCGACGTGAAGAAATGAGTTAAATTAACTCATAAATCTATCGTTTTGCATCTAAATTGTAGTGAAAGTCCGAAATAATGTACTTGTTGACAGTCAATAAGTGAATGTTGACAGTGATTGATTTGGTGAATATCTGAATGATATTTACAGTTCATTAGATCATTCTTAAAATAGCATATCGATGATATTATTTTTACTAAAAATAGAATTTATACAAATATATATATATATATATATATATATATATATATATATATATATATATATATATTGAATTATTTTTTATACAATAAAACAGACCATTTGATACTTTGACAGTATCAAAAATCAATATAGTGATTTATTTCATTATTCTCACTGAAATTAAAGAAATTTAATCGTGTTTATTAAACTTGGAAAAATATTAAATAATAAATATAATATGTAAAATCACTTAATTGCAGTAATGGTTTTTTGTTTGTGGATTGATTTAATCAATTTTAAATTTCAATTTAATTGTTGATTAAATTGACATTCTAATTTTATTTAATTAAATTTAAATCAAAAAGATATACAATTTATAATTGTTTTTAGAAAGAATTTATTTTTAAGACAATATATATTAAGAAGAGATCAATTTTATTTCAATCAGAAAATTATAAAATAGTTTTATTGTAAATATATATATATATATATATATATATATATATATATATATATATATATATATATATATTCACAATCAATATAGCGATTTCTATAATTGATTTCATTAAAATTAAACTATATATATATATATATATATATATATATATATATATATATATATATATATATATATATATATAGAAAAATCAATCACATTTAACGTACTGGAAAAAATAATTAAAAAAAAAGTAATATATAAAATTATTTAATTGTAGCAATAGAGTTTGCTCTTAGTGTTTTAACCGTCATTTAATTTGAATTTAATTGTTGATTGGATTAATATTGTATGGTTATTAAAAATATATTCTACTCTTATAAGTCCATTCTTCAAGTGATTTTCTTTAACAAAAATACTCTTAAAACATATTCTGAAATTTCACAATCATAATTACTGATATTTCAAAATGTTATAGTATTTTTTCAAACCAAATTATTCTATACTTTTCAAATAATTTATATAATTACAGTATATGTTTTTTTTTACAATCAGTAACCATGAACCACTCAGCCATTTTATTTATCTGAAAAAAAGTGAAAAATCCTTTTAATCTCTGTGAGTGTAATTATCGTCGATTCTAAATTTAATAGTTAAACAAATGTAGGAGAAAATGTAGGAGTTCAATTTTTAACTAGCTGAAAGAATATTCATTATTAAGGTGTAATACTACTACCGATTATATAGACATCTTATTAAAGGTTTTTGAAAAAAATAAGTTATTCGGACGACCAGTTACCCAAGTATTTTATAACCACTTCTTCAAAAAAAGTATAGTTTTGAGAAAAATACCTGTAAAATCTTTACCTGTATAATTTCTATTATACTTGCATGCCAGGCTATATACAAGGGTATATCTCAGCCAAATTTTGAATTTTAACGTAATGTTCTAAGAAAATATTCTTGAAATTATAAACTTTCAACGAATATAAAAAAAAAATAGATTTTATTGACTTATCAATTTAAAATACTTCTGAAGTAACTTCAGAAATTAAAATAGTGAATTTAATTAATTCTTTTCATTGAAATTAAATTATTTCATATTAAAATAAATTCAATTCCGGTTGTTAAATTGAAAATAAATAATATAAATGTATAATTATTTAATTATAACAATGAGTTATTATTTACTGGTGATTTTAATAAATTTTTAATTTGAATTATTTTGAAAGTTTGGATAGATATCGTACGATTATTAAATTGTATCATATTTCATTAAAATCAATTCAGGAATAGATGTAATTTTTAATTAGTTTTAAAAAGAATAGTTTATATTCTAATAATTATTAATAAATAATTTCTATCATGTTAGAAAATTCAATTATATGTCATTCAGAATATTCACAAATATTTTCAATAAATATGATATTTGAATTTGCAACACTTTCACTTATTTAGTTAGTAATTCATTCTTTTTTGTAAACATCTTCATAATTTTTGTAAATATAAAATGTAAATATTCTTTTTAGTGTTTTAACTATTTAAATACAATGACATTCAGAAATATGTTATTCTTTAAAAAAAAGCATTATTTTAATATAACATGTATTTATAAAAAAAGTAAACAAAAAATATGATAGATGCAGACTGACTTTTATTAATAATAATTGTGAATAAAAAAAGGTCGTTGAACATTTTTTGTACTTGTTAATAAAAACTTTTTAATTGTTTTTTTCTATTTTACTTAAAAATACTTTTTTAAAAAAATGATTTTATGTTGAACAACATTTAAACATATTTAAAGAATTGTTGTTCAACATTAGTCATAAATATTCTATGAATAAGTTGAAAATGTAGAAAAAATCAAATATATAGTTATTTTTAAAATTATCAATGTACATAATTTAAGACTGGAAATACACTTATAAAATATTGTGATATATATATATATATATATATATATATATATATATAATGTAGTAGTGGTATTTAAAAATAGGGAAAGTTTTTATTTTTGTTTAAATGTTAAATTATATTGGTATTTTTGAAAATGTCACATAAAGTTTAATGAGTTTTATTGAACGCAAATGTTCAGAAAAAGTACAGTTCGGCTTTTTATTATGTGCTCTTCTTAAAATAGTAAACGGTAATTAGGGATTACATCCTAAGGAAGTGCTCGTTATTTTGTAAATGTTTTAGTACATAAACGTAAAAAAGTCTATCTAATTATCAACAGCAGTCGTTTGTTGACTTTCTCAATAATGTTTGTTAATTTATATTTGTTTCACTTATATAGATAAAATATTTTTTTCTAAATGTTTTATTTATTATTTTCCATAAAATGATTTTTCCCTCTAAAAATTGTTAATTATTTATAATATTTTTTTATATTATTTTTTATTTGGAAAAAATGGCTATATATTGATAAATTTTCTTTATTTTATAAAATAAATAATTCAGTTAAATTCAAATCGAATTTACTATAAAATTATATTTAATAAAAAAAATATTTACTTTTATTATTTATCACATTTATGAATGTAACGTCTTTTTCTCTTCTCATCATTGAAATTAATTTTGTATTTCTAAATGACAAGTTTTGATCACAACTCCATCTTCTCAATTTTTAGAAAACTTTCAAATTTCAATATCCATCTCTTCAATAGATTTTAAAACCTTACAGAAAATAATAAAAAAAATAATAATATGTTTACAGTCTACAAATTCAGTCTAAAATGATCAAAAAATACTAAAAGAAAATGAAAACCAATAATTTTTCTAGACACAAGTAAAATATATTTGTAAGGATTCTTTCTACTGTATAGAGTTTCAGTTGAGTCATCAACAGTGTTCATATAATTTTATGTTTTTTTTTATTTCTTAATCCTTTTTGACATTGAATTTATGAAACATTCAAATGTAGTAAAACATAATAATTCTAATTTAATTATATATATTTATATATAATTAAAAAATAAATAAAATCTGTTGATAATTTTATATATATTTATACCATTTGCTTTAAACAGTTTCTCTTGTAATTTATATATTTGTATTTTTGGTTTATTTTATGAACTTATTTAAAAACATTTTTATGTACTAAGAACAGAAAAAATACGTTTTATAATTGAAAAAAATACAGTATGTATAACAAAGTATATTCAGAAAGTAGGTTCAAGTAGATTTTAAGTCAGCTTAAAATCCTAAAGCATGTTTATTGTAATAAAAAAAAAATATTGTTTTTCATTGATTTAAGGCCATTATAATATATTATACTTTATGAACCTTTCTCCTACTTATAAATAATTTAAGTTTATAAATAATATTTCAGTACAAAAAGAGTGTCTGGAAATAAGAACTGATTTTTTTCTAAAAAAATATACAAATTAAAATTGAAAATTCCTGCAATACTATTATTTCATGGTAACTTTTTCTTTATTAAGACCTTATAATAATTTGTTCATCTGTGGATACCTCAAGTGAAAAGTTAACTCTTCAATTTCAGTATCCTTCAAGGTCTTAATAAATAAAAAGTTATCGCACAATTTAAAAATTAGTTGCAATTTTCTTTAAATAGTTTGTATTTTTATACTGTAATGTACAAACATTTATATTTTCGGGAACATTTTCCAAAATTTTCCTCTTTCAACCACTTAAAAAATCTCTTTCTCTTCCCATCTCTTACATATTTTAAAAATAAATATTTTTTAACCAGATTTCCATTTTAGAAAAATAAATAAATGTGGTACGAATTTTAAGTAGATAATGTAAATATTTAAGAATATTTGTTTGTTATCCAAAAACTTTGTTGTGCCACATGTATTAAAAAAAAACATCATTATATCTTACATAATTGCCAAATTACAAAATATATTTGATTGTCTATTATCATCTATCTTGATTTAGATTAGGTTTTTGTGTTCTTATTTCAATTAACAATTCGTTACGTCATACTTATTTTCTTAACCAGTGATTATTTTTAAATTAGATTTATTTAATTTTTAATATAACAACATGATTATGAAATTACATTATTCTTAACAGACTTTTTTTAAAAAAATATTTAATGTTTGTATACAGGTTAATTATTTATTTGCCGAATCATTTACAGTCTTGATTTACAAGGACATATTTAATTTATTAAAATAACACAAATATGTATTATACTAAATGTTTATTTACCAGACACTTTTTTATCCGAGTACGTTTTCATGCAACGATTTGTCCAAAAAAAGAATGATATATTCACGTTGATTTATATTTATGTAGAACAGTGCAAGATTTTAAAATATTCTTTGCATGTAAGTCACTATATAATATGCATGAATGTTCTATTATAACTAGGTTTTTCAGTCACATCACGCGACCTGTTTCGAAATATGAACTTTTGACCCAATTCCGTCCACGTTACATGTATACTGAATCCTCAATGAGATTTTATACGAATTATCATAATGCGTAGGATCGAGTTCGAAACAATTCGTTGCCGGTGAATAGAATCGTTACGCAGAATAATTTGCACTATGTGAAATAGGAGGCTCGATGGTCTGTCTGTCTCCTGTAATTGTTCGAACCGGTATCATATTATAATCAGTTATGTATTTTTGCATTGTTATTTTTATCGGTCTTATCAGTTTATTGTTCAAAAAGAAATTGTTATAGAGTCAATAAATTTAAGTAGATTGATAATTTATATGATTTAACTTATCAAATTTCCATTTAAATTCCTTATAACTCTTTTTTAAGTCACGAGTTATATTAACTCGATTACATTTTTAAATTAAAATTCAATGTCACCATCATCATTGATTTTTTTCAATTATGCAAATCAATTCTGTTACTCTGTGTCCATTTCTCTAAGTTTCTTGTATTCTGCTTCCCTCAATTCACCAATTTCCTCTAAAAGAATTCAATAGACTTTCTCTCCTTAACATAAGTCTAATCCAATTTTTCTGTCTCTTTTTATATTTGCTATAAACTTCATTTTTCTCTTATTCTCTTCAATCTTTTCTAATTTAATTTATTACCCCATTTAATTCACACTTGTCTCCATAACTACATTTCAAAAATTCTAATCTATTCTTATCATTTTTTAATATTCATATCTCGGATTCATATAACAGTACACCTTGTACATAACATTCACCATTTTTTTTTAATTCCAAATTCATTTCGCTAGATAAACCCCTATTAAATTCACTCTTCATTCTATGTTTGCAGTCATGTTTTATTTCTGAAATTTTCTTACCATCTATTCATTGTATATATTAAATAGAATTGTTGCATTCTTGAAAATTCAATACATGGACATTACTAATTTTTCTCATATTTTTCATACATTTTTATCTTAAGATCTACCACATAGATCGAAATATTATAAAAGTTATTTTGAATCTCTTTGTAATAATGAATTCCACTTATAAAAAACTAATACAGATAATTTTTTATTTCACATTTAATTTTTAACACTGTGTTATATTTAGTTTAATTCGAATTAATTACTCATTAATTACTAAAATATAAAAATGTTCAATAATTATTGTTCTTTTTATTCGATATAGCGAGTAAAATATTGTAAATTCAGTTCATAAAATATTGTGCTGTTTGAATTAATTATTCGTGTTAAAATATAATATTTTATCTTTCTACTGAAACAATACGTGTTCTATAAAAATACATGAAAAAAATCATTATTCTAAGTAGTTAAAATATACGATACCACCAAACGAATTTTCTATAGCAAAATTTTACATAATATGTATTTTATATTATGTACCACCTTACACTCAGTCTAGAAATGAAAATTCGAAAATGTGATTTTTTTCTTATTGCCTGCAAAATATATTCATATAGGAATTTTTCTTATTAAAATTATTTCTACGTGCATAAGTCTTTGTATATGGCTGTCAGATCCAACCCTCCTCACGTATATACGTTATTCGAGCGTAATTTTCGTAGACTTTGCTTTTTTCCGTCATTTGCATGAATATTCATTACATATTCATCGTTGTTCTCTTACGCTTGATGAAATGATAAAGATTATTCACTGTGTGTGTGTGTGTATATATATATATATATATATATATATATATATATATATATATATATATATATATATATATATCTGATTGCGTGATAGTAAAAATTCTAGTTCCGTGTGGTGTATGTGTATAATATTTTAGTTAATTCACTTAATTGTCGTGAATTTTATAAACGGAATTAAATTATATTTCTATTTAAATATTTTTTACATAATAATTTTTAATACTCTATACGATATATGTATGTATGTATATCTACACGTATGCATGCGTGTGAAACGTAAAGAGAAAGAAAGAGAGAAAGCAAATCCATAAATAACCATCTAGTTTGTGCAATAGCAAAAAAGTAAATAATAAATATATAAATGAAATAACTTTAATTAAATTATAGATTATATTAAATTGTTATTTTTTATACCTAATTATATTTTATATTACCCTTAAATTATGTTTTATACAATATAGTGTTTTCCAATAAGTGCTTCAGAAGTTTAAATAGAAAAAAAAGGATTTAATTAATTAATTATTTTTTTTTGTATTTTTAAACATATTCTATGGCATTGATGATTGAACACAATTTCACTCATATGACCATTACGACTTCACTGGACAATAGTGTATTCGTTTAGTCCAATTTTTAGTCACTCTTTCACAAAATTGTGGTCCAATTTCATGAATTACACGTTTAATGTCTATTTTTAATGCTTATTTTATTTGTTGTTTATCAGCATAAACCAATAATTTCACATAACCCCACAGAAAATAATCCACTGGAGTTTGATCACATGATCTTGGTGGTTAATTGATGGGTCCATTTTGTGAAATAATGGACTCATTAAATTTTTGTTTCAATAAGTCTATTAATTTTTTTACAATTTCTAAACGTTGTTGAAGTGTTTAGTAAATTACATAGTATAATTTACTAAACTATTGAAATTCCAAAATGAGCTTAAAAAAATATTCAAACATGGCTGCCACCATCTATTAAAGTTCTGACGTTCTTATTGGAAAACACTGTATTAAAACAAGAATATATTAGGTTGTCAAATATCTCCCTTCCGCCTTCTTGTCTTTTGAATTTCGCGGCTATGTACAAAAAAAAAAGAAAAAAAAAGCGGAAGGGAGATACTTGACAACATAATATAAATTAATCTTCATCTCCTTCAAAAAACTTTCTGTTTTTATATCAGTAAAAATGACATAATAATTACTGAAAACATCTTCATACTTTTCTCTCCTTTAATCTCTTCAGAAAATCTTTGGTTTTTCAATTTTAATTTTTCAATTATTTTAGAAGTAGGTTCTTTTTTCTAATCTATTTTTTCTGAATTTTTTTGTACAATTTAAAAAACATCTTTTATAGATAAAATACTATATAAAATACTATAAATTACTGGCTTCTACTATACATATAAATAGATAAACCAATGATGCAGTAAACAAATTAGAACATTTTTATATTACTTGTCTAAGAAAGAAATGATATATATTTTATTATCATTTTTTTATTTACTTATATTTTGAATGATATGTCTTATTACGTCCGGAAATTTCATTTTCCTACTCTCCTCTTCATTTCTCCTTATTTTTTGAAGTTTAATGTCTTCCTGGAAATTTCCGAAAGCTTCAAAATAAATCACTCGCTCCGACACTACAATATTTTATAGAAATAATCACTTATTGTTTGCTTTATTCACCAATGCACGTTTTAATTGTCATATGTAATCATCAGAACACAATGCATTATATTTTTTAGAATATTTTTCTTTAATTTTCTTCAGAAAATATTATATTATAATTTGTAATTGTAGATCTAAAAGTGTAAATTTAATAATCGATAAAATCAGTATTTTACTTATTTAAAATTACTTTTCCTTCTATTAAATCAAATCTAAATTTAACTCTACATTTTTTGTTAGTCGTGCAAAATTCTATGTCAATGCTCTTTCAAAAAATTGAAATCACATTAACCTTGGTCATGAAACAGGACAATAGACTGTCAGAAAGATTGACGACCCCATATTTATGTTCAATTTGTGCAATTTAAGGTATCCGTATATCAATATTCATATCAGCATCGTCGTATTCGAATGCGTAGTTCATTGATCTTAAAATCATTTTATTTTCAAGTTCCTATTATAAATATCAATGTATCAGTCGACTGACGAAAATTAAATTGAAAACATGATCAGTGTGTTTGTCTTCTTGACAGTTTTTCTTGTTTGTTCGTTTGAATAATTTATGATTAGTTGTGCTTGTTCTGTTGTTTGTCATTTTCTGTTAAGGAAACCATTGTTTTCAGTGTTTATGTTTCGATCTTAATTTTAGACCAATTTAAATAATAACAATTGGCCAATTATCTTCCAATCTCTGGAAAATTTTATGTAAAAATATTTTCGAATAGTTGTATTTCTAATGAGTACATTTTTCCAATAAATTTTCATTTCGTTGTTATTCAAAAAATTTTTTTATTTCTGTAACTGTTCAAAAATAATTATATGTCTTATAACATACATCGCCTCTTCATCCCGTCCACTTAAAATTTCAATTATTTTTATTTTCGTGCAATCTCGTCTCGGTACTCTCGTGATTTCATATTTATTATTAAATATTACTTCATATCAAAGGAATACAGTGCGTGTTTAGTATCGTCACATTTTCAGATTGGCAATGTCATTATTCTCAACATCGTCGATTTATTAATATCAATTAAATGATCAAAAAATGAAATATGTTTGTTTTATATTGTTGTTTTGATTAGACATCGCGTAATTAATGATTCCGGTTTTAATGAATTATAAAACGTGTCCGCCTCTGGCATTCGGATAATACATGTGCATTTATATCAAATTACTTACTTAAATGCCGACGTTGTTTCAAATTGTTGGATTAATATTTGTGTACGTCTTGTAACGATTATACATTTTTCTTCTGTTGGTATTAAGGACCGCGGCGATACTTAAAAAGTCTTATACAACAATGTATTACAAGTATCCAGTTGTAATTATTTATTATTCTACTATAGGATCATCCAAATATGACGTCTAGATTTGTGTTTTATTAAAAAGAAACTATACAATTGATTCTTTTTCATAAAACACAAATCTAGGCGTCACATTTGGATAACCCTATATTAATTGCTGTAAATTTAATTTTTATAAAACCAATTTTTTGAAAAATAATATAACGATTAAATCAAATTTTTATCATACATGCAGCTCAAAAAAATAATAGTTTAAAAATTTGTTAATATTTTATTACTCAACTTATGAATATTTCTATATTTGTAAATAAAGATAGGAAAAATACATAAAATAAAATTATTCAATATTTACTCTCATAATATATGTACATAATTTGATCATTTATTATATATACTTGTATATATGTATATACATATAATATTTATGTATTTTGTTATTACCTGAAATACTTTTAAGAATAATCTCCAATCAAAAATTATCAAAAAAATATATTTAATTACAGTTCAAATACACTGAATTTTATGCTAACATTCCACGTTAATTCGTAATCGCTTCTCCGTAAAATTAGTAAATAGCGGAAGTTATTAGTTATGAAAACACAAAAAAGAACAATTATGTTCTTTAAATAAATCTACGATTGTTTGCCAAACACAAATATGTCATAAAAAAGACGTACATACATACAGTTTGTATACGTATCTAAATTAAACGACTTCAGGAATATAGGATGACAAGTTGAAAAGCATCTGTCAAATTACGTAATAGATACATATGGTTATTTCTAATGTTTATTTTTATATGTTTTAATAATAATTGGATTTCAATATGTGATTAAATCTAGCCATATGTTAGAGAAGATAAGAGCATGTATTGACTTAGTATAGAGAGAAGAGAATAATCGAATGTACAATTTAAAAACATTATTTTATATCTTCTAGAATATAAGCAGTGTTTTAAATAAGTGTTATTATAACGATTTGATTTTATTCAAAGTTATCAATAATGACATTTATTATAAAAAATATTTGATTGTATTATTACTCGCATAAATTTAATTCGAGAACAAATTTTTTTTTAAAAAAATATTTCGTAACTTAATTTTCTTAACATTTTACGAAATGAAAAATAATTACATACATTTGTATTCAATTTTAATAACAATATATAGATGTTTTTAAGCATGATGGAACTTTAAATTGAATTCCTATTGAAAGTTCTATCTAACCTAGAAAAATACTCATGTGTGTATGTATGTATATATAAAAGTAAGATAATGGATTTTTTTTTTAGGTTAGATAGAACTTTCGATAGGAATTCAATTTAAAGTTCTATCACGCTTTTTTGTAAAAAAAAACACCTATATTAAAAAAATGATTATATAGAAATTACAAACACATATGAGTATTTTTCAAGGGATTTTTAATATATGAATGGAAACTGGAATAAATATAATAATATTTTACTTACATAAAATTTAATATATATATATATATATATATATATATATATATATATATATATATATATATATATATATAATATATATTGTATTCAGCACAGACAATAAAATTATGTATCTAGTCTAGTGTATGTATCTAGCAATAAATATTATTTATTTAATTTGCTTCATATTTATTTTAATTTTTTTAATAACAGGAAATTCGATTATTTTATTTTTTGTACATAAACACACACCATACACGTAACATGTAATATTTTACAATGAATTTCGTAAATTTATTCAGAAATTTAAGGATGCAAAATGAGCAGTAGTATTTATTTTTTCATTTATTTATATATCTCGACTTTTCTCAGAAATTTGAAATCGTTTTGATTTTTGTTAATTAATTAAACGTTGTATATTTAACAAAATTGTATTTATTAATAAAATTACAAATTAGATTTGATGTAATTGTGAATAGTAATAAAAATCACTATGATGTAAAAAATAGATATTTTATTTTTTTAATAAAAATGAGATTGAATTTAAAAACAACGATGTGATTGAAAATGGATTACTGTTTTGGATTATAAATTTCTAGGTACATTGATTTATGATTTATTCTTCAATAAAAAATGGCCGAATGTTGGTAGAAATTCGAAAATAAAGATATATTTGGATCAAAGAATTTCAAACAAGGTAGTTAATCCTCTTAAACAGTTTAACTGGAAAAATCTTTGTTCACAATTAGTAACGTTAGTTGTTTTTACCAATTATTACAAAGATCATAATTTCCAATTATAGGGGTTAGTGAATTCGTATCTTTTCATTGCCATAAAATCATACTTCTTTTGACAATTTTTTCGGCTTTAGAGATATAGGTAAATGTATATAACATGCTATGTTCTGAACAAAATAGTGTGAGTTAGTGATGTGACACAATGCTTTATTCTGAAACACCAGTAACTAATAAAGTATAGAACATGAATGTATACAAGCATCCTTGAATCTGTTTATAAATTTACGAAACATCTTTGTGAAACACCTGTATAAATTGGTTAATCTTTTAATTGAAATGTAGTGAAAACTGGACATCGCATATGACGGATATATAGTTTATCTGTTTTTCGATCGTACACTAATACACCAGTCGTAATAATCAAATAAAACGAATTAATAGCCTCCATATAACTGCACCAGTCGACCATCTGAGATCTAACGACGTATTTAAAATCCGAGTGTAACTATTATATATAAGTTGTGCAATAAAGAACATCATTTGTTTAAAACGCGCGCGTGTGTATATACATGTACATACATACATTTATTTTTAATCTACGTAACTGTGTTTCGACGGCATCTCTTAATGTGTACATATAAATGTGCTTTTGAACTATGTTAGTTTAACGAGTCGTTGTGACTTAACGACCTCAGTCGTTGCTTACAAACGTTTCGCAGACGTCGTTACGTAAGTCAAGACATCAGCAGTATTGCAACAGCGACGCCGGGTACGGCGACGCTCAAACGTGTCTAATGAACTGCTGTTCGATTGTGTGAGTACGATTTCATGTCATTTGATTTTCAGAGACGTTCAGTTGATTGATGATTATAACATATTCGCACAGTCACTGTCGAGCACACCTTTTTTTATTTCATTACACAGAATCTTCAACATCGTTAACGAATTTTGTAAGGTCGTGACATGTAAACGGTGTGATTATATTCGTTTTTGAAAATTCGTTATTGATCGTTTTGTTAATTAAATTCCACAAAATGTTATATTCTATTTTTCTGTCTAAATTTCTGAAAACTAGCCACAATTTCAATCATTAATTTTTTTCTATTCAAAATGATTGAATTTTAATTAAAGAATTCGTAATTTCAATTAAACATTTCAGTATTACATGCCACCATACAATTTTCTAGAATTCGAAATATCATTTTAACATTTAATATAACTCTTCTATAAATAAAGATATGATTTTTCAGAGAAAAATCTTAATTAAAAAATTCTAACTTTTGGCAAAATTTAAAAATTATAGATTATTGATTTTTAAAAAATAAAAGTTTAAAAATGTATTTAAAAAAATTAAAGTAATTTATTATATAAATATTTTTGTAATAATTGAATAAAATAATTTATAACAAAATTTTCGTCTACAGCAGATTTCTGTTTTTTGAACCGAATATCATTTTTTTATAAAAAGATGAAATTAAAAAATGTAACCAGTTTTATTTCAAAATTAAGATTATTTCATAATAAAGAAAATATAAATGATATTCAAACAAATTCATCATTGCAAAAAATACGTTTCTTTTGAAAAAAAGTTTATTTAATAAAGAAAGAATGTAACAATTTGTTCCATATTTATAAATACACAAATAACATGTTTATCTTTCAAACTGCCACTGTAATATTTAAAATGGTTACGTCTATTGATAATAATTTTTGAGAAAAAAATCATTATTATAAAAAAATCAATTTTTCATCAAAATTTGTTGTTAATTTTTTGAATCAAAGTTTCAAAAGTACTCAAGTTCATTACATAAATCGATGTATGTTGATTGCATTAAATAATTTATGAAAAGATTTTCATTCGTAGTTAGAAATTTTTATTTTTTAAAATACAAACCATTTTTTTCTTAAAAAGATAAATCTAAAAAAAATTAGTTATATGTTAAAACTATATTAGTTTACAAATAAAGAATACATATTGTATTAAAGGAAATAACAAAAAATATTTTTTTAAAAAAACATATAAATTCAAAAAAATTCTTACCAAAATGTTACTTTTCACAAATACAAAATGAATATTATTTTAATATACATTTGAATTCTAAATATTATATAATCTTTAAAATACCCACTTTTTCAGAAAAAAAAATTTTAAAAATGTCGACTTTTACCAAAAATCGTCTATTTTCGATCAAAAAATGAAAATTTAAAAAGTACTTATTTTGTTGTATAAATCTATTTATTTGCATAGAATAAAATGATGTATTAAAAAAAATATATTCAGTATTAGTTAAGAAATTTCCATTTTTTAATCACAAATCGATTTTTCACAAATATATTTTTTCTTAAAAAAATAAAAATGAATAACAAACAATTTTGCGTCGAATAAATATTATTCGGAAATAAAAAAGAAATGTTTAAACTGTTCTGTTATTAATTTCATATTATATTATTTACTTTTTATTAATTTAGTAATAGTCTTCCTTGTACAATTATGAAAAATACTGATCATAATTAAATATCACATCTCTTCTAAGAAATATAATGTTTTTAATGCCCATAATAATTTCTTATATTGCTTTATATTTTTGCAAACTATTAATTATATTTTTTTCTCTAACTGGGGTTTTATGTCGTTCTCTGTAATTAAAATGTAATTAAATAAGTTCATATTTATAAATGTTGTTGTTCTATGAAAAAAGTAAAATAAATGTTTTTTATTTTTCATATGAGTTTTTATTATTAGCGTATATATTGTTTTAATAAATTATATATATATAGGTTATCCAAATGTGACGCCTAGATTTGTGTTATATTAAAAAGAGACTACACATTTTTCCCTACACACATGTTTCTTTTTAATAAAACACAAATCTAGGCGTGACATTTGGATGACCCTATACAGTGAGTAGTAATCTAATGACAATGACTCATATGAAATAATATACAACAAAGAAAAAGCTCGCATTAATAAGCAGTTCATACGACACGAGTCGAGCTATAAAGTTTCAATTAATTGTACGATGAGGGCGTAAATCTTACTTTCCTACGTAAGTCACTAAAAGAGAATCAACATTTACACGATCGTGCATTAAAACTCGACCGACACGGACGGACAGTCTGCAAGCAATAAAAGTAAAAGTAAACATTAAGAAAATATTATGAAAGTGTTAAATGCATCACTTTTAGGGTGTTTCGTTATTATATACTGCTGTTATTTATTTATCAGAATTTTCACTTATTTTATTCTATATTTGTTGGTAGATGATTTTACGTATAAACATTTCACTGTATTTATTTTTAAGTATAAATTTGGAAGTCATTATTAACGGGTTTTTTTTCAAATGAATTAATGTAATTATCATTTATCTCAATATGACAAAATTTTATAAAAGTATTTAATCAATAATTGCATTATAAAATTGTGCCTATATTAAAAACAAGGTAATGAAATTCATTTATTATATCAGATTTTTTTGTGACACTTTGATTATTGACATTGCTGTTGAAATACCCTTCAACAAATAAAATGAACAATAGATGATTATCAAACACTTTTGGGGTAAATTACCAATTTGTACTAAAAAAAATAAACTCCATTCTAATCGAGTAATAAAAAATATTTTTTTCATTCAGTCAAGTTACCTTTTTGAAATATTTTGCACGTACTATTCTCTCACGTAGGTCGGATGTCGCGTAGACTAAACGTTCCTACAACAACAAATAGTTGAAATATAATATCTTCAGTTAAATGCTCCCTTGTACGTTAATATGTATAACATCTATCGGAAAAAAAGAACCATAGTTGTCGTTTACTGATGTTCGGTTCGCATGCTTGCACACCACATGGCCTTCACTTATCAAGACAACGTTCTGTCAGACTACGTAATTCATTATGATAAGAGGTCTCATATCTGCACAACTCTCCCCTACTCAAATTGTCATTACACGCAGAACACTCGAAATGTTGATTATACTTCAACCACTAATGTTTTCGAGTGTCAGTCACACTCGTGTCTCCTCGAACGTCGTGGTATTGTTGTTACACAGAGGGTGGAATTCTGTCTTGTTCCATTAAATGTGCATGTTATCTCGAACAGGTCAATTTATACGTATGGAACGATATTATCGTTACACATTTGTGTCGCAGATATATTTACGAGCTAATGGTTTTGATGTTTATCAACATTATATACATTCTTGACAAATATGAAAACCATCAACTGAAATATATTCTTGACTTGTTTCAATTTAATCCAAACAAACAATAGTATACTATTTATACAGAAATTTATGAAAAATCATTTTCTTTGTTTTAATATTTTCTTTATTTATAATTTATCATTTTTACACGAGTAAATCACTTCGTCCTCTCATCCCTCTTCAAATGAACTGTAAGTAATTATTAAATATATAAAATATGAATAATTATTTATTTAAAAGTTAATTAATCAGTGTCAAATCAGTTTTAATTATTTTTATATGTGGATTACATTTTACACAAGATAAACGTTTTCTAGTCAAAAATTAACAATAAAAAGAGAAAATATTTTTTTAAAAAAATTAGCTAGAGTATTATAATAATACAACGGTTCTAAAACCAAAAACAACAAAACTGTTGAAATGTTTCTTTCATCGTTTCAGTAATGCGTTTGAATTCGTATTAAAAATCACGTACATACATTTTTCATCGAGAAAGAAATTTATTCGGAGAAAAATCACTCATCTTTTCAACACTTCACAAAAATTACAATAGCCAAACATAAAATTCAGTTTAAGTAAATAATATATTTCACGAAAAAATACAAAACTCATGACCTTCTGAACGACTTATTCTAGAAATAATTAAGAATTTATTTCAAAAGTCATCTTTAAAAAACATTTATCTTTGAATACATATATAATGTTTATTTTCATTACTTCCTTTTTGTTAACTGTTTATTTGTTTTATTAATGTTAACATGCATTCACTACTTATATTCTTTTCATTTCGACCGAAGTATAAAATAAACACTTCTTGGAAATTTCTTAATACACTTTCTGATACAAGTAGCATGTTTTTTTATTAATGCGGTTTCTATTATTTGTTATTATAAAATAGAATAAAAATCATGTTAATTTCAGTTCGAATTGTTCTAGTTATTTTGGTCTTTACGATTATATGTAACTGTGCCATATCGTTTTCAAATCTATTTTGATTACAAATAATATTTTTCATAGAATCTAAGATTTATCAACGTTGAATCGATCTGCATCGAACGTAAATCCTCTATTCATGTTTCTTTCGTACGGAATCCTCACAAATATCGGTATGGAGTTGTCGTGCGCGATGACCGCAAGACGACATGGAATTCTCTTAGGTTCATTCACACCCACACCAGTCAGTGCTTCGCTCACGTCTGTAAAAAGGCTCACGTTGCATAAACTATAAAACATTATCCGCTATATAACAGTTGGCGGTTGGAAATACTTTTGAAAACAACCACCGTTTACATACACTCAAATAATAACACGTTTTGTCGAGTATCGAATTACTAAAAAACATAGTTCTGTACTTGGTTCGTTACTCGATTTT
Source organism: Neoneuromus ignobilis (assembly GCA_029203775.1). NCBI lineage: Eukaryota > Metazoa > Arthropoda > Insecta > Megaloptera > Corydalidae > Neoneuromus > Neoneuromus ignobilis. The sequence continues at coordinate 8,222,811 of CP092090.1, read as the reverse complement.
ATTTTTATTTTAGGTCGGTCGATAGTTGTGCCGATTGTCGTGCTACATAAATGAATATATTTGTACTGGTAAAAAGACATATCTAGAAATTTGTTTAGCTGTAATGAGAATGTATGAAAAAAGTATACAATTTCTATTCATATATATATTTATTACCAACTATCTATTAACTTATAATATTGGCTCAGTTAAAATTTTCATAAATAAATATTATTTTTTCTATTCATTTCGATCCTTTGTTTTCCATTCATTAACAACTTTTTTTAGTTTAATTTTATTGATACATTAATAGGTTATAATTCTATTATCAAGCATATCCCACAAATTATAATGAAATTTAAATCGGGGGGGTTACGTGGGAGTATTTCTGAGCGATAAATATTATATAATAATTATATGTGTTGAACTAGGGTCATTATATAGAGTCATCCAAATGTGACGCCTAGATTTGTGTTTTATTAATCATGTTTCCCTATAAACATGTTTCTTTTTAATAAAACACAAATCTAGTCGTCACATTTGAATGACTCTATCCAATTATAATTTCTTTTTGAAAATACATTTTATTTATATATTGAATTTATATTTACATATTTGATCATTTTTATAAGCTTCATATTACAACATTATCAAATTAATTAATTTGAAAAGATTATGACTAACAGTCGAATTAAATACTTTAAATAAAATCTGTTAAAGATTGTTTTTCATTTCAATTAATGCACGCGATAATTCAGTCGTCAGAGAAAATCAATTACAGACATACACTCGACAAGGAAGAGAGTATTGAAATTATTAAACTATATAAGCATTCATCTAAATTACTTTCGTTGAAGTGTTATATCTCATTTACTGTTAAACGTTACTAAATAGCCATTTATTATCTGCATCTTTGAACTTGGTGCATTAAATTTTCATTTCTATATGCAATACACACACACACACACATATATATATATATATATATTTGTTTGTGTGTGTACAAATGTATATATTAGTAAAAAGTGCTTATTATTATTGGGAGTTATTCGAACATGTATAATATAATTGGCTAATTTGTAAATTAGTTAAATTAATGTGAATCCAGACAACCAAAGAGAACATTTAATGTGGTCCGTCAAGCACGCTAATAACAGTCTATTTATAGCGATGCAGGCGCCAAGATTGCGTGATCTATTAAAGTTTGATTCTAAGATGTCTGTGAGGTTAATATGCTCTTTGAACCCCGACCGACTTTAACGAAATACGGTGCTTATATTTATTCATATCTGCTCTGAAATCGATATGAATATATATATATGCATACATTCGTACATACATATATAAAATTACAAGAAAAATCTAAGTACACCAAATTATTAAATTCAGCTGTTCAAATAAATTGAACAAAAAGTGATAATTAAACGTTTTTGTAAAATCTTATGTTGTTGGGGTGAAAAATCATTTGTGTGAAAGTGAATTAGTTACAGTGTCTAATGAATTGTGGGAAAAGTTAAATTTATTTAATTAAAATTGAAGAATCCATTTATATAATTAACATTTTTTTTAAAAAAAACCCTTTGGATTTGAATTGAAGGTTAATTATTCTATTAAGAATAAATCTTGTAACACAAAAAATGTAATAATTTACTAAAAGTTGAATTAGTCAGTCGATACACTCATACATACATGTATAAAATTATAAGAAAAATCTAATTGTACCAGATTATTAAATTCAGCTGTTCAAAAAAATTAAATAAAAATTGATAATTAAACATTTTTGTAAAATCTTATGTTGGTGGGATGAAAATTCATTTATATGGAAATGAATTAGTTACAGTGCCTAATGAATTCTGTGAAAAGTTAAATTTATTTAATTAAAATTGAAGAATTCATTTATGTAATTGACATTTTTTTAAAAAAAAAAACTTTGTATGGATTTGAATTGAGGGTTAATTACTCTCTTAAGAATGAATCTTTTAACACAAAAAATATAATAATTTATTAAAAGTTGAATTAATCAGTCAATACATTCATTCATACATACATATATAAAATTATAAGAAAAATCTAACTGCACCAAATTATGAAATTCAGCTTTTCAAAAAAACGTAACAAAAATTTATAATTAAACATTTTTGTAAAATCTTATGTTGTGGTGAAAATTCATTTATATGAAAGTAAATTAGTTATATTGCCTAATGAATTCTGTGAAAAATTAAATTTATTTAATTCCATTTATATAATTAACATTTTATTTTTTAAAAAAAAACCTTTTTATGGATTTGAATTAAAGATTAATTACTCTATTAAAAATTAGTCTTGTAATGCAAAACATGTAATAATTTATTAAAAATGGAATTAATCAGTCTCAGAGAATTAGTTGTGAATATTATTCAAAATTATGTGATCGAATTCCATTACAAATTTTATAAAAAATGGTCATCAACTTTTATATGAATGAATTCAATCCCTTTGACATCAGTAATCATCACTTCATGTTAATTTTTTACATTAATGTGCTCTTCTTCCGCTAAAAGCTTTATATCATATATTTTTATCATATGATAAAAATATAATAATAAATATATATAATAATAATATGTTTATTTAAAAATCTAATAGGAGGAGTTATAATTAATTTGAAAACTTTAATTGACAAAAATAACCATTTGAAAATATTAAAATGAACTTAAAAAAAATCAAAATGATATTTAGAAAATATTATCAAAGATGTATTATGAAAAAAAATCTTTACTAAAAAGTAAAACAAATATTAATAAAATATTTTTAATAATTTAAAAATGTTTTTAAAAAAAATAAATATAAATACTTTTTATAAACATTATATGTATGGGGAAAATATTCTGAAGTGTTGAAATAAGTGTTAATATTTTTAAAATATTTTATGATTGCATGTATTTATTCCAAGATCATTAAAATATAGACTAACGAAAAAATAGACAGTAAATAGTTAATTTGACATTTTTATAAAATCCAGTGGTTAGGTAGTGGTTTTATTGTCAAATGAAATATATATCAATAGATAAATAGAACCATCGTCTTTATATTAGATCTGTGAATAATTTCTTAATATAATTGATCTATTATTAATTATTCACTTCATCTATTGTCTAAAATGTATTTAAACCAGTTATATTATTTTTCCATTCAAGATATCAAATGTTTTCCCTTCACTCTAATCTGCGAAATAGGACACTTTATATATATATATATATATATATATATATATATATATATATATATATATATATATATATATATATATGTATGTATGTGTATTCAGAAGTATCTAATTTCGAGAACAAGGTTCTTTGTAACGGATTATTGTTTATATACTACGTGAGATATTCTGTCAAGCCGAGTTCTTTGCTAACGTTTGCTTTAATTGTGAGAACTGTGATGTACTTCTCTAATTATGAATTCACACGTGGCTGACACCGGCAAGAACAACTACTGCACGTCTGTCACAGAAATTAATTATATTTATGTATATAATGTTTCTGAGAAATAAAGAATGTCTATTCCTCAACTATGCATTAATAATAAAAATAGTATTCTGAACATTTTAATATTGAAATATGTATTCAGGCTATTCCGTTTCCATATTTATTATTTTTTACATTAACATAATCGTTTTTTAAATCAGTGATGCACAAATGTTTACCATAAAGTCTTTAGTATTTTTATGAGAAAAAATATTTTTTAAACTATTCTTTACTGATTTAATTTAAATATAAGTATTGATATTTTTATAAAAATCTACACTAGAGAAATTTTATATTTTTTTAAATAATTATTTGACATTTATTTAAAATATTTATTGATATTACTTAAATATTTAATTGTAAATTTTAAAAAATCATTAAGGTATGCCTGTATAATTGAGTCAATTTTACATTAATTATATTATAAACTTTCATTGTTCATGGAAGTTTTTACAAAAAAAAAGTAATGAAAAAGAATTCATGAATATTATTTATACTTGCTGTTGTTGTAAAATGTTTGCTTGTATCATTTTCACATCTTTCTGTTTTATCAAGTAATCTTCTTACAAATGTTTTGTATTATCCACTCTATAGAATCCATAAATCTTTCTTTGAACATTACTTTGGTTTCTCCTCGAAGCGAATAAGTCGTTACCCTTTTACTAAACATTTCTGTGGAAAAGAGAAACTGAAATGAATTTATTAAATATTTAAATTAGTAATATTAATTAAAACTTGTATTAATTAATTGTCTATTGTTATTTATTTTTTATATTTCATATAAAATGAAAGTAAAAATATTTATACACATAAACTGTGCCAATTTAACATCTTTATATATTACATGGTCATCTTCTCACAGGTATATTGCAGTATCGACCCTTTAGAATCCATAATCTACCCTCAACGGTTACTCTGGTTTCTCTTCAAAGCGAATAAATCTTTCGCCTTTTACTAAAGATTTCCGTGGAGAGGAACAACTCAAATGAGTTTATAATATTTTTTTAATGGCTTAAATGTTATGTTTAAGCCTATAATATTAATTTAAACATATTAGTGACCTTACGTTGATTTAGTGCTCATTGTTAATTATTTTTTACTCTACAATAATTTTCCAAAAAAAGGTAATTTCCTGATTTTTCCACTGGCAATTTATATTAGTATGGAAATTATTTACTTTTGTATATTTGAACATTTGTTTTTACATTTTAAATATTATTTTCTTTAAAAAAAATAAATAAAACAAGTCAACAATTAGTTGATCTAATTGTATTGGATACCAAAAAACAAATTAAAAATGATAAAGTAGAAACAATAATGTAAAATGAAAAAATAAATATTTATATATATATATATATATATATATATATATATATATATATATATACTTGTAATAATAAACATTTAATAATTTAATATTTTTACATGTCACATGGATATCCTCTCACAGGTATATTGCAGGAACAACCCGTTAGAATGTGTAATCTACCCTCAAGCATCACTCTGGTTTCTCTTCAAAGCGAATAAATCTTTCGCCTTTTACTAAAGATTTCCGTGGAGAGGAACAACTCAAATGAGTTTATAATAATTTTTCATTGGCTTGAATTAATATTCAAGCCTATAATATTAATTTAAACATATTTACCTACATTTACCCTTTTATTGTTTTTATATTAGTTACATCATTATCTCTTTGTATGATTATCTTTTTATAAGCAAATGATAAAATAAAATATTTTTAACTTGTTGAAGTCCTTCAGAATTGGTATGAATTTACTGTAATTTTATATTGGCCTAAATTTCCATTTTGGCCGATAATATTAATTTAAAAATATATTAATCTTTTATTTATTCGTTGCCGGTTGTTATTTAATTTTTATTTTATTCAAAATTGGTTTCTATTTTTTTCCATGAGTAACTAAAAATTTCTTTTTCAAATTTTATGACAATTCTTGTCATGTACATATAATATATAATAGTTAAATATTTTTTATAGGTATTTATATTTTTTTAAAAAAAATAATTTCATAATTTTTTCACTCACAATTTATATAAGGGAGTTACTATTTTTTTATATTTGTATATCCTTTTTATATTTTAAATATTGATCTTTGTTTAAAAAAAACTTACTATATTAGGTACTAAAACACAAATTAAAAATTATTTATGAAAATTAATAATGTGGCTTGTAGATTTTATAACATAGCATTCCTGATAATAATGGTATTACCATCGAATCCGCATCAGCCTATCATTGTTACAAATAATCAAAATGAACAAGTAATTATTGAACATTTTCTAATATCTTGTGGAATTAAAATGATAATTCATTTGCATGGAAAAAAATATGCAAAATTAAATTATAAATGTTTATACACATATCTGTAATTATAAACATATTTGTGCTAATTTAACATCTTAACATTTTACATGGTCATCCTCTCACAGGTATATTGCAGTATCGACCCTTTAGAATTTCCAATCTACCCCCGTCGTTACTCTGGTTTCTCTTCAAAACGAATAAATCTTTCGCCTTTTACTAAAGATTTCCGTGGAGAGGAACAACTCAAATGAGTTTATAATATTTTTTTAATGGCCTAAATGTTATGTTTAGGCCGATAATATTAATTTAAAAATAGTAGAAATATTCCGATTAATTTGTTACCATTTGTTATTTACTTACTGTTTTACTCACAATTGATTCCTGCTTTTTTTTCTGGCGAGTAAAATTAAAAATTTCTTTTTTAAATTTTCTGACAATCCCTTTTATATTAATTTTCTTCTATAAATAAATATGAATAATAAATATTTTTTACAAAAAATATTTATATTTTTCAAAAAAATTCTAATTACCTCATTTTCCAACGACAATTTACATATATATATATTTTCTATGGATAGTTAGTTCAGCATGTAATTATTTATTATTTTTTTATATGTTATTTTTCAACATGTGTTTTTATATTTTAAACACTATTTTCTTTAAAAAAAAAAATAAAAAAAGTCTCAATTAGTTTATCTAATTTATTGATACTAAAAAACAAATTAAAAAATTAGTATGAAACAATAATGTAAAAATGTAAAATAAAATATATATATGATATATATATATATATATATATCCGCATATATATATATATATATATATATATATATATATATATATATATAGTAATTATAAACATTTTCTAATTCTTGTATAATTTAATATGATAATTACAGTCACATGGAATCCAAAATCTCACAGGTATATTGCAGTATCGTTTATACCTGTAATTATAAGCATATTTGTGCTAATTTAAATCTACATGGTCATCCTCTCACAGGTAATTGCAGTATCACTCTGGTTTCTCTTCAAAGCGAATAAATCTTTCGCCTTTTACTAAAGATTTCCGTGGAGAGGAACAACTCAAATGAGTTTATAATATTTTTTTAATGGCCTAAATGTAATGTTTAGGCCGATAATATTAATTTAAACATAGTAGAAATATTCGATTAAATTGTTGCCATTTGTTATTTACTTTCTGTTTTACTCACAATTGATTCCTGGTTGTTTTTCTGGCGAGTAAAATTAAAAACTTCTTTTTAAATTTTCTGACAATCCCTTTTGTATTAATTTTCTTCTATAAATAAATATGAATAATATATATTTTTTACAAATAACATTTATATTTTTCAAAAAAATTCTAATTACCTCATTTTTCCAACGACAATTTACATTAATAGTAAAATTATTTTCTTGGATGTATTTCAGCATGTGTTTTTTTATATTTTAAACACTATTTCTTTTTTAAAAAAAGTAAAAAGAATCTAATTATTTTTTGAACTAATATTGGATACCGTAACTCAAATTAAAAATTATTTATGAAATAGAATTAATGTAAAATTATAGTATAAATATTTATATATATATATTAATTATAAACATGTGTCAATTTAACATTTTTATAATACCTACAGTAATCCTCTCACAGGTATATTGCAGTATCGACCCTTTAGCATCTTTAATCTACCCTCAAACTTCACTCTGGTTTCTCTTCAAAGCGAATAAATCTTTCGCCTTTTACTAAAGATTTCCGTGGAGAGGAACAACTCAAATGAGTTTATAATAATTTTTCATTGGCTTGAATTAATATTCAAGCCTATAATATTAATTTAAACATATTTACCTACATTTACCCTTTTATTGTTTTTATATTAGTTACATCATTATCTCTTTATATGATTATCTTTTTATAAGCAAATGATAAAATAAAATATTTTTAACTTGTTGAAGTCCTTCAGAATTGGTATGAATTTACTGTAATTTTATATTGGCCTAAATTTCCATTTTGGCCGATAATATTAATTTAAAAATATATTAATCTTTTATTTATTCGTTGCCGGTTGTTATTTAATTTTTATTTTATTCAAAATTGGTTTCTATTTTTCCCATGAGTAAATAAAAATTACTTTTTCAAATTTTATGACAATTCTTGTCATGTACATATAATATATAATAGTTAAATATTTTTATAGGTATTTATATTTTTTTAAAAAAAATAATTTCATAATTTTTTCACTCACAATTTATATAAGGGAGTTATTATTTTTTATATGTGTATATCCCTTTTATATTTTAAATATTGATCTTTGTTTAAAAAAAACTTACTATATTAGATACTAAAACACAAATTAAAAATTATTTATGAAAATTAATAATGTGGCTTGTAGATTTTATAACATAGCATTCCTGATAATAATGGTATTACCATCGAAATCCGCATCAGCCTATCATTGTTACAAACAATCAAAATGAACAAGTAATTATTGAACATTTTCTAATATCTTGTGGAATTAAAATGATAATTCATTTGCATGGAAAAAAGAATAATGCGAAATTAAATTATAAATGTTTATACACATACCTGTAATTATAAACATATTTGTGCTAATTTAACATCTCAATATTTTACATGGTCATCCTCTCACAGGTATATTGCAGTATCGACCCTTTAGAATCTCCAATCTACCCCCCATCGTTACTCTGGTTTCTCTTCAAAGCGAATAAATCTTTCGCCTTTTACTAAAGATTTCCGTGGAGAGGAACAACTCAAATGAGTTTATAACTATTTTTCCATGGCTTGAATTAATATTCAAGCCTATAATACTAATTTAAACATATTTTCATTTACCCTTTTATTATTCTTATATTAGTTAAATCATGTTTTTATATGATTATTTTTTTATAAGAAAATGATAAAGTAAAATTCTGATAACTTGTTGAAGTCATTGAAAATTTGTTAAAAAAAATCTATTGATGAGTAATTTTAAATAAATATTTATACATATTATTTCACCTTTCCAGAAAACACTATGAAATTTAAATGTAAAAAGTGCATCTTTTAATTAAAGATATATTTGTTTGCATCATTTTAATATCTTCTATAGGTGTATCCCTTCCCAAACTTATATGATGCAGAAGTGTTTAACCCGTTAAACCCGTAATTTAATATCAAATATTACTCTGTTTTTCCTCAGAGTGAATAGATTTTTACCTTTTTTAAAGATTTTTATTTTAAATGAATTTATAATAATTTTTCATAGGCTTAGATGTGTTCAAGCCGATGATATTAATTAAAATATATTCCTTTTTTGACTTCTTTGTCTCGTATATGAATTTAAAATTTTGCATTGAATTTACTAACTAGTTTCTTGATATTTTATTATAGTATTAATTAATTTATATCCAGTATTTCAAAGTTTCAAAGTTTACAAATTTCAAAGTTTCTAAAACATTCAATTAAATCAGCCCATAAGAAATTATCAGTATTTACTCAAAATCACAGAACATTAGATTATATTTTTTCGAAAATTGAGATTCGCGTCATACAATAAATGGAAATAAACACAATTGATACAAAAACATAAATTGTCTTTTTCATAAAATTATTATATGTTTACATTATATTGACATTTAACGATAAAATCATCCGTTGCAAAGTATCAGAAACGTATGTTTATATTCGAGAAACGAAGGTCATTGATGTTTTTGTCTGCCATCAGTATTAACTAAAAACCAGAAAAAGAACTGTTTGCTGATATAAATTACGTCATGAAATTGTTAACGTGTGATGTGTCCATGACCTTAAAGGTTGCGTTCAAACCTTTTGATTAGATTGTTATTAATCGTAAATTTCATCATAATTACATTCTTAAAAATAGTGATAAAACACTCGAAACATTTATGCTGATTTAAACTTATCTTAATTCAAACTGTGTTCATTTTTAATTACATTTTATAATTTTTTTCTGACATTTGTAATTAAATAATTATATATTAAATACTTCTTACTTACCTCCTTAGATATATTATTAATCTTTAGTCAGTTGGAATAAATATTTCTGTATAAATATTTTTTATCATGTTTTATAAAATTTTTAAATTATATATAATTAAATAGTTCAATATATATATATATATATATATATATATATATATATATATATATATATATTAGTAAATGAAATAAATTAGTAAATACTTTCTCGGATGTAAATACTTTATTAGTTGTCAAAAGATGAAATGTGGGCTAATGAGCAACAATAATTAAAAAAGTGTAACGACAGTTTTAACATAAATATTATCTAGCATGTTGTACATAGTAAAGAAATATGTGTGGATTTTTTGTGCAAATTTTTTGTAAATGTTTTTATAATCTCAATGAAGATTTGTTTCTTAGATTAATATTTATAGGACTTTTATATATATATATATATATATAAATATATATATATATATATATATATATATATATATATATGTATGAAACCCTCTGCAAAATTTCACTGTTAGAGAATAACACGGTTAGAGAATTAGGGAAACTTCCGCATTACACAGAAAGTGATAGAGATATTCAAGTATAAGTGTGATCATTGAAATAAATCAATACATTTCATTTAAGGTAACAGATGTGATATATCAAAAAAGTGTGAGGAAAGCTTCCATTGCAAGTTATTAAAAATGTGAATTCGTGGGAAGATATTTTAAAGATATTTGCAAAGTTGTTCGTAATTTTAAAATGTTTGGTTATTATTTTATTCGATATGATAATTAAATGTAAGCCGGATATTAATATATATACATACGAGTATGTATTGAACGCTTTATTAAGTATATGTTAAAAATCTTTGTTTTCTAAAGATATTTAAGATTTGATAAAGCAAGATCGATTGTATGATAATAAATTATATTCGAAAAATTAATCGAAAGTTTAATACAAAATACTTTTAGTGCAAACATAATACAATACAGTATCTGTTTTTACGGATATTGAACAAAAATAAAAATGACCAAATGTAAATAACATTTTAAAAAAAGTACAAAAAAAACGTATAGCATTTAATCGAATGACATAATTAACATGGAATCAGACGTTGGTTGTTGTTAAATAAAAAGCGAAACAATGTGAGTCAATACGTTTTGTGTATAATTTATACCACTGTGGAATACAACAATACTGGAAAAAATAACTAATGTTGATCGCGCGCACATAAACACAATTCATCCTTGAGAACAGTTTATTTGCCGAGAAGGAAATGTCAGCAATGTAATATAAATCTCGTTAAACGTCTATTCAATTGCGCATTATAAGATTTCGCACGGACAAATAATTATAAATAAAAATCACGGAACGAGATTCGAGATAAATGGTATTTTTTAAAAAGATAAATAGTGGTTTAAAAATAATACTGTTCATTTTAATTTTATTGCTCAGTGCAGAAACGTCGTTTTTATTACGTCTGCATTTATAACATTCGCACACATCATACAGATTTGTGTATAAGTGTACATATGTATATGATATTTCTTTCTAAGATTTTTTTAATTACTACATAATATATTTTTTTTAATTTTTCGATTTTTCCTGCATTTTTACAACATCGATTTTTATTTAATTTTCATATTATAGACATTGACATATCCCAATTTCTTTTCTTTTTTTATTGTTTTTTCTTTCATAGATAGATTTTTTAATACAGCACCTTAATTTTTGTCCTAAATCAAAAATAAATAAATTAAGACTTATCATTTTCAATCCAGTAAAATTCAATTAAGAACTAATGGTCAAATTACTATCAACCAGGATAACAAAATCTGCTTTATTTTTTTATATTATATCAATGTACAAGGAACTTATAAATTCTTATACCTCATATTCATAATTCCAAAAGCATAAAAACTCCAGAATTTTTTTATCATTTGACCTTCGATGCCTATTGTTCACAAAATCCGATGTGGAGTATTTTTGTACTACAGTTTTTCATTAAATACGAGGATTTAAAATATAACTAATAGAATCATGGGATACGAAAATACCCCATGTCAGGCGACCTGAGTTAAGTTCATTCCTCGAAATCAGTTTTCTTTTACTTATACCGAATTTTATTTTATCATTAGTCAATGATTTTTTACGTACCATCAATATTTTTCAAAATAAATGAAAATTTGTATAAATAAAATTTCCAACACAAGTTTATAATCAATTTAGAACACGTGTTAATCCAATCATAATTATTATTTAGTTATTTTGAATAAAAAAAACATATAACATAATTAGACAAGTAATTTTGTAATTAAAAATAAATATATATCACGTATAAATAGAAAGTGTTAATGATAATAAATGTAATTTAATTTATTTTAATTATTAAATATATATTTAAAAATTATATATATATATATATATATATATATATATATATATATATATATATATATGACAATTTAAAATTTAATTAACATATTAATAAATTATATATCATTATAAAATATTAATTACTTGAAAAAATAATATTTTAATTATAATTTCAAGAGGATTAAAGTAAAAAAACATTTTTATTTCGGTACATCAAGAGAAAATATTAATTATTTTAAATAATTTATTATAAGTGATATTAAATATTTATTAAATATTTTTTTCAATATTAGTTAAAATAAAAAATCAAAATTTATTTGATTTCTCTCTTTCCCAATTTGTATTTCTTTAAATATCTCTGCAGTACAACTTAATTATATGTTTAGAAAAGAAAAAAATGTTTTCGATTACATTTTATGTTATGACCCTACCAGCATATCAGGATAAAAACTCCGACCGAATTCAATGTATTGTGTGCACCTGTACTGAATACCCTTGTCTAGTATTAACGTTCTTAATGTTTCTTTTGCAATGTGCTGTTAGAGAAAGGTCTCGAGTTATGGCCAGCAGGTATATACATAAACCACTATTCAAAATGATCCCTCTGTGTAATAAATAATGATTATACACAGTGGTGTACGTTGTCTAGTTCAATTCCTAAGGCTCAGTCGTTGTTATAATATTTTGCATAATTTATTTATACGAGTTTTGAACATTAACAGGTCTTACAACGAATCAATTGTAATTATTCGAGCACTTATTATTATAGGCAGTAAATAAAATAAAATATTTAATTTACTCTTGTGCATAAATATAATAATAAAACTCTATCCAAGATGAAATTAATAATAACTTCTTACAGATTCAACTGCACCAGTCACTTATTATTAATGACGTTTATAAGTTATGTATATGTATATATATATATATATATATATATATATATATATTTATATATATATAAATAATGATTGAATAAAACGTATCGTTAAAAAATTATATAAATTATTTTAATTAAATACCTAGAGTTTATTTGTGCCAAAGCTATTTGTGTAAATTAATATCATCTTTGATAAATAAATAAAATAATAAAAACATTTTATGATGTACTAGGTATTTATATATATATATATATATATATATATATATATATATATATTATTTTTTGTAACGCACCTGTAAGCATTAAGCAGGTGTGCATAATAAAAATGTATTAAATTAAATACTTTCTTACTTCCTTTTATATTCCTGAATATCATATAATTTCAAATAATTAATAATTCTGGCTTGCATTTTCATTATCTATAAGAATATTTTCTGTTTAATATTTATTAATTTGGAAATTTTGTATGTAAGATAATATTTTGATTTATTTATTGTAGTGGGTATTTAATTTTTCCTCTTCCCATTACGAAATCATGCCAAATTACAAGATATCATAGAAGTGTTCAGTAATCTATTTTTTTTAAGACACATTTTTAATAACCATTCTGTTTTCAAAATAAAACAAGATTTCTTTGTGAAAACATAAAGTAACTGCAATGTTGAACCAGTTGTCATTTTTACACCCCAATTTTTTATTTAAAAATTCAATAATAAAGATACGTTCAAGAAATTAATAATATATTTGAATTATTTTTTCAAATTATCTTTTAAATGATTATTTAGTTTCGTACATTTAATAAACATAATTTTTAGACAAATATTAAATATTTTTTCATGATTATTAAAACTTCTTTTTAATTACATGCAAAAGTATTTTTTTTGTAAAATTTAAAAATACTATAATTTTTGGAACTGTGGCGAATTCACTTTAACACAAATGAATGAAGTGGTGTTGGAGGTAAAAATTCATTTGTGTTACTATAATTTTGTTACACATATAACTTAGATTTTTTTTTTTAAAAAAGTTAGTAATAATTTTGTAACCTACATCAAGAAAAATAACAGTCAAAATCTTATTTTATCAATTTCAGGCACTTTGTATAATATGCTTTTATTACATATCATTTAAATACATCACTGTGTTCCTCGACTATCATTAATTTAATTAAATATTGTACATTTCAGGGAAATGGCTTTTGAAATCAATTACAGTTACTAAACTATATGTGAAATTTCCGCAGTGAATCTGCATTATGTATATGTACATATATACATTATTTTATGCTATCAATGTAATGTAATATATAGATAATAAGATTTTACATGGACGTGCCAAACTCGTGTCATACATTATATTCGAAACAATAAGTTGATTCGATATGTAAGTGACATCAGCGTTTCAAATGTACCGTGAAAATAAAAACATATAATTGTATATACTTTACTGTGACATCATCACAAAAGAACATTTTAAAATTACATTTTATGAATGTGCACATCTAAATAGTTTTTTCAGGACATTAATTCATAAATTCAAGCCAGACCTGTTCAACCCTTTAATATATATATATATATATATATATATATATATATATATATATATATATATATATATATATATTTTGAACCATTTTATTAAAAATTAATATTAATGTAATTTGTTCTCTCTGAAAAATGTGTGTATAATTATTTATGTATTTTTTTTATAAGGATTCTAAAATAATTTATTTGAATTTTACCATGTATGATGTAACTTAATTACATTTTATATTTAATGTTTAGAATCCATTAAATATCTTTTTAATAAATTGTTATATCCGTGTACACGGTTTTTAATTAATTAACTAAGTAACTAATGTGTTTACTTATATCTTTTTTTCTTTCAGGTAAGTCCAACTGTACTATAACTATGTTTATTCATTCAATACTGGTAAGAATATATAAATATTATTATTGGATTCCATAGTTAATTTTCCAGAAAATTACACTTTTTTAATTGAATTCAATATTTAAATTTAATAATAATTATGTTCATTTAAAATTTAATTATTTTTAATAGGAAGCATTTTTTTGTTTTAATTTTAACTGTCATTTATTATGTAATTAAATGTCATTTCGTAATGATTTTTTTCAAGTTCACATTTTATCTTAATGTATTTCAGTTATTTAAATTAACAAGATTTTTGATTTTATTTTTAACCTTGGTATATTTTAAAATCGTAAATTAGAAATAGTATTAACGTTTTTAATTTAACTAAAAATGTTATAAAAATTAGTAATTTAACTTCAATAAAAATATTTAAAAGAAGCTTATGTATTATACTAGAAGTTCAATTAAATATTTATATATTTATATTAACAGTAATAGCCTCTTTCTATTCACTATTGGACGAAAGCTTCTCCTAAAATTTCTACTTCAACCAATTCAATACTTTTTTTCTAGTCCATTTTGACGAATTTTCTAATATCTCTGTCTCTTCTTGGACCTTTTTATATATCTAGATTCTCAATTAATAATTTCTCTCATCCATCGATGATTTTTTCTTTTTGCTATGTGATCGGTTCATTTCCATTTTAAACTTTTCACTTTTTCTGTTATAACGTAATTTTTGTTTTATTTGAGACCCACTCGGTTCTCTTTCAATTTTCACGTATTTTTTCAGCATGCATCTTTTTATGTTTATTTGTATATATATATATATATATATATATATATATATATATATATATATATATATAAAATCAATGATAAATTATTAAAATTCCAATAACTATACAATTGGTTCACTGAACTGTCTAAATTTGAATCACCCTCTTATATACTATTCATCATCAATATTTCTACATACAAAAACCTCCTTTCTTTTCTCCAAATCTTTCTACTTGAAGAAATTTTAGCTCCCGTTTTCAGTATCTCTATAAAATGTATACTTTCAGTCTTAATCTCTCGTTAGATCAAGTTTCTATAGGGTCATCCAAATGTGACGCGTAGATTTGTGTTTTATTGAAAAGAAACATGTGTATAGGGAAGCATGTGTAGTTTATTTTGTTTCTTTTTAATAAAACACAAATCTAGACGTCACATTTGGATGACCCTATATATGAATATTTTTTCCAAATGCCCATTATGAAGCATTTTTCGCAACACATATTAACAACTCAACTGCAACCAATTACGAATTAATGAGGATTGAAAGACTGAAGAAGACCCTCTTTAACATCCAGTAAAAAAGTTGACAACCGGTTTACGTAAATTTGTATAATCCAAGTTTAGTTCACTTCTGTATTAAAGTATATTAAATTTATACATATTGAGGAAAATCAACATATTCTTTCCGTAAATAATCCAGTATCAATTAGTTTTTTCCGAAATTCTTTTTCATATATTTATTCATATAATAAAAGTTTATTATTATAATATTTTATCCTTAAGACTGGTATGTACTGTTTATTGCGTTTTGAATTTGAAACTTGTGTATTCTTCAAAAATTTGTTGTCCATGAATTAATTGTAAAACTACAACTTTTTTTTCGGTTATACTACCTTGTATCTTCTTCGTCTAACTAACAGCAGGATCTAATTTATAAAAATATTTAATTAAAAAAGGATATATAAAAATTAAATTAAATTTTTGCACAAAAAAATAAGTATTTTATCACATAATATTTGTAATTAAACGTTTATTAAAGAATTCAGTACATTTTTTCACTAAAACTTCGTATTATTAAACCAGTCAGTATGAAACGAATTATTGATTAATATTGAGTTTCATTGTTCTCGAGTTCCACAAATATAAATTGTTTAGATAATTTTAACTCGGTTTGTTTTATCCCATTCGCCAAATCTATACTATATATAT
This sequence comes from Neoneuromus ignobilis, assembly GCA_029203775.1. NCBI lineage: Eukaryota > Metazoa > Arthropoda > Insecta > Megaloptera > Corydalidae > Neoneuromus > Neoneuromus ignobilis. The sequence goes on along the minus strand of CP092090.1, from coordinate 8,205,901 downwards.
ATATATATATATATATATATATATATATATATATATATATATATATATATATATATAACTTTAATCCATTGTCTTCTAAAATATTGACATGGCATTATTGTTCTATATACATGCAATGAATAGTAATTTGATTAGTGAAAATAAATATAATACTCACTCTGCATATTGAGAGCAATAGCTAACAAACACCCATCAGCTGTTTAACGCCCACTTTCGTCTTTTATATCTCTCTCTAATGCATCTGTCTATTGATTTTATCTTCTGTTATCAACTGACTAAATCAGGGGTGGCTTAAGTGAGACTGAAAGTTTATATATACATTTATATATTACATCCTTCAGTCTCATTTGGGACATTCTATATTAATGTTTGAAATTTTATATTTATATATATATATATATATATATATATATATATATATATATATATATATATATAAGTGTCTGTATTTCTGTGCACGTGCGAGACATATAACAGACAAAGAAATAAGACAGGATCGATGTATGGTCCGTTTCTGAGAATCCTTATACCCATGCATGTCGGTACCGGAATCAGTGAACAAAAGATTATACGTTCTGTAGTATTCACTACAGAACAGTTGCAGAAATATTTCTCGTCCGGCAGACGCGGAGTATAATGTTTTTTAATAGGGTGTGTGCTGCTTTTTTATCTATTTTTATTAAAGAAATAAATAGTCATTTAATGGAGATTTATGTGCAACGAAATTAAACGACGGTTATCTTTACGACTGATAACAACGCGATTGGTGTTAAAAATAGGGCGAACTTGTTTAAACACGCAAATGTTATTATCTGTTCATTTTTATTTATTTTTTTTGTAATCGAGGTTACTAGGGTTTGGTGTGGTTATTTGTTTGTTGTCTTCTTATTTAGTAGTATTAATAATTTTTCATTGAATCGAGTATAATGTGATTCTATATAAAGGAAATGATTTGTATATGTATATATATAATTTTTATATTTTATTGGTTTTCACACCCTCATTTATTGACCAAAAATACCAAAAACGCAAACTTTATTACATCAATATGAATTGTCTGAAATAAACTTTGATTTCATAAAATAGCAAATTATCTCAAATAAATATGTATTATTGTGTAAAATTCAACATAAAATAAACTAATTAAACTGCAATAAAAATATTCATAATGTATTTGTTAACTCTTACTTTTTTAATGTCATTGATTGATATTATTTTCATATTAGTTCATTTATCATTATTTCGATAAAAAATTGTAAAATTCAATTCATTTATTTTTGATAATGGAATTTAATTCAATTATATTTTAAATTCAGTTATTATCATGCAGATGACAAGATCATTGAAATGATGAGATTCAACGAATCAAATGATCAATAAGCGATTATTAAACATTTATAAGTGTTTATTAATATTTAAAGGTATTTTGTAGTTTTTATAAATTATGTGATTACAGCAAATGAGATTAAGATTAAGTGATGAAAAACAATTCGTCCGCGCGACAGGAAGACGTGGATCATGGAAGATGAGGTATGGCAGGAATTGGGTCAAATATTTTATTATTTTTTGATAATATATATATAATATTAATACAGCAAAGTTCGTAATACAGATTCCAATAAAAAACAATTTTTATTTAATAACGTGATCCAATTTTTGCGAATACTTTGAAGAAATTTATAAACACATATTTATAAATAGAAGGGTTGGTTGAATTAAGAATCTACGAATTTACTACAATTTATACTTATTATTTGAATAAACATAAAGCGAAATTCAATCTACACAACTAAAAAAAATAAAAACAAAGTAAATATTTATCACAACTAAATAGAAAAAGTGATTGCTACAGAAATTTTAAATAATGCTTTATTTATCTAAAAAGGCTATCTAAACATATAAAATAAGCCAAATTAGGTAATATAAAATCATTATTAGCCCCTTTTTATCCGAAGGTTAAAGGCCTCTCATATTTTTTTTACCACTAGTGATCCATGGCTTGGTCTTTCATTTTATTCTGACTAATATATAAATTTTATCCACGAGTCTCCTCTTATTATTATCTACATTTGGTGATCTAATCAATGATTTCTTTTATTCAAACAATTTCTCTTCTTACTATATGACTTCCTCATTTTCGTTTTAAACTTGCCACTCTTGCTATCATTTGTAAATACAAAAAAAAACAAACTAAAAATAAGGTTGTATCTGCGAGTGTGATCTAAGCTTGGTTATAAAATTTGATACCACGTTTTTCTATTCGTGAATAAAACGTTTGAAGAAATTATAGGGTCATCCAAATGTGACGCCTAGATTGGTGTTTTATTAAAAAGAAACTATACACATGTTTCTTTTTAATAAAACATACATTTGGATGGTCCTATATTTCCAAACAAATAACATGAATTTAAATAGATAATCTCTAAACAATAATAAGCATATAAATTAGGTTCCTAAACGAGTATACAATTTTAGATTTGTTGCATATACGAAACCTTTAGACTGTTGTGTTGAAAATAAAATAAGCGTGTTTATTTATACACAACGCGGCCGCCCCGATGACACGATGTGTTGCCCCCGCTCGTGTGTATGTGTGTGTGTAACAGAGTGCATAGACCGACAACCAGTCTCTGTATCTATGTGTTGTTGCACGAAAAGCAACAGCCAGTCACCAGCTGACTAGCGAAGAGTCGAGCAGGTTTTATGTCTCTTTGTAATTCGACGTGAACGGAACGTGTAAAAAGCAGTGAAATGAGAAAAAACTCGATCGTGTAATTCAAAAATGTGTGCTTTTTTAAAATAAGACCGAGCAGTGGTTCGTTTACGACGATATTGTGAACAGTCGATGCTGAATTCGTGTAGTGGCAGGCAGAAAACTCGAAACACATTGTGTATACTAAATATAAAATCAATGCTCAGACAGTGAAACACATATATAAATCTTTAATATTATTGTTTGCATTAATTAAGAGTGTTTTGTTGTTAGTCGAATATATGGTATCATAAATTATATCAAGTTTTTTTCTGTCCTTGCTCTTTATAAACGCACATGTTTTTCCATAGCTTTGTTTTCCTATTTACATATATATATATATATATATATATATACATATATATATATATATATATATATATACATACATATAAACATAAACATATATTAAGTAATTACTTTTTATTTACATCTGAAAATATCACTGATACATAACGGATATTTTGAATTTTTATGATTTATTCAATTTCTGAATGTTTAATCTAAAATTGATACATAAATGTGAAATTCCAAAAAGTATTCATTTAATATAGTAAACAATTCAGACTTGTCTTTGAATACGTATATAAAATAATAAATTTATATAGAGATGTTTTTTTAAGCATGGTAGAATTTTAAATTGAATCCCTATCGAAAGCTCTATTTAACCTAAAAACATTGTTTATATATATTTATATAAATACATGTGTTGTAAATGTATAAAAGTGTTTTTTATGTTAGATAGAACTTTTGAAAAGTATTCAATTTAAAGTTCTATCACGCTTAAAAAAACATTACAATACAAAAAAATTCTTAAACAGATACATTTTCAAACTTTACCATTATTTTATATATAAGGAAATTATAAATTAGTTATTTGTTAAGAAATGCAATGTTGTTATTCTTTTTCCATTGTCTACTATTGTTTACACTATTAGTGTCACTATTGTTGTCTACACGAAACAAGAGCATGTAAATAAATCAGACGATGGTACTCTTTAACAAGACAAAAAGCTTTGTTATTTTTTTATAATGAAATACCAATTTAAAATTTTTTTTAAAAAAAACAGAATTGTTTTAAAGTGATATCCATTCGAATATGTGAAGTGAGATTTTATTATTTCGAGTTTAATAATTCAAAATCATCATTTTTAGTTTTTGTTAAGCTATTTATAAGTTTTCAGCCTGTCAATTCAGGCTTTATTTAGATTCTTCTAGTTTGAACGACTTATGTACAAATTACTAATAAAAATTTTAATTTCCTTATTCCTACAGGTCATCGGCCTTTTCCTTGACCTCTGAAATATATATATATATATATATATATATATATATATATATATATATATATATATATATATATATATAGATAGAGAGAGAGAGAGAGAGAAAGAGAACGTGATAATTTAGTTATTTCATTTTCATATATGAAAAATATTAAAATAAAAAATTCTAAGTAAAAGTTAGAATTATTGAATTTTTTGTTATGAGAAAAAGAATGATTATCTGTTATATTATCTACATATATATATATATATATATATATATATATATATATATATATATATATATATATATATATATATACATATATAGTGTTATCCAAATGTGACGCCTAGATTTGTGTTTTATTAAAAATAAAAATGTATATAGGGTGGGGTGTATAGGGAAACATGTGTAGAGTTTCTTTTATTTTCTTTTAATAAAACATAAACTATACCTCATTTGTATGACCCCCCTCTCCCCCATCACTCTTTCTCTTTGTATATAAATATATAAACAAACTAATCTCTTATCAAAAGATTTTTTGAGTGTCATGACACAGAGTATTTTCCAGAAAAGATTTATTAATAAATTTATTGTGGATATTGTTTGTTTTTTTTTTAATTACTGAATCTTTCTAATTATCATTTTTATTAATAAGATAAACATATTTAAAATGATAAATATACTTGGCATTGTACAATATTTATATTTCAAATCGAATAGCAATCAAGCTAAATTTTTTCGAATTCGATTTCGTATTGTAATCTTTTTTTCATACACACACACACACACACTCACATATGTATATATATATATATATATATATAAATAAACTAATAATTTTTTTGAAATCAACTTGATTTTGGAAACAAATTATTCTAATAGATACTTTTTTTTACTAAGTTTTATTAGCTTGTAATTAATAACGAATAATTAAAGTGCTTTAATTTTGCAAGTAATTAGAGGTGTATGCGTTATATATATATATATATATTTATATATATATATGTAATTAGTTAAATATTTTGAATGAAATAATAAAACATCTCCAGTATATCAAATGTACTCTTCGTTTTTCATTACTTCATACAATGAGAGAAATGAATATCTTATATCTTGGTTATTGATTTTAATTACTTGTCTTAACTACCAAATTTGAACTCTTCTGTAATTATTTTTAGATTAAAAAAATGTACAGTTTATAAAAAATAATATAAATGAATAAAGCGGCAAAAAACTCATTAGATTTTATTTCTTGAATACATATAACGGTTTTAATATGAAATTGAGCTGTCAAATCAGTGAAGTGAACAAAAATGTCGAAAAAAAAATTAAAATCTATATATTGCGATAGACAAGTTACCGTTATAACAGTGGAATATGGTTTTTGATGAAATTATTTTGTTTTTCTCCCACGAATATTGAAATTTATTTTATCTCAATGTTTGTAACGATTATTTATCTTAAAAAATACTTATATTGGATTGTGTTTGTACTTGCGACGAAATTCAAAAAAATGCTTTTTTTAAAAAAATAATATGTATATTTTTAATTGTGTAATATACACGAACATATATATATATATATATATATATATATATATATATATATGTATGTATGTATGTATATATTCATATACACACATTTATTACTTTTTATTTTTGGGATTATTAAATTTAAGTGCATCTTTTGTTATAGTATTTTTTATATATAAGAAATTTAAAATTGTATACAATTATAAACTAAGAAAAAAACAAAGGGAAATATTTTAAATATTTGTAGAAAAAAGAAGTGTTAGTAACATTAAAACGTTTACAAAGAATTAAACTACATCACGTTTGGTTTTATATTTTCTTTTTGTAATAATTAAAAGCAATTATGTTATTGAACATTGACTTGAACGTCTATCAGTATTAAACATCATTAATCATATGTGCAGTTGAGTGATTTGTTTGTAACAGATTTTTTATTTTTCTACATTGAAATAAATTTATTATTGATAGATTCATTGTATGAACGTTATTCTAATTTTTCTAATAAAAATAATAATATTAACAGCTCTGATGTTTTATATTTTTCATATATATTCTTTTGTATAATATGATTCAAAATTGTTTTGAACGGCGTATATTTAACAGAATTTGAAAAATCTTAATATAAACAATTAAAAATAATTTTGTGATTCAAGTATAAAAATCTATATAAATATTTAGGACGTGTAATTATAGTTTTGCAAATATATAAACTACAAGCTTGACTGTATGTTTTATTAATATCACATTTAATTTCCTGTACAAATATCTCATTCAGTTATAAACAACGCGCACATTTTTTAATAAAACACGCGGTTTTTAAATATTTGACGTCGTTCTGTTGGCACAATTCATAATCTTTGAAAATTTCAATTGTTCTAGCGTGTTATCTTTTCACACATTAAATTTTGGCACATGTTACATGTAAATATATACATACATATATTTACATACAAATATACATATATATATATATATATATATATATATATATATATATATATATATATATATATATATATATATATATATATTAAACAGGTTTATAAATACGAATGAAAAATATAATTTCACACAATCTCTCCTTGTTAATAGAATGTGTAGATGTGAATTAAAAATATACTTGTTCAAGATGTTGGGAATGACTGTTTCACTTAATAACGCAAATATTTTTTTAGGTTAGATAGAACTTTCAATAGGGATTCAATATAAAATTCTATAATGCTTAATAAAACAAATCTATTTCTCTCACTCTCTCTCTCTTTATATATATATATATATATATATATATATATATATATATATATATATATATATATAAACTTACTCATTAGTTTATTATAGCATATAGAACAGAGGAAGTTCTGCAATCATATTTTATCTTCATTTGTGTAATTAATTCTGCAACGAATCATTTTATAACAATTTCATGTGTCAGTGTGTGTGTATGTACGTATATATGTATGTATGTATGAATTCAACTCCTGCTGTTGTTTTTTATATATTTAATTATAATATTCATATTTTTATTATATAGGTGGTATAAATAAAACTGGAGAGTAGTAAAGAATATTAAATGTATGTCTAAATCCCCTCATTCTCATTTGAACCACCCTGTATGTAGAGTATCTAAACTATAAAGTATAACATATTTTTTTAATGTACACTCTATCTCTTTATATTATTCAAAGTAAACCAATTACATTCATTGAATTTATTATTAGATATTTTTATTCTAATTATTTATTACATTAATATTGTTGTTATTTACAATTTCCATTTCATTAGATAAAAACGAAAGTGTACGTTATTTTTCTTTAATGTTTATGAGAAATACATTCATGAATATATTTTCTTTCCAATCATTAAAATTTCATGTCTTATTTGCTTACGAATCCCGTTCTTATTATAATTCTTGCACGATTACGCCTGTGGGACACTTTCAAGCGAAAAGAATCCCAATAGAGCGATCGCACAAAAGTTTTTAATAACAGTCGTAAATTTTATCATTGAAATTATATTTCATGTCTTATATCCGCATTTATTTCTGTTTCAGTCATAAATACACGCACACTTACAAATATACACACAATGTTGTAAATAAAGATCATTTTATTTAGAAAACTTTTTCTAATACAGATAAATAATTTTTTACTAACAAAATTTTGGCAAACGACTTACACAAGTTCATGACTTGAAAAAACTTGTATAAACAAATCTAAAACTCTGTTAAATAAATTTCACATTTTTTTTTGTTTAGAAAATCATATTAAAATTTATAGTTAATATGGAATAAAAATGTTTTATGATTTTATTTGTAATCATTTAAACTAATATACGACAGCATAGTTTAATGTCAAAGTTAATCACCAAGTCTATCGAAATATAATATATGGTCAACAAAAGACAACACAAAGAATGACTACAAGGTCTTAATTACTGAAAAGTTAAATACAGCATATAAATGAACAACTTCTCTGATATATGTTTTTTTTAAAAAATTTATAAGTATGCATGTGATTTAAATAATATTTTACTATTTATATTTGTTTATAAAGAAATATTTTAATTACACAAATATAAAAATATATACTGTGTATACTGATTAAATGGTTTATTAGAAAGTAAAATATATTCATTTTTATAATATTTATAAAAAAACTGTGCGTTTATTAAAATTGTATATGAATAATTTGTATTCAACTTAAATTATCAATATTTGATAAGAAGTTTTATTCGTATACATAAATATGTTATAAAATAACCTTTAGAATATGTAATATATATTATAGGTCATCGAACTTTGCTGGAACTTAAGCGTAATGTATCTTCATTAAAAAAATAATACATGAGCCAGGTGTTATGTTCTTAATTCACTATCCGTTGGAATAGTTTTTTTTTAAAAAAAATAATAATGTGATATAGAGACAGCCGGGTGTTGAAGAATTGCGTGAATTTTGGCTCGAATATTGAATGTACGTGGTTTCGTAAAAGAATAAAAAATTGTTGGAGTGTGTTCCCGTTGTTGTTTTTGGCACTAGTGTATGAAAATAACAATACGTTCGAATTATATTTCGTAGAAAAAAGTGTTCACTAAGTTAGAAACAGTTCATTTACGAAAAAAGTGTTTCAAATGTATGTTGTACGTACGTACATTGCGGTTTTATCGTTTCTCTACACACATAAAATATTTTTTGTACTGAAGTGTACTTGAACTGCTTGTGTCATGATGGAACCAATGGAAGTGATAACCAGGGAAATACAGTAAGTTAGATTCAATAAATATATAATGTATTTTATGTTTTTACATTTGATGTATATAAATTTGAAGAAATAATACAGGTTTTGTAAAAATTACAATTGCATATTTTGAAAATATATTTTTTATGTATTTTAGACAATAATTATATATTATATATATGTAATGACAATTTAAGTTTCTGTCTTTATCAGCAATATAAAAATTGAAATATGGAGTGTTTTTTAAGCGTCATAGAACTTTAAATTGAATCCCTATCGAAAGTTTTATCTAACTTAAAAAACACCTAAAATTTTATTTCTTAATTAGAAAACAGTATTTCCACATTATTTAGTTTTTTTTAACAAAATCAGTATTTTATATAATTTGAAGTCATTGATATTTTTAAATTTATGAACAAAAATCAAATAAAAGGTAGTTAGCGCTTATCAATGAATAATACAAAAATTATTTAAAAAAATAATGTTGCTGAATCGAGGTCTTAACATAAATTTCCTTGAAGAAATTTAATATATTTTAAAACATTTGTTAAAAATCCATTAATCACTTTTTATAATTTATAAAGTTAGAATACTACATTTTTTCGGAATCAAATATTTTACTAGATTTACTTTTCATTGATACAAAAAGATTCAATCATTTAAAAAATCGATAAAGTTTTTGTTTGGTCTTATCGTAAAGGTCACTCTTAATATATAGAGTGAAGGAATATCCACTTATTTTAATTACATATATTAAAGTACCCTCATAAACTTGACGATTTTATAAAAGAATTTAGACGAGTACTTTACAACAACGTATTCGTTTGGTATCGCAGCTAATTTACTTTTACATAAATAAATCAGTGTCTTTGTTAACAACACAGGATTTTATAAAAGTGTTCAGTAATCATTTATTGTTAACTTTATTCGCAGATATGTATTTTGGTGGCTATGCTATCATCATCAAAGCATTGTATTATTATAAGGTATCACACTAATAGTATATAATAATTTAAAAAAAATAATAATAAATAGCAATAATCTATCTAGGAATTATAAGTGTCGTGGTGAAGGTTCCAATTTTAGATATATTTTTACTTATTAAATAGTACACTTTTTAAATTCGATTTAAAAAAAAAATTGAAATGAAAAATGTTGATGAAAATTCCTATAAAAGATTAATTTTATTGTTTTGTAATTTAATATTTAGGAAATAGATTCAATACTTATGAACATATTTACATACTTGAAGATCATTAGACACATTTTCTATCTGAGGTTTTATCTAACCAAAAAAGACACCTTTATATACATACAAGTGTGTGTGTAGGTGTATTTATGTAATATATAAAAGTATGATAAAGGTGTTTTTTTTTTGGTTAGATAGACTTTTCGATAGGGATTTAATTTAAAGTTCTATCACATTTAAAAATCACCTATATATATATATATATATATATATATATATATATATATATATATATATATATATATATAAGTAATTATCATTTTAAATCAGTAACTTTCTAACAGAATCCTTGTAATATATTTATAGATTGTTCAAATATGAAAATGTCATAGTCGTTGACAAAAATCATTTTTTCATATCCTAAAACCTTCGAGCAGAAAAAAACCTTCATAAAAATTTATTACAATTTATCAAAAAGTCGATCTTATTTATCTAAACTCAGTTTATCGATTAAAACGTGTGAAGAAAGATTTATATCATTACACAATTACAACATATTGATACATTACTTGAAGTAAATTTGTGCACAACTCGATGTCCTTAATTCGACCAATGTAGGTAAATATGTGTAACTATTTCTACCATACCTCGAAAGTATCTAACATTAACTAATAATCAATTATGCGTCGACGATATTGTTCTACTTGTATGTTATAAACGTTCACAGCTGACGACTAAACTTGGATCGACTGTCAACTCCAATACCATATTTGAAATGTTAAGAAACTTGGTGACGACATTAAAAGCAAATGCAGTAGTTTATGCGGTCTTCCTGATACACCTTAATCGGGACAATAAACCGGTACATTTAACGTATTATCATATGGATTTGTAAAATTGTTGTGGTTGGTTTTGATCAGACCACTGACTTAATATTCACTCACACAAATATATATATATACACACACACACACTCACATTTTTTTTTTATTATTTCAATTTATTCTTATGATGAAATCGTATAGCTAAGGTTATCGTTCTTGGTTGAATGTATCGTATCGTATTTCGAAATATCATATACTATGTGTGTACAAGATGTAATAGTTGAATCTATTCGATCCACGCCATAAAAATATTATTGAATGTTTTTATGTTATTAATTATAGGTTATTGATCATTGTGTATATATATATATATATATATATATATAATGTGCGTGTGTTTGGGATTTATTTATCGAAAGTGTATTAATAATTCAAAGAGATATTAACCTGAACATGTCTAATGATATACTGGTTCACTTGCAATCTTTTCAACATACAAGTTTGTTTATAAGATTGATAGATTCTTTTATTTCACATAAATTTTTATACAATAATATTTGATATAGATTCGATGTAAGAGTAAATGTGTCCATGAGCCAATTTTAGATACATTGTATTTTATATAGAAACAATTTTTTTTAAAAAAAAGAGTTTCAAATGCATTGATTATAAAGTTGATATCTGAAAATTACATAACGTATATATATATATATATATATATATATATATATATATATATATATATATATATATATATATATATTATAAATAGTGATTGATCAACTATCCACGAAATTCTGTTTTATTCCTTTATTTTTTCTCTACTTCCTGAATTTAATTTTAGCATTTCTTGATTTTTTCCTTATTTCTTCTTCGAAAATATTTGTTCATATGTACAATTTTTTAGAATTGTACATATGAACAAATATTTTCGAAGAAGAAATACAAATATTTAATATTTCGAAGAAGTTTAACTGTATTAATTTTTAAAAATAAAATAGTTCTATTATAATTCTTGCTTTTTACTATTATTATAGCTAAGTAACTTATAAAACACTATCGAAATACATGAAAACTTTGTAGAAATATTAAAATGACTGAATTATTTATCGTTACTTTAACAAGTCTTTTGATGAGGCAATTTTGAATCATAGTACATATATCAAAAAATATCTCTTTCCATTATAATTATTTTCTTATTTTTTTTTATAAAAAATAACGTCACTAATTTTGTAAAATCATAAAGCAACTCAGATAGAGAGAATGTGAAAAATAAAGTTTTCTGACACTTTTTCTAGAAACTTTTATAGAATATCTAGTCTTGGAAGATTTTAATCAAATTCTTGTTCTTTGTATATCAAAAACGACCATTCATTAAATTATGAAATTAAAAGAACAAGTTGCTTCAAGTTTAATCTTTCAAAGATGTTCTTCAGTTTGGATAGTTTTTATTTCAGTATTTTCAAATCACTGTTTTTCTGAATAAAAATTTAAAATCATAAGAATTTTAAATTATAAATTTGTAAGCTATTATTATTTATTTAAATCTTTACAAAATAAGATTCTTTGTTATTTCTTATAATTTCGTTCGGAAGTTTCATTAAATGACGTCTCATAAAATAACAACTTATAAAAAATTAAACATGTGTTGAATGATAGATAAAATTTAATCTTTTAATCATTCGGTTATTCAGTGTATCTTTCAATAAATGTGTTTTATTTAAACGGTCATTATATAAAAATTCCCTTCATTCAAATTGTTACTGAAATTACAATAACATGTTGATAAATTATGAGTAAATACCATAAATATAAAATATTTTTAATTGCGTTGCATCTTTTTCATAATATATAAATAAAATGATGAGAGCAAACGAAATCATTAAATGAATTTTATAATATATGGTTTTATGTAAATCGAATGGGTGCAGTCGTTGCAAAAACAGTTATTAACATTTTTGTCCGTGTATTAAAATGAGTCTGAAATATAATTAACTATCGTGTGATCTTTGTACGTCGTACATGTTCTATAACACGGACGGATTATTTATATTTCCCCAGAGGATACACTTTTAGGGTTTAGTTTGAGGTAAATATTATAACGTATATTAATTTTTGCATATCTATTTATATACACATGTGGAAAAAAATTCACACCCATATTCTATGACAATTTATAAAAATAGTCCAGTTTTTAAAATTATTTAAATATGTAAAATATGAAATTTATTCAAAAACATAAAGCTTATTAATTTTATTTTTTAAATATAGAAATAGGTAAAATAGTTTCTTCTATTTTTACATTACTCCACAGTGTAGAGAAATTACTAGTATGGTTTATTTCACGTCATGTGAAAATAATTCAAATACGTGTATATTTATATCAGAAATAATATGTATAATTTGTGAACGTATTTCAAAAAAACACAAAGTCATACACAATTGAAATTGAAACATAAAAAGGTAAAAAATAAATAAAAGTGTATAACTTGAACATTCTTTTCTTGAATCTCACATCATCCTTGAGAATTTCCATTTCGTTCAGTAATTGTACTTATTTATTTTTATTATGTACAATTGTAATTGTATGAACTGCGTACATTAATTTTCATTCTAATCGAAAAAAAAGAAATAACTGGGTAATTATGTACACGTGTGAATCTGTATACCGAATTAATTATTCTAGATTTGAAAGAAATATACAAATACGTATATGTATTATTGTAATAGATTTATAAAAAGGTCATATGTGATTTTTCTTCGAACCAAGATTCAAGCTGGAACTATTGCATGTGATAATGTGTTAAGTATGCATGTGTCTGCAATTATGTCAATATATTGTTGCATCAGTGTTCGTGCACGTAATCATATGACATCAAAATCACCAATTTGTAAAATAATTCCGCAAATAAATTATGTATACGTAATGCCACTATTATGTAATGATTAACGTTTATAATTTTCCACTCGGACTGTTTGTTTTATATGCAAATTTTTTCATGTGCATGATAAAAAATCAATGAAAGTCATATGTGAAACTAGGAAAGAATCATTCATGTATTTTTTCGAATGTCTTGTCATATTTTAGTAGCTATAAAATATTATAAATTAAATATTCTATTAAAAAAATCACAAAAATATTACTGTACTTGGTTGCAAGGAAAAAATAGAATAGTAAAAAGTATGTTATTTTAATTAACATTTTTAAAATGAAATTTAAATAAAAAAGATACACGATTTTAAAAAGAGTAAATATTTTTAGAGTGAAAAATCAAAAATTTGGTTCTTAATTTTAAAATTTGAATATCATATAACATTTTAGTAACTATACAAGATTATAAATTAAATATTTTATCAAAGAATTACCAAAAAATATACTGTATTTGAATGCAGGAAGAAATACATTATTTTACGAGTAATATTTTTTTAAAAAAAACTAATGAAATCAAATTATAAAAAAAGGTGAACGATTTTAAAAAGAGTAAATATTTTTATAGTTAAAAATTAACAACTTTGTTCTTAGTTTTAAAACTAGAATGTCATATAATATTTTAGTAACTATAAAATGTTATAAATTAAATATTTTATAAAAAAATATACTGTACTTAAAAAATAATAGAATAAAAATAATATTGTTTTAATTAATATCTTTTTTAAAAACTTTTTTCATGAAATTCTAATTAAAAAAATACATGACTTTAAAAAGAGTAAATATTTTTTAGAATCGAAAGCCAACAATTTTTTCTTAATTTTGAAACTTAAGTTTTGAATATACTGTATAATTCTATTTTCAAATTAATATTTGAACTTTTAAATATAAAAACATATCATTTGGAAATTTTATCCACATATGTATTGATTTATTTATTAACACTGAGTACCATTTTATCCATATATGGGTAACGCATAGCCTCGTCATCCATTAATGTATAATTATTTTATATATTCAAATAAAAACAATTTCGTTAGATATATAAAAAAAAATAAGTTGAATAAAAACAATAAAATATTATCCCTGTAGTACTCTGAATATATAATAACAACTCCCTTATTTCCTGGTTGGTTTCCATTGATTTATTTGAAAGTGTAGAATAATGTCACATTATTATATTTTTTGAATTACACATTTATTTGTATCGATTATGAATATAATTATGACTTCGTTCATAAATTATGTTAATCGGTGAATCGTTCAATAATCCACTGGTCTTGATGAATGAAAATGATTTTCCATTCAACTGTTGTTTCATAAAAAAATCAAATTAATCAGTTGGTTTCAAAGATACATAATTTATATTTCGAAAAATATTATTTTGAGTAAAATGTATTTCAAGTTTTAACCTACATTAATTTTTACTTAAATACCATGATTAAATCATAACCAGTTTTTCGAATTTTAATATAAAATTAAAACAGCATATTTTTAAAAACTATAATCTTTCAAAAAACATAAAAAATCGATTTTAATTTTTTAAAATCTAGACTACCAAAACGATTAACATATTTATTAAACTAATTTCTTTTTTAATAAAAACATCAGTGACAAAAATCAGAAAAATACAATTCTTTCTTAAATATTGACGTAGTAATCTATCTCTCTATCAGTAATAATACAACAGTCGGATTTAATCCTTCTGGATTTTCCGTTTCTAATTTAATTTATCTTGACGGCTTCCAATTATTCGCCCTTAAAAGCTTTTTGATTTTATCTCGAAGTCACTTGTCTATCTAAAATGTTTCTTTCGTCTTATTTTTTTATTGTAAAATTATATTAGAAATTCTGTTGTAGAATATTTCTATTTTTTTTTTTTTTTTGATGAAATTATATTTTTCTTATAGCATAATAATTTATTATATTTTATTCAATATTAATATATATATATATATATATATATATATATATATATATATATATATATATATATATATGTATATAATACACAACAATATTGAATAGTAAGACAGAATACATTTGTTTTACGACAAATAAAATAAAAATAAAAAAAATAAAATTCAATGCTCTTTACACTTTATAGTATTCTTCCACATTTGAAACATACTATTGTTATTTTAGAAGCGCACTATGAACAAAGTCATTGACCTTGACGAAATAATACTCAGCTGAAGTATCAAATTGCATTAATTAATTCACATGAGTTGTTTCTTTATTTTAATAACAAAATCAATTACGATTTTAGTTGAATTATTATAATGGTGTGTGGTTAATATAAAAAAACTACATTTCTTTCAATTATAGTTATTTTATATTAGTGTAATTAAAAATGTTTGCAACTGAGAATATTTTATTCAGAAAATATTTATGGTTTGACTAACAATCGACATTTAACAAGTACATATATGGTTGTGTTCAAGTGGAAACATTTTTAAACAAAAAATTGTAGATAATTATTTGAGTAAGTGCCATAAAACTTATAAGTATACATCAATAAATATGTTTTTTATTAGGAAGATATTACATGCATGTAAAGTAACTAATCGATGACTTAAGAAAGCATTTCAAAAGAGTAAGAATGAAATTTATTGTTGATTTTATAAAGAAAACAACTAATAATTAGAAATGATGATATAAAACATATATAATTTTTGTATGTATGTATGTTTCAATTAATTAATTTATGACAAATTTAATAATGTTCATCTTTATTTTTTGCATTTTTAAATAAAATATTAGGTTGGCAAGTATCTCCCTTCCGCTTTTTTTTTTGTACATAGCTGCGAAATTCAAAAGACCAGAAGGCGGAAGGGAGATATTTGCCAACCTAATATATAATAATTTGAAAAGGTGTTATAAAATTTATTATTTCAGTTCAATAAATGTTTTTTTTCATTACAAATACACTGCAACACATAAAATAATTATTTTCTAATCAAAAAACAGTATTATAGTCATTTCCTTGATAGAAAATTACCTTGAATTATAACACGAAAAAAATCATATATTTTTTAAAAAAAAATTTCACATTTGTTAGCAATAAAATCATCAAATTTTATTTACAACAAATCTGTTTTAAATAAAAATTGACGTTTAAGAAAATGTATATTACAAACAACAAAATAAATAACTTAATAAATTCTATAAACTTATAATTTTATATTTATAAACAAATGTTTTTTATTTAAAAATATATACTTTATACATTAGCTAATTGATGTATGATCGAAAAATTTTATTATTTTTATTTTCGTTTTTTAACTAAAAAAAACTACAACTTGTAGTATAGAAAAATGGATAAAATTTTCAAAAATTTTAATAAATATGGCTTCATTTTATATAAAAACGATGTATATTTTCAACAAAATGGTAATTAAAAAAATACTTATTAAAATTTTAATTAACTATAAACATTTTAAAGAAAAATTTTAAAAAAGTATTTCTTTTTTATTTGTAAATATCAATATAGTTCACTACATTATATAACATTTTATATAATTAATCACAGTATGTAAAGTTAATTGATGTTTTTTTAAGCGTGATAGAATTTTAAATTGAATCTCTGTCAAAAGTTTTATCTAACCTAAAAACACCTTTATTTATATATATATATATATATATATATATATATATATATATATATATATATGGTGTGTGTGTGTGTGTGTGTGTGGTTATGTGTGTATATATGTATACATAAAAAGAGGATTTTTTTAGATTAGATGGAGCTTTCGATAGGGATTCAATTTAAAGTTCTATCACGTTTAAAAAAAACTTATAAATTATAAATTACAATTAAAACTTATAAATTACAAAATATTATTTATACTTTTTCGATACATATACGAGTATAAAGAAAACTTAAATAATATGAACTGTTTGAGACAAAATATCGAAAATAATTGTACCTACAAAAAATTAGTAAAAATCAAAGACTTCCTTTTTATTTTTATTATTTTCATTCAATCATTGCGCGAATAGTTTGGATTATTTTCGATTATTTTGAAGAAAAAATAAACTATTAATGTATTTTTTATTTTCCATGTTTATTACTTTCGTAGATATATTATTTTTCTTGTACATTTGTATTAAATATTATTAGCATGTTTAACTCTTTAATTGTTAATATACTATATATGAATCTACTCTTTTTTTCTTTATATATATATATATATATATATATATATATATATATATATATATATATATTTAAACACACACACATCAAAAATTATATGAGCGTTAATAAAACCGCATATATCTACAATTCTATGTTATTACTGCAGACACATGGCGTCGAAATAAAATATTTGAAATAGTAATTTAAAAGTCACATATTGATATAATCTATTATGGCGAGTGTGTGGCTATGCATTACAGACGTAAACTTTGTTGTGTGATAGATAATATATACAAGTTTTTAGTAGTCATGTATAATATTTTCGTTCGAATGTATTGTTGAAAGACCTTGGCTGTCCAGTCACTGTTTGTTTGCGCTCAGCTGATATCACGAATTGATTCCGATTGAACTTCTCTATGTCTGTGTCATGGTACGTGAATAGGGTAAACGATTTTTTCATGCCTATCAATTTATTAAACATCAGCCGATTTACATTGACGTTATATAACTGAATCAATTAACGAACGGACGAGGAAAAGTACAATGGTTTTAAAAGTGAATGTTGGAAACGTATCGTTGTCTCGAAACAAATATTGATCATAAATATACTTGTACGTGGATTGAATAGTAATTCGTTTGAAAAAAATCAGGAAAAACACGTAGAATATTGTATTCATTTAATATATGTAATTTTTTTCAGTTTAACTGATACGTGATGTGAAACTTGTACAAAAGAAATAATTATAATCGGAAATTTTTATATAAGATATATAAGTCATATCTACATTTTTTTATAAAAAAATAATTATTTATCATAATTTCAGAAAAAAGATATTAAATAAGGAAAAATATTAAAAATCAGTAAAATTTACAAGGAATAATTCTAGATTAATTTATAACAATTATCCATATATGTATTATATATGTAGCTGTTTTTTTAAGTGTGATAGAACTTTAAATTTAATCCCTATCGAAAGTTCTATCTAACCTAAAAACATTTTGTATGTATATATTTATTTATTTGAAGATTATCAAAAAATTCGATATATTTTATCTAATAAATCTATAATTTAATACTAATTATTATAAAACGTCTTTATAATTAATATTCAGATATAATTGTTCATATATTCCTTTAACTATTCTCTTTATAAAGAGTTAAAGATTTACAACTAACCATTGCTTTCTCTAAAGAAAAATAATGGATCTGTCGAAATGGAAAATTTTGGGATAGGTTTTCATCACGCATTGGTTAGAAAAATTGATGATGGTAATGATACATAATCTGAAAAAATAACAAAGTCGAATGATTTTGGATAAACCAAAAATTATAAGAAAGAAATAATTCAATTTATTTTATATAAACAAATATAATTCTATTTTATTTAATTGACATGATATTTTTTTTCAATAACTTATATCATTTTTAATTACCGTTGTTTTAGTGTTAAGGAAAATTCATGTTAACATCAATTTATCTCTCATCCCAACATATTAAGATTTTCTAAAAACATTGAATCAACACTTTTTGTTTATCATATTCACTAATATGCATTTCAGTGGTCATGATATCAGTATTAAAGCACTAAATTTAAAAAAATCGTGTTAATAATTTATTCAAAGTTATTTTATAAAAAGTTAAAAGAACAATCCGTAAATTTAAATATTTATATATTTATTTCTTCAAAAAAAATCTTAACAAATATAAAAGACACTCCGTAAATTTAAATAGTTATCTACTTATATTCTTACATTTTTCCCTCAAAAAAATAAATAACAGTAATACAGTTCTAGACATATATTTCATATATACAAAATCCGGATAATCTTGTACATAAGGGTTACTGACTGTACTAGCTTAACAGCTTAAACGCTAATTTTGTTTTAGGACTACACCGAAACAGTACATTTTTCATTTCTACGAAAAATGACACGACCTCTATTTTTTACTTATAGCCCGTTCCTTCATCTTTCGGTACTATATATGTATATATATATATATATATATATATATATATATATATATATATATAATTTTATTCTCGTGTGGCGTTATATAGACTTTATTTAATTACTTCGTGATGTGACTGTAGTCAAAAGGGGTTAGAATAATTCATTCGGAGATTAAACTATACACTATCTCTGCACACAAATTATATACATTAAAATTAATCTGTTCTCTTTTTCTACATGCATTTATATTTTGTGTGTGTGTGTATGTGTATATATACATATATTATATATATATATATATATATATATATATATATATATATATATATTCAATTTGTTTGATTAATTTGAACATTATACATAAGTGCTGGTGAATATAAAATAATCAAATATTTTTTTACAAACTGTGATTAATAAAAAATCTAAAGTTTATTATTTATCAAAATTACTGCTGATAATTATAATTTCCAAATATTACTGGTTAATATAATAATTATTCTGAACAGAGAATTTATTTCTAAAAAATGAATAATTATAAACAACATGAATATCAAGACGAATTTTTTAATTAGATTATATCATATAAGGAAAATATCAAAAACAATATTCAGTGTGATAAAGTGAACAATAAATAATTATTGAACACTTTTTCAATATCTTTTAGTATTGTGATGATGATTCATTTGTGTGAAAGTGAATTCGTCATTTTTTAAAAATAAATATTATTGATAGATATTTTTCTAATTTATTAAAAAAATGTCAGATAAACGTACTTGAGCATGAAATTCATAAAAGCAATTCGGATTATATTCAGTAAATAATAATAAAAAAAAACATGTTGAGGAATTAAGTATATTTTAAATAATTCAAAGACAAATACATATTTTTTTAGCTAAATAAAAAAATAATTTCACGTTAAAAAATTGATCTATGATTATATACACTGACGTGCAAAAGTATTCGCCATATGGGTAACATAAGCAACTTATTGATATAATTCAATAAGTCGTTAAGTAAAAAAAATATTTAATTGAAAATAGATATAATGAATATTATATTTATTATCAATTAAATATTTTTTTAAATTTAACAACTTCATTGAATTATGTCAATAAATTGCTTATGTTACCTATATGGCGAATACTTTATGCGTCAATGTATTTTTAGAGAAAAAGAAATGAATCTATCAGAAAGAAAAAAAAAATTACATACATGTTATGTCTTAACAAAAGTGAAAAATTTAAAATGGAAATGAACCGATCATATAACAAAATGAGATGATAAAAGAAATTATTATTGAGAATTCAGAAATTTAGAATCATCCAAATGTGACGCCTAGATTTGTGTTTTATTAAAATAAAACTATACACATATACATCACCCTATACGCATGTTTCTTTTTAATAAAACACAAATCTAGGCGTCATATTTGGATGAGCCTATATTATGTCAAAATAGAGTAGAGATTTGGAAACAAAATTACTGAGGTTGTTCAGTGGATAGAAAGAGGTTGTTGATAATAATTGTGATACATTTTTTTAAAAAAATAGTACATACAACTATAAAAAAATAATAGGAATTTATTAATGAATATTATAGTTTTTTTAAAAAAATATACTTTTATTAATTGAATTTTTTTAAAAAAATAAGGGAATATAAAATGGATAGAATTAAGGAAATATTCGAATATACTAGTGTTATTCATTTTTAAAAATGTACAGCTTATCAAAGTGCATAATAAAGAAATAATGATTCATAATGCACGATGCTAACACGATTGTCCATCCGATATAACAATAAGACATTTTGAGCAAGCCATAAAAGTGACTTCAATGTATAATTAAATCTTGTTAGCGTAGACGCCACGACAATTCCATTCAAATTCAAGAATTATTTAAACAAGGTACAACCAGAAACAGACATAGCGGTCGGACTTAATGATAGTTGTTACAATAAAAAAGATATTCGAGGATGGCTGTTTTCCATTACAATGGAGATGTACGTTTCATAACACACCAACCAACTCGACGACGACGCACGTGTCACGATCTCGAAGTCATTGTGACGACAAAAATGTTCTCATATCTATTCGAAACGTACGTACATATTTACACTGTCGTTGTTATTATTTGTCTTTTTGTTTGCGTTCAGTCTGCACACCTGGAATCCGTGCATTTAATAAGGACATGGAACAGGAGGGGGACGCGACCACGTCGAAATTAACATTTAATCGTTGACGTGTGTGACTCATGTGTATCGGAATGAATGCCAATTTGTCGTAATGGCGAACGATTTAAAATGCAATTGGTGTTCGCCGTATTAATTGAACGAACTTTAATATCCATTATGTGATTTTATTTCATTTAACAACACTGCTGTAATGTTAATAGCGTCGTTCGATTTTATGGATATGACATTTTGCGGAGGACTCGTTTTCTTAGGAGAATGTCAAGCGGGGAATACAGTAAACCTTCGAAGACCTTTTCATTATTATATGGCTTTGTTTTGATAAGAGTAGTACTTTTTATTGTCACACATTATTTAAATAACAATAAAAGTATATTGAATAAATAGTACATTTAATTCTTATCTTGTTTAATAAAACTACTAATTTATGTAATGTAGATTTGCCCTTATAAAGCAATTAATATTAAATACATATCGTTTATTTATAAATAAAATTCCAATTATCGAATTATTTTTTTTACATATTGTAACATTGAATTATAAATATTATCTATCATATAAAATTAATTATTAGGTGTACAAGTTTGACTCCGCCGTTCACAAGTAGACTTCAATAGACGTTCACAAATAACTATATGTTAAAATCAAATACTCAACTGTGAAACATCTTAAACATTTAATTTGTCATACGTGAAAGAAGTGTAAACAACAATTTTTTGTGCATTGAAAATATCGAATTTTTGTCAACAAAATAACATATGTGCGAAGTTTTACTTCATTATTTTATTTTAAAGAAATCTGTTGCCGAGAGTCATCAATCACTTATGGAAGCTTATGATGAACATACTTTATCTGAAATAACGTGTAAAGAATGGTTTCAATCGTTCAAAAATGGTGATTTCGATGTGAGTGATAAATAGCATAGGAAGCTATCGAAAAATTGCTGATAAAGAATTGTAGGTATTATTAGGTGAAAATGACACTTAAACACAAACAATTCGCTGAAGTATTGGGTGATACACAACAAAGCATTTCTGATTATTTGTATGCAATGGGAAAAATTCAAAAAGAAGGAAAATGTGGTACATGAATTGAAAGATAGAGATATCGAAAGGCGAGCCTGTGAAATGTTGTTTACACGATTCAAAAGAAAATCATTTTTGCATCGAATTGTCACTGGGGATGAAAAATGGATTCATTTTGACAATCTTAAATGCAAAAAATCATGGGTAGATCCAAGTCAAGCATCAACATCAACTGCAAAACCAAAAATTCATGGGAAAAAAGTTATGTTACGTATTTGGTGGGATCAGAAAAATGTGATATACTATGAGCTATTGAAACCTGGTCAAACAATTACTGCTGATCGCTACCAACAACAACTCAATTTGAATCGTGCATTGAAACAAAAATTACCAGAATGAGCCAATAGACAAGTAAAATGATTTGGTTGCACGATAACGTTAGACCATATGTTGTCAAACCATTGAAAGAAAAATTAGAAGCACTTAGAAATCTTACCTCACCTGCCGTTCATCAGATGTTGCTCCTTCTGATTTTCATTTATTTCAATCGATGACACTCTCATTTTCAAAACAGCGCTTTAATTCTTTTGAAGACGTTAAAAATTGGCTTGATGGATGGATCGCATCAAAACAAGAAAAATGTTTTTTTTGACGGAATTCATAAATTACTAAAAAAAAATGGGGAAATATTGTAGCCAAAGATGGAAATTATATTGAATAAAAAATATTCACATTTTTTCTAAAATAAACGTGTTTTTATTTGTGAAAAAACGGCGGAATCAAACTTGTACACCTAATAGATATAAGGGTAAGTGGATAGTTCTATAATCAACTCGACATTAATTTTCATACATTTCACTTGTCAATAAACTTGCACGTTTGAAAATTAGTGAGTTAGAAATGACAGAAGCTGCTAGTAAACACGTTCAATCAATATAAAAGTCTTTGAATTATTAATGTGATATATTCGACAAATAAATCTTATGGAGATTGTCAATTAAAGTCATATATATATATATATATATATATATATATATATATATATATATATATATATATATATATAATGTCCTTGAAAAAGTTCTCAAACAAGAATTTTAAACTTGATTGGCTGTAGTTTGAATTCATCTTTCAACTTGTTGCTACATTGACTCTAGCACAACTGTACACAATCCAGAAATTACATTTTTTTCCATTATAAATCTTAAGCACATACATATTAAACGATAAGTCGTGTTAATAAGGTATTAGTGATGTCGTTGACATATCCGAGGTTTTTGACTTGTCTGCGATTATATTGTGTTGATGAATTCACACTATCGACAATTTATTATTTAAACATAACAGGTTTTTCGTTTCGTTTATTTATCAGAATTATTCAGTTCATCGTACACATAAAAAGTCACATCTAGTAGTAAAAAACTATTCATCGTCGTACATATCTTTCAATTGTGTACAATCTTACTTACGAATACAGTTCTTGATACAAAAGTTTGGTAAAACGGTTTATAAAACAGTTAGAAGTATTTGTATACTCTTTACATATAATTAAAGAAATAAATAGGTCAATTAGATTTTAAAAAAAATATCCTGACTATTAGTTCATTTATTGAAATAAAATTGTTACTGCAAATTGTTTAGCAAATATTGATTTTTCAATTGGGTACAAATAAATCATTTACTTCAACACTCTAACATTTTGTAAAAATTTTTAATAATCATTTATTGCTACATTGTGAAAAAATCTTCCAATTAAAATATTCAATACAAAAGACAAGAAATGTCTAAATAGATAATTAAATCGATATGTAAGGACATCATAAAAAAACATAATGTAAATTGATATTTAAATACAATAATTAATTTTTGTCTCAGAATCCAAAAATGTAAAAATAACTGTATTTGCGTTATTTCCAAAACTACCTAAAGTCCATGGAATTAATTGACGGACATACAATGAACTGTATTTTTTAAATTTTTATTTATTATTTTCAAGTGTCTCGTAAAACTATGTAATACACACATTTCTAAACGTATTTTATTATTTTTCACATTGTTTACCCTTTTTTCACATCAATAATAGCAACGGTTGTTACCTTTACCTATTTATTTATTACCGTTGCGTAGCAACAATAATTCGTTACTACGCAACATAATACGTTGCTATGCGACAGTGACTATCGTATTTAATGATTCCAGATTTGTTTAGAATTTCTTGAATATTATATATTGTTGTGTTAAACTCGACAATTTATTTCTGTGGCCAATTTATCATCTGTAAATAACTGATTCTTTAATTATAATGTCAATATTTTAGGTACTCATTACAAGCTCACTTTCCTACATAAATGATTATACAGGATTTCTTCAATACGATCATTGTTTATCTTCAGTTTATTGACTATTTGACAAACTCACTCTAAAACTTTTAAATTCTTATCTTTATAAAAAAAAAATATTTTTTTTATCTGTGTTTTCAATTCAAAACATTCACATATTTAATCAGTTTGAAATATTAGCGAAATAACGTTATAGACTGTATGTAATTGTTTGAAAATGTTTCACCAATTTCTTTTTTTCTAAAAAAATATTTTATTTTTACATAATATTCATATTTTCAAAAATTTAGTGTTTTTTATACATAGTATTTCGATAGTTATTCAAATTTAATATTGTTAATTGTTTAATACTACATGCTTAAAATTACTAAACTATATATAAATAAATCACAATATATATATATATATATATATATATATATATATATATATATATATATATATATTAAAAAACACATGAATTTGTGGACACTCGTTTTTCATTGATCTTAAAAATATTTCAGTAACAGTGATACACTTTTTATTATTTTTAATCATAATTTATATATATATATATATAGATATAAAGTTTTATGATGAGGGAAACTATTATAAAAAATGACAAACAAATTTGCAAGAAAAATAAAATATAGGATAGTATAAAATTTTCAGTGCAACATTAAAAAAAACTATACCAGTAATTTACATGAAACGCACAAAAAAAATATTCTATTAGAAGAGACAATAATCATTTTTGAAGTACTATGTTTTATATTTTTTAATTTAAAAACATTTTTTTATGTACAAAATTCATATACACTGATGCTGTGTGAACTTGTAATGCTTATTGATCAAGTATACAGCTCGTCAACAATGTCTCGCCGGTTCAAACCAGGTCGTTAAACGATTTTAATCTTTACGTATATTGAACCTGTCTGCCTAGTCCATAGTATTGGTTAGTTTGTTTATATATATATATATATATATATATATATATATATATATATATATATATATATATATATATATGAATATATATGAATATATATGAATTATTTCAGTAAAAATAATTTACTTAAATTGCTTCTATATGAAACAATTTTCATTTACTTAGAAGTAAATTAATGTAAGTCTGAAACATTAATCGTTGTTAATAACGACAAGTGAAAGTCTATCAGTACTGGATAGAAATATCATATATTTTACATCGCTACCCTTTTGTATATATTTTTTTTTTATAATAACATGTATTTGTAAATACCGTACACGAAGTTACCTTTATGTAAAGTATAAAAATATCTAACATAGTTAAATATACCGTAATTCATGACATGTAAATCAATTTTGATAAGAAAAATTGCAAAAAAAAAATTTACAAACTCTCCTTCAAATAAGTATTTTTCTTAAAATAAAATTCTTGTGCACTTCTAGAATCTAAAAATGAAACAAATATCCAGTTAATAAAATTAATTATATGCATTAATTATTATTTACATATATATATATATATATATATATATATATATATATATATATATATATTTATTTATATATAGGTGGCTTTAATGAGACTGGATATTAGATATATATTTACTGGCTTACTATCATTTACTATTCATTACTATCTTTTAGTTTTATTTAAGCCACTCTACATTTTAATTGAAATAAATCATTTTACTGTATAATTTTTTTTTAATTGTATTATAAATGTAATTTTATTATACGCGAAAAATTAAAAAAAAATGTTGATACAGTTTTTGATGTTTATAAATAAAAATAAATCTTCATGAATGTTTTGTATAATATGAATAGTTCCTCTCGCCAATATTTCGCATCGCAAACTTTGTATATAACCACGTGTAGAGTTTTGTTCGTTATACGCATATGTTAGGCTTCATGCCAAGTTTAATGAGTTTTACTCGTTTATGAAACTTGTTCATAGAGTTCTAATGTAAAAAACGCACATCCTTCGTTTGAAGTTAGTAGCGTTAGCTTTCACACAAGTGAAACAAGTTCTTTTGTTTCACTTGTGTGAAAGCTAACTCTACTCACTTCAAACGAAGGATGTGGTTGGTTATTTCAATTCAAACATTTTGGTCTTTGGTGATTTCAAGTTTGGGGGGGAAAGATCATCTTTTTTAAAAAAATGAGGAGTCTAGGCTGTTTTTTTAACTGCAAACAAAATTTAATAGAAAATATTTATTTTGAAAATATTCATTTTTTCACTTTTAACATTCGATGAGAAAAAGAAATCCCTCTTTTATTCCAACAATCTAGGATAATTTTTTTTATTCCCGACCATTTTTTCACATTCCATGCGATTTATGTAGCCTTATAATAATATATATATATATATATATATATATATATATATATATATATATATATATATATACATAAATATATAATATATATATATATATATATATATATATATATATATTTATATATGTGTGTATATACATACATATATACATACATATACATATATATATATATATATATATATATATATATATATATATATACACACATACATAATATATATATATATATATATATATATATATATATATGTATGTCATTCCCAATAATTAATTACCAATATGTTTAGTTCTATATTTTTGACATAATTATTCATTCAATAATATATTTTGAATTCTTTTTTTGATAATATGCATTTCATTTATAAAAGTTTCTTCAATATAAAAATGAAAAAAAAATTTTTAATTGAATGCATGTAATATATATAGTATAGAATAGTTTAGAAACAATATATTAATATACTGTTGTATTGGATGTGTAATATGTATGTATACTGTGTATGTATATACGTAATGCACACACTAACATTCACTGAATATATATTTTCAACGTTGTTCAATTAATAACGTATGGTCAGTTTCTCTCGCCAACATATTGCAACGTAAACTGCTTATAATACCATGCCAAAAAATGAAAATTATCCGCTACTAGCAGTTTCTATGTCTAGTTTTGTGACTGATACTTGTTTCTCATGTTTGTGAAGTCTTGTATTTGTTTATGAATCTATTACATAGAGCTGTGATGTAGCGTTTATGATCGACAAAACTTTGAATTCAAACAAATTACTCTTCTACCATTACCTTTATCCAATAATAATTACATTACTGTGTTTCACATCAATGGGATAACAGTTGATATATGTAACTATAATTGGTTCTGTCTATAATTTTATTCACAAATTTGTTTATTTTCCATTTATGAAATCATTTTTTTTTATTTTTATTGGAGTAAATATACTATTATTATTATGTTATTTTTTCGTATCAAATTAAGTTTTTTTTTGTTTATTTGAAAAATTTGGCTTGAAAACGAATGTCTTTTTACTTTTTACTAAAAATTCCGTGAAGACAAAGAAACCAGTGATTTTGTGTAGTATTTAGCAATGATTTAATGTTCATTTAAGCCAATAATATTAATTTAACATTTATATATATATATATAAAACACCAATTCACCAATGATAATTATTTCTTTTATTCAAAATTTGTGTTTCCTGTGTCTTACAGTGAATAGTATAAAAAACTTCTTTCCAAAATGTCTAACAATTTTTGGTACCTTAATTCTCATCCATAAGTACAGTGTATGTATATATTATATATATACAATTATATATATATATATATATATATATATATATATATATATATATATATATATATATATATATATATATGTATATATATATATATATATATATATATATATATATATATATGTATATATATATATATATATATATATATGTATATATATATATATGTACACAAAAAAAAGATTATAATTTTGTATATTTATGTATCTGTTATTTAAATATTTTAAATACTAATAACTTTTTTTGAAAAATAAATGTAGAACAAGAGTAATTGGTAATTATATCAGATAACAGAACAGAAATTAAAAATGATTTATAAAATATAATTCATATAAAATTAAAGCATAAATGTTTACACATACTTATACCAATAATTATAAACTTGTTTATGTCAATTTAACATTTTCTATAAATCTATAGCAATCCTCTCACGTATACATCGCAGTATCGACCCTTTAGAATCCGTAATCTACCCTAAACGGGGTTACTCTGGTTTCTCTTCAAAGCGAATAAATCTTTCGCCTTTTACTAAAGATTTCCGTGGAGAGGAACAACTCAAATGAGTTTATAATATTTTTTAATGGCCTAAATTTTTATGTTTAGGCCGATAATATAAATTTAAACATAGTAGAAATATTCGACTAATTTGTTGCAATTTGTTATTTACTTCCTGTTTTACACACAATTGATTCCTGGTTGTTTTTTCTGAGGAGTAAAATTAAAAACTTTTGAAATTCTGACAATCCATTTATATTAATTTTCTTTTGTAAATAAATATGAGTAATAAATATTTTTTACAAATAACATTTATATTTTTCAAAAAAATTCTAATTACCTGATTTTCCAAGGACAATTTACATTAATAAAGAAAAATATTTTCTTGGGTATATTTTAACATATGTTTTTTTATATTTTAAACACTATTTCTTTTTTTAAAAAAGTAAAAAGAATCTAATTATTTTTTGAACTAATATTGGATACCGTAACCCAAATTAAAAATTATTTATGAAATAGAATTAATGAAAAATTAAAGTATAAATGTTTATATATATACATATATATATATATATATATATATATATATATATATATATACATATATATATATATATATATTAATTACAAACATGTGTCAATTTAACATTTTTATAATACCTATAGTAATCCTCTCACAGGTATATTGCAGTATCGAACCTTTAGAATCTTTAATCTACCCTAAAACTTTACTCTGGTTTCTCTTCAAAGCGAATAAATCTTTCGCCTTTTACTAAAGATTTCCGTGGAGAGGAACAACTCAAATGAGTTTATAATAATTTTTCATTGGCTTGAATTAATATTCAAGCCTATAATATTAATTTAAACATATTTACATACATTTACCCTTTTATTGTTTTTATATTAGTTCATAATTATATCCTTTGTATGATTATCTTTTTATAAGCAAATGATAAAATAAAATATTTTTAACTTGTTGTAGTCCTTCAGAATTGGTATGAATTTACTGTAATTTTATATTGGCCTAAATTTCCATTTTGGCCGATAATATTAATTTAAAAATATATTAATCTTTTATTTATTCGTTGCCGGTTGTTATTTAATTTTTATTTTATTCAAAATTGGTTTCTATTTTTTTCCCATGAGGAAATAAAAATTTCTTTTTCAAATTTTATGACAATTCTTGTCATGTACATATAATATATAATAGTTAAATATTTTTATAGGTATTTATATTTTTTTAAAAAAAATAATTTCATAATTTTTTCACCCACAATTTATATAAGGGAGTTATTATTTTTTTTATATGTGTCTATCCTTTTTATATTTTAAATATTGATCTTTGTTTTAAAAAAAACTTACTATATTAGATACTAAATAAAACACAAATTAAAAATTATTTATGAAAATTAATAATGTGGCTTGTAGATTTTATATCATAGCATTCCTGATAATAATGGTATTACCATCGAAATCCGCATCAACCTATCATTGTTACAAACAATCAAAATGAACAAGTAATTATTGAACATTTTCTAAAATCTTGTGGAATTAGAATGATAATTCATTTGCATGAAAAAAAGAATAATGCGAAATTAAATTATAAATGTTTATACACATACCTGTAATTATAAACATATTTGTGCTAATTTAACATCTTAACAATTTACATGGTCATCCTCTCACAGGTATATTGCAATATCGACCCTTTAGAATCTCCAATCTACCTCGAGTCGTTACTAAAGGGCGTTGGGAACCATCGACATTGCTGAAGAATACTCCAAGTACAACCGACCCCGTCTGCTTTCCCCCTTGGGGTGTTCTAAGTAGTGCTCATATACATTTAATTGGACAGTATGTAGTTACCCCCGCGGGTAACTTGGAGCTCCTCTGGCCAAACATTTTGCAACAGGCCCACTTCATGGGACCTGGGAAATGCTCCACTTTTACTAAAGATTTCCGTGGAGAGGAACAACCAAATGAGTTTGTAATTATTTTTCGATGGCTTGAATTAATATTCAAGCCTATAATACTAATTTAAACATATATAAATAGCGTGTAATTAATTTAATGTCGATTATTATTTACTTTTTAATTTATTCATATCATAATTGGTTGTTGTGTTTTTTCTCCGATGTTTAATTACAAACTTATTTTTCAAATTTTCTGACAATTACATTTATATTATTTTTCTTATATATATATATATATATATATATATATATATATATATATATATATATATATATATATATATATATATACACGCATGTATGTATGTATACACGCAGGTATATGAATAAATAAATATTTTTTGCAAATGATGAATTTTATATATTTTTCATAAAAGTTCTAATTTCCTAATTTTTCCACTTACATATATTAAAATAAGGGAATTATTTACTTTTGTATATTTGTGTATCGGTTTTTTATATTTTAAATATTAATTTTTGTTTAAAAAATTAAAATATACCAAAGATTAACGGAACTTCTATCAGGTACTAAGACACAAATAAAAAATGTTTTACGAAATAGAATAATGCGATTTGCAGATTTTATAATGCGGCATTCTAATGTTAATAGCATTGCCATCGAGCATCAATCCATCGTTGTTATAAACAAACGAAATGAACAAATAGTTATTGAACATTTTTTAACATCTTGTAATATTGGGTGATAATTTATTTGTGTAAAAAAAGAATAATGCGAAATTAAAAGTAAATGCAGTTTGATCTTCCATCTTCAACTTGTTATAAGATCTATAAAACTCAACCAAATCGCTCAAACTATTTATCTGAATGAAAACAGAAGTGTCAGCTGTCATACGACATAACAATTTTATGACGTTTTTATTATAAAAAATAGACTAGCGACATCTATTGCAAAAATCTGACATGACTTTTCGACAACTCATATATATATATATATATATATATACATTCACACACACACACACACACACACTTAATCATCAAAGTATAACTCACTGCTAGGTAAAATGAAAGTGGTGGAAAAATGCATCACGGAAGAGTCACCACGGTCATTAAAAGTGAAAAATTTATATTTTCAGAAGTCGCTAATGAAGATAACGAATAAACAAGCATTATTCATCACGAATTTGTTCCATAATATAAAACTGTTACTAAAGAGTACTCTTTAAGTGTTATGGAACGTTTATCCAGGAGGACAATAAGAATTTAGAACAGAATATCGAGAGATTGGAAGCTATAGTACTTGTCATAAGACAATGCATCGTCACCTTACAATACCATTGCTTGCATGCAGATTTTACAACCGTGTGTCATCAAATATGAACCATATTTGCCAGATTTGTCATTGTACGACTATTTTTTCATTAAAAATAAAAATGATAGTGAAAGGAAGTTGTATAATGACATTGAAGACATACAAGTCTATTGAGGTCATCTCAAAAATAGATATTAAAATCTATCCATGCCTTGTTTCAACGAAAATTTTCCAATTTTTCCAATATTGATTTTTTTTTTGTATTATTCAATTTAAATTTCTCTGTTTATTTTCATGCTGCTTTATACTTCGTAACGTAATTTTGTCATGTAAAAAATATGCAAAAACATATATGTATTTCTCAAAATCTCCATAAATAACATCTTGTTGTCAATGTTTCACGTCCGAGTGAAGCGTCGATATATTACATTTCCCAGAAACAATTCAACAACACATATTCTGCATTCCCAACCGTGCCAATTCTCATGAATATATGTGAGAAGCGTATGCGGCTGCTGTAACAATAATCTCACCGCATTCGCGCCACATAGCCATTTATAATATTCCGAACAATTGTATCCGACGTCCCGTGCAATATTTGGCACGCAATTGTACATAATTCGAACTGACGATGGAAACACGTAGATAATCGTCGGTGGTGGCTCAGATGGTAACATGTCTTCTTGTGTAACCATCTGCACAGTGAAATGTAGTCTTCTAACAATGGTTTCAATAATAAAAGTAATTATGATGCAGCAGCCTGTCTTTGTGTAGGCGGTGACAGCATGCGGCAGAACGTGCGTTTGTATGTGTCTATGTTTTCGCTCTCTGGGTCAGCTGTCGGGGGCGTAGGTGGACGTGGATGCAGTTTATAAAGTTGATTTAATGAACTTCTTTATTTTTATACACGTCAAAGCAAACGCTTATACAAAGAAAGGTCGTGATATAATTTGTTTAAGTGTCGCAGCTGTTATAAGTTCACGTGAGGGCGATTACGTATTTCTATTTAATAAATGCGGTAAAAAATATATGTACTTTACAAAAATTACCAGTATTATATTTGTAGTACAACTCATGTGTAAATTGTATTTTACTAAATTATTACAATTAAATCATTTGGATTAAAAAGATCTTAAGAAGGTGTTATTTTATTTTAAAAGTTGATTTTTCAGATTTCTTTTTTTTAAAAAAAGTATGACAAAACATTTTCAAATTTTACATACATAAATGCGTTTAAATTTTTTTCAAAATAAAAAACTTGTATAATTTATAAAAAAACATGTAATAAAGTATCAGTATATGTAAACATTTTCATCCAATCGATAAATCATAAATTTAGCCGTTGTATATATTGGATTTTTTTGAAAAAAACTTTAAAAAAACATTTTTTTAAAAAAAATCACTTATCGTCAACATCACAATATTTTTGTAAAAGTGTTCAATAATTATTTATTGTACATTTTATTTATTGATATACATTTCGATGGTCAGATTTTCGCCAATGTTCCGACGATGATGGTATCGAAATCCGCATCAAAAAGTGATTATTAGAATAATAAAACACTTACAAATTCTTGTGCTTGGGATGAATGTTTCATTTGTGTAAAAAAATTGCTTAATCTGTACTAAAATGATTATTGACAATACTGGATTTAATAATTAAACAAAAATTAATAAATTAGTTGCATTGTAACACATTATATATATTTTGGATTATATTTTTGTATTTTTAACGAGTTAAAAATATTAATTATTTAAACTTAATTTTGATATTGACAATAGAAAGACATTTGAGCCGTTAAATTTGAAAGTGGAATAACTCCATTTTTTTGGGAATGACAATTTTAGGTAGACATAGATGTCTTCTTTTTATATTTATAACACAGTCAAGGGTGTAAAATATACTCATGAATTAATCAAATGAAATTTTCTGTGTAATTTTGTCACAAAAACGTTAAATTTGAAAATGGAATAACTCCATTTATTCATATATTGAGATAAAGGTTTGCGTTTGAATTAAACGAAAAATCGACTTTGAAATATTTTTATATAATATAATTAAAAATATTTCAAAGTCGATTTTTCGTTTAAATCAAACGCAAACCTTTATCTCAATGTATGAATAAATGGAGTTATTCCGCTAAAAAAACAAACTGCTCAATTTTTTAAAAATGAAAGTGGAATAACTACATTTGTAGCTAAAAAAATCGGTAATTTTCCTAACAATTTTATTAATTATTTTTACATAATAAAATTTAATAAGTTTATAGTTTTAAAAACATAACCCGAATTTAATAACGTTTGCCAATATTTTTTAATTTATTCAAACGCAAACCTTTAAATATTTCAATATATGAATATTGGAGTTATTCCACGTTTAAATTTAACGGTTTATTTAATGGAATTAAAAAGATTATTACTAATTATTGATACTAATTGTTCATATCATTTTATTAGATTCACCTGATATTTTGTACTTTGATTTTTTAAGTAGTCCACGAGAAAAACATACTTTTTATGACACAACTTGTACAAACAATATTCTAACTTGATGCAATTTTTAATAATTATTTAATTTGATGGGTTGTTGTGAGAACAAAAAAAATCATTTCGAATTTATTATCGATTTATATACGTAAATTGACAAAATAAAAGATTGATTCAAACTAAATAGAAAGTAGATTAAATACAGATTATAGTTTATTTCGAATTCATTCCCAATTAACAAGAATTGTATCGACAAATCGACTGATATTACAAACAAAAACCAATAAAACACGACCGTACCATCCGGTAAAACATGAATAATTGACAATGCAGAGGAAGCAAGATTTAATATTTAAATCGTAACACGGACTGCATGAATTAATAATTAATTTACGTCCATTAAACAATTACGTAGCCCCTGACCGGACTTGACGCCTAATTCATCACGAACACCAGCCGAATTGTTGGCGACGACTGAGATCGACAGTGCAGCAGAAACACAGTTCATATATAATGACATCGTGTCATCTAATGATTCTCTGGGCCCATCATCGCACCCAATACAATAATGCATCGGACCAACCCACCGACAAAAGCTTCGTCTCTGGTGCAGACAGTCAGTCGCAGATGATTAATCACCGTTCTAAATGTATTGTGTTGTCTTTCGCAGCGGTATTTTTAATATACACATGTGTACAGACCGATGCACGGACAAATAGACTATGAAAAATGATTTATTTCGTCGTACCGAATCATTTAATATGCAACTCATGGTTGTGTCGTCGTTCACTTATCGTTCAAATGAAACGGATGAATAATATTTGTTTTTATTATTCATTAATATCTTTATTGAGCTTGAAAATAATTCCTCAAGATAAATGACTGATCAATGGACAGATTATGCCAAATTCCAGTTCATCCCTGGAAGTATACACCAGCAACAATAAACGGTTGCAGATGTTCTCAAACTGGTACGTGGGGGTTTCTACCAATACGAATTACTTGATGAGAAACAACATCTTGTTTATCCCAGCCTCCAACTTTCTATGATTGATGAGTTTGTCTGATGACAAGAACATTAATTGTATGGTCGAGCGGAAGTCACTTGTGTGTGTATTGGGCACTGCTGACTTTATCACCAAGTACAGTAAAAACACAAACGACTCCAACAATTAATACTGCATTACTGGGAATTTGACTAGTTGCAATAAAAATCACCACTTTATTACTAGACTGCCTTCTTCGTGAATAACCTACAGTTTTTTAGATCAAACAAAGTTCCACGAAAGATTTGGAAAATTGTTCCAAAATTTTGTGCTTCTACGTGAAACTAAATTCAATCAAAATATTTATAAAACAAGATTCATTACTTACACGTTGACGTTAATGCCGTCTATAGCCGTCCAATGCTCGTGATTGTATATGCAAATGACGACAATGGCCGACCTATATTCTTAGTATTATAAATAAATGATTAAAATCTTTAGAGAATCCTATTCTCTTATTGTTCATGTACACTAATTGTCTATGATATAGAGTAGCTGGAATACGTCTGGTTCACAGCACTATTTAATATTTTTTTATTTGCTAATGAAATAATATTTATAACGATCAGTAAATAAATTAACTGGACACTCGAGTCTAATAATCGTTATTGACAAGAAAAACACAACACTCATTGTTGATTGTTACAAAATTCATAGCCGCCACAGCCAGACAAGAATAACAAAACACTCATTGTTAATTGTTACAAAATTCATAGCCGCCGCCAATGTATATCAGTGTTAAATCCATTTCCTTCCAAATTCTTCAATCTTCCTCCAGGTATGAATGATGAAATATTTCTCATTAAGTGATACAGTTATTTTATTTAAATTATTCCCAGAATTGGAAACTGGTTGCGATAAATGTGCTCGTAGAATTTAACGACGTGCATAGCCGCAAACGTTTCATACATTTTTTTCTCAGTCTCTTTTCAAGTGTGATTTTGGAAGTTTCAAAAATTTTGTTTGAAATTATTACTGGAAAATTTTTATAAAATTTGCTATTCTACTTTTTTTCGTTATAAATGTTTTTCAAAATTGAATTTTGTATCTCTAAATGGACTTTTGAATTTTTGTTATGTTATTAGAAATTTTTGTCATTGAATTTAATTTTGTATTAAAGAAAAATCTATTTATATGTTTATAAAAATACATTTTTTCCTTTTTACTCAATTCTCAAAAAATATCGTTATAGTCTGTACTGCTACCAAAACTTCTATAGCTGTCTTTTGTGTATCAAAGAAATCTAGCTATAGACGTCCACTATTTTTTTAGAAAAATTTGTTAAAAAATATAATAGTTTTATTCTGTAAGTATGAAATCTTCGAACTCCCCAAGAATCAACTAATTAACAAAAAAAATTGTTTTTGTTGTCCATCACCGATTTCAAAGTGAGCGTAAACTTGTTAATAGTAGGCACTCTAATCATATTTTCCTGAACTTCCATAGCGCCGCAGTACTGAACTTTTAAAAAATTAATCATAAAATATTTATGATTTTTATTTTCATTTCTACAATTATTTAAAACATTTAAAATCATTTCTACAATTTTTTATGTGATTATACATCTATATTTTCTTTTATTAATATCTAAATATATCTTTTGTATATATAACATTTTCCAATAAAAATGTCAGAACTTTGACAGCTGGTGGCAGAAATGTTTGAATTTTTTTAATCTTATTTGGACATTTCAACTCAGTATAGTTTGACAAATTATCATTGAACGTTTAACACTTCAAAACGCTTAAAAATTGTAAAATTTCTTTGTGAAACTTAACACAATCGTCCAAGTAAACGTCCCATTTATCGAATTGTTGAAAAAATTGAAAACGATTTTACTCTACATGATACAGTAGTGCCTGTAAGACTAAGAAATGAAAGAAGTGAGGCTAATATTGCTTCCGTTAGTGACAATTTCAAAATGAAACTGGGGATCACGTTACAGTAAATGGAATGCGTTATCGAACCATGATTCATGAATTTTTTTCTAAAA
This sequence comes from Neoneuromus ignobilis, assembly GCA_029203775.1. Taxonomy (NCBI): domain Eukaryota; kingdom Metazoa; phylum Arthropoda; class Insecta; order Megaloptera; family Corydalidae; genus Neoneuromus; species Neoneuromus ignobilis. The sequence goes on along the minus strand of CP092090.1, from coordinate 8,167,638 downwards.
ATGATTTTCACGATATGTGGTTTCAACAGGACTGTGTTACGTGCCATATATCTATTGAAACAAAAGTTTAACTAGTCCATTATTTCACGAAATGGCCACCGAGATCATGTGATCTAACTGCATTGGATTATTTTCTGTAGAGTTATATGCTGATAAACCACAAACAACAGAAATATTAAAAATAAACATTAAACGTGTAATTCATAAAATTGAACCACAATTATACTGTCAAGTATAAGTGAAATTGTGTTTCATCATTAATGCCATAGAATATACTTAAAAATGAAAACAATAAGTAACTAATTAATTAAATATTGTTTGTTTTATTTCCATTTAAACTTCTGAAACACTTATTGAAAAACCCTATAGTACAGTATTTTTTTTTAAACTTGGCTCTTTTATTCTTTGCAAGAAAGAAACATGTTTTGTAATCATAAAAAAATAATAAAGACATAATCTGTTAGAAAGTAACAAGCAAAGCTGATTAAAAATATTTTTATATATATATTATTGTGGTTGACAGCGCTTTAACAAGCATACAGATCTATTTAAAAAAAAAAAAAACTATATGATAATAGACAGTTATGGTAATCTAAATTTAATGTGCTTAATTCACTGTTAAATAATATAATTTACCACACCTTAAAGCAAATTGACGTTTGTTCAGTATGGCAGTATTGTTATTGTTACACCCATAGGCTATTGTTAATAAACAAGCGTATTTTATCACATGAACACCGTGATAGATATTTACTTTCATTCACATTCGAACAATGCGTTCGTTTTTATGCATAAAATTGTTTTTTACGTTTATTCAGAACTGTCAATAATGGATGAAAAAAATCCAGTTTACATCCATTATAATTATTATATAATATTCTTATTATAATGGCATTTTTAAATCGATTTTTTTTATTTAATTAAGGAAATGATTCGTTAAAAATAATATTCACAGCTTCCATTGAATAAACCTTCTTTCGTAACAAGTCTGTAAATAATTTCGAAACAGATTTATTTTTACACATTTCTCCGTTATATTCGTATAATAATAATTGTAATCATTCTGTGTCGATACTTTTCCCAAAAGATTCCATCGTTTCGCGAACGTTTATTTCGTTTCATCGTATCTTCGATGCTTTTTCTTCGTTATTCGACGTCTCTAGAGATTCGATCGAAATTTCTATTTGCCTTGTCATCGATATTTCTCTTTGTGGATTTTGCAAAACCATTCAGATTATTTTTCTCTTTTTAACATATTTTTATTCGTTTCAATTCAAAATCGATATTGGTACAATATTAAAAATGTTCACCTTTTGAGCCATTTATATGTAGGTTATATAGAGTTATCCAAATATAATGTTTAAATTTGTGTTTTATTAAAAAGAAACTATACACATGTTTTTAATAAAACACAAATCTATGCGTCACATTTGGATGATCCTATACTAGTAAAATAATTTATAATGCAACATTCTAACGATTATGCCATTGAAATGAGTTCCAGCGAATAAAATGAATAAGAATTGATTATTGAATATTTTCAGGGTTTTTTTCAGGACATTTCTTTTAGTTTTTTTAATGTGCTACGATATCTACACACATACGTTTTAAATATCATATTTAAAATGTTAATTGACAACACTGAATACAAAGAATGAAAATGAAAACATTTATAATTTTAATTTCATTAATACAGCAAAAGAAGTATACAATAATTTTATATAAATGTTCAATAATCAATTCTTATTTATTTTATTCGCTAGAACTCATTTCAACGGCCAAATCGTTAGAAAATTACATTATAAATTCTTTTACTAGTATAGGGTCATCCAAATGTGACGCCTAGATTTGTGTTTTATTAAAAAGAAACATGTGTATAGTTTCTTTTTAATAAAACACAAATCTAGATGTTGTATTTGAATGGCCCTGTATAAGTAATCCATTTTTGTTCAAGTAAATTTCCAGAATACCAAAATAAATAGTGTTATATTTAACTTTTTGTCGCCATTCGATTTTGCTATGAAAATTTATATACAATGTATCTTCATAAAATTAACTGAAAATATCAATTTCGTTCCAGAACTCGTCTCGGGGAGAGGATGGTTAGCATGAGCTCGACGTTGGTGGAGACTGTCTCCATCAACTACGAGGACTTCAACGAGAGCTTCCTAACGTGTGGCACATGCCTTTGTAAGTAGTCTGTATTTATCTCGTGTACATTTTTATCATACTATTTTTTACATTAAAACCCACGACACTTGCTATTTTTCATTTTTTTTTTGTACTTGATCCAATTGCAAATATTTATTTACTAAACAAGTACTATTTGTTGTTATATGTTACATGCGTTTGAAGCCCATAATCTAGTTCGTTATTTAATATTAGCCTGGACACAAGCCAATCTAAATCGCTATTCAAATTGGTATCATCAGCTTTTGCAAATGTTTTTCGTGCATTTTTATTATTTTGTATTTAGCGTTAAATGTATTTTTATCCAATTCTATTTATCACAATTGATATATACACTTGAGTTCATTTTGTTATTTGAATGATTTAGAAATTTAAAGGGTTAATAAAGACACTCATTAAATATTGGCATTCGAATGAACGCAGATTCATGAATACGATTCACAATTTTTTTAAAGAAAATATGATAAGACATTTTATGTTTTCTATTGATTTATTTACTTTTTTAATATTTTCGATTATAAAAATAATATATGTATATTTTTATAAAAAAATATTTCTATTTGTACATTATGTTTTTAATATATATATATATAAATTTCCTAATATACTTTTAAAAAAATGTGAATGTATTAAAAATTTTTTGGTTTTCTATTTTAGAATTTTCTTTTATAAAAAAATGTTTATATATATTAATTTATAAAAATGTATGTCAAAATGAGTAATAGTTAATTATAGGGAAATATGTTCAAATGGTCATGATCAAAAAATGTTTATAAACTCTTCATACTAAATAAATAAAAATATTTAAATAGTCAAATATTTTACATGAAATTGAGATGAAAAATAATTCTTATAAATATCGTTTGAATGGAATTATTTTCAATTTAAAATTTTATATTTGTTTATTTACATTGTTACCGATAGAGGTGTTTATATATACATACATATATATATATATATATATATATATATATATATATATATGTATATTATCACAAAAGTATGGACTTATCCAGGACATCAAAAAATTCTTATAAATATTATTAATTTTGTATAAATGTGGGAAATAAAAAAAATATCAATATAATAATTTATTGTTAAACTTCAAAATATACAATTTTTTAAACTAAATATAATAAACAGACTGAAAGGAAAAGTAACATCACAATTCAATGCATGTATATTGATCCAAGTTTTCCTACCTGGTCGTTTTAAACAGCAGTCTTAAAGTCAGTGCAAAACATTATGAAACAATTTCGTTTTTCAACAGAATAATAATTATAAATTACTATATATTAATTATGAAAAAAATAGACTTAAATAAGTGTACTTAAAAAATTATAAACATATTTTCAGTCTCCTGACATGAATTCCATTGAACAACTATGGAAAATATATTTCAAACATTTTTAATAAAAATATATTGGACAAACATTTGTAGGGGTAATAAAATTATCTACTAAATTTATTAAAAAATATTTTAAAGTCAAGTTCCCAATATCAACTTTTTACCAATATCATATTGTGGACAAATATTTTTTACACATTGAATTGTGATGTTACTTTTATTTTTTAAATGTAGTATGCATTTCAAGTTTACCAATAAATATTTGTATTAGTATATTTTTTAATTCACTAAATAATTAATTCAAACTGAATAATATTTATAAGAATTTTTAGATAAGTGGGTTAGTATTTACATATGAATATCCTGTATAAATCATATAACGAGATTTTAAAATCTGAATGGGCAAAATTGAATAATTTCGCGCGAATCTTCTATTAATATTATAAACAATTACTACACAACAATTAAATGTTATTTTTCAATTATTTATTAGCTACCTTATCAATCATTGTATCTCTTTCTAATCACAAATTAATTGATTGTTACAGTTGGCATGTGGACAGGTGGAAGTAAACATAAAATTATTCTTATCGTTTTAAATGTTGAAATAACAATCTATTTTATATACATTATATTATATATTCTATTTGTTTGTTACATATTTGCCGTTGTGTGATGCCACTTTACTCCATATAGCCAGTCTGTAACATGGCATGCGATTTATTTTCACACACACATTATCTTTCGCTCCTGCACTGTTATTTTGCTTAACGTTCGTTCGTGTTCAGTCAATGTTAATTAAATTTGATTATTTTCATTATAAATTTTATTTCGTGCAAGTATCATTGAATGCATTATATAAATTTTTAGTAGTGTGTTCGATTCATTAGGGGATTTTATTTCATTCAACTGCATAAATATTTTTTTGTTTTATTCTTTATTGTTGAAATAAATTTTATAAATAACAATTACGAAATACACCTACAAAAATATTTCCGAAATATTTGGAATAAGTAAAAAGATAATACTCTTTATCGTTATCAAAAAAAATGTCAACAATTTCTTGTAATTACTTTCAATAATTGAAATATTTATCCTCACGACGCAAAGATTTTTATATCGTTTCATTTGAGAAAAAATGTTTTTTTAAATCTCATTTAAATAAATATATTTCTATAACAAACGATTCTGATCGAAATGTGCATTAGTCTATTGTTGTCATAAACAACAAAGTGAACAATAAGTGATTATTGAATATTTTATAAAAAACTTATAGTATTGATGGTGATAGTTCATTTGTATAAAAATGTGAAATATATTTTGGATTAAAATTAAAATGTAAATTTTTTATTTCATGTAAAAACTTTCTATAAAAGTGACTTTTGTAATAGCGTCAGTGCTGTATTTATATGATTGTTTTGTATTTGATTTTTTTAATAATTTATTTCTCATCATTTAATGTTAACAGTTAGTTGTATATTCGTTATTACTCATTAAAATAAAAAGCACATATAACATTTACATAAATTTGAATGGTCAAATTTTGTTTATATGATACGAGATAATAAAAAGTATAATTATTATATATATTTTTATCATAAGTTAGAAAATATATTTATCTTTAATTTTGTTTAGTGATATATTTTTTGTGGCGTATAACAATGAACTGCGTCATTTAATTCTATAATAGTGTTTATATTTTAAATCCATATTTTTTATTGCCCATTTTTTTGAATTATCGGATTAATACAGGGAATTATCATTATTAGACTTTAATTATTATGAAACATCAAAAATATAGTAAAATAGATAAGCTTGTTTATTGTTTATACGAAACATTTATTTTTATTTCGTCTACCCGTTATCGCAATCTATATTAATATAAAAAAATAAATAGACTTATGTTATTGTACATTTAAATAATTCCATTTTGCAGAACGATAAAATTGTTCTATAGAAATAAATCAAATGAAGGGTTTTACATGGAATTTTGAGGTTATGCTTGGGTAAAGTAGTTATTTTTGTGGTTTGCGGATTAAGATAATTGTATCATTTTTTTTATTATCTGCACCGTAATCTTTATTTGTAGTTCGAAGTATTTTATTTATCGCTGAGTATCGTTTTCTTTCAAAAAAATAATTACGGTTATTTTATTAAATGCACAGTTATTTTGTTTGTAAATTGTATTTCTAGTAATTTTAAAATGGTGAACTTGACCGTTTTATTACCATTATTGTAAATATCATTGTTAAATATCTCGTAAAAAATATAGAATAGTGACTACAATTTTAAAATTTGATCTAACGTTGGAAAAAACGCGCGATTTCGAAAAATTCCTCGCATGAAACTGACGTTAACATAATTTTTTGTATATTGTAAATTTGGAATTAAATTATTAAATGGAGTATAACAATTTCATATTTTTGTATAAAATTAATAGTTCACATTTCGTATAAAATAAACATTTTATTTTCAGAAATCAAATAAATCACAAAATGTTATCTTTAGATGATGTCAATTATTTTATAGTAACTTAATGTGTTTATTATCTTTGTAAATAATTTAATTTATTATTTTCGTATAAATAAATAAAATAATTTTAGTATAAATAAATCCAGTAATAGAACTATAAATGATGGATTTAAACTAAAAATTTAAATCTTTTTAAACAACTTTGTTATCAGATTTAAAAAATAATCAAACTTATCGTTTATTATTCATTATTTTTAAACATTTTAAATATTTATTATTTTGGTTTACTTAATTTTAAAGATAAAAAGTTTATATATAAAATAGCGAATTAATTTTTTGTTACAATTAATTATGACGAAATTATTATTATTATAATTTTTATAAAACAATTACTCCTTAACATTACAAGATTGTTCAACAGTATGTAATTGTCCACTTTCTTTATTTAGATCAAATAATAACATAGCGCTCTGATGATAATGGCATCACCATCTAAATGTATATTAGTTTATAAAGAAAATAAACAGTAAATAATTATTGAACACTTTGGTGATAATTAAAAGAATGATTTAATATTTATCTTTTCATTTATGCCCATTTCAATAGTCATTCCGTCATTTTCATAGTGTAGCATTAAGCAAAAAAGTCAATAATAAATTGATTATTGAAAACTTTTGCAGCATTTTATGATAATGTCGAGTGATTGCTTTTTACTGCAGTTTGTTTAAACTTCATATCCTTTTGCAATTAACTAGCGCTAGCTCATTTTACGATATTCTATTTTATAAATGTGGTTTAGAAATGCATGAAAATTGGGAAGCATGTTCAAAGAACGCAATTTTAGGAAATTAAATTGTTTTAAGAACATATATACCCTAATTAATCCGGTTCATTTAATTTGATTACTCCAAATTTGAACTTTTAATAGTTTGTATTGTTGACTGTTTAAATTCTATTTATTCTAATTTATTTGATATATTTACAAAAAGTTTATTTATATAACATTGTTTATAATAAATGTGTTAATATATTTAAGTAATTAGTGGTTTCTGAGTAGCATGGAACTTGATGTTTGAAAGTTGAAATATTTTTTATTTTTATTAATTTAAATGTTTGGAGTCGGATAAAACTGAGGGGGTTCTTTGCTTGCTTTTGATTTATTTTTTTGGTTGCATGAATTCATATATACAAAGTTTAAATGAACTCGACTTATAATGTGTGAAGTGTACATTTTCAAAAACGATTCAATTTCTTCTAGGTATGTACGATGGTAGCGAACATACACCAAAGTTATTGCCATGCTCGCACACCGTATGCCTTCATTGTTTAACGCGAATCGCTGCTTCGCAAACCCGCGATACGGGTACTTTCCGATGTCCAATTTGTCGAGAACTAATAAATATACCACGGGGCGGTGTATCCGCTCTACCGCCTTCGTTTCTCGTCAATCAACTGCTCGATCTCATGTCACGACAACGACGAGAAGTTATACCGAAATGTTCAGTCCACATTAATCAAGAGTTGTTGTTTTGCGAAACGTGCGATACTGTTTTTTGTACCATTTGTACGGGTGGCTCACACAGCGACGCAACATCATGTGAACACACAATCATTCCGTTTTCTATTGCCATTAAACGCATGTCCGAAATATTGCTATACAAGGCTAATGAATGTATTTCTAAGGTAAGTCAAACTACAAAGTAAAATAAAAACCTTTACGAAATTAGAATCTTTATTGATAGTTGTTTTATATTCTCATTTAATATAATTGTTGTAATGAGAAATTTAGTATATTATATTTTGGAATACTACTTAGATTTACAGTTTATATTAATATGTTTATGTAACATGTTATAGTTAACTCAAGCTCAAGACGGAGTCAATAGAGAACTGGAGCGATTGGATTCCGCTGCTGAAAAATGTGTCGATCGGGTAAACGAAACATTCCAGCAAGTATCTGCTCAATTGGAAAAGAGGCGATTGGAAATGATTGCTTCGGTGCAGGCTGCTTGTCAAGATAAAAGGAAAGTTCTCGAGGAACAACATTCTTTAATTGAAGCTGAAAAAAATAAGGTATCTTTAGTTTGTTAAAGAATCGATTACACCGATTTGATTGAATATTATATTACAATTGCTAATCGTTTGTAGGTCGAACAGGAGTGTGAAGGTTTACAATATCAGGTCGAAGTTCGAAATATTACACAGCGTATTAATAGTTTAACAGAAAAACTCGATGCTGCTTCAATGTTAGGTGAACCGCGTGAAAATGCATTTTTAACTTGTGATTTCACTCACAACGATAGTTTAAATTGTGTAGAAGATGCTCTTAAACAGCTAGGAAGAGTTCGTACGAGCACTACTTTTCCGAGTTTATGTACAGCTCGTTTAAGCGACGACAGCGAGACAGTCGCCGGCCTCGAAGCGACCGTTCAATTAATGACCGTAGATTATCACGGTGCACCGAGACTTAATGGCGGTGATCCTGTTTCAGCTGAAGTCGTCCCTGTGGGTACGGATTTAGCGCCGTTGAGTACAGGCACCGCCCTGTCGACCGAAATAATAGATTGTGATGACGGAACTTACAAAATACACTTCAGACCGCCGAAACCTGGAAGATATGTTGTAAAAATATCAGTATTGGATCGGCCTATTAAAGACTGCCCTCTTTTCTTTGATGTGACAGAACACAACAATCCGGTTAATATTTATGGATCTCGAGGATCTGGAAAAGACGAATTTTTACAACCAGTTGCAATAGCTATAGATGAAAATGATGGTTTTGTATATGTAGTTGATACCGGTAACTCACGTATTAAAGTTTTATCACCAGAATTAGAATTCATTAAACATATTAATAATGAAGGCTTATGCGGTAGAAGTTGTACTGGTATAGCAGTTTCTAGAGCTGGACTTGTCGTTGTTAATTGGAGATCAAAAACTGTAACAGAAATGACAACAGACGGTCAGACGCTTAAAAAATTTTCACATAATGAATTTCAAGAACCGATCGATGTGGCAGTTGATAAAAGTTATGGGCATATTTTAATCGCTGATAATGGACTTAGTTGTATTTTTGTATTTGATTCAGATGGAAAAATATTATTTCAGGTGAAATTAATTAACTATTATTTGATTTATATTATTTCTATTGATTTTATTAATGTTCTGGTATTTAAATATTTTGATTTTTAAACATCATAATAAAAATGTATTCTTTTTATTTCAGGTTGGTAAAAAAGGAACATTCAATCTAATATCTTCAGTTACAGTCGGGCCTTGTGGAGAAATTGTAGTTGCAGATTCACGAATACAAGTATTTTCTGCGAAAGGAGATTTTACTGAAGAAATATATACTGAAGGGAAAGGTATTATACAAATGTAAATTATATTGTATCGTCCATAATTGTTTTTTATCGTTATGTAGGTAAAGGTAGATACGGTGGTGTGGTCGTCGATTCAGACAGTCGTATTTTAGCGAGTCGTTCAGAAAAAGGTCGTAATTTTATTCAATTATTAGCACTTAACGGTGGATCGTTTATCAGTTCGTTGGATTCGTACGAATCGAGGCTCAAACGTCCGAGCGGTGTTGCAGTCACTTCCGATCATCACGTCATTGCAGTCGATCTAGGCAACGATTGTGTTAAAAAGTATCGTTACTGGTAAATCGCATGTATATATGTGTCTGTATATATTTATATATATGAAAATAATTTGATATAAATGCGCATATATACATGAAACTTTTCAATCAACCAAACTGTTGTGATATTTTTTTGACTTCACAATGCAAGATCTCAATAATATTATCTTTTAATATCAGTCCATGATTCTTGTACAAGCACATGTGCACAAACATACATGTATATATTAATTTTATGTTTGCAAATGTTTTTATATAACTTTAATTCTGTCAAAGTTATATAAAGTGACTCAAAATGAAAATTAATTTTCGTTTCTATTAAAACATTTCTTTATTTTGTAAGTATTTTTCATATTAATTTCATTCAATACGAATATAATACTCTACAGTACATATAAGTAGTGATATTTTGATCATTCAAAAATACTAGTACAAGTATTTAAAAAATATAATTTGTTTATAAAAAAAAATATTCTTAGTGACTACACCGTATTCAATATACAAATGATACAAAATATTAAAGGACCAGAAAAAATGTTATTTTGTTCAACTATTAAACAATATTTATTTCCATCAATTCTGTTTAGAATGTAAAAAGTGCATTCTGTAGAAATGTTTATTGAAGTAAATATAAACAATGTCCAATTTTATAAATTAACAAGTGTATTAATCAAAAGAGATACCTTACATATGTAACTTAAGTAATACGTTTATTTTATTAAATTTGCTTCTTAAGAGCATAACCAGATTTAGTGTTCATTAAATTATAAATAGTATTTGTTCACATATATAAATAGTATTTGTTCATGAAGTTTTATATTAATATAAATATATCATATTCAGTGAGTCACAAAGCACATGTATATACAAAAATTGGTTATTTTTTCAAAAAAAAGTACTGACAGTTTACTTAAACAATAATTGAAAACATGTAAAGGAGATGTTGTACAGTGTAATTAGCTTTAATTTATATTACATTCATAAGAGTTTTGTTGAAGTGATTCAGTGATATTATGTCCTGTTTCCTGCCCAATAATTGTAAGATCATTTTTAATTAAATATTACAAGTATTTTTAGCAAAGCGATATTTTCTTTTGAAAAAATTAACATGTATGTAATATTTTACATATTTCTCAATAATTTTATGAGTTTATATATGTATATATGTATATATATATATATATATATATATATATATATATATATATATATATATATATATATATATATATATATATATATATAGTAATTAAAATATTTTCATTTTGATAACATTGCCCTAATTTGGGTAATAAGTAGGGTATTCTCATAATTCTTATTATCTCTAAATAAGTTTTTTTTTTATTTAATATTTTTAAAAACTAATTATAATCCTGTTTTCTTTTTTTATTATTTCCCAATAATATTCCAAACTGAACCTGATTACTTAGATTGATTGTGATCATTAATCAATTTAAAGAATTATAGTTCATAAGAAGGATATATAATATTCACTACTAATATAAATATGTTGAAGGATCTTTGTCATTTATCTTGAAGCTCTTCAATACAATTTACAGTATATGCTGATTATAACTTACTATCCTCTATATATAAATCTAAAATAAAACTTAACTGCTCTCTAAAAAAAAAATACTTGTTCATCCCCCTCAGTATTTTCAAATATTAATTTTAATATATGTTCAAATAAATATGTCCTTTCTGATTATATTTTAATTTTTTTCATACATAACATCTACATTCAACACCAGTCTCATTATTCTTATCCTACACATGCTTTAGTGTATTTTTCAATAAGATTATGGATATTTGGACCCTACAATACCTTAATTATAAAGTGTAAGATCAGATTATATTTTCTATGAAATATATTTTCTAAGAATTCATTTTAATTTTATTAAACTTATAATTTTATTTCATCGACATGTGTATATTTAAAACACCTTTATGTCTGAAATTTGATAACTGGTTAATAGTGTCAATGTTTTCTTTTATGAAATAAAATTATATGTGAGAAGATTGATGTACTTATATTTTTGTATTCAACATAACATATAATACGTTGTATATTATAAAAATTTGAACATTCAAAATGGTTAGGGAATGAATTTTATATTTCCTGTATTTTGTGTTTTTGTATTGATACTTTTTTCATTATATCTAGTCATTATTGTTTTTACTGTTCTTTGTAAATAATTATAAAACATTAACATTTAAAAATAAATGTTTTCTGAACTGAAATATATTTGTTGTCTTATTTTATTAAATTTTATAGTTTATGAACGCATGAATAAAAAACATCATTTATAAATTTGAGAAGAATTTAAACACATGTTATTTGTCCAATTATTCTATAAGTACAAAAAATTAATAAGTCTTGATTGTAAATTTTTGAAATTAACTTTATCCCAGTGATTTGTTTGTGTTAAAATACGTTATTATATTGTATTTAAAAAATATGAAAAATAAAATATTTCAGTGGTTTTGAATTTTTATTATTTTTTATTGAATTATATTTTCTTTTTGATTTTTTCGAAAAAAATAAATTGATATATAAAAATGAAAATTGTTATTGATTTAGTTTTATCAAGTGTAATATTGTTTTCTTATTTAAGAAAATATATAATTTTTAACTAGTATTCTACCTTTAATACTAGTTTATATTTTTTTTGCACAGGAATTTTTATTTTGAAAAAAATTGGAAAACTCATTGTTTAAAATAACTTAATTTAATAATTTATATATATATATACATTATATATATATATATATATATATATATATATATATATATATATATATATATATAAAATATAATATATGCCCTATGTTAAGTAGTGTGTTGTGTATTCATGTTGTCTTTTGCGTGTGTGTGTGCGCGAATATACGAGTAAAATGTGTATTATGTATGAATGCCGTATGCGACCTATGAACACACACACACATGCAACGTACATACATTGATATAGTGTGTAAGACAAGTGCGAGTATATATGATAAACAAGAATGAAGATTTTCTTTTCACAAACTCTACGGTAAAGTCAGTGATGCCGGGTGACGTTGGACAAAGAAATGAACCAATAGCGAACGAGCATGCGATCTATGAGTTTGTAGTACGTCCGAGTTCACATTGCATCATACATGTGTAAAAGGAGAGCCTCGTAGTAAATACATTGAATCTCTTTGTTTTACAGCAACACTGTTGACGGTGACAGCTGTAGTACGCAAGACGAGACCATTGGATTGCCAGTGACAAGTGTTGGGGACTCGTTCGGCAGACAATGAAAATGGTTTATAGCGGCCGAAGTCAACAATAAATCGTGTTAAACTTGACAGATTACAGGGTATCATAAAATATTCATTATGTTCAGAAAAATGGTGTATTAAATCTCGTCGACTAAACACCAAATTCATTCGTCTTCATGACAAAATGTCGGGACAAGGCAACAGTGCGGCTCAAAGAGTTCGCAAATCGTCCCCTAGCTCCGTGAAACAGGGTCCGATGCGGGCTACTATACCCATGGCATCGCTGCTCCGTCAGTCCAGTAATCTGAGAAAAAGTAAAAGCAACAGTCCGACGTTATCTCCTACTTCTGGCTGGAGAAATAGAATATCACCTGATCATTCATTATCTGGTCAGAGAAGTCCAGGCTCATCTAGTTATAAAGGTTTGCGATCGACGAGCATCGGATTTTTCGATACGTTCCAGATTTGAACTCGACGATTTTTTTTTTTAGCGAAATCAAAAACTCTCAGTGCGGGATGTGGAGGAACAAATGGTTCTGTGATAAGACGGACAGCATCGCTGGATACGATATACCTGAAAGGCCAGTGGCCGCGTGACAGTTTTTATATGTATACAGGTTATTTACAAGTGGATAAAGCCACACAGGTACGATCGATCCTTCTGTGTTTTTAGTCGATATAATTTCGTATGTGTGCTGCATTTACGATTATATTCTTTTAGTTACGAATGCTATAGTTTCCGTTATAGATCGATTTAAATTATCGAAAGAATATGAATTCTTATTTTTGATTTGTCGTAATTTGTACAGTTGAAAGAAATTTGCAGTTCGGTTTAATCTAATTGTATATTAGTTTCAGTTATATTCAATATAACTCTTTTATTATAATTGCTAACCAATATTAAATTTATTAATAAAACTCTAATAATTTCTTTAAAATACAAAAATTATAAAAATTTTCTACAGATATGTATATAAAATTATGTAATGGCTTATTTAATATATTTCATTATATTATATATCTATACATTTTTTACATAAAGCTATTTTATTTTTAATTATTTATGATAGGAAAATAGATACAATTTTTTAAATTAAATATTTTATATGCCATCAAATTTAAATGTTTCATTAAAAACTAAGAAAAAATTCATTTTTACTTGAGTGATTAAGAAAGTTGTTGAATTTTATAAACAAGGTATAATCTAATATTTTTTTAAAAAATATATATATAAATGTGTATATGAACTTAAATTTATCTTTTCTTTTATTAATAAAAAATATAAAACATTTGACATGAATAATTAATAAATTTTGAATTATTTAAAGAATAATCATTTTTTAAATACTTCTTATCTTTTATGAAAAAGAGAATATTATTTTCTTCTTATTACTGTAAATATTTACTTCAGAAAATGATATTTATAATTTTATGTTTCCTTGAAATGAACTGTTTCTAATTGGAATTTTTATTGAATGACAAGATTATTTTTTCATAGTATTCAATTGTTGTTTGAAATAACTAATGGTCACTTGAAAAATGTAAAAATTGTTGATTTTTAAGATATAATTTTATTTGAAAATATGTTTTATTTTTTTTGGTTCTATTAGACTGAAGATTGGATGACTGAACCACGCAAGCCTCACCGTTATGTAGAAGCTTGTGGTAGCGATGATAAATTAAAATTAATCAGGCATCGACTTCAACGAAATACAAAAGAGGGTACGAGCAGTAGAGAACGAACAGCAGCGTACGGTCTCTTACAGTCGGGGGCCGTTACAGGAGATCATACTGTCACACTGCCAAGCACAAGTTCACAGACTGTAAATACCTGTGAGTTTGAGAGATATGAGTTTACCTTGCCGTTTCATTTGAATTAATATTTATTCATTTTATGAAATAATTTAATTTCTTTGCAAAATTTATTTATGACATAAAAATTCATTGTTTTTATTGTTATGTAAATATATTTATATTTGTTTTGTGTTTTGCTTTAATATGTAGTTATTTAATGTGTAATTGTTGATGTGTAGTTATTTTTATGTCTTTGAGTACTGATTATTTTTTTTTATAAGAGAATTAATGTTTTCAGCAAGTACAATGTTATCACCTGCAACGAAGGCCAGTCCAGTTAACATTCCAGTGAAGCCTTTAGCGAGGCCACCGATGCGAAGCTCAATTGAGGGGCTCAATCAAGAAATTGAACGACTCGTGCTCAAAGCTACTGGTACCCCAGGGGCATTATTCACAGATAGGTGTGAAGATGAAAAAGTAAGATAAACGTTTTTAAAGTATATTTTTTGCAAGAAATTGTAAAACTATAAATAAAAAAATATTATTAAAATTATTGTTCGTAATTCATAAATGGTATTTCAGTTTCAGCAGATGACTCCAGAAGGTCACAGAGCACCGCTAGCTGATCTTTTGAGGTCTACGAGATCCGTAAATACACAAACACCAGCCGCGGCTGATTTTTCGAGTAGCTGTCATTCATCAGGTAATACTTTTATCTTAAAAGTCGTGCTTTGTTTATTTACTCTGTGCCTCGATGAAATTCTTGGTTTGCTACGCTTAATCTCAATATAATTGTCTTATCACAGGCCACTCATCCAGAGAATCAAATTCACCATCTTTCATTCCGGGATTGATCGATGGATCAAGCCCCACTAGTGAACAAGGTTAATGCAGAGACTGCTTTTTATATAGTTCTATATAGTTTGCTTTGAGCAGTTCATTTCTTTTTCACTTTTGTTGTATGTCATTATATATTTAGCTCTTGAATATTTTTCACATGTCAATTGATATTATGAATTTACTAATCTTTATCATATGTAGATGTAAAGTGTATATATTTGTTAGTGCAACATTTTATTTATATCGGTCATGTCTGGTATTTTTATTACTGTTACCATTTCAGGAGGCAGTCAAGGCTCATCTCCTGATCAAGAGACCGGTAAGCTTGGCACATCACCGCACATAAATCGTTTCTTAGCCCGCGAGCCGCCCGACGGTTGTGAAAAAGTCAACCTGAAGTTCGTAGAAGATGCGGCTAGAAGGCCGATGATCGATCTCACAAAGCTGGATTATTGTCCGTTGAAACCGTGCGTCACGTTCCAGCTTAAACCGAGCCTCGGTTCTGCGTTCTACCCGCTGCAACCGCCGTCGCCTCCCCCCGAGCCGTTAGTGCCCCCGGCCGACCGGCCATAGACTGATTCAACGGCTGTGCGTACGTCTCTTTGTCTGTTTACCGAATTGTTCGAATTACCTTTATCAACCGCAGCCGACGTGTTTATATTTAAGATATTATCTCGTTGTTGTAACTGTCGACGGCTCGTATCTAATAAATGAATTGAACAAGACGTAATATATCGTGTCATTCTAACCGTTACGTATTTTTTTACTGTACAAGTCTGCCATTCAAATTTTCTCGTAAATCAATCGAATTTTAAACTCTAGGTTAATGGGTAATCAACCACCTTAATATTATCAAAAATATTACTCTAAATGGAAAATGGGCTCTAATCAGTTATTAATAATTAATATTGTATATTAAAAAGCTAACTCGGTTATATGTCCTAATTATACTGTTGCATTTTTAAAACTAAACTTGCAGAAGGGATAAAAACCCTTACTACACAGTTTTATTTGATTTATAAACATTTAATTCTTTAATATATTTATAAATGCAATTGTATGAAATAAAAATGTAGCAGTCAATAAAGGTCATATTTTCATTTTTAAATTAATTTAGAAAATTTTTAAGAAAGTATATACAATAAAATATTAATACAAGCAATGTATCAAACTTTAATAGAAAAAATTTTAATGACACTAAGTAAGTATAGGAATTTTAAATTAATAGTTGCGTAAAAAATTATTCTTCCTTGTACTCGGAGTTACTGGTATATAAAGAAGTATTATAAAGTATACTTACAAATTATGAATTTATATAAATTATATAAATTGTTATACAAATAACAATTCTATTTATATATTACTATAAATTTCACAGATATCCATACCAAATATATATTTAATGAGAAAATAATATAAAATTTCAAAGCTATACTTTTTTTTAATAATAAATAAAACTAAAAAATCAAAATTCATAGTAGTCATTTATATAGATATTAAAGAGCTGCAATCAATATGTCATGACACCAAATTAAATCATAATTTCTTTAAATGAGATCTCTTAATATTATAATATGGTGGTTAAAAATGAAAATTTCTGATTAATAATTATTGTAACAAATATATAAACTAGGTAAACATTTTTAATCTTTGTAAAGTTAACAGATTTATATTTTGAAAAATTTTAATATTATATTTACATTTAAATTAAGATTAATTGAAGTAAATATCAAATTGAATTAATTTTGTTAATTGATATATTATTAATATAATATATAAAAATGAATGGGATTTTTTAATAATAAAAGATTTATTTCAAACTCTGACACAAAAAAAGAGAACTTGAAAAGATCTTTCATTTTATGTGTGTAACTTTTTTTGTATATTTAGTGTTTTATACTGACCTTAAAGGTTAATAACAGAGATTTCATTAATATTTGTTTTTATTGAGCACTAGTACAATTATTAAATATTTCTATTAGATCTGATATTTTTCTTTACCTGTTTGTACAAGTTATTTAATGTTTAAATAAGCAAACTTGTGATATAAAAGTGATTTTCTTTCATAATTTTTTTTGTACTGTATAATTTTTTCTGCTTAGAAAAATAATTGACTGAATCCGGCCTCTACATTATAAAATATTGTTTAAAATTAATTTTTTTTAAGAAAAATCTATATCTTTGTATGAATAATGTTGAATATATTTTAATTTTCTTAAATTGTTACCAACGAATTAAATACGTATATAAATTTATTTGACTCAGTGATACAATAATAAATACTGTGATCAATTCTTTGATTGAATATTAATATAATAAATTATAATAAAAACAAAATACAAAAAGGTTTGAAATGTATATTTGTGTGTGTATATATATATATATGTGTTATATACATACATACAATATATATACATATATATATATATAAAATTATAATGTGTATTTACACAGATAGACATTTTAAGTTAATATAACTCTGTTATTAATTTTAGTGTGGTTCACTATGAAGCCCTAGTATGTACATAAATTATTACTTTTTATATGTTATTAATTTTTTTTTTTTGTTATATGTTTAACAATTAATTTTATTTTAAAACATTTCAAAAAATAGATACGTGTCCGTGACAGTTAAATGACGATTTGTTTTAAAGGAGTACTAGAGCATGGCGACAAGTTTTAGTTGAAAACTTTGATGTCATTGAATTATTTTGGACATGGATTTAAATAGTTCATGTGAGTGAAAATGAATGAGTGAAATTTTTGTTAATAAACAGTTTTACTTTGTTTTTAACAATAGAATTTGTAATTTATACATATAGTGCAGTGTTTTCAGATGTAACTAGATTATATGTGTGTATGTCCAATATGCACAAAGGCATATATACATATACATATGTAAAGGGAATTTCATAGAGAGTACTTAGTTTGTTTTTTTTTTTTTTATAAAAGTTGTTTTCTTTAAAACAATATGTAAATACATAAACATATATATATATATATATATATATATATATATATATATATATATATATATATATATATATATATATATATGTGTGTGTGTGTGTGTGTGTATATGTATGTACATGAAACATAAAGTTTATGTTATAGTCAAACAGAAAATCAGTTATATACCTATACAATTAGAAACAGTGTCATTTTTCAAATGGTGTTGAGTGAAAGTAAGAAATATTTTTGTTTTTCCTTTTTTTTCGTTAATTAACGTTTTAATTAATTATAACATTTTCATTCTGTTATTTATATTAGAATATCAAATAAAAATTAAAGCACAAAGTCAAAAGAATGTTGCTTTTATAAATACATATTATTAATATGTCACTTAAATATTCAATTATCTGTAAATTTATACTGTTTGTCAATTCAAAAAGACATGTTTCAACATGACTTTTAGGTCAATATCTACTTAGGTGGAGAAGCGTACTAGTGTTTTTCAAATAATTTGATTTTTGTTGAATGAATGGTTGTAATCGATACGATATTCATCGTCGGAAACATCTTGTATTATCGTTATAGAAGACCGATTATTAGCACTCCTTTAAAATATCGTAACCTAGCCGAGGAAGCCGTTCTGTGATTCAATTTATAAGTTTGAATGTACGGATGCTTTCGAACGAGTATTATACGGATACCGGATCGAATATGCTTATTATTTTAAACTTTTTGTGCTAAGTTACAGAATTTTATACTTTATATCTCAGTATAATAATAATAATAATAATAATATTTCTTTATTTACTCTCAATCTCTTGTTCTTGGACTGGTGTTTAAATAAACACCTTTGAATTATTTTAATAACATTTTGATTATGATCAATTAGATATGTAGGTACTTGAATGTTACCTATTCACAATAATTAGGTAATACTACATTATTAATGTATGTATGTACAGACATATCTATTAAACGGACTGACTTAAAATATGTTTGGTTTTTCATTTAAAAAAAATCATGTAACCGTTCATCTTTCATTTTTAGGCGAATGTATATAAGGAGTTCTTTTGAAATTGAAATATTTTAAAGTTCTGTTTCTAATTATTGCGAATCGATTTGAATAATGTTCGAAACTACATTGTCGTGAAGTTAGCGTATAGTAATTCATGTGATTGGTGAAATTGTTCTTATTCCCGCTAATATTTAAAATGTTCGAACCAGTGCAGTGTTGCCATATGATTAACATTTACAATATACCCTAAGTTCTTTTCCGGTGTGCGTTGCCCAACGTAAGTAATTTTAATAATTTTATTAACGTGAGAATCTATCGTCATCGATAAAATTGTGAATTAAGTGAATATATTTTGTAAAGGGTTAAGAACAGTGAAGTGTGTTTAATTAATTTTTGCCCTTATTTTACTTATTATTTAAAAGCTTTTTCTATGTAAATGTGTTCCAATTTTTTCAAGTGCTCTTTTCACATGTTGTCTAGTTGTGATATTTATTTTTATATTTTCTCTTGTAACATACAATGATACATTGTGAATAACTAAGCATTTCATAAAGTTCATTAGTATCTCAAAAAGTTTGTTTAATTTTAATACAAAAATTAAGAGGTTATGTGTTGACTTACAGAATCGCAATGGGTAAAATAATGAAATCTGGTAAAGTAGTACTGGTCCTAAGTGGCCGGTACTCTGGTAGAAAAGCTATAATAATTCGAAATTTTGACGATGGTACGTCAGATAAGCAGTATGGACATGCATTGGTAGCTGGTATTGACCGATACCCAAGAAAAGTTCATAAAAGAATGGGTAAAAAGAAAATTCATAAAAGATCAAAGATAAAACCTTTTATTAAAGTGAGTATTCATTCGATACAAATTAGTTTATTTATTATATAAATGTTTTAAAGCAAAATCTTGATGTAACTTAAAAAAATATTTCTCTGAAACTTATATATGTAAAAAGTACAGTTATGGATCTCCTATTTATTTCATTTTAGATTTTTCATATGACTTTAAAATTACTTCAAGTATATTATAAAATGTTTAATGTTTAAATATGAATTTGTATTTTTTAGGTACTGAATTACAATCATCTGATGCCTACCCGTTATACAGTTGATTTAGGTTCAGACAATAAAGTTACTGTGAAAGACACAAAGGATCCAATGAAGAAGAAGAAAGCTCGGTTTCAAATTCGTGTAAAATTTGAAGAGAAATACAAGCAAGGGAAGAATAAATGGTTTTTCCAGAAGTTAAGATTCTAATTGTTTATAATATAAACTTATAAATTTTCAATAAATATTAAATCCAATGTCTGGTTTTTATTGTGAACCTGATGGTAAAGTTTATTCACTTTATTCTTTATTAAATATTTTAAGTGAATCAGAACTCCACTGAAAATTAATGTTGTTACAGGAATATGAACTGCATTAATAACTGAAATTGTTAACAATAAAACTTTGATATTAATGCATTGTTTTATATAAATTTTATTTTCAAAAGCTGCAAGTACAATATTAAACATTTAAATTACATAATATAAATAATTCTAAGTAAATATATAAGATCCTATTTAAGAATTGTTAAATTGCACAAGTTATTTTTTTAAAGCTTTAATTCTAGCATCTAAGCTTAACATATTCTTTTGAATTGTATCCAGATTTAATGCAAAACTTTCTTGAACACCTTGAAGTAAAGATTTATTATTCTGTACCCCTGCAGAAATTTGTCCTTGTAGAGCTTCCAGTTGCATTAAGGATTTATTGAAATCTAATGCTAAGAAAATAAATAACATTTAGAAATGTTAAAAGATAGAATACAAGTTTAGTTACCTTGTTGATATAAAGCTTCTAATGCAATCAAACGTTCAATTGTCTGAGGCAACAATTCTGACATGGTTTCAGTTTTCTTTACTATAGCATACAATTCAGATATCTAAAAAATAATAATGTATCAGTACTACATTTACTGTAATTTTTAGCTAATTAATTTTTTAAATAAAATTTACCATTTGATCTTTTTCTGAATCTTCTTCAGTAGCAGCTCTTTGTTGAGCTACAGTATTCATTTTTTGTGTGAGTGCAGTAAGACGACCTTCAATATGATCTAGTTGTGCTGAATCTAACATACTTGATTTGGCACTCAGTAATTGTGCTGCTTCCATCAAGCTATTCTGATTTGTGGCAGCTGAGAGACGAGAGAATTTATCAGAAGATGTTCCTAGCGCTATTTCTAATCTATGAAGGCGTTGTTCTAAATCAGTAACACGACAAGTTTGTGAAAGTTTTGCATATTCAGGGCGATATTTCAGTTGGTATGTGATAATATTCTTTTCTGAACTATCACTGCCTTTTGAGCTAGCTGTCGATGGTTTTTCAGCAGAATTCTTTTTAAATTGTTCAAGTTGTACCAGAAGTTTTCTATAAAAGAATTATTTAAGTTTTTATAAGATATTTTTTTCTTTTGGTGATTAAAAATTATTTGATTTATATAATTACTTAAGTTGAGCTCCTTGCGGATCAGATAAATTATTAATAAGTTCTGTTCCAAATGCTTCTTCAAGACGCAAATCGGATAATTGTTTCAGAATCTGTTCAACACTAACAGCAATACTAGCATATTCTGGTTCTTTACTTTGTTTGACTGAATCTTTGATCTGTCCTACTTCTTCTAATAGCTCTTGCATTTCACACTTTAATCGTTGGTAAATTTGTAGAGGTGTTTCTTTTTCACCTTCAGCTACTAATTCCCAATCCCCAGATCTAAAGAGTTATTAAAAATATAATTTTTATTTATAACTCATATTTTTTTTAAAATACCTTGCATCATATCCAGTTCTTATTTTTTTACTCAGTCGTTCAGAAAAATCTACTTTATTGGCATTTAGATATTTTCCTTTAAATTTATTAAAAGCTTCGGAAGCACTGATGTGTAAACGTTCGATCGAATCATTTTCTTCTTCATAAAAGTCATTTCCTTGGTCAGCTTCGGGTAAGTCACTTGTTTCATACACGTCAGGTTGATCATAAGCCTAAGAATATATAGAGATAGATTTTTTATCTATTTATTTTATTTACATACTTACAATTCCTGGTAAATCTGCGTATTTAGGGTCTGCCATTATAACTATTTAAAGTATGAATCTTCAAGGTGTGAAAGTTTACCTACTTTTGACAGATGTATTAAGTGACAATAGAATATTCAGAAATAAAATTACTAAAAAACTTAATAATGTTTTTAGTTCCTTTTCATGTGTGACAGATTGAAAACTTGCATATAATTTCGTGTCGTTGGAAAAGTGATCACGTTTTTTTGAAAAATATTGTGCTAGACTTTGATTTCTAAATAAATTTTAAATTAATTGTTTCATCATTAGTGATGTACATTTTATTTACATTAAAATTATCAGGTTTCTTGAAAAATTATTAATAAATACATTCAAGCAAAGAAATCTGCATTACAGTATTAATCATTCAATAAATGGTAAACCTTATTTGTCTATTCTTTTATATATAAAATTAACAAAACAATATAAAAAAACATTACATTTAAATAACAAAAAACTTTAACAATACGAATTAATTTTATAGTAATCAATGATATATAAAATATTTATCAAAACCAATCATTTAAGATTTTTGTATTCATGTCGCATCCATGGTCTAATAGCCATTGGCTCAACAGGTTCCTTCCATGGACAATAAGCAAAAAATACGTCTTTAAATGTAGGATTTGGCAGGTCATAAGAATATGTCGTTGGCCAGAAACTTCTTGTACCTTCAACCAACCCTTGTCGTATTTCACATCTGATCTCTTCAACTAGTGTAGTAATCTAAAATGAGTTTATTATAAAGTTACAAATATCGATCTGTGTATATAATTATATTCCTATATAGTTTGTATTTTTATATTATTACCTTCTTTCTACAACTTTTCACATTATACCACGTTATAGTACGTGCTTCTTTAGGAGACATAGGTAATTGTGGTTTTGGTATTTTTAAATGTTGCATGTACTTCCACATTTCAACACTTTGAGCGAGAAAATCATCTAAGATTCATTTAAAAGAAATTAATATTAGTTTCTAATAGTCATTTGAAAAACTGATATATCTTACCTTTCATTTTTGGTGTGAAGACCTTTTTAGATCTGAAATTTATCCATAATTTAAAAATAGGTAATTTATAACATTGATATAATTTTGGTACTGGATATCCATCAGCTGCCATTTCCTTTAATGTTGTCTAGAAGTAATTAGAAGTGTGTTGAAAAACTATTTTTTATCAGTTTATATATATATATATATATATATATATATATATATATATATATACACATACACACACATCACACATATACCTATGTACATGTATATATCATATATACAAAACATATTTACTTATAAACATTAGTGTATCTGTATAAATTTATAATAATGTTCATATGATTACAAATTTATTTATGTATGTGTATATTTAATTTTGTATATTTTTATTGAATTGAGTAACTAATTTAACGAAAGTTTTATTTTTTGAAAAAGTATGTAAAATAAATATAAAAGATGTTTATTCTTGTTTATTTTTATTTCATATGTTTGAAACTGTAGGGTCAGTCTAAAAATATATTTTTTGAACTTGTTTTGTTTCATATATATAATTTTTTCATTACCTTTAACATATTCATTTGACCACGTTTCGGAAAATACGTTACTTCCGCAAGTTTTGCTAGTTTCGTTTCAGATGATTCTTTCTTCACTTCTTTTTTCGCTTTCTGTTCAATTTTAGTTGCCACTTTTAAGTATTCTTTGAATTTTTCTAAACACTTACAGACTTTCTTCTCTTCAGATATTTCATCTTCGTCTTCCCAATCTGCGCCCTCCGCAATACCAGAAATTATAAAAATTGACGTTCCATCGCATTGTCGTCTAACGCCACCAATTACCATTGCATTTTTTGGTATACCTGTTAAATAGTTGTTTATTTTAAATTTATGTTTATTATTTTAATTATAGTTTCGTGTAGTTACTGTTTTCAGACTTAATATTGAGCAAAAAAGCTCATGATTTACTTATAGCGCGATCTAAGATTTTTTATATAATGAAGCATTTTTTAAAAAAGTAAAATATTGAGGAAATATTAAAGTGAATTGACAATTTTTTTTTGTTATTTTATTATTCGTGTCAATGAAAATGTATTGCTAATTAATGTTAGTAAATAATCCTAGGAATTACATATTCGGAATAGTACAAAGTCATCCTTAATCCGTGGATGAATATCAAAATTGAAAATAGGGAATATTCCACGATTCTCAAATAAAGCGTTAATTAAAAATTGTAAATATATTGTTTGTGATTCACTCACCATGGTATCTTATTGCTCTCCTTGCCGAATTGAGAGCTGCAACACCAGAAATAATATAAGACGGTGGTGCATTATCGTTTTGAACAACGCCTCCTATAATGAAAGTTCTACTCGGTATATTTGAAACTGAACTTTTTATATAATCTCCGATAACAGCTTTTGCAGCATCGCCCGTCATCAGATACTTTGGCGTTCCGTCAAGATTTTCATTCATGTAGTTCGTAGTGTTTAATTTCGATTTATTTTTATAATTTCTGACGCATTCGCAGTCTTTCGTCATTTCGGTCAAACAACAATAATTTATACTGTTGATATTGTCGGTTGAATTCATAACAATTCCTTCGACTGTGAATGTGTTCGTACCATCGTCTAATGTTTTCACATACCCTATTATATATTCACATTTGTTCACTTCGAGTGGCACTCCATTTATTGTGTATGTTGCTGTTACATCGACTTGCGATTTCGTGTCTTTTTTCGTAGGATTAAATTTAGTTTCATGTAATGGTGATACTATTTTCATCGGTGTTACTCCTCCAAGTGTAAAAGCGGCCATACGGTCTTTGTCGATTTGTGATTTTTTCGGTAAAGCTGTGTCTGAACATATTATTATTGTCTGTCCTTCGTTTTGTTTCTTAATACCCTTCAGTACGATTTTTAAATGTTTAGCTGCTGATGTTGCAACACCAGATACAACCAGTTTTAGCACCCCACCATCTTCTTTCTGTACGTCTCGAACAACACACGTGCAATTTCGTTGCGACATCAGATTAATCCCCGACTGAAGACTTTTTATAAACTCATTGAAAATAGTTTTTGCTTGAATTCCGGATACTATACACAGAGGCGATTTTTGTCCCTCGGACTTATCAGGACTTATCAGAAATTCATAATTCATAAATCGGACTCTTTTCGAAAGTGCTGATGAAGATTTTTTCATTAAAGATTTTTTACTTAACGATTTCTTTATTGATTTCTTGCTCAAGGATTTTTTACTTCCCGAAGTTTGTTTGGAGTATTCGACGAAAACATCAATGCATTCTTTGTATTCTTGTCGTTTCTTACTCATATATTCGTCATAGAGACGTGTACAGCTACAAGTATCTGGTTCTATAATTTCCGGTTCTTCGTCTTTTTCATACATGAGACCACCAATGATGTAAATAGTTTCATCATCTCGATTTATGACACCGTTTATTATAAAGTTCTTTAATTTCGGAATGACGTGGTTCGTAATTCCTGCTATTATAAAATAAGGTTCCCCGTTTCGAATAGCTACACCTGATATCATGGTTTCTTTATATACGGTTGGCTCTTCTTCAACATCCTTTTTTATTTTACTTATTTTTACTTTTGTCTTTTTTTTAATTTTTTTCTTTTTTTGTATCGGTGTATGTGTCAGTCTATATCTATTCTTCCTCTCTTCTGGCGTTTCATACGACTTAAATATTTTATAATCCGGGTTACCAGTAAATGTAAATTTTTCTCTTTTCGGCGGTTTCATTTTATTTTTACTCTTTTTCAATTTCGGCGACATATCGAAATTGTCCATCGAATTACTAGGTAATAATTCAGCGTCGAGAGCTATTTGTGCTTTTTTTTGGCCGCCTTTAGGTAACAAGGGATCGTTGTCATAATCCATCGTTTTCAGTTCTTGTTCTGTGTTCATATTCCCTTCAGATTTTGATGTGTTTGTTATTTCGCTTTTATTCGTCTGACTTGGTGGCGATAAGGTGTTAGGTGGAATGATTTTCTCTCGGTCCATGTCTATAGCGGATTGAGCGCTTTTCAGTACTAATTTTTTTCGTTTTTCTGCCTTTGATTTGTATTTATATATTGATTTAATTGGAATGTCTTCAATTACCTACCAGTAAAATAGAAAGAAATGAAGTAAAAAATCGGAATCCTATTAGATTTTAAATAACTGGTTTGGTATTGTTGTTAATTCACTTTTTTAACAAAGGAATTGTTTTTCAATGGCAATATATTTTTTTTATAAAATGAAATGTTCAACTATTTTATATTGTTTACTTTGGTACATATTTGATAATTATGCTTGATTTAACTATGATAATGATGGCATGTCCATCGAAATGCGCGCAAACAAATATGTATTGTATGAACTACGGTAATTAAAAATAGTTTTTTTTTTGCTTATATATATATATATATATATATATATATATATATATATGCATGTATGTCTGTATGTATGTATGTGTGTGTGTGTGTGTATACATAAATCTACTATTTTGAAACATATAAAAATGGTGTACTATTTTTTACATACCAGTTTTGATCTGTATTCAAAGTAAGGACTTGTAGGATAAGAATTTCTGGCTCCAGTATATTTTCCAGTATGCTTTCGAGGCGGTTTCTTAAACGAATAAGGCACTAAGTATGTGGATGCATATTTTTTGTATGGTACTTTTGCTGTAAAATAAAAAATAGGTAGTGTTAAAAAATGATTACATATTATTGTAAGTTTTTATAATGTCTCGATGGTAAAGATGACACGAATGAAATGTGCATTAAAGAATAGTGGCAATATTTAAGTATTAAACACTTTAAAATTTTGTGGCGTTTGCTTGAGTGATTCATGACTGTAGAAATGAATTTACCTCATATATATTGCAGTTGAATTATTAAATGGATTAATTGTAATAATTAAGTTATTATTATTGTATTATTTTCTAAAATAGTGAAAATTAATAAAAATGATTACGTTTAATAAATGGTTTTGGTTCTTGTTTCTTTCGTGGCGGAGAAGGTAATCGGACATGTAATTCTCGTAGAGTTTCTGGCAAAGCTAAGTGTACAACACATGATAGTAATAGTCTATCGTTTAAAGAATATTTTTTTTCTTGACCTGTAGAAAATATACGAAATTCATATTTTTATTATTAATCTTGTATTTGAGAAAAATGAAATCATTTAAAAATACATTTTAATATAAATGAATCTCTACAAGATTTTATATAATTGTTCAGTTTATTCGTTAATGTGAATTTCGACAGACATATTATTATTATTAAAGATACACATTGTATAATCTTATAAGATTTTATAATGTAGCATTCTGGCGATGATGGCTAAAAAGTTGACAAAAAATGTTTATTGAACAGTTTTATAAAATCTTGATGTTTTAAATGATAAATTTGTTTTAATATAAATTTACTACAGTACCAAAATAAATAAAATGTTAAAATATATATTACATTTACGTATTATTAAAAATTAAGAACAGAAGGTTTGTTACGGTAATTTACTGTATATTTTTTATGAAATATATTATTTATGGTTATTTTTTTAGTGAAATTTAATAAAATTATTTTAATTTTTATATATTTTAAACATTTTTTTAAAAAAATTGATAAATATCTATTTTAAAAAAAATACAAAATTAGGCTTACGCTCAGGATTTATTAATTCGTATAAAGCCAATAAAAATTCAGTAGGATCCCCTTCACTGAATTTCATTGCCTTCCATACCATCTTTGGTGGTGGTAATGGCAAAATACCGATTTGTATTATTGTAAACATTGTTTGGTTCGTGGTTTTTAACCGTAAATCTTGTGGTATAGTTTTTCGAAGTATTTCTGCACAATTTTCTTGTAAAACAGACAATTCTTGATACCATTTTGGTCCTATTCGTTCGACCATTTTGTTTTGGGCATCCAGCTCTGTTGTAAATTATTTTAACTCATTAATATATATATATTAATATATATATATATATATATATATATATATATATATATATAAATATATATAATTTATATTATCTTTTTGAAAAGAAGAATCTTATACATTTTTGAATTTTCTGATTTATAATGATATGAAAATTGATTGTAGATGGAAATATAAATATTTTTTGTTGTATAAGTGTAATTTAAGAATTG
Organism: Neoneuromus ignobilis; assembly: GCA_029203775.1. Taxonomy (NCBI): domain Eukaryota; kingdom Metazoa; phylum Arthropoda; class Insecta; order Megaloptera; family Corydalidae; genus Neoneuromus; species Neoneuromus ignobilis. The sequence goes on along the minus strand of CP092090.1, from coordinate 8,138,884 downwards.
AATTTAAATAAAAAATTCAGTAAAAAATATTAATGTATAAATATATTTTGTTAATAAAAATAATGGACTGTTTAATAAAAATAATGGATAAAATATTGAGAGATGTAACGCATTATTATAGAATTAAATTATAAAAAATATTTGTATATTTTAAACTATGTCTGTGGTCAAGTTAAAAAAATAAATTTTCTGTTTTTAATAAAATACTTTAATTAGAGAAATTTTTCAATTTTTTTCCTCTAGAAATACATGTTGTTAGTTATAAATAAATATTAAACTTATTGGGTATTTTTTAAATCGAGTTTGTTATAGTTTATTGACGAAATATATTAAAATATTTGTTCATTGTTATAATTTATGTGCGAAACAGTTTTTTCTTCTTACGTTCTTGCCGTAATTGTTTCTGTCTTGCGAGTGCTCTTTCTTCTACTTGTTGCCTGTATATTTCCTGTTGTTTCTCGACTTTCTCCATATATTTCTCTTCCCAAAACACCCATACTGGTCCACGTCCTTTTAATTTTAATTGTTTTTTCGGTGATTCCATATTTTGTTTCGACGTCGTCGCCATTGTTGTATAGATATATTCTTCCGTCCGTTCTTTGAGAAACAATCTCCTTTTTTTTGTCAAACGTTCATTTATTATTCCACGTGAGCAATTTGTACGGCGAATTCAAAATCAAACATATTCATGATGTTTACACAAAATTTTTGTATCACAATTTAATTTAACATTCGAACTCTTTCAATTTTGACATATAATTTATTTATTGAAACATTTAGTTATTTATGTGTGCATTGTTTTACATAGCTTTCTGTGCGAATTCACGTGGAAATATTCTTATATACTCGTGCATATCTAAATTTTTAAAATGTTCTAATTATAGACAAAATAATTATGATTTCAAAATTTTATATGAAATTATTTTAATCATTTTGTTAAGTTTTTTTTTAATTTTTAAATTTCAATTTGTTTTAGAAATGATTGTGGGAGGACATGCAGATGCTACGAATCCTAACACGACATGGTTACAAAGTCGTGGTTTATGGGTAGCTTATTCTGTAGGAATGTTAATTTTACATATAATCCTTCTAAGTGTTCCACTGTTTACAATTCCTGTCGCATGGACAATTACAAACTTAATACATAATGCTGTAAGTGCATGTATGGACTTCTTTATTGTATCGTTTATTTATTTTTAGTAGCACGCTCTAATACTTTTTATATGCACGTATTTTCTAAAAAACACAACACAAGTACAATTTAAAATATGTTCATTAATTGTTTGTAAGCAAAGTGATAGGTGTTTTTAAATCGATCAAAATTCATATCTCTTTGCATACGTTCAAAATTGTTGATTAATTATAAGTTTTTTCTTTTAAGGCTCATTTATATTTTCTGCACTCGTTAAAAGGCGCTCCCTGGATATCAGTTGATCAAGGAAAATCGCGTCAATTCACCCATTGGGAACAAATAGATAATGGCGTTCAGTTCACGCCGACTAGGAAGTTTCTTGCCGTTGTTCCTGTATTATTGTAAGCTTTAAAATATTTATTTATTTTTTCTTTTACATATTTGTTTTATTTTTTATTTTGTATCAACAGTATATATATATATATATATATATATATATATATATATATATATATATATATATATATATATATATAATACAAGTATCAAAAACTGAAAAGTTTTTGTATTTTATTTACATTTTTTTAAAGAAATAATTATGAAATAAAAATAGTTCAAGTTGAAAAATATTTTATCAGTATCTGGAGTCATAAGATTTATTTTATATAAAAATATTCAGGTAATGTTTTTGATTTACAGATTTTTCTTGACATGTTTTTATACACAAAACGATCCGACACATTTCTATATCAATTTCGTTTCATTGTTACTTGTATTGTTACCTAAACTTCCGCAGTTCCATGGCGTTCGTTTGTTTGGTATAAATAAATATTGAAGTGTTTGTAAAGTTGATGAAAATGGACCAAATAATTTGTACATAACGCTTATTAATACTAAGTTTTTTTCTTAAGTCAGTTGTTTTTATTTTGAAATGTTTAAATATATATGTGGCGATTTTAGTTTGGTGATTAAATTAATTAAAAGGTATGAAACATATTGAATATTATATTTTTATAGAGAAAATATAATGAAGTCGATTCAATTTTTATGTACTATCCTTTTGAAAAATATGTAAGTGCAATTCCTCAAAAATATTTTATAAATAGCATTCTTATTTCATTAATTTTATTAAAATTTAATCGAATGTAAAAAGTACTTAAGGGGGTATTCTAGTCTAGACGCACGAATTTTAGGTGTTTTTTCGGGCGCTATAAAAAAAATCAACAAATATTTTTACTATCTATTTTTTATCAGTTATTTATTGACATTTTAAGAGTATAAAAGAGTATTATTAAAAACAAAAAATTGAAAATTGAAAAAGGTACAGGCTGGCAAAGTAGGGGCTCGAAAAAAAGGTGTTTCCTGGTTGACGTGGTTCCAACCCTTCCGATCATTTGAAACAAAATTTTTTTTGAAATTATTGAAAAAGAAGGTTGTAGTAGTATCTCCGCCTAGGGAAATTAAAAGAAATATATTTTTCGCAAAATGGCGGCAGTATGAAAAAACAGTAATTTTTTGCACTATTTTTTTCAACTTTCGGAATTTTTTAAAAATAGTAAAAAACAAAATTTTCAAAAAATTGTAGGCGGGGGCAATCACTGTTATATTGAGAAGCTTTATACCAAATTTCAAGTAAATCGGTCCATTAGAACTTGAGATATCACGTCAACCGTATCGAAAAAAGTAGTTTCGAGAAAAACGCGTTTAAAGTTGATTCGTGCCGGCCAGACCGGATTGGTTGACGCGTCACAAAAATAGCTATAACTCCAAAAATAATTCGAATTTCGAAAAATCCTCTTAAGGACATATTCTTAAAGGTCTAACCTTTGAAAATATGCAAAAAATCGATTTTTTTTGAAATTCTAAACTAGAATACCCCCTTAATTATTTAATAAGTTTTCAGGTAAGAAATATATTTTATTTTTATTGATTACAGCTTGACATGTTATTCATGAAAGTGAGATTATTAGAAATAAAATATGTTTTATAATAAGGTAGTTTTTCAGGTTTTAAATATTTACTGATAATAACAAATGTTTATTATTTAAAAATATTAATTTATTAGAATATATTGTAATATTCATTTATAGTTATATGATGTTTCTGAAATGGACTGATAATTTTTAGATTTCATCTAACGAATTAAAAATGCGTTTGTTGAAATTTATAATTAACTTGACTGTATGTTTGGACGATATGATTACCGACTAAGTGATTAAATATTTTATAACAAAGGTACAGAACTTAATGAATTATAATCTCGTCTCGTGGAACTATTTTTATGCGATATCCATTTTATTTCTTCTTTTTTTAAAAAAATAAACAGAGAATTATTGATATTAGTTTTATTTCGACAGATTTGATTTTTATCTTAAATAAGCATATTGTTATCGAGTGAATTTAAAGTAATAGCGCAGAAATGTTTGTAATGTATTAAACATTAGGAGAATAAAATTTATTCTTATTTGTGATAGTTCATCAGTTGAACTTAAGAAGTATTAAAAAGTGTACAAATATCACGAAACTCGCATTTATTTGATATAAAATAAAGCAATATTAATTTTGGTGAAATACTTAAATATTGTATAAATATCATTGTTGTGTTTTTGATTACAAGATTTAAGTTGTTTTCTTATAATTAAGAGTAATTGAATTGAAGGCGTTTTCATTCTAGATATGGATATATTTAAAAAATGATATTTTTTTAGTCTTTTTTGATTTTTAAATTTAGTATCATTTTACATATAAATTTAATATTTCGTCAATTTAGAAATATAATGTATTAATAATATTTTGTTTCAATCTACGAGTATATTAATTTATTTTTATGGCAAAATAATTTACAGACTATTGTAAAATTGTTTTTAATTACACATAAACATAAGTTTGTTATATATTTATATAACTGTGGCGACAAAGAATAATAAAATCTATATTATTTATATTCCTCTTAGTCAGGCGAATAGTTGTAAGCGTTTTAATCAATAAAGGATATGAAATGTTTGAAAAAGTATTTGTATTAATGAAATTGCTCACAAGGATAATACAGAATTGAAACTACGAAATGTATTAGATAAGTTTTTTATATTTAAAAATAATAAAGTTATATTTACAAATTGTAATTCTGTTGTATTTATTCATAAATATGTATACTTCCTTTTAAACAGGTCTTTGTAAAGACTTCGATTTTTGTATATAATAAAGTTAATAAATATTTCACAGCTATAGTTGCTTTGTTATATCTTTTATGGAATTTGGCAGTCCGTACAAAATATAAACAGCTATTCCTGGAAAAAAATAAATTTACATATACATTTATTTGTCTTAGAAATAATTACACTGTGTATTAATTTTTAACTTACCGATTTGTCGGTTTTTTTTCATGCAACTCTGTTAGTTTCTATAAAACATGCACATGCAAAAAATATCTAAATAATGTTTTTTGTCTAAGATACCAAAATTGTATTTTTAACCTTTTTTTACAGTGTATAAATATTGTATGTATATAGTTAGATACTTGAATATAGGAAATGAAAAAAGAATATGAATGAATGAAACATACAAGCTTGCTTTATGAAGACATATTTGAAGCATATATTAAAATATTGAAACTGTTTGAAGCCTATTAATTTAGTCTATTTTTTTTGTAAAATGTAAAAAAAATCAATGAAATTTAAATTAAAGTAACTATTGTAATGTTTTATTTTCTATAATATAATCAATACTCTGAGAGTTAAAGCAATGACTAGTAATATTAATAATATATGAGTGGAGCAAAAAGTAACAAATAAGTTATTTATTTTATGTACTTTATCTCTTTTATAAAGTACTTTTTTTCTAATTCTTTTTTTATATTTATATATTATAGGATAAGATTTGGAGAAAAGTGAAGTGGTAAATTATTCATTGCTATTAAAAAAGTACATTATTATATTTTATAATAAATATCAATTACAATATCATATTAGGATTGTTTTCTTACAGATAAATATGAAATATGCTATTATATAAGCGTATATATAGTAATGTTTGTGTACGTATGTGTGTGTGTGCGTGTATAAATTAAACGTGGATTTTTAAATGCGTTTCATTTAGCCTCACGATTAATTTTACTTTAAACGAATTAAAATAATCATGTTTGACTACACGAAGTTTGTTGTTAAACTACACGATAGATTTTTATTATTTAGAGTAAAATATTTTTTATTTTAAACTTTAATCCAATCTTATTTCAGCGGTAATAGATAACCATTTGCAGATTTTGAAAATATATAGAGACTTTACAAGGCGTAAGTATAGTTGGATAAGTGGCCTTAATTTTTATAATGATTTCATTGAAAAAGAATAATATGGCTTTTAAAAAATTAAAAAGTCTATGTTAGACTTAAAATGTTATTTATGGACAAATTCTCATTTTGTCTGTTTTTAATTCTGGCATTCTCCATTTTTTTTTTTATCAATATATATGAAAAATAAAATTTTATTTAAAATAAACTTTGAGTCTTTTGAGTTTTATTACAAATGTATTCTACTTTTTTCAATAATAATTAAATGGATGAAAACTTTTGCAAATATTAAAATGGAATCTTATTTTGTTGGAACATTTATTTGTCCTAGTTTTATCCTAATTTAAAAATGCAATTTTAAAAAAATAATTAAAAAATATAATACATGTAATGACAAATATAATGAAGTATATTTCTATAATTATTGTAGTTTAGATAATAAAGAAAAGCGAAATGAATTATTTAGAAAATACGAAAATAGAAATTTATGAAAATAATAAAAACTTAAATGTATATTTTATATAAATATAATGTTTTTTCATTTTACTTTTATATTATTTTGGAGTATTATTTTATTAAGTAGTAATCATTGTTATTTTGCTACTGAATTATTTTATTATAATTTTGTGTTAAATGTATTTTTGATTGTATGTGTTTAATTCGATTTTAGGATATTTTTCCACGTTTAAAACTATATATATATATATATATATATATATATATATATATATATATATATATATATATATATATATATGTATGTATAATTTAAAAATAAATCGTTTTTACAAATGTTTTTAATTAATACTTTTCTATTATAACTATGCACAATGTTTCACTGTTGTTTTAATCTGATTAAGTCAATATAAAATATTTATATTAATAAAATAACACTTTTTCTTTTATGAACACAGATTTGTAAAAAAATATTTAATCATATTAACACAATCGATAAAAAAATTCTTAGTTAATATTTTTTTATTTCCCACTAAATACTTCTTGACTTATTTTCATAACGTTACTAATTTTTTTCTCTTTCGGCACAGCATTTTCTTCTCTGTTTACTATATTTGTTTTTTGTGAGGAATTGTTTTTTGTGTCTTGTCGATTTTGGTCCATACTTTTGAATTTATTGTCTGTTTGTTGTACATCTTTTTGTTGGTTAGTCGATTTGATTTTTTTGTCTGTTACATTTTCCGTGTTTGAAAATGGTCTATTAAATACTTCTTGGCTAATTTTCTTAACGTTATTGACTTTATTTTCGTTCAGTACGGGATTTTCTACTTGTTTCGATGTATTTGCATTAGGGTTGTCTTGATGATTATCTTTACGGTTTTGCTCAATCGACTTGAATAGATTATTCATGAGAGTTTTTTGTTTATTAATTTGCTCCTCTTTTTCACTCTTAGATTCTTCTTGTTTATTGATGTTTGATATTGGTTTATTTAACATTTCTTGAGTTAATTTTACTACATTGTTATCTTTCCTTTCTGGAGAAGGAGCATTTTCTTTATTTTTTGTAATGTTATTTTGCATTTCTTTAATAGAATCTTTTCGGTTAAGTACAATTGATTTAAATACATTACTCATTAGTGTTTTGTGTGTATTGATTTGATTATCTTCAGTTTTAATATTTTTAGGCGTTTGTTCGTTTATCTTATTTTCCTCACTCACATCTGGTTTGCTGAATATTTCATTAGTTATTATCGAAATTTTACTGTTTTTCCTATCAGTAGAAGACGGATCTTGTTCATTTATGAATGAATTAATTTTTGGAATGGTGTGACTTTTTTGTTTATCGTTAATTGAATCTTTGCGGTTAAGTTCAATTGATTTAAATACGTTATTCATAAGCATTTTTTGTTCATTGATCTGCTGTTCTTCCGTTTTCTTAACATTCACACCATCATCGATATGTTTTTCATCGTCTGTATTTTCTTTATTAGCGTCGGTATTGATTTTTGTACGAGTTTTTATTTGAACAGGGTTTCTTGGACCGGTCGCAAAAATCAAATTCAATTTTTTCCGGATCGCACCCGGCGAATTCGTTTCTGATTCAGCATCAGATTCCTGTTTGTCATCGATTTTCTCGCTATTTTCCTTTGAATAATTATCACGGTTTTCCTGTGCACTGCCCGCCGTTTTATTTTTGTCGTTTATTAACTTTTTTTTCAATCTCAATTGTTCTGCGAAAGAACTGGTTTTGTTCAGATCTTCTTCATCTTCTTCTTTTTCTTCTGTATCACCTGTTTTATTTTCATGGGTGGTTGGCGGTGCACTTTCTTTATTTTGAGGTTGAACGAACGGTGGTCTTTGTAAAGTACTAGTAGGAGTTTTTGGACTGTTTTTGAAAATTTCTTCTAATTTAAAACGAATATCAGACGGTTTAGTTGATTCAGATTCATCTATCGACGATACTTCGTCTGACGGTTCTTTAATAACATTTATACTTTCACGTTTTTTCATTTCAGAATATCTCTTTCTAGCTATTATTTCCTTATGAAGTAAATCTCTGAAGCTGTTCGTTTCTGGCGCGATTTCTGAATTTGAATCACTCGCATTTTCGTCTTCAGAATCGTAATTAGCTTGTTTTACTAACCCAACTTTGTTCGGTTTAGCATTCAGTTTATTTATTAATAACGAATTCAGTTTTGAAAAGAATTCATCCTGCCCTGAATTGTTCATCGGATCATTATTCGGTTTCAAAAAGGATCCCGTTCTGGAAATATTTGGTGTTTTCGGATAAAATATCTGCGACGGTCGTTGAATATTGTCAGGCACTTTATCAAGGCTTTCATTTTCATCATTAATTATTGAATTTTCTTCAACGTCTTTTTCTACCGGTTTACTGGAAGTAAATACTTCATCTTCGATATTTTCATTTACTGTACATTCTTCATCTTCTCTATGAACTAAAGCAGAATGTTGAACCGATATAGGAGCATGGTATGAGGATATTGTATCTGTAGAAATCTTTCTCGACTGTTTATCATCAACCGTTTTTTCTGAAACAGTACTTTCGATATTTTCCATTTGTATGTTCGTATCTTCTGTACTCTGATTCAAGAGAATTTCATCTAACAATGCTATTACATTTTCTTCATTTGAATTGCTTTGGACTGAATCTTTTTTGATAGTCGCATCATCAGAACTTTCATTTAGACTGTGAATATTTTCTATATTACAAGTTATATTATCATTTGTGGAATTTGTATCAACAGACGAAACTGATGAGAACTTTTTTGCATTTATCGTTTGGACTGCTACATCAGGTATTGTTTGACATTCATCACTTATGTCTATTTCATTGTACATTGCGTAATTTAAGGTACCGTTTTGAGTGAGTAGTTTTGATTTGAATGTACTTAGATCAGCGAAATCCTTTTTGTATATTTTTATACAAATGAAGTATATAGGAAGGCCTATTAATAGATTTGTAAAACAAATTAATTTAGTTTTACACTTTTTTTAATAACAATTATTAAAAAAAATAAATTAAACGTAATATATTTAATAGTAAATATGAATAAATTACTATCAATTTCTTGTGATTTGTATTGTGAAATAATTCTAATATTTCGATTAAGTTTTAAAAATTGATATTACTATTTTATAGTTCAGGCGTTAGTGTTAATAATGCATGCATTCAAGCTAAATTAATTACAAAATATAATACATTGGTATTATTATTATTTTTTTATAAATTTGTATACAAATTCTGAAATAACAATTAAATAAATGTTTATATACATCAATGTTGATTATATAGGTTAAATCTGACACTTTAGAGTTGTAGGAAATTTGACATTTTTTTCACTTAATTATATTTTAACTACAGTGGCTACAAATCAAATGTGGATAGTATATTGAAAATAAATAAATTGCTTTAAAAATATATAATAAATATAAATTCATCCAAAAAATAAAATCTAATTTCATATACAATATATATTAAAAAATAATATATTTACTATAACTATAAAATTCAATCCAGTAGTAAATTTAGAAATTATTGAATTTTTTTATATTTTATAAGATTTAGTGAATAAATTGAGAGGGAAATCAGTAAAAATTAATGCCTTGATTTTTATTGTAATTTATGTTGTTGAATTTACTACCTTTAAGTGTATTATTTTTAATTTCACTGTGAGAAGAAAGTAAAACTTTTCATCCCTCTTTAATAAAGCACTTAAAGATATATATATATAGCTATTTTGCATCTCAATATAAATCTGCATACAAAATTATAATCATTTTTGTGAAATATTCTGTACGTGCAATAATGCCTTATTACATGCAATGATTAATGTGCACAAATTACCAAAAAAACTTATAACAAATAATATTTTCTATAGTCTTACTTTTTTTATGAGAAAGCGATTTTTTTATTATAATTGAAATATTTTTATTAAAAAAAATATAGGAACTTGTATTAAATTAATTTTATGCAAATTATTAAAAATATTTTAAAGAGTCATAGTTAATTTTCAATTAAATAGTCAATTAATTTGTGAAAAAATGAAAAATATTTTTATTATTAAATGTATACTGAAATCTACAAAATATTTTCTATATAATCGATCTTTAATTATTTTTAAAAACATCTAATGTTTTATAAATTTATTTTTATTTATTTTATTAATTGTCAGATAAAATAATATATTTTTATCGTGATTTTTATGATAAATCAGTGCACGAATTAAAAGAAACATATAGCATTTTTGAATTTTTTTATTTACAATATATTTGATTTTATAGAAAAAAATGTTTTATTCACTTACCAATTATCATCCATACTACGAACCGAATCCATGTATTTACATCTAACATCGTCATTAAATAAATATTAATTAATATACTCATTGCCGGTACTAAAGGCACAAAAGGTACCTGGAAAAAATATATAATATTTTATTGTTGTAACTGCTTTTAATATATTTTTTTAAAATAGTTGATATAATTACCCTGTATACAATCTCCTTTTTTGATGTTGGTTGAAACGCGATTGATAATAAAATGATGAATAATAATACACTTAAAGTACATGATAAAATTGTTGCCCATAATTCTCCTCTAAGAAGATACTCAGTTTTTAAACAAATACATAAAAGGAAAGAAAATACGCCTGAAAAATAATAATATAGATTGTACGTCGTTATATTGAATCCTTGAAGAAAGTTGGGGGAAAATATTAAAAATTATATTTATTTCAATATTTTAATTATGTTAATTGCTTAACTCTGTCAAATTATTGTAAAAATAAAATAATAATTGAAAAAAATATTTCCAATGTATTTTTTTAAACATATATGAAAAATAAAACGTACAAAACAGAAATACTTCTAGTTTAACGAGAGTTGAAGAAACGACTGTGGGTTGATTTGAATTTCCGCCATTTAATTGATTTAACAATTCTCCTCCAGTGACTCTTTCGTGTAATGTTATTAAGCCTGTGTGTGGAATTTCGTTTTGGTCGTATTCTTCAGCAAGAATTTTGTTATCGGTGTATCTATAAAAATAATTTATATATTTTAATTTCCAGTTAATTGAAATGTTAATATTGAAATTTAAAATATTTTTCGTAAAGGAATTAATATTTTAATATAATAAGATTTTATTAAATTGATTAACAAATTGTTCATTATTCATTTTTGTTGTTTAGCCATACTTCAAATAAAATGCGATTATTTTTGAATTTAAATCAGAATTTCGAAAATTTGGTTTTGAAAAATCAGTTTTGTCAAAAGGATAATAGTTCTCGTTTTGTAATTTGATTAAAGTTATTTCTACAGAGATTTTAAAATGTGTTAAAATCAATTTAAAATCGATACTTAAGTATAAAAAGTCAATCGAAAGAATTTAACTCTTTAAAAATTGTTCAGAAACGATATGAACTATTGTAATTTTCTATATTTCTTTCTGCGAGTCTGTTATATGAATTTATTTGTGTTATTTATATTAATATTTTTTTTATGTTTCTGTATTATTAATTTTGGTTGTAGAATACATCCTCAGATAATTAAGCTTCGACTTGAATCGAAATACAAAATCAAAAGTAGTTTTTTGAGGTTCTAGGGTTAAAATAAATATTAAGAATAAATAATGAGATTTTTAAAAAAATAAAAAATCAGATTTAAAAATAAATAATAGTGATCTCATAGATAAAATAATGCAATTAAAATACAAATTGATAATATTATAATGGTTTCTGAAAAATAATTCTAAAGTGAAATAATGATAATTAATTCGTTAATATGTGACTAAAAAGAAATAAATCCCCAATTGTAATTTCAAAGTATTTTTCTATATTAAACATAATTTTATTGTATTAGGTTGTGTTATATGAAATGTCGGATTTCTCTTGATTTCCAATTGAAAAATCCGACATTTCATATTACACAACCTAATAATCTGTTTGAATTTCAGAATATCAATTTTTCATTCATACTTAATAAATTCCCTACACGTTTTTCATGTGACAAAAGAATATAGATTACAATTACTTGTGTTATTTTTTAAAAAATAAATTTTATGTCAAATTTTATGATTTGTTTTGATTATTTGTGTAAGATAATTATTTAAAACATGACTAAATCATTAACCTTCGAAAAATTATTTAGACTGATAAAACAGGCATATCAATTGTGATAAAAATTGATTCTTGTCAAGTTTAGATTACTGTATTTATGATAATAGCAGTTTATCTATAATGCGAATTTAATAATTTTTTAAATAATGATTGATTTTAATAAATAAATGGTTGATGTTTATAATTTAATGTTGAATTTATTTCTTTTTTTAATAATTATTAAGATTTTTAATTTTTATCATTTTTCATATTTTTTAAATATTATATATATATAATTCTATTTTGATCCATGATTGAAATTTAATTCATAAATAAATGTTATAAAATAATTTAGCATTAATTTATTCTAATAAAGGAGACATTATTGTAATAATACAAGATTTTTTTAAATTATTATTTATGTTTTTTTTTACGGCGAGTTTGAAACGTAAATATATATTTTTTCCTATATCATACAGTTACATATAATTATATGTTATTAAAAGTAATTTTTATTGAATATTTTTTATTATATATTTATGTGTATGCATGCATTTCTTTTTTGGTTGAATGATTATTTATATATAAATAATCTTAAATAAAAACAATATACATACATTTCTTCATCTGAATAATCAGAAGTTCTAAGTAGTGAGTACGTTTCATCATCGTAGAGATCAGGTTCATCCACATCACACCTGTACCACGAATACAGACGTCACAGACATAAAAATAACAATTACAAACAGCAATTGACAAATCAACGAAAACAAAATACATTAAGCAAGTAAAGAATAAAATCTTTCAGTACTTATACAATTAATTTCATTAAATGTTTTTTACTGGAATTATTTCGAATAATATTGAAATGTATTTTTGGTAAGCGGTTATAACTTATTTTTTTGTTATTCTAAATTACTTAAGTTGCTTCCATTCAAGTAATATCGACAAAATTACACTAGTTTTTAAGTTTTTCTATAATGTCTGAAATTGTTCAAAATTAAACTATATTAGTGCAATTTTATTAGTCAATATAGTCGAAATTATTTTGCTTCAATTTCAGTTAATTTTGAAATAACATCTACGTTAATCAATATTTTCATTGTGTTATATTCTATATAAATTTGTGTCCATTCCTGTCCACATCATACATTAATTAGTAATATAGTAAAATAATCGTAATAGAAAGTATTATGAGTAGAAGAGTAAAAAAAATAGATTAAATTAAAGTTTTATTTCAATTAAATATATTTTTAATGAATTTATAAATAGACATTAATTAAATAATCGTTTTAAAACCTATAATTTTTTTTTTGTATATGTACTTGTAATAAGATTTTATTTCTTTACTGAAACATATAAGCGAAACATATTAACATAGACAACTAAGGCTCTAAATTAATTACAGAAGATATTTTTACCTGAGTATTAAAACGCTTGATGCTACAATAGTATATGCAAGTAATGTGCCAATGGACATCATATCGACTAGTTGTTTTAAATCAAATATAGCAGCCATTACACCTGAAAGTATATAAAAAATGTTTATATTTATTTATGCTTCTTAAATTTTAATTAGACTTAATTATATTTTTTTTTATTGAATCACAGTGATAAAATTTTCTTCAATAAAAATTACACCAAATATTACATAACTTTTTATAATTTTGAAAATATATTAAGTTGAACTAAATTGAATTTGAAAATAAATATATATATAGAACTGGTCTTTATTATATTTTCTTTTAAAACTTTTGTTGTTGATATTGTTTAGTAATTGATATAGAAACGAATTTTAATAGTTAAAACAGTGTTGACAATTAATAAATACTAATTAATTAATAAATACTAAATATGTAAAGTTCATTTACCTGTCAATAGACCAGCTAGTAATGTACCAATTACGGGTGTTTTGTACCTCTCACTGACATTTCCAAGAAATTGAAATATTAAACCGTCATTAGCCATTGCGTATAAAATCCGTGGTAATGGAAACATTGCTCCATATAAACTAAAATGAAAATAATTACATATATATATATATATATATATATATATATAATGTGTGTGTGTAAAGGGTGGTAGTTATTTCCATTGAAAATAAATGGTGAATGTGCATAATTTACCTAGCGAATAAACCGAAGATTCCTCCAATCGAAACTATCCATCTAGCCCATTCCCATCCTATTTCTGAAAAGACATGAGGTATTGGAGCATAACGATCCTGAAATAAATAATTATTAAATTGATATTTTATAATTTTTATGGAAGATAAAAATGTTAACAGTTTCATGTTTAATAATAAGTTTAACACAGCAGTCAATTCACTTTTTCATCAAGAATTCACTTTCCCAAAAATATAATCTTTATTAATAAAATTAATTATGATTTATTGTCTTTATTACCTGTAAATAATACGGCCACATTAATGTAACAACCGTCGAAACTCCAAAATAAGAGAGGAATATTATTGCTAACGATAGAATTATTGCAATCGGTATTGCTTTGCTTGGATTTTTAACTTCTTCGCCTGTCGTTGCGATACAATCGAAACCAACGAATCCATAAAAACATGTAGCTGCTGCTGTTAACATTCCTTCAAATCCAAACGGGAAAAAACCTCCCATACCAACTTCTTTTATGTCATTTACTTCAGTTTCATTAGGATTTATTTTCCAGTTGTCCAAATTAGCTAAAAATAATAAATGTTAATATACTCTTCAATCAGGTTATTAATATGAATCGTTTAATATTTGAGGAAAGTAATTTATATTCTTGTTTAAGTTTATATTGGAATACAAATATTAATTATATATAGGGTATTTTTTTAAGTATGATAGAATTTTAAATTGAATCCCTATCGACAGTTTTATCTAACCTAAAAAAACATTTTTTGTATATGAAATATAATATATACATGTGTGTGTATGTATATATAAAGGCATGATAACAGTGTTTTTTTAGGTTAGATAGAACTTTCGATAGGGATTCAATTTAAATTTCTATCACGTTTAAAAAAACAGGTATATATATATTATATAATTGGGATTCATATTAATGTTATTATTATTATTTTTTGATAACAATATTTTTTTAGTTATGTTTATTTAGAATGATATTTCGATTGTATATAAATTGATCTTGGTTTTAATCTCTAGGAATATTAATTAAAAATAAATTATTTATTATTGGAAATACATACAACTGACAAAATATAATACTGTAAATTTTATTTAAATTAAATATTTGAGGTAATATAAATGATTACAAAAAACGTCTTGATTTACCATTCAAACCACCAGCGATGATAACAAACAGCACAACAGCTAAATTCAAAAGAGTGACTCCGTTATTGATGATCGACGATTCTCTTAAACCGAATGTCTGTGCAACTGTAAAAATCGATAACATTTATCTGAATGGCCTTTTCAGTTATTTATGCCCTAAATTTTTTTACAACCTACTAGTTAACAGTATGACGATCGAGAAAGCGAAATAATCCACATACATCGCTAAAAATGATACGTTGATTGGCGAAATGCTTCTGAATGTGTCCTTCATTGTGTTGTTTATAAGCGAATCGATGTATAAACTTAAGCCTTTTGCGACACTCGCAGATCCTAAAATATAATTGTTTATATATATCTTATATAGGGTCATCCAAATGTGATGCCTAGGTTTGTGTTTGATTAAAAAGAAACAGAAATTATTATACACATGTTTTTTTAATAGAAGATAAATCTAGGCGTCACATTTGGATGACTGTATATATACACACAAGTTTTATTATTAAAGAGAATTAAATGGAATAATAGTTGAAAATTGAAATTATCAAAAAGGAGTAAAATTCTTTGTATGAGTATTAAAAAAATGGCGTGCTTATAAATAATTAAAATCCTTTTTTACTCCTACATGAATCTATTAAATATCTATTTATCTATCTATTAAATATGTTGGTGTATGTATGTGTATATATATTAAGAAAATATATTACTATATAATTTTTAAACAACTCAGATTATTTTATGATTATGTTTTAATAATTTAATATTTCATACTATTTTTTCAAATATGTGTTTATTTTTTTAAAAAAAACTTTTGCTATACTTGAATATCTTTTTTTGCTTATATCTAATCTGGAAATAAAATTGCATGTTGAATTTAACATCGATTTCAATTTAAATTTTCCTGAATCATGGAATGGGGGAGAGGGAAGAAAATAAAACTTGTTAATATATAAAGATATATAAAATGTCAATAATTGTTTAATTATTAAAAAATGTTTTATTGTTTTTATTTGTCAGATAAAATTGGTTATAACATTATAAATTTATGTATATAAAAAAAATCAAAATTAGATGTTTTTGTGATTTTTTAAGTCGAATAATTTTTTTCTATTTTATATAAATTGTTGGAATATTTAATGTTATATATGTTTAATTAAACTTTTGAAATTCATTATTTTTTTATTTTTTTTAAATATGAAAATTATTTTAAAACCTATATTTCAATGCTATTTTTTATATACAAAACAAATTATAGTGATTTTTATGTACAGATGATATTTATATTTCTTTACAAATTAATCATTACTGATATCGATAAACATTTTTTTAATTAAATGTATATATTTCAAATAAAAATTACATATATATATATATATATATATATATATATATATATATATATATATATATATATATATATAAAATCATTTTTGTATGTATGTATATATGTAATGTACATGGAATATTTATAAGTGTTTTTTATTGTATTTAAAAGTGATTTTAAAATATAATCAAATTATCTCCACTGTAGATACGTATTATCATTAATATTGTTATTTTATTTTTAATTATCGATAACTCACCTATTATATATTCTAAAATGAGTGTCCAACCAATAATAAACGCAATAAGTTCACCAACGCAAACATAGCTGTACACATAAGCTGATCCGGCCCTCGGAACTCGAGCACCGAACTCTGCATAACACAGCCCTGAAAGTTACATTGTCTTTTATTTATTAATATAGTGCAATGTACATTCTTTTCTTATCTTTATAAAAGTTTTATATATTAAACACAAGGTTAGAATACGATTCGTTTTAATCGCTATTATAATACTATTATTATATAGTTGTAAAATAAAATATATATACAAGTATATTTGATGTAATTTCGAAACGAAACAACGAGAGGATGTACGAGTTGTGCATGAGAGATTTATTGAAATTTTATAGAATAGAATGAATTTCTCTTTTCAATACAATAATATTTGAATATTTTGAAAAGAATTTTTAATCTTGTTGTTAGTCATATATATATATATATATATATATATATATATATATATATATATATATATATATATATATAGAAGAAACATATTTTAGTATTTATATAATTTATAATGTTATTTGGTACTTTGTTTAATTTATTTTTCCCAAAGAAATCAGATTTAATAAATTTGCTCTTAGAAGATAATGACATGGGTAATGAAAAATAACAAAAATTGGACAATAAATAATTATTGAATCATTTTTAAAATCTTGTAGTATTTGGTTAAAAGTAATCACTTAATCTATGAAAAATTATGAAATAAAAAATCACTAAATCTATGAAAAATTATCTTTATGAAATATTAAATAATTCTTTTTATTGAAAATCGTTCTTGAAATAAACACATAAATTTTAATTGAATCATTCAGTTATAATTCATTACTAAATTTTAATTCCCTTATATAGTTGTTATTGCCTATAGAAATAATTGTATCAGTTCGTTGTATTAAATGTTGATTTTTTTATTTCATATATCTCATTAATTGTCATTTATTCAAAAATTGAAATTGTCATAATATATCAATCATTTATAAATTGTTTTTTATATGCAGGACTTAATACAAAAAATGTGTATTTGATTTATATATATTTTTGTACAAATTAAGGAATTTATTTTACTGAAAATAAAATTTAAAAGAGTTTAATATTATCAATTAAAAAAATATTTTTATAGTTGTATATTTTAAATAAAATCAATTTGATTCTAGATTTCTGGTACATATATAAATTACTGAATTTTATTAGTTGTACGTATATATAAATTTTATATTTTTAATTATATCTTATATAAAAAATAAAAAGAATAAAATATACTATTTTTGTTTAGTTAAGAAAACTATTAATTTTTGTCTACATTCATTATAAATGTTTACAAAAATTATTAAAAAAATCAATTTAAATATTTGTTAAGTAGAATTTTTGAGGATAATATAGCTCAACAAACATAAATGAATCATTAACCTTGTACATCATAATTTTTTTAAAAAAAAAAAAATAATAAGATTTGATAATACAGTGTTCCGACGATGATGGCAAAGTTATCGAAATGCTAATCAGAGAATAAATGAACAATAAATTATTATTGAACACTTTTATAAAATCTTATGATGTTGGGAGTAAGTAATTCGTTTCTGTTAAAATAAATTTGTCAGAGTACTAAAACAAAATTATTAAAAAAATCATGATAACTGAAAATATAAAATTTGAGAAAAAATAATACAAATAAAATAAAAATCCTTGTTTTCTGTAAATTGAACGAATTATTAATATTAATTTTTCTGTTTGGGTAGTTTTGTAATATAAGATAAAATGTTTCTTAAAAATTGATGCATTTATTTATGACGAAATTACCTGCAAATACTGAAGCAGCGGCCGCAACTAAAAATGATATAATGACCGCTGGACCAGCTGTATCGCGTGCCAAATGACCCGCGAGTACATAAACTCCAACCCCTAAAGTACTACCAATACCAAGAGCTGTTAGATCAAATGTTGACAGTACTCTATTTAATGGCGTGGCGGTGATTTGTTTTCCGTCGATGATTTTCCGTCTCGTCAGGATCTTCCACCACGTCCATGTCATTGTCACTGTCATTTTTCTGTAAAATGAATAAATAACAATCTATAAAAATGTTTTTTTAAACGCGTACCAATTAGATATGCTTTCAGTTCAAAAAATAATTTGTAGTTTCATCAAGTCAATAAATAAAATTAATTTTAATATTTCAAATCATTTAAAATATCTTTTATACACACTTTTTAATGAGTAGAAAATCTTATAAGAAAAAATGGATAAAATGGGTAAATGAAAATCGAATTTAGATGTTTTATTCTTAATTATAAATTTTATGTATTCAGTTCTCAGAACGAGCGTTAATTTATTCTGTCAATATTGCACGTATATTTGTATAAAAATATATAATAAAATTTAAAATTATTTATTCTCTTTACAGAATATAACACAAAAATGAGACAAATTTCATTACTAAAATATTAATCATTCTATTTGTTGTCTGGTATAATGAGTAATATTTTATTATGCACTTATATGTATAATAAAAAAATACGTGTCTATCAGATGTTGAATTATATTTATATTATTCACGTGAAAGATCTTAAAGTAATACTTGTTTTATTGTACGGAAATTGTAAAGAAACTTTCATATGACATCATATATATATATATATATATATATATATATATATATATATATATATATATATATATATATTATAAATAGTGTTCGATTTTATCTACTTATAAATGCTCTATTTATATATAATTTAAGTCTATAATTTTTTGAAGTCTGTTATTGAATAATTGTCGTTTTTCAAATTTTTCCTATATAAAAATTATTATATTTTTTCTATCTTCAAAAAAATGTAGAAGCTATATATATATATATATATATATATATATATATATATATATATATATATAATATGATGAATCATTATTATCAGTTTGTGATAAACATGTGGAATCATTTTATTAATTAGTCACACACTTTTTTAATAATCACACATATGTTTATGCGAAAATTGAATGTGTTTATTGTTATATTGATTGGTTTTATTCTAATTTTTCACTGTATGATTATTTTAGAATGAATAATTAAATTACTAAAAGAAATATATACAAATATTGTTAATAAATAATATGAATTTTTTGACCTAAAATATGAACAAAGTCTAAAAATTATATCAATTTGTATCGTGATTGATGTGCATCAATTATTTAATTAAAATATTATTTTTTTAATTTAATATCGATTCCATTCTGTATTAATATATCTTTATTGATATATAAATTATCATTTGACAGAATTCCATATTTGAGATAAAAAATAATGCTTTATTTTAAATCCGTAAATATTTTATCTAGTTGTATTAGAACTACAAAAAAATAAAATAAATAAAAAAGAATATTATTTTAAAAGAGTAGAATAATTTAATAAGTAAATAAATAATTTGTTATGGTAAAAAATATTCTATTGTTGATATTTGGTAACTAAGAAAATGTTGTCGTTTTTGAGATTAAAATAAGAACTCTTGTATTTTTTACTTATAATAATTTTATCAAAAATATTCACCGTCATATTGAACTATCCTTTTCCAAAAAAAAGATAATTTATAAATTTCATTTTTAAAAAATTAAGAATTTTTATTTTCAAAAAATTGAGAATTTCTGCTTTTATCGCTGTCTGTGTTAAATTTTTTACCATGCACATGGTTACCCAGAGAATATGATGGTGATATATTTAGTGAATATGGATGATAAGAAAGAATTTTCCATCCTAAATTATTTTTTTTTCTCTTGTCATTATTGCAACATGTGCCCGAGCGTTACATTTCAAAATAAAACTGACAATTTACTGTAATGCATTGTACATTCTTTTTACTCATCTGTTCACTGTAAATGTTCGCTGTGAAGGTTTGACCAACTTATAGATACTCACGATGAATAATTCCTTTTTAAATCTACTAAAGACCGAGGAGAATTTTTTTTGGAGTCAATTTTGCTTCAGATGTTTGTGGAAAAGAATCATTCGATAAAAGCCAGTGATAACTACTTTTATAGTTGAAATAAAAAATTAATTTTTCATCACAGTTCAAAAAAGTTTTGCGATTTTAGCCGTAATATAAAAGATGTGCAAATATTAAGTCGCTCTAATTTGTTGTTGGGAGTTAGAGCGTGCTGTATCTATTTACTTAATTTCTATTACCTTTCTATTTTATGCAAATGATTCCTTATTATTTCGTCACTTATTTTAAACGTTTCAGCAAGTTGTTGAGACGTTAAATTCTAATTTATTTCAATCATTGTTTATTGTAATTTGTAATTCGTCGATATTTACATTTGATTGTCTGTCTGATCTAGTTTCGTCTTCTAATGATTTATCTCCTGTAGCATTTTTTAAAAATCATATCTGGGTCATTCTTAATGTAACTACCCCTTCTTTAGTTGACTTAATTTTTTTTACAATTTCACCACAATAGAACAATATTTAAATTCTTAAAATAAATATTCACGTATTACATTATTTTGCATAGACATTTTGAAGTGTTGAAATTATATTTTAAATTAAAATGCAGTGAACCAGTGAAATAAGGTAGTACCTTGTTATTTAGTTAATGTGTCCGGCTTAATGAGTCATAGATGGATAAACAATTCTTAGAATTATAATATTCGTAAAAATGACAGAACTATCTTGGTATATATATATATATATATATATAATCATTTTTGACTTGTGTTAATTCATTGTTAAATAAAAGTTTTATTCAAATTATTCTAGCTTGAATGATCTACTGCTCTGTTTTTCATAAATTACCAATAATTTTATTCCATTTGTTCATATACTTTTTTTTAAATTTCTTGTTTTCCAATTAATATTTCGTTATCCAAGCCTAATACAATATTTTTCATCTATTTATAATTCAAGAACTTTATTATACTAATTACGTCTGTAATTCTGTGTATTTTCGTATCCAATTTTATCTATTTACATATTTTTTATCTCGTTGTCTTTTTTGTTCATAACTTTATGATGATTAAATATAGAATAAAAAGTATTTAAGGTGAAGGTAATATAGAAAAGATATAACTGAATTAAAAATATCAGAAAATAAGTAGTGAGAGGTACTGGAATCAATCTATTCAGAAAAAAATAAAACGTTTATCCAGTAGTGAATTGTAAAATTCTAAATATGACGGTAACATCTGTAATGGCGATTTCTAGTAATATAAAGATATTATAATTTGAATTTAATTACAGATAAAATAATTATTCAAAATTCAACAATCTTCGCTGTTAATATTCCTTCCTTTCAAACAACTTTCTAATCGAAATCATTAAACGAAAATAATTATTTATATATATTATTGAATTAATCGTTTGATAAAATATATAACACTTACACTTGTGTGACTTTTATCCAAAAAAACACGTAGCAATCAGCAACACACTTTATTTTTGTATCACTGCACAAAAACACAAACACTCAAGTGTATAATTAAAATATTTGTTAAGATTTTTCGAAGAGAACTTTGATTGTACACGATTTTCTTCTTTTTATTAAACCTTTGCGATTGATGAAAACTGTTTATCGTCAAATTTAATACGTGCACCGAACTCACCATCATCCATTTTACAATCTAGATACAATGAAAATATCTCTTTTATTCTAGCGATACAATTTCATTATTGCTGTTGTGAGAATTTAGATAGTCCTGATAGATAAAAGCTGTTATCACAGTCGACGCAAATCTCTTCTAACGTAATTGTGAAGCATATGTTTGTTTTATTTTTATTTTTAATTTTACATATTCAGATTATAGAAATATATACATATACATATATCCATAAATACACACATACATACATATATATATATATATAAAGAGAGAGAGAGAAAGAGAGAGAGAGAGAGAGATGTGATGTAAAATATAATCTAATTTTTTTATTCATACTAATTCACAGTAACTTATTATTGAAAATTTCTGTGATAGAAATTTAATATATTTTATCCTGTGAATTTGTTATCGATATTTAATTAACCAATGCTTTTATTTTTATTCTAATAAAAATTGATATTGTGACTAAGTACATAAATAATAGAAACTTACGTTTATCTAATAGCGACAAATTTACAATAAAAATCATAAATTTCGACAAATGATCAAAAAATGTACTTGACCAATTATTTAGATCAATAAATATTTTATTGTAAAATATAAAACCAGTGATTAAAATCAGTAAACGAAAAATATATAACCATATAAAATCAGTAAAGAAAAAATGTATGATTCATACGAGAGATAATGAACAATTTAATTGGAAATTTTTAGATATATAAATTTTTAAAACTTCAGTATGATCTTATTTTATAACAGTGTTCAGTATTTATTTATTGTTCGTTTTGTGGCGGTTATCAAACGACAATGTGCAAGTGTTTTCGTGTTCAATTCAATAACAAATAACAACGGTCTCACACTGGCCCGCTTATCAAAATGAACAAATATCGTGTTCCCACACAAATCCAACAACGTTTTCTTGTTATCGTTTAATGAATGTACTAGCGATAGCTACGCCGATTCATGGATTTCGCTGTGAATACAATGATTCATCGCTATAAAAAGGCAATGGAAAGCAAGCAAAATTTCGCACACGGACTATCGGGATAACAAGTCCAGCCGCAACTACATAGTGTCCATCATCACGAACAGGATGCATAACGTCAAACTCGACAACAAATTTATCTCGACAACAATCACTTATCGACCGACAAGAGTACGTTAATCAAATTAAAGATATTACTTATCAATCGAGTATCCGATAAGAAACATCCCCAAAGTGGTGACCCCGACGTGATTAAATGAACAAGTAACAACGCAACCAAGCAACAACATCTAGCTGAAACCCACCAGATCCCGTCGTCGTGAAGGATATCACTACGCCCTTCGGATTCTACAACCCTCGGCGCGACAACGGTTTTCAACGCAGCACGAACACGCCACGGCACTTTCGACGCACCGCAAAAAATTTCGATTTTCCTCGAGCAGCCGACCTCGGAACAATGCAAGGTCCCCATCCATCCAGCTCAGACGAATCGTACGCTTAAGAGCAGCATAATGAACCGCCTTCCATACACACCTGATTTTAGACGTACGCACGCACGCACGCACGCACTAGCGACGCCCGACGCACGCAAAAATATTAAAATATTAAACGAACAATAACGCAAGTTACGCACATAACGCCGCTGTTGTGAAAAACGCACGACAAATTTTCACCATGTATCCTTCGAACATTTATATCGTTCATCAAGGGGGTACTGTGGCGGTTATAAACGAAAAAATGTGCAAGTGTTTTCGTGTTCAATTCAATAACAAATAACAACGGTATCATGAGACAAACAAAAATATCAAAATGAACAAATGCATCGTCGACGGTTCCCACACAAATCCAACAACGTTTTCTTGTTATCGTTTAATGAATGTGTTATGACTAGCGATAGCTACGCCGATTCATGGATTTCGCTGTGAATACAATGATTCACTCGCTATAAAAGGCAATGGAAAGCAAGCAAAGGGGATTAGACTATCGGGATAACAAGTCCAAACTTTTCACGAACAGGGACTGTGCATACCTTACGTCATGACTCACTCGACAACAACCATGTCTTCATCTCGACAACAATCACTCGACAACAATCATCCGACGACGACTTCATCGACCGACAAGAGACGCGAACCTCAACAACCACGTTAATCACCGAATTAAAGATATCATACTTATCAATCGAGTATCCGATATCACAACCGGGGCAAACAATACGAAACATCCCCAAAGTTTTATTCTCTAATATTTATTTCGATGGTCATGTCATCATATTCAGAACATAGTATTATAAAAAAAATAATTATAAAAAGTATAATAAATATTATATAAGTCAAGGTGAAAAGACAATAGACTACAAAAAATACTATTAAATATTTTGATAAAATGTTATAATGTTGGAATAAATGAGTATTTTGTGTAAAAGTAAATTGACCTCAACCTCAAATGAATACACAATTTAATTAAAAAATGTACAACAACAAAAATTATTAAAATATTATTCAATTGGTGTTTTTAATATATTATTATGAACATAAACACAAATTTAATTTATATACCAAATACTTATTCATATATTAGTAAATTATTTAGCATATGTGCTTAAATGATTTCCAAACGGATGTAGCAATAATTTTTAAACTGGTTTATTCATCGTTAATTAATTTATTTAACATTTTAAAATACAAATGTTCTATTTTTGTATATAAAGAATCATCTAAATGTGACGTCTAGATTTGTGTTTTATTAAAAAAAAGAAACTATACACATGTTTTCCTATACATCACCCTGTACACAAGTTTCTTTTTAATAAAACACAAATCTAGGCATCACATTTGGATGACTCTATAGAATTTTTTAAATGAAAATGATATTTTTTTTAAAAAAAGTGATTAGTTTAAAGGAAAAAATAATTTAAATCGTAATATTGTTTCCGATAAAAAAAACTATTTTAAAGAAATGAAATGTCATAATAATTATTTTTAATATTAGTGTTTTAATTTTGTATATACATATATATATATATATATATATATATATATATATATATATATATATATATATATATAAATATATATGAGTGTGTGTATACTATTTGAACAAGTCTATAATTTGTTTTCATTTTTATTTTTCAATTGAAATAAAATTAATTTCTCAGAATCCTGACCGCGTACTAATGACATTTTTTAAATGTTTTATTTAAAAACAACAGAACAATTATTTATAAAAAAAATCTATTGAAAATCAATATTTTCTGAATGAATAACTTTTACACGTAATGATTGACTGATAAATTCGGTCAATTGATAATTATAATGACAGATAAAATCTATTCAGATTATAAATGTTGACACATTCTTTAATATTAAAAATAAAACAATATGAAATGAATGTTAAAGACATTAACTGTGACAAAATGAAAAGTATATTTTATAGTCGTTTTTATCTTATCGTTGAACATTGTAATATTTTTTATTTATTTTTATTTAATTATCAAAGTAGTTGACATAAGTATGCACTCTCTCTCTCTTACACACACATACAAACACACACACACACTTATATATATATATATATATATATATATATATATATATATATATATATATATATACAATACGAGTAATTTTGAAAAAAGTTTAACCCAAGCAAAACCAATAATTCATATTCTTCCCTTTCGCAGTTAAATCAGTTCTATTTACACCACATCATTTATTTTTTAAAAAAATCGAGACATGTCATGTTTTAGAGTAGATTATTAATATTAACTACTTTTATTACCCACATTTACTGTAATTTCTCTAATATTGTATTTATTAAAAAAAATCAGTAATAATAATCAATCAATATTAAAAAATCAGTAATAGTATAGAAATATTAAGATACAGGAAAATCAGTGATTTTCAATTTTATTTACATGCAAGCTAAATTACTGAATTACATTTTTTAATGACATAATACTATTAATTAAACGGGAAAAATATAATAATAAAACAAAATGAATACTGTTGAAAATAAATATATAGTATTTTCCTATTTATTCAGGATTCAAAAATCATTATTTTAAATTGTTTACTTGAAATGAGTTTCCTAACTCTGAACAATATTTTATATTTCTTTTTCATTGTTTCATATTTCTTTAAATAATTATATTTATAGTTAATTAGTAAAACTTTTATGAAATATAAACATTTTCTACGAATATGTATTTTGGAAGTATTATTTATTGAAGTTTTTTTTTTTTGAAAAAAAAATAACATTATAAATCAATACAAGTAAATCATTAATAAATAAAATGTATTCTTTATGAATAAAAATGAAATTACAGTTCAGAAGATCAAAACCAATCATCTATTTATTATTAATTATTTTTTTAATTTTGATTAATTTTTAATAATTATATATATATTTATATATATATATATATATATATATATATATATGTATATATTTATATGTAGCAATAATTATATTAATCTTTAAAAAGTACTATTGTATATTTTATCTTTGAACAGTTGTATCTAATTTAATTATTAAATAGTATTTAAAAAACAATACTATCAATTAATAATGATGTCACAATAAAATATTTAGTTATTTACAACTGAATCATAATATTAATCAAAATACAAACGCTTTTATTTTAATTCTAATTTATTAAATTTATCGCATTTTCTTTTTCTATTCAAACAATAATTATTGTCATTATACATGTTGTTTTATATTATTTCAATAATTTGCAAATCGATTTGTTAACATATCTATTTATTATTTACATTGGATATTAAAATATATACAATACAGTTTGAAGATAAAATTAATGAATAATAGTTATTGTTAATAGTAAGAAACAATTACTATATAACATAATTTCCTCTTGATATCATAAAATATTTTTTTGATTTTTTTTTAAATAATTTTAAAATTTATATGGACAAATAGCTATTGTGTTATTTTTAGTCAATCATATTTATTTGTTGTTTTTTTGTATTAGTTTGTGTTTTTAACTAAAATTTATTGTAACATAAATGAGTCATTCATTTTAAACCCGGAAAATCTGACGAAAGTGTTAATAATTATTAATATGCATTTAGATAGCTATACCATCTTTAGAGTTTCGTATTATAAAATTTGTTCTTTTCAAAAAAATAATTGCATGATCATCGAAATGTACATTACTAAATAATGTGAACAGTATATGTAATTACTAAACACTTTTATAAAATCTTTTAATATTGAGGTGAATGATTGATGAATTAATATCATTAATTGAATTTTGTTTTCAAATTCCTTTACTAGCATCATACTTTTTAATATTATGCCAGTTAAGGGCAATTCCCTAACTAACCTTCATTTAGTGAATTTAATAATTGATTTTTACAGTTATGTGTTATTAAATTTGAAATAATTTTTATTTAGTATTACTTTTAATCGATTTAATAAAATGCTTTTATATTTTTTTATACTGTATACATTTTTATCCAATTTCGTTTTTATTATATTCAATGTTTTGTTTTTCTTTTAAGATTTGTTCTTTTCTATTCTTTTTTTTTTGCTAAGCTTTTTCTTAGATTTATTATATTATATACGTCTGTTTGAAATAAGTAATCCTTTATTTATTATTTTTATATAAATGAATCACTCACATTAACGTTACAAGATTTTATAAAAGTATTTAATAATCATTTATCGTTCTCTTTATTCGTCGATGTGCATTTCAATAACTATGCCAGTTTTAAAAAAAGTTGAGTATAAAACCATTTACCATTTTTATAAAATCTTGTGTTAAAGTGAATTTGTCACAATAGTCAAATAAATCATTTTTTTATTGTTTCCTCTTTTTAATTTGAGCTTAAAAGTCTTGACAAAAAAACAATATTGTAATAAAGGATATAACCAAAGTATACATATGTTTTATATATAATTTGTATTAATTTTGTATATGATTTTTTGTATATAATTATTTTATTTTGAATACACATGTCTCTTACTCTTTTTTTAATTGGTCTATATACCAGTTTTTTTTATTTGTCTAGTTTTATGCTTTTTCTGATTTTAATATTTCTCCAAAGTCATTTTTATTTAATAAAGAAAATTTCAAGCCCAAGCTTCTCTATGAAAGATAATAACAATATATCTAAATTATTCAGTTAATCAAAAAGCCGCTGTTCTCCATTTTTCTTTTCATCCCCTCTACATCGCAGTTCAATATGTTTGTTATTTTATTATTAAATTTTCTATCTCGTTTGATCTTAATTAATTCTCATATTCTTTCTTTTTTATTTGAGCTGAAATTTTTATTTTATTTTTTCTATTAATTATATGTTATTTATATTTCTGATAAATTTGTATTTTCTTCTTACTTGTAGAAGTAATTCAATAGATTTATATAATTATATTTATATAGATTAATAGTCACATTGGAATGATTCTATATTAGTCATAACATAATCGACTTAATCTATAAAAAAATTATAATATAGAAAAATCGTATTGTTTCTAATTCAGTGAGTTAATACTGTATTAAAATGAAGTTCTAGTTAAGGATGAAGATGTACTAATTGTTGCGTGGGATGAAATGTCTGCTACAGTTTATGTTATACAAAAAATGATTATTTTTTTGCATCTGGTAATATATTTACATATGGCCTATTTTTTAAAGTTATAAAATATGTATATGGTCATTTTTTATAAAGTCTTATGTCAAATTATCCCCCTTTTTTCTGTATATATGATAATATATTATTTTTAAATCTTGTTTCATATCGAGTTAAATAAACAGAAACGAAATTAAACAATACAAAAAAGAATATATTAAATAACTTACCTAACTTCCAAATACAATCAACTACTAATCGAAAAAAACATACTCGAACTATACAATTCCAGAGACACTATTGTAAAAATACGTATTATATTTACTGAACACAGACAACAAATCGTTATGAAGTGTTAATTTTTTCACATATTGTTAATTAAAGTAAATAGATACGTTATTTTCGTATTTTTTAAAAAAGACATTTGTATGCGTCGACATCACTATTGAATCAAACGTATACTTTTGCGGCACAAAAAAATGTTTTGCACACAGCAACACACGGTTAACATAACAATAGACCTACACATTTTAACACAAATGTCAGTATAACCCGTTACTTCTCTACGTACCGTACGGAAACGTTCTCTAAGCGAAACGACATTCAGAAATGCATAAAGCAGATAATAAAAATATAGATCGCACGATTTAAACTAGCCGCTTACTTTCACTACAAAAAGTACGTTATTTACGTGAAAAGTATACGTTTTTTGAACATCATTAAAAGTGTTTATAATTTATTTATGCAAAAAACTGTACGCTCGCCTTAATTAAAACGTATGTTTCTATGTACTCTAATATAAAATTCATGTGTGTTACTTACGAATAGCATTCATTATTTAAACGATGACTCGTACTTCATGTTGAAAAAAAAACACGAGTAGAAATTCTGATGACGAACAGATTTCACTTACAGATTTTCTTATTTGCTGTATCTTATATACAGTTATAGAGACAGTATTTGACTTTATAAGAGTTTTTTTTTAATGATTTGAACAGAAATATGTCGAGTACATAAAACTATATATAATTTTAAAGAACAAATATTTGATTTGAAAAGAATTTAATTCATAAAACATCCGTTTTGAACAATGTACATTTTCGTGCACGATATACGTTCATCTCTGATGCACATGAATGAATTTTTAATGACTAAGTAGCAGTTGTATTTAATATTTTGAACGTTTATTGGCATAGAGCCGCTTGTGTAAAATTTGTATTTTACTGGTATTTCGTTGCTGAGTACTTTCGCATTAACTATATATTATTTTTGGATATATAAAGTGTTATTATAAAAAACAGAACAGATTTTAAAAAATAATTTTTTTAAATGAAATGTAGAAAATTTCTTAAAATAATTCCTTTTAATTTTTATAAAGTAAATCAGGACATTTTCACAGTATTCAAAGAATATTCGGAAATATTCTTCATTTGACTCCTTTTAAATTTGTTTGATATTTTATTCACTTCCCACGATTTTAAAAATAAATTTTCAATGTTTTTTTTTTTATTTTAGGAAAGAAATATAATTTTAATTGATTTTTTATATATAATTATTTTATTTTGAATTCCCTAGAGTCATATTTTATTAGAAAATGAATAAAAATAATACTATAACTAATTTGTTGGTAAAGGTGAAGTTATTAATTCTCGGATTAAAAATTATATTAAAGATTTTATTGACTTGATGAAGAATTCAGCTACTTGAACGATATGGATGAGCTTTACTTATATTCTTTTTATGTTTTTCTAAAAGATATCCCATTTACTCTATTCACATTTTTGATGCCAGGGAGTTATTTAAAATACTATTATTGACTAATTTTCTATAGTTACTCATTTTTGTGCCATTAAAACAATTATATAAAACACAAAAATCTTCATTACTCTATTATCACCAACAAATATTTTTTTTAGTTTATTAAAAAAAAAATTTAATTGTTTGTATAATTTTAATAATCAATAATTGTCCATCAGAGATGAAAAACGAGAATATAAAGAATGTCTGACTAGTTTGAAATTTATATATTTTTTTTCATATCAAAAATGACTAACACAAGTGGACATGTGGAAATAATTCTTTTTTTTTTGATCATCGACGATAGATCTAGATGAAATTATATTTTTAAAGAACTTTTATAACTTAGCTGTGCTACATGATATTGAATTTCTTTCATAATATTTCACGTTCATCTTGTTCACCATTTCCTTTTAGGTCCTTTCTTGGTGATTATTAAATAAGATTATTTCCAGGTTTTTATTTAGAATTAGTACCATTTTGTATATATAAAGAACAGTATATTTTTACTATTGATTCTAGATTTGTTGGGTTCTTACATATAATGTATATATATATTTAAATTTAGTAGTATTTATAAACCCTGTATAATACGTTTAATGAGAATGAAATATTTAATATCTATTAAATCATTTTGTCATTAATATTTCATGGAATTAAAAAAAATATATAGTAAATTAAATTTATATATTGAAGAAAAAACATGTTCTACTTTAATAGATATCTTTCATTTAGGCAACCAAAAAAACTTTGTTGTATATAATTTGTTGTTTATATCATTTTTTTTTCTTTAAAAAAATATCAGTCAGTTAATTCTGTTTTTCCTTAGTGTTAGATAAATTAACTTACATATTTGTTTGTATATAATTTTATTTACTGTATTACATTTTTTTACTTTTCTAAACAGTTGTAATAATAAACAAAATAATTATTAAAAAGTGTGGAACATTTTTAAATAATTTAATTTTCATAGGTAAACTTTTTGTTGAGATTATTATCTTTTTTCATGAATTATTTCTTAGTTAAAAACCAAAATTTAATTTATTTTCATCATAAATCAATTAGTTTATGTGTATACAATGCATTTCTGAAGAATTTTTATTCGTAAAAATGCTAATATTTTCTTTATAGTAAATTTTATGATTATTTTTTATTTTATTTAAAAATCACCAAATAAAGTTTATTTTTAGTCTTGAAAAGTATTATATATTTGCTTAAATATCGATTTTGATTCAAAACATGCAATTTCTGAATGAAATACGATATTTTTTTAATAAAAAATACCTTTTGATTTTTTCCAAATTTTCATCATTTTTTCCATACTATAGGTCGTTGTATTTTTTTAGCCAAAAAATGAAAATGACAATAATAAACTTTTTCAACCAGAAACCAATTAATTTATGTGTATATAATGCATTTTTGAAGAATTTTTATTTGTAAACATGTAAATATATTTTTTATGGCAAATTTCTAATTATTTTCTATTTTATTTAAAAATCATGAAATAAAATTTATTTTTTATCTTGCAATGTGATATATATTTGCCTAAATATCGATTTTCATTCAAAATATGCAATTTCTGAATGAAATATGTCATTTTTTAATAAAAAATACATTTTGATTTTTTTTGAAATTTTTATCATTTTTTCCATACTATAGGTCGTGGTATTTTTTTAGCCAAAAAATGAAAATAGAAATAATAAACTTTTTCGACCAGAAGTCAATTAGTTTATGTAAATGCAATACATTTCTGAAGAATTTTTATTTGTAGACATGTAAATATATTTTTTATGGCAAATTTTCTAATAATTCTTGATTTTATTTAAAAATCACTAAATAAAATTTTATTTTAGTCTTATAAAGTAATATATATATTTGCTTAAATATCGATATTTATTTAAAACATGCAATTTCTGAATAAAATACCACATTTTTTAAATAAAAAATACATTTTGATTTTTTTTGAAATTTTCATCATTTTTTCCATACCATAGGTCGTGGTATTTTTTTAGTCAAAAAATGAAAATGACAATAATAAACTTTTTCGCCCAAAAATCAATTATTTTAAGTGCGTACAATACATTTTTAAAGAAAATATATTTATAAATACGAAAATATATGTATAATACGAGTTTTATATTTTATGATACTTATTATTTATTTCATTCTAAAATCGTCTAATAAAGTTTGTTTTTTGTACTGAAAATTAATTTATATATACTTAAACGTCATTTTTTATTCAAAAATATA
The DNA here is from genome assembly GCA_029203775.1 of Neoneuromus ignobilis. Lineage (NCBI taxonomy): Eukaryota > Metazoa > Arthropoda > Insecta > Megaloptera > Corydalidae > Neoneuromus > Neoneuromus ignobilis. The sequence continues at coordinate 8,105,791 of CP092090.1, read as the reverse complement.
TTTTATAAATAAAATATTACTATTTTTGATAACAAATATCCTTGAAAAATTTATGTGAATTTTTCATAATCTTGGCAATTTTTATCGAAAAAATGAAATTGGAACTAATACAATTTTTGATTCATAAATTAATTATCTTACTTATGTATAATAAATTTCGAACTCAGTTATATGTATAAATACGAATTTATAATTTTTGTCAAATATTTTCAAATTATTAAAACCGTAAACTTAAAATTGCTTCTATAATAATATTAGAAATTAGGGTATAATTGTTAAAATAATAATTTTATAAATAAAATATGAACATTATTTGATTAAAAGACACTCTTTAATATTTTTTTTCACTGTTTTATCAACTTTTCGACACTAATCGTTATAATTGAATCAAAGAAAGTAGAAATAATATTTATTTTGTTAATAAATCAATTACTTTCTTAGTATATTATTGTTTTATTACATTTGTAAAAACAGTTTATTTCTAAGTAAATAAAATTTAATTATACATTAATCTCTATTATTATTTATTCTACACATACATTAAATATATATATATATATATATATATATATATATATAATTTATGTAAATATACTTGATTAATGTCTTAAGTAAGAAAATTGGAGTTGTATTTACATAATAGACTAAAAGTTATCTTTAGAAAAAATCACAACGAAAAACGTATCCAGTGAGATCGACCGTGAAATCATTCATCTAATGACCTTCTAAATAAAAATCTGCATGTCTTTACGAATCGAAACCCTGCTATTGGACACTTTAGATCAAATTCAAACGAACTATTTTAATATATTAATCTTCTGGACGTTTTCCTTTCGATTTGTTATAAATTATTCATATTCTAGAATTATATATGGAAAAAATCTCAATGTTACAATTTATCACAAAACTTGTTCCAACTATGAATATATATTGTGGATGTTTTTTTGCACTAAACCTTAAGGCTAATATATATAATTGAAATGATCGAAAAAATATATTCGTTTTTATAGCATCGGTTTGAGATACTTATTCTGAATAAACCATTAAAACAATACATACGTTATTTATGTAATATATTTTGATATCTTATGCCTATAAAGTAGATAACAACATCGAAGTGAGAGATTCTTCTTAACTTTCATTTTAAAAGTAATGTCTGTAAGAATGTTCAGTTAAATTTATGCATTGCATTCGAGAAATTAATACAAATTACTTCATTTTTAGGTTTAAAAATTAATAAAATGTGAAATTTTCGTAAAAAACAATTAATTACAATTTTTAGCCAACCAGGGACATTTTTCGGCCAACCAGGGACATTTTTTGGTCAACCAGAAATATTTTTTAGCCAACAAGGGATATTTTTTGGCCAACCGAGGATATTTTTTTATTTTTCGGCCAACCGAGGATATTTTTTCCATACCAGGGGATATTTTTCATCAACCAGGATATTTTTCGGTCAACCGAGGATATTTTTCGGCCAACCAGGGATATTTTTCAGCCAACCGAGGATATTTTTCAACCAACCAGGGACATTTTTTGGTCAACCAGAAATATTTTTTAGCCAACCAGGGATATTTTTCGGCCAACCGAGGATATTTTTCCACCAACCAGGGATGTTTTTCAGCCAACCGAGGATATTTTTCAGCCAACCGAGGATATTTTTCAGTCAACCAGGGATATTTTTCGGCCAACCGAGGATATTTTTCCACCAACCAGGGATATTTTTCGGCCAACAGGGGATATTTTTCAGTCAACCAGGGATATTTTTCAGCCAACCGAGGATATTTTTCAGTCAACCAGGGATATTTTTCGGCCAACCGAGGATATTTTTCCACCAACCAGGGATATTTTTCGACCAACCAGGGATATTTTTCGGCGAACCAGGGATATTTCTCAGCCAACCGGTTATATTTTTCGGCCAACCGAGGATATTCTTCGGCTAACCGAGGATATTTTTCGGCCAATCGAGGATATTTTTCGGCGAACCGGGGATAGTTTTCAGTCAACCAGGGGTATATTTCGGTGAATCAGGGATATTTTTTGTCCAACCAGGGATATTTTTCGACCAACCGAGGATATTTTTCGGCCAACCGGGGATATTTTTTAGTTAACTAGGGATATTTTTATGCCAACCAGGGATATTTTAAGTATAATAAGATATGAATTGAATAGTACAGTAGTTTAGAGAAATATTTTTATTTTAAATATTTGAAATGAATTTTGACCTTTACCATTACAATATATTATAAAGTGTTCAATAATCATTTATTGTTCACTTTGTAGTTTATAACAATAGTGGGATAATGTTGTTGTTAACAACAAATTGAACAATAAGTGATTATTGAATATTTTATAACATATTGTAGACTTGAGGATGAAAATTCATTTGCGATAAAGTGAATTTACTACAGTTTCAAAAACAACAGAAATAAAATATTCTGTTTGGTAATTGCATCGATAATAAGTTATTTCATATTAAAGTCAATGTGTCTTAGTAAAAGTGGATTTATTTTTCTTTTGAACTGAAATTATTTTGTGTTTTATTCGATGTAAATGAATAACGTAAATGCTAGAGTTTAACATTATATAAACGTTAAAATAAGTTTCATAATAAGATTTTCTTTCTGTTAGATAATATTTTAAAATTCACTTAATCGGATTTTAAGTTAACACGAGTAAAGTATCTGTTATTTGAAGTTACTTTATATTAATAACTTGCCTTTTTTATATAACAGCCGTTGTAATTTGTTTGTCAGAATGATTTTAAAATATCTATCGCCACTAAGTGTATTAATGTACAGAACATAAAGTGAGATTCGTTCATGCTGATCGTAATTATAGGCTCGTGATAGACAAAAGATGATTTAAAAAAAACGCTATTTGATAACGTACGTAATTAAGTTCGCGAATTCTTCCACATCCTGCACGTGTAAGACGATCGCGCGCGCGCAGGACAATGCGGTGTCACAAAGAAGAAGCCAGACGACGAATTCACCTGGCCAATGGCTCACCTCGTGTGGTCAACAACCACTGTAGACACAGTGAGGAAGAGTAATCAGTCTTTGGTAATCCTTGGTCCTCCGCGGACTACCGATACTTAATTTCGATCGCGTGTCACACAGACCAATTTACGCGCGCGTCCATCGTCGCTGTAGGCTCAACAATCGGATTGTGTGATAGAGCGTAAGCAAGTGCTGTGATTATTTGTTGGTGATTTTTTTTAATTAGATTTCTGATCGAATTAGGTGAGTTGAATTCTTCGAATTTTTGTACCTAGTTTGTAATTGTTATATTTAAAATATTATAAAATATTTCACACTATATTTAACATATTATTTTATACAGTTGGAGCAAAAGTAAATTTTATATATATATATATATATATATATATATATATAAATATAATATTATTTTAATTTAATATATTTTAATGGTAAGTTTAGGAATATTAAAATAGGTATTTGAACTCATATTCCCGTTGTACCTATTTATATTATTTATTTTTTGAAATATGTTTTTCATTATAGAAAAATGTGCAATGAAAATAATATTATAAAGAATTTTAATTTTAAAAAGTAAATAAATAAGTGTTCATTAATAACAATTTGTTATAAATAAATGATTAACATAAATGATCAATTTTGTTAGTTGTATTGATGCAGATATTAGAATATATTTATCATATTTATGTTAAGTAAATAACAAATATAAATTTAAGTTTGTTGAATTCAGTTATTCATGAATAAGTCAATGAAAATAATTAATTAAAAGAAATTCTGTATATATACATATGTATATATATATATATATATATATAATTATTATAAAATTTAAATAATACTCAAAACGAAAATAATATTTTTACTTATAAGTAACTTCTATTGTAGTTACATAGTAGCTTGTTTGTAATGATACAGTTAGTTATGCAATCTCAAAAAAGATTTCATTATTTAAGCATGCATTTGAATATTTTGAAATAAAATACATTTTTCACATCTTCATAAAATAAAAAAATAACATTTTTTTAATAAAGGATTAAAGTTTATTAATTTTTTTTGACAAGTCGAAAATATTTAGGTTTTATTATATAAAATTAGAAAAATATTAACTTGTGGTCGCGTTTATAAATTGAAGAATTTTTTTCTGAATTTGTATATTTTTTCATTTGAAAATAATGAATTTAATTTTTTTGTTGTAAAAAAGAAAAATACCTAATTTTAAAATATAAATATTTTGTTCAAAAGTACTCTAATCTATTCATTTTAATTAATACTGATATTTGTATTTTTGATTTTGAATTCATAATATGAAAAGAAATAATTTTAGAAATATGTTCAGTTACTCTGAATTAGAAAATACCAAAGTTTGTAATTTTGTGTTTCTTTGTTCTAAAAAAGAAAAATGTAAAATTTTAAAAATGTAAATTATTGTTTTATTAAAAAAATGTTAAAATTTATCTATTTTATAATTAATTTTAAAACATTGATTTTTATTGGATAAAATTAAAAATATGAATATATTGAATTATTCAGATTTATAAAATAATATAAAAAAAATTTTATTAAAAATATAATGTTTTATTTTGTACAAGAAAAATATTTCATTTTAAAAATATAAATAATTTCTTTGTTAATAAATACTTAAATTTGTCTATTTTAACCATTATTTTTAAATATTCGATTGTTATGAATAAAAAAATAATTTTAAAAATATATTTAATTATTTTAAATTAGATAATATAGAATATTAATTCATTTTTCTTTTTAAAAAATATTTGAATACATTTTTTTTAAAGAAAAGTATGAAAATTCAAAAATATAAATAATTGTTTTATAAAAAGAACTATTAAAATTTATTTATTTTGCAGTTAATTCAAAAATATTCTCAAAATTGAGCTTTTTTTAATTTTGGAAATATTCACTGTTATTTTAACAAATTATTTACTACAGTATAAAATTTTATAAAAGTATAAATTAATCTTATTTTTGATCACAAAATCAAATGATATTTATGTGAATATTTAAAGTGAAAAATAAGTAATAACTGAACATATAAAATCTTGTTAAATTGAAAAAATTTAAATATTAAATTGAATTTACCATAGAACCAAAACAAATAAAGCTTTAATATTGTGTTCATTTTCTAAAAAAACAGTTATTATAAAAATGCTGTCAATTTAAAAATACCAATATTTTATTGACATTTTAAAAATATTAACCTTTTTTTAAAAGAAACAAATTTCAGACATTACCATAAAGATTAAATTGAAGAATTTATGAACTCTATTTTAAATGAAAAACATTTTTTTAATACCATACGCGTTATACAAAAATAGTCATTAATACATTTTAATTTACAACAAAAATATTTGCTTTTAAAAATATTTCCATTTATATTATTGTATCTTGATAAGATAAAAAAATGTTATTTTTTAATTATTATTCTTAATATGGAAATAATTTTGCCTGCAAGTTCAATTTGTGTACTATTTAATTTTTTTAAATTAGCTGTATTCAACATGTGTATCGATCGATATGTTAAATATTCATTTTCTAGTTGCATTTGAGAATTTTCTAAAAATGTATGGCAAGTCGTTAAATTATTCCTTTTAACTAAAGTGTAGGTAGATTTGTTGCTTAAAAGTAAAAGTATTTTTCATTGAAAAAATTATCATCAATTTAACATTAAAATTCAAAATTACTGAAAAGATGTTTGAAGGATTACAATATATATATATATATATATATATATATATATATATATATATATATATATATATATATATATATTGTAATACTTGTCAAGTACATTTGCCACAAGTCAATAATAAAAAAAAAACTTTAATGATATTTAAATATTTATTTTAAAGTGTAAAGTTCCATCGACAATATTTTTAATATTATCGTAATATAATATCGTCATAAAAATAAACATAAAATTAGAATAAACACACAAATCTAAATTATAGTCCATACAGTGCAGATTTATTAATGTCTACGAATTTGACTAAAATTTTATTAAGAAAAGGTGTCATCGACAAATAACATTTTTACAAGTTTGAAATATCTTGACGTTCTCCGATGAGATAAAATTTTACAATACGTTCAATATTTATTTGTAGGTCGGAATATCTGAAATTATAATTAATGTATCTTAATAAAAATTGACGATAAATAATGTATAAATTGACAATTATTAAACTATCTATTTTAAGAATGAATTAATTAGTAGTGGTTGATATTGAAGAATCGTTCGAAAATGGTTCGTATATAAAAAAAGAATCAATTAGTGATTTTTGAACATTCTTCTCGAACCATATGTATAATTTATGTACGTTTTTATCTATAATTTCTAGTATGACATTTGTTTGATTTATTTTTATTTATGAAAGCCGTAAATAAACTAACAAAGTGAACGAAGGTGTGTTTTCGTATAACATGATGTAAGACATGAAATAAAAATGTTGGATTTTAAAACTCAGTAATTAAATTCATTAATTATTATTTTTTTTCGATCTCGAAAATATTTACACACATATATGTGTATGTGTTTATGATAAAATATTTTCAGATTTTTTCATATTGTTATTTAAGTGTATATTAAAAAAGTAACTTACTTAAGTAGTTGTACTTAACTTTCTAATTTGCTCTTTAATTTATTTTTTTCAATTCCTGAACAATTTTGGTTTGTAAAATATTTTAAAAAATTAATTTAAAAATATACGTACATAATTTTTTTTATGAAATATTTGACAAGAAGGAAAATATATTTAAAGAAAAGTAATATTGCATTAATAATTAAAATAAAGGTTGTATATTTAATACAAATACAAATTTTTAAGTTGAATAAAAATACCAACATTTGTGGAACATTGGTTGAGAATTTCTGATTTAAATATAAAAAGTATTTCGAATAATTGACGTTTGAGTAATAAAAATAATTATAATTTTATAAATATGGTAAACTATACATACAATGTTTTCAATTTTAACCATCACAATTGATTAATTGGTTTTAAATTGAAATTTTATTTTAAAAATAAAATTAAAAATATGATTCTAAGGAATTAAATATAAAAAAATGTATGTATATATATATATAATTACAACCATTATTATTAAATATTGGATTGAAGTTTTTCCTCAGTTATTTCAGCCCGAACCATTTTCTTTCTTTTCTATAAATTTATATTAAATGTTCTAATTTTATCTTACTTTATTTAATTGATATGATTTACAAATTGTAATTTTCAAAAAATAATGTTCGAGTTTTGGTCAGTTAATTTTTGTATCGTGAATAATTAAAAATTCTTATCAATTTTCCAACAATCTTTCAAATTTTCCACTAGTGATTTTTTTAATTTTTCAATTTTACTAATGGATGCAACAATTCTTTTAGCACTGCAGTTCTTCTTTCTTGAAATTTAATAAAAGTTTTTCTTCGTTAAAAAAAATTATACAATTAAAGTTGTTTTTTATTAACTATGATTTTTTTTGTTCTTGGTCATATTAGAAAAATACGAAAACAATAATCGAGCAATGGATTATAGAAATTAAAATATTTATATTCTTTTATGAAAAATAATATGATAACACAGTAAGTATAAAATAATATAAATTAATTAATTAAAATTATATAATAAAGTTATTAAATATTGCAATTAAATAAATAATAGTAATATCTAATTTACTATTGTCCATTAGTAATTATTCCACTAAATTTATTAGAATAGGTATTAAGTTTCTTGGAATTGATTCGAGGCTTCATTTAAAACAATAGGTTTTTTTTATAATATTATGTTTGATAATATGTTTAATTTATTTTTATATAAACCAGTCACCCTAATGTCATAATATTAGGTTCTGATGACTTTTATTTGGTGGTATAAGTATATATATATATATATATATATATATATATATATATATATATATATATATATATATATATATATATACATATGATTAAAATACGCATTATCAATTAAAGTAAACAGTATATGATTATTGAAGATTTCTATGAATTTTTTTAGTGTTGAGGAAATAGATTAATTTGTATAAAAATGATAATAATTATAACTCAAAATATCATATAATTCAATTATATCAGTGTATACAAAATAAAAATTCATTATCACTTGTTACGATAAGTTACTACTTATTTTAGAACTGACGAATTCACTTACATATAAATAAATTTTTATCCAAAAAAAACCACAAGATATCTAAAATGTAAAATATTTTATTTTTGTTTTGAAGCTAATGTGTTTTTAAATAGTCATTCCATCATTAAATCTTTATTATAAAATCTAGAAATGTATCACATATATTTAATAATCTTTATTATAAAATCTAGAAATTTTTAACATATATTTATGAATTTATAACATATGATGAGGATGATGATTCTATTAAATTGTGCATTAGTTTTAAATCAAGTGAACAATAAATAATTAATAAACAATTTTTTTAATATCTTGTAGTGTTAGGGTGATAGTTAATCTGTATTCAACCGTTAATTATTATTTTATTATAAGTAAAAAGTTTTACAACTTCTTTGTTATGTAAAAGTATTTTGTTTATATTAATAAGTATAATTTTAAAATATTCATATAAACAAATATACAAATATGGTTTTTCCAAGATTTTGATAAATTAAAAAAAATATATATTTAATATTAATTGATCTGTCGAAGCTTATGAAGTGTTTATCAAAAAATTTGTTTAACAAGATTATTTCTTGAAAACAACAACTAAGTATGTTTTGTACAAAAAAAAAGTACAAAATTGAATAAGTAAACATATTGTTTATAATTTATGCATGTCTTGCTTCCATGCAAAAAATAAATAAAGTAGTTCATTAAACCGATATCATCGTACACTTGAATAGTAAGATTTGATCCTTCTTCATCGTTCGTACGATGCGGAAGATGGAGATAGAAAACATGCTATACGAAACGTAAATAACGAAATCCTGGTGCAGACGATTTTAACGTCTCGTATTGTGTCTGATTACCAGACTTACCTTGCTCATACTTGTTTACAATCGAAAATATTACACGTGTAATAGTATATATCGATGCTGTTGAGCATCGATCGATTCAATCTCTAATTGCGGATTTTTGTTTGTTTAAAAAATTATTTTTGAAAACGAAATCTGTCAAATATTGATCTTGCCTTTTTCCGTCTGATGTTATTTGTTGTACGATATAAAATATAAATAAAGTTGCATGCAGACTTAAATTTGTTGTAACAGCAAATAGAATTAATGGTTTTAAATACAGGGCTGAGTATTAGTTTTTATAAAATTCGAAATGAAATAAAATATAAATTAAACAATCAATTTTTAAATATTTTTTTATACTTAAAAAATATAATATGTACCGAAATTGATTTACATATTTAAAAAAAAATGTTTGTAAAACGAAACATGTCAATTGAAAAAAAGGAAAAAAACTCATGCTCACACAGTTGACTAATACAGTTCCAAGAAAGAAGTGTAGAATTTATAGACTTTCGTAACGAGTACAATAAATATCGCACTTTAATTTTCAATCCACGCAATAATCTTTAATCATAATATGGTTCACGTTTGGTTTTTAAAACAGCAACACGCGATTTTTTAACAACCATGACATTTGCCAACCATGCGTGTCGATAAATAACAACAAATACATCGAATAAAGAAACGTGTTCGTTTATATGCAAGTTATACGCATGTAGAACTTATCAGGGATAAGCTATAAAAATTAAAAAGACGAACTGATTCTTGTATCAGATACAGAAATCAGATACATTTTGAAAACAGTATAGATTCAAATTTAAAAAAAAAACTTTTAATCTTTTTAGATTATTCATCGAGTATATATACAAAAAATTCAAAAAAATGTTTATAATATTTATATTTTCCCTTAGAACATTTTTTTTTTTTGATTTATCATTTGATCGTTATTATATATAGAGTCATCCAAAATGTTACACCTAGATTTGTGTTTTATTAAAAAAAAGAAACTATTAACATATGTTTCTCTATACACATTTTTTTTATGAAATACAAATCTAGGCGTCACATTTGGATGACCCTATATAATACCGTTAGATCCTCTTAAATGTTTTCCCAGGATTCTTTAATTATTCCTGTTCACGGTTAATCTCTTCCACCCTTTGCCTCTATAATACTTTACAGTGTTATCCTTTTATTTTTGATTGGATTTCATTCTGGATTTCCTTTTATCTCTTTGTTGTTACTTCATAATGATTTTTGTCCAGCTATTTATCTTCTCTTCTTACTGTTTATTCTGTTCATTTTTTATTTATTCTATTGATCATAATAATGTTACATTCATTGATTTTATTTGTTCGATTATATCAATTGCTCTTGTCTATTCTTTTATCCTTTTACAAGTTTACTGACTGTGTTTAGAAATTTTTAACATTATCTTTTTCATGCTTCGCTGGATTGTCAAAAGATTTTGATTTATTTTTTCATCTAATGTTCATGCTTCTGACCCACAAGTAGAAGCAGGTAGTACACATTAATTGTATGATTTCTATTTACATATATGTATATATATATATATATATATATATATATATATATATATATATATATACGAGGGTCTTTTGATAAGTGTGGCAAATTTATTTATTGTTTAATTTAATTAAATTTTCCAATTTAGTTTTTCTTACTTTTTTACCATACTTATCAAACGACCCTCGTGTGTATATAAATATAACGTTTTTTTTCTAAAAAAAATTATTTTATATATTAAAATATAAACATTTAAAATGTCTTCAAAATAAAATAATATTCAATTTACAAAATGTAACTCACGATTATTTATCATTTTAAATATCATTTATTTAAATATAATTACTTTTATTATTCACAAGAAAACTATTTCACTTTTTAATTATTTTTAATATATTTTTCATCTAGGTTATTCATTATAGTAACTTTTTTTATAATTTTAAACATAATGATTATTAAGATAAACATTAACAAATAAAGTGAATATTAAGAAACTGTTGAACAAATATAAAATGTTGTAGTGTTTATTCAAATTAATAATGAAGAATAATCATTTTAGTCTATCATTATATATATATATATATATATATATATATATATATATATATATATATATATATAAATATAAAAGCTTTGTTTAATTTAGTTTATTGCATAATCTACATCTAAAAACTATTATACTTTTATTCTATAAGGGCGTTTTCGCAGTTTTTATCATTTAGTTTATTGTTGAATACTGTCTTTAATAAAGTTATGGAAATAAATTATATACATAATATTTATTAATCATTATATATATATATATATATATATATATATATATATATATATATATAGTTACACATAGCTGCGAAATATATATATATATATATATATATATATATATATAGCTATCCAAATGTGACGCCTAGATTTGTTTTATTAAAAAGAAATATGTGTATAGGGAAACACAAGTATAGTTTCTTTTTAATAAAATACAGGCGTCACAATTGGATGACTATATATATATATATATATATATATATATATATATATATATATATATATATATATATATAAGTATATAAAGCAGTTTTCAAAAAAGTCAATGTCTGTTATGTTTCTTCCATGTAAGAACTTAGTTAAAATACCGTTGAGTATTTCGGCAATCTTTTGTCGAGTTGCTAAAGAGGAGTGTCAAGTTTTTTTGTTCAAATACAAGCGTACAATTAAATATATGTGGAGATAGTAACAATAGGATATATAAAATGTTTAATACGTTATTTTTTTATTGTATAATACTTGCTCAAGATATTTTAAAAGCACGCTTTTTTCTTTTAGAGGTTTTTAAACAAGTTCGTCGTATTCTGTATAACATTATTTTATATACAATACATAATATATATATATATATAACTTTTTAAAAATGACAAGATTTATAAATCATTTTTTGTCATATTTGAATTGCGTTTATATTTTTTATCCTTAAAGAATGAAAAAGGTAATTTGTCATTTTTTACGATATTTAATATCGAACTTTTTTATGAATTTTTTAATTAGCATTTTTTTATACATAAGATGTAGGTAAGATAGAAAATGTATAAAAACTCGAATAATGAATATTTGTTTTTTTGATAAAAAGTAAAAATTTAATTAGATTGTGATGTATTTAAAAATTGTATTAAAATATTTTTTTAAATGTATAATATATATCCATGATATAAACCTGTTACTTTATTTGTCTAATCGAACAATTGTTGGAATTTTAAATAAATTCGTTTTTATTATGCGAGAATTTTAATACAAAGTGTAGATAAAATATAAGTTTATATCAAATAATGTTTCTCGAATGACATCAGTAAAAAGTATTTTCCTTAAAAATCGACTATATTTACAAAACAACATTTCTTCATATGTACAATAGCTTCTGCTTTATTGATTGTGCTGGTATTTTTATTATCGTATATTTGTAATACATGACGATACTATAAAACCGAAGTAAATATGTATTTAAGGACAGTAGGTATCAATGAGTGGATATAAATACTTTATAAGCATGTACATTTACTTTATGATTTTTAAATTAAGATACTCTTTGTAGCAATACAAACATATAGTTCAACGTACTTGTCGATTATTTATTAATTGAGTTCTTTGAATCTTTATTTTCAACATTTTTCAAAGAAAATTGAAACTGTTTATCTGAATGTATTTATTCGTAAATGCTATTGACTTAATAACTGTTTATATTGGTTATTCACTTTGTTCAATGGCATTGATTGATTTTTAAAGATCATGTACATTTTTTTATATTGGATAATAAAAATTATTGTTTTGTATATATTATTATTTTTAATATTTTTAGTAATTATATATATGTATATATATATATATATATATATATATATATATTATATTATATAGAACAACTTATTTTTCTAATAAATAAATTTACTAATTATTTTATAACGAATTATATTTTATAAAGATATAATTTAATATAAAAAACATGTTTATTAATAGCTACTCAGTGATGAATACTAGTTTATTTTAATTTAGTTACAGAAATATTCGATCGAGACATAATTTATGGTATGAAAAATGTTAATAGAGACAAAGAATAATTTTCGACATCGTTAATAGCACTCGTTTAATATGTAAATATCAAGGACGAAGGACATAAAAACAATTCGACCTATATGATGTTATCAAAAAAATGACCACTGCAGTTTTAAGTAACGATTAACGTTTAAAATAATATATAGTAGAAATGTCACGGCGAATAAGATATATGCAGACAAATGCATTTACGATTTCCGGGCGATGAAAAAGCGATCATTATTAACGAGCGTATGCACTTTTCGGTACGATGGAAATCCTTGATCTTAAACGTTATGCAAATACCTGAGTAATTGTGGTTGTCGAATTTATTTTTATCTATTACTTTTAGCAATTTGGTTCGTTTTACACGCCCTAATTGAGTTTTTTACGAGGATACAATTATGCAATTAAAATATGATAGGAAAATTATTATAGAAATATAATCTCAATTAAATTGTATTATTTAATATTGTTTTTCTTTTTTATTGATTGTTTTATTATTATTTTAATATTTTTTTGATTTCCATGCATACACACAAATATGTACATACACATACATACATTTTTTTTATTAACATCTAATTTTATTAATTGATATTACTTTTTCATATCTCATCTAATATTTATCCAATTTTTGGTTCTTGGATTTGTAACTATTTTTGATCCATGTAGTTTTTATTATCAATACAGTTTTATCTTTATCTTGTTTTATTTCAAAAGAAATCAATTTTACAGTATTTTTGAAAATATGAGATCCTTCAGTTAACTTAATAGAGTGCATGTATATGATAAATATTTTTATAAAAATATAATTCATAAATTTACGAATCATTATTATATTTTTATTTTAATTTAAACTGAAAAACTGGAAGTCGTATTTAAAAAATATATTAAAAATTTAGATTTTTTAATATTTCAAAATTAAATAAATAATTTATTTGTTGTGTATATTTGTAACATTTTAATTGTTTATATATATATATATATATATATATATATATATATATATATATATTTGAAATCTATGTTAAATTAATCTTTTAAATTATGTTTTATTTTTAATTTCAATAATGATTATTTGTCATAGTTTAAATAATGTAATTGGACTGTAACCAAAAATTAATTTCTCTAGCCAGGGCTATATATTTCTGTTTATCACAAATATTTATTATTTAGATTTTATTTTCAATTAATTATTACCGATTTTAGATTTCTGTTATTTTTTTTTAAAAAAAAAAATTTATGATAATAACTTTTATGCTAAAAATGTTGTATAATACATATTATCGAATATAGAGGATAATAATAATTAAGAATATTTGTAAATTATTGTGTTATTAGTGTGAATCATTTGTGCAACATTGAATTAGCCATAATGTCACACGATTATTAACACTACAGTGCAGTTGATTTTTTTTATTATTTTACAGTTAATAAGATTATTTTTATAATAAAATTTCCCTAGATATTTTTTACATTTTGATAAATAACTGCAAATGTTCATTTCATAAAAAACCACATTGTAGAATGTGATAAAAAGAACATAATATAAGTTTATCTTTGTGTTATTGAATATTTAAATTAAAATAAACACCATAAATGAATTAATCGATACGACCTTGCTTTTTGTGAACAAAGTAAAATTGAAACTTGGTTTTATAAAAAAAACGGTATAATCATATGAAATTATTAATAAATGAAGATGCGCAGTTTATGAATAATTTGTTTCTCGATTACCAGTTAAACTTGAGCGTCATTCGATTCTGATCGAACGATTTTCTTTAACGACATAGTAGTATCGTTGTATTTAGGACAATATCGTAAAATGTATAATCATGTAATAGTGAAAAAAATGAAATAATTCGATATTTAACCTAGACCTTTGGCAATGAATATTTCGAGAGAGACATGAATATGCTAATGAAGTAGTTTGTATTTGCTATCAAAAATGTGTGTTGCCACTCCTAATGACCAGGCACTAAAAATAAACAAGTTGAAATTGTCTCTTGAGTTTTCATGTATGTTTTATTCAATGTATTGAACAATCTATGTATTTTATGATAGTGGATTTTGATAATATGGATTTGTTTCATTGATTAATATATTACATATATTTTGCAATTATTTTTATAATCATTTATCATTATATAAATATATATAATCTGATAATATAATTTATAATTCTCAAGTTAAGAATGGCATCTGAGAATAACAAATTATATTATCAGAATAAATTCATACATAAATTCTTATTATCATCCTTTTTACAGTAATATTTTCTACATTTCTTATATGTTATCTCTCGACTTATGATTGACAATATTTTTATTTTTTTAAATTAATTGTTTAAAAAAAATCTTTGGAATTTTCTATCTGTTTTGTCTATTCATTGATTTCTTTTTGTATCGTTTTATATCTTTAGATTCTCAATAAATATATATATATTTTTCTTCATCGATGGTCTTTTTTTCTTGCTATATGATTTCTATTTTAAATTTTTCATTCTGGTTATAATTCACTAATTTCTCTTTTTGTCTTTAAATATTATTTATTTTAACATGCATATGGTTATTTGTGTTGTCTAGGGCTTCTATTAAAAAATTCAAAATTCATTTTTCATTACTATTTGTTAGAAGATAAAGTGCGTTATTTAGAAACTTTTTGTTTCAAACATAGAAAAATATTTTACTTTATAAAAATTCCTTCCAAATTAACATTATTCTATTTTTATTCTCCTCTTAATCTCACGTATAAATTTTTTTTGTGTTAATGAACTGTTCTCAATATACATAAGCTTTATACAATCTATATTGTTATTTTAATTATTTATTTTGTAATCAATTTATTGATTTGTATACAAAATAATTATATATATTTTTTTAATAATATTTCAAATTTACGTTAATTAATTTGAATCAATCATATGTCTTAAAATATTTCTTGCATATATTTTTTATTTATACAAATATTTATATATATTATCATCATCAGTCTCTCTATCTCTTCTGCTGGATGAAAGATTCTTTAAAAATGTTCTACTTGACCTAACCAATATCTGTCTTTTCAAATCTATTTCGACGAATTTTCTTATATCTCTATCTCATCTAGCCATAGATCTCTTTCTGGGAATTTTTATGTATCTACTTTCTCAATGAATAATTTGTCTCGTCCATCGGTGTTCCCCTCTTCTTACTATACGACTAGCACATTTCCATTTCAAATTTTTCACTTTTGCCATAACATCCGTAACTTTTGTTTTCTTTCTAGTTCATTTATTTCTTTTCCTATCATTTCATGTTATTCCTAATGCAGATACATACACACACACACACACACACACACACACACATAAATATGTGTAAATTGAATAAATATATTTAATTATTGTTTATTATGTAAATGAGTTTAGTTGTCTGATAATATTATGTGTTTATAATTAAATAATGAATATAATAAAGAAATATTATAGAAAATATTTAAAGTGATTATGTCAGCATCGCCCTGTTAAAAAGATAAATCTAAAATGAAATACAACACCCAGAGGCATTTGATAGACGATAAGTGAACAAAATGTAAAGTAGGATTAATCGGTGTACCATGTCTTATTTGCAAATAATCGGACTACTAATGTGTAAACGAGATACTGTCTGTAATTCGTCGATGATAATCTACATTTTTATTTGGCATCGTTCGCTTAGAACATTAGAAAGTGTACATATGTATTTTTATGTATACATATATGAATGTATGTAGATTCGTATAGGTTTGTGACATTTAGGTGTTACCTCAAGGCCGAGTCACATCGTGACCACATTTAATAATAATTATATGTGATATAGTTTGAAGTTCACGTAATATCATATTCTGTCGATTCGTAATTTCATTACTGTCTGCATGGAATGTCTTTGTTGTGGCGCTGATGAAAAATTATTGTTAATTAATATACAGAGAAATTAGTTAACAACATTTCTTCACGATGCAAATACATTAATGGATTTTAAAACTTAATCAGATAATTGGAAATTAGTTGACTTTTAATTTAAATATAATGTACTTTGTTTATTTTCAATTGAGTACCGACATGAATTATCAAATAATTAATATGAATAAATGATTAAAGTAGCAATAACGGTTTTAAATTCAATCACATATTGAAAAAATGTGTATATTTACGTTTCATTTAAAATAATTTAGTAAATAATCGTATTTTGCGGAAATAGTTTTATTTCAGGATTAAAATCCACTCTACTTGATATTTCAAATTGTACAACATTTTTTATCATTGAATAATAATTTTTATGTCTGCTTTTGATACAAATGTAGTAGTTGATAATAATAACATTGTATTCATTTTTTACATTTATTATCTGAAATTAAATTAGTTAAACATAATAGAACACAGAATGACCAGATGTTCTTAATTACATATTGCAAAACGGTAGTGGGTTTTTGTTTTGTAAAAGCAAGTGTTGACAAACTGTAAAATAAGAAATAGTTGTTAAAAGAGTACTAAAGCATTTTCAATGAATAGGTAATTGAATTGAGGAGAGAGAGAAAGAGAGGGAAATAAATATTTTATAGAATTTTTTAATTTCATTTCGACTATTTATTTGCATATATTTTAATATTACATTGAGATTAATTTATTGAATTTTGTTACAAATTTGAAATTAAGTGAGTATTATTAAAGTATTTAAAACATTCAGGAGAGATATTTAAAAAAAATGTTTTAAAACTTTAAAAAAATGTAAAATATTGGGTTATATAAAAATTACTGAAATAATTAGAATCAAAAAATGGCACTAAGTACTAAAAAATTATATATGTTATGTATGTGTGTGTATGCATATGAATGTATTAAATTATCTATTTTTACATAATTTTTCATTTTTTCATATTTTAATATGTTTATAAAATCATAAAAAAAAATAGTTTCTGTGTCAAAGTTTTATTTTGTGCTCTTATAATTCCAACAAATACCCTTCATAATATTCTATCTAATTTTTGAAAATTTTACAAGATATTTGAAACTTACTAGAAATAACACTTTACACAAAATGATGAAATTATTGAGAAATGTTTGTTTCAAATGTATTTTATTTTAAACTCGTATTTTTATTGCTCGATGTATGTATATCGACTTGAAAAATATTCATTGCTCAAAACAGAAACGTTTCATACATTGAATAACTGAGATTACAATAACCAATGACACGCAAAAAAGAAAATAAATAACGCCACTGATATCTTAATCCTCATGTCACGTCTCCTGTCTGAAGAAATTGAAAGTTTGTACTGAACACTTAACTGTTATTTTTGCACTACGATTTTTTTTATAAGCATTTTTATTAAGAAATATTTAATTATCAGGTCAATGTCAACATGGAAATCTAATTAAGTTTTGTATTCATGTTGTAACATATAAATAGGATGATAAAATTATATATATATAAATAATTTTGAAACATGTTAATTAAATGTTACCTCTTTTTTAATGTTTTTAAAAGTCTTCGCAAGAAAGTGAGATTATTGGAAATATTGCATTAAAGAGCATTTTAATTTCTAGTACTTCTAGAAAAAAAACTGAACTTTTATCAACTTATTTGTTGTGATTTTTCAATTAATTTTATAATAAATGAACATTTTTCCATAAAAATAAACATATTTTAGAAATTAAAATTATTTTCTCATTCCTTGATTAAAATTTTGCCTATTTTTTGATAATCAAATTGTATTGAAAGTATTTATTTGTCAAAATTTTAGTACGGACTTGTTCAATTTTTTTTAGAAAATACAAACTTACAACCTCTATAATATCTTACATTTTTTCCATTCTTTATATTACTCAAGTATTGGTTAATATACATAAACAATTAATTGTTATGGATCTGAAGATAATCTCGTTAACTTAGTAAAGCAAATAAATCTAGAAATCTTTAAAAATTTAGAATTATTTTGGTCATGTACAATAGTAATATTTTTTTTACCATTTTAAATAATCATATTTTGTAATTTATGTACAAGTTTCCTAAATATATTTTTAAAAAAGATTACAAAAAATCAGTAATACCGTTAGTTATAAAGAAATAAAAAAATAATACATGATTTATAAAATGCCACTTGTACTGATGTTTAAATAAAAATATATTTTTAAACACGTATTGCTATTATATTAAATGTTACCTTGAATAATCCTACAGTTTATTTTTTAATGTTTTTTAAAAACGAATTTATTTTAAAATAGTAATTTTTAATACTATGAGAAATAACGAGATTTTTTTAAAAAAACTTAAAATTGAAAGAAGTCAAGTGTAAAGCATCGAAATTATTAATCTGTTAAAACATAGTAATTCCAATCTAAAACATTTACAATTCTAATATATTCATAAAAATACAATGAAATGAATAAAGTACGGAAATCATTTTTTTTATTGTACTTTTTCGATTTTATCAATTTTCGAACACATAATTCCAATCAGGAAATAACAGGAATGACAATCTGATTATATGAACAACTAAATACACAATTGAAATTCTTGTAAACAATCAGGTGTTTTTATAAAACGACATATGTGTAAAAAGCAATAACCGCAAGTTCGAAACCCACACAAGTGGATGATGAAGACAATGTGTAATAAATCCAGTGATGTACATAGATTGATGAAGTTTCACGCGTGACCTTCGTATATGATTAAAGCAGTTCGGTTATGAACAAACTAATTAAAAAGTAAAATTAAGACATTCTCTTATATTTGCTCATTTATATTACATCTCCAAACTACGAATATATTTTGAAAAAAATGTCAATAAATTCCATGTAGACATTTTCGAAATATATAATCAATTGTTGAAAGAATGGGTACGTCGATGACTGTAAAGCTGATGATTCAACATGTATAAATGCACATTTTATTATTAATGATTCGTGAATTTATAAAGAAACAGATATTAAATTATACAATAAATGATTTGCGATGTAGTTTTCCAGCTGTCAAAGTGCTGATTCATCGTAGAGTACTGTTACAAAAAACCACAAACAAATTACGTACATCTGTTCGAAAAATTGTTGCAATTTCGCGGTCATATTTAGGTCTCATCAATATTATTTTAATTATATATTTGTCTGTTTAACATATGTGGAAAAATGTTGCTAATAAAAATGTTGCAGTATTGTATGCCATTTTTTCAAAGGTGTGTCTGGTTTTTCTTCGCATTCTTCTGTTCATTATTCTAAAAAGATAGATTATAAATCAGAATGATTGACTATATGAAATATTTATAAGTTGTAGTATTTATCATTTTCTAGATATAATTTAGATTTTCTTATTAACAAGTACTTAGAGACTTTTCTTAGTTTTTTTCCAGAGGATAAAATATTCAAAAATCATATACAGTAAGATTTATTTCTATATAAATAAACAATATTAACGTTTCAAAAAAAACATTAGCAAATAAAATACCCCTTAGTATTTTTTTTTTGTGAAAACTTATTTTCATTCAAAACAGATTTATTTAAATTTTAAATTGTTTTATATAATAATGGCGTGGAATATTTTTATAATAAAATATTTTTCTATAAATATATTATGTTTGAATATTATGTGAAAAAGATTTTCAATTTTTTTTTAATATATGTAATTGAAATTGTATCATAAATTGATCTGATAATTATACAGGACGTATATTTCATTTTTAATACTGTAAAAATATACAACTTTCACAAATGAAACAAATAAATTTTCTTGATTATTTAGGTAATACATCCTTGATATTATTGATAAATTTATCATCCTGGAAATTTGACGTGCCTCAATATTTAAAAGAACCAATCAATAATTAAGTAAATTATATATTTTATTGAAAGCAATAAATTAGTCAATAATACTTACGTAATTTTGACATATAAACGTTCGCACTTATGAATATAATAGATTATTTTAAATGTCGTTGATTTTTAACGATATGTTATAGTGTTATAGCTAAAGGGAAGACCGTAAATGTTCCAGTGATATATAATTATGAATTGTGCATATATATACATATATAACTTCTTAGTATTCATCACAGACGAGTTCTTTGAAACAATATAATATTGAGAAAATTAAAATGTTTATTCAATCATTAAATTAAAAACACTGGAATTAAAAGTCTTTATAAAAAATGTAGCTGTATATAATTGATTTGTTAATTATATACATATTTTAAAATATATCGTGTTAATTGAATTATAATTTTTTTTAAAAAAAAGAATTATAATACTTAAACTTTTATAATTTTCTAACTTTAGGTAGAAAAGAATTTTTTTCTGTATTATATATTATATTTAATTTATTTTAATTTATTATACATTTCTAAAAACGTCTATTAAGAAATTTGGTTAGGTAAGGGTTTTTTCTGATTTGAATTTCTCTTAGTATCTTTTTATATATTTCTAATATTTTTTTCTAATGTAAATATTTTTATTGATTATGAGTTATAATCATTTCAGGGATTTTATTTTAATTACTTTCCTGTTTTATTTTATTTCCAGTTAGGTGTTTCTTTTTTCTCATTAATCCTACAATACAATTTTTTGAAATACTTTTCTATATCGTCCATTTAAAATTCCATGTTTTTCTGTGATTTTGTTATGAAAAAAGAATCATATTTTAATTTAACTTGAATATTTCAATAGGTAAGAACAAATTAATATATAAGATCAAATATTTTCTATTTCAATATTTTTTTTAGATATTGAAGGTTTGATTCGAATAAACTTAAACTTATTCTCTTGGTAACTTTTTTATTGTGTAATCCATATTTAATAATAAGTTGACCCAAATGAACATTTTTTTTAATTCTATTATATATATATATATATATATATATATACATATGCATATATAAAATTATTGTTTTCAAAATCTATTCAATTAAAAGCTGTCCCCATTTAACGTACCAACACGTACACATTCTTCGAAATCCTTGAATGGCGATTTGTAATAATTGCGCTTAACGTACATTTCTATGTACAGATATCATCAATATTCAAAACATATTAAGTGCACGTACAGAACAACGCACTTTTACAAAATGTCACTGTACAAGAGACATTTAAATAAGTCCACTTACACAAAAATGGATCGAACGCCATACTTAATCTATACGATCGATCTAACATTTGAAAATACCATTCGTTTGTATTTTTTCGGACAAATTTGTATAAGGAAACGAAATCATGGTCATCAACAAAATAAATATTTCATTAATTTCATTACGGCTTCGGTGCATTTGAAAGGTGCGTGCTGATACGCCCAAACATAAAAGATTTATTTCGTTAATTTTATTTTTAGTGCATTAACATGTCTAATTCCGTTGATAGATGTTCTTAACCACGAATTCAATTAATAAAATCTAGAGTAGTGGTGCTATTTTTAATTTAGAATTTTCATTTCTTTTATTCAATAAAAATACGGAAGCATCAATACAATGATGGATAATAGGAAAAGTAATGTACAGATAAAATAACGTTTAAAAAAAGGAAATAAGAAATGTAATTTTTATTTTTTATAGAAAAAATTATCACATTTTAAATCTTCTTCATTATTTGAAAATAAATCTTATTATGTATTATTTTTTTAAAAAATCTTTATAATAAAAAATAAACTTACTATCAAAAATCATTAACAATATTTTCAATGTTTCACCTTTTCATTTTACAATCGAAAACAGTTGTTTAAAAATGCTGAAACTGTTTTATCGTTCATATCAATATCTCAGATATTGCGAAATTGATTCTGATACTCTAAAAACTACAAAACTTATTGGTTCAGTAATATTACATCAATAGTATTAAGTAATAGTGTGAAGTAAATTTAAAGATATTCAATTAAATCCACAACAACAAAATTAGAAGCCGTTAGCCTTCGAGTGTTGATTTTCGTAATGTTTATAAATGTCACTGTTTTTCGAAAAGAAAAAATAAAGTGCATTGTAATGTAACATTTAAATAGGTTTTAATGTGATTGTATCAAAGATGTAATAATTAATCATAGATGATTTCAGATATTAGTATTATATTACTAAATATGTGCTAAAGTAATAAATGCTATTATATATATTTTTAAATTATATATAAGTATGTATGTATTAAGTGAAGGTAATCATTGAGTATTTATTTTTAAAGTAGCTTACTTACAAATTAAATTATTTTTATTAATCTTTTTTATTTTTTCAATTTTTTGGTTATAACACATTAAAACATTTTTGAAGATGAAATAAAAATATTATTACCTGATAGTAAGTTAAAAAAAAATTATTTTATAATATTAAAAATATTTTAATTCTCAAAAAACGTGTCTATCTTTTTAGCTCTCATATAAATTATATATAAAGTATGTCGACCCTTTTTTAAAAAAGTTTTAATGTTTTACTAAAAATCTAAATATGTTCTTTTGGCATTCACACAACTCTTAATTTAATAAGTCTATTTTTTGGATGTACTCCATGACTCTAGTCAACTTGTATGGCTCTTCAGTGTAATCATACAGCATTTCTTTCATCATTATTTTAATTTTTGAGAAAAAAAATAGTCACACACAGACAAATCTGGTTTCAAGTTCTTTTCCGACATGCTGTTTAATAAATTTCAATCAATTTTATTTGTGATTTCTAATTATGATTTATTACAAAATTTATATTATTATATGAATAGACACATCATTCTTTAACGTCACAATTATATTTTGTAATAATAGTACAGTAATTATCAAATCTGTAAATACATTATTGATAATTATAACAGTTATATTTATAACATTAACAAATAATATTCAGTGATTGTGAAAATCTTGCCTGATTTTTCCTTATAAAAACATTTGATATGTTTTTTATTATGTTTTCGACCAATGAAATGTTTTTCCTTTACTTTTTTATATATTTCTATAAATAGAATTTCATATCAAGACATGAGTAATATTTTTTTTTTTGATAAATTAATATGGTATTTAAATATTGAATTTAAAAACTTACTCAAGCTTTTTAATATCTTAAAATAATGTTCAATTATTTATATTCAGTATTTCAATTTTTTTTTAATTTATAGTAAATTCATCAACAATTTGATTGTGATTTAATAAACAAATATTTCTCTATAGAAACGTTTTATAAATTTTATGTGCATTTTACAAGATGTAATTTTATCAATTTGTTTTCGTTTATTTATATTTCAAATTTTTTTCTTGTAATAACTGAAACATTTGATTTTTTTATAAAACATAAATACACGTACCGAAACATATAAAGAGAGATTGTGTAAATATTTTTTTAAAAATAATTAAATAAACATGTTTTTAAAACGAACTGCATTTAAACAAGATCTGTTAATATAATCTTTTGAATCTCATGTAGCAAGATTGTCACAATTGGTCGATTATGTCAGCTATTGGAAATCAGACAATCCTTTATATTTGCAATCATTTATATATATATATATATATATATATATATATATATATATATATATATATGTTTGTTTTTATAAATATTTTTTTAATAACTGAACAATGTTCTTGGCAAATATCCACC
This sequence comes from Neoneuromus ignobilis, assembly GCA_029203775.1. Lineage (NCBI taxonomy): Eukaryota > Metazoa > Arthropoda > Insecta > Megaloptera > Corydalidae > Neoneuromus > Neoneuromus ignobilis. Next base: position 8,081,116 of record CP092090.1, on the reverse strand, counting down.
TGGCTTTATTTCAATTTATGAATCTTATTATTATACAAATCACATAGAAATGAAATACGAATAAGACAATGTAACAAATTTAAAAAAAAAATCAGTCAATAAGTTTATTTTTAAAAAGTATTTTTTTATATTTATTTTGTATATAAGTTTATTAAAAAAGTAAACAGAACATTTATATTATTTCTCCTATATATGTTTATAAATTAGAAACTTTTTTTAGGTTATGTACATATATATATATTATCAAAAACATCCCTATTTTTCAAAAAACCACCCATATTTTACAAAAACAACCCACATTTTTCAAAAATACACTTAATTTAAAAAATACACCCCTATTTTTCTAAAATCACTCTTATTTTTCAAAAAACCATCCCATTTTTCTTCAAAAAATCCTATTTTTCAAAAACTACTCCTATTTTTAAAAATTTTGATTTTTTTCAATTTTTCAAGTTTTATTTTGTCAAAATTGCGTGTGTGATGTCTCTCTTGTGTGTGTGATGTATCTTTATATCCAATGCTGTTTGAAAATTCTTTCAAAACATTCACTTTCAGAGATCTTTTTTATTCATTCCTCACTAAAAGTATATATAAATGAATTGTAAATCTGTGAAAATATAAAATGTACTAAATAAACATATTAAAATTCAAATTATGATATTATATCAAAATGAGAGTATAAAAAAATATTGTTGCATAAAAAAAATGTAATGAAAAAATAGAGTAAAATTTTTTTTTGGTACACATGGTATTAGATGCCACGTTTTTATTTGAAAAAATCAATCAATTATTGCTTATATGAGCTATAACCTAAAAATAATATATGTTAGTAGACAAACATAAAAATAATTTATGTTAATTAATCCTATGTTTCATTTAGGGTTGTATTAACATACATTATGTATATGTAAACATATATATATATATATATATATATATATATATATATATATATATATATATATAAATGGAATGGTTACCCATATATGTAACAATATAAGTATAACATGAAAAAGATTCTTTATAGTGAAGTTATCGTTTTAAATTACAATTAGATAAACACGTCGAATTTTTCCATTCTCTATAACAATAACAATATAAATACAGTGTGAAAAATCAACGATCAGTCTTGACCTTTAAAAAGCACGAAGCAGTCGCGTAAACGGAAGAACCGGTCCTCGAGAAGCACGTTAAGAAGTTTAATATATCAGAAAACCGATACGCCTTGGCTTATGTGTAAATGACTGGCGACCGTGAATTTTCAAGTACGTTCGTACAAAAAAAAAATAAACATATGCATTTGAAACTATATGAAATTAAAATAATTTATATCTATTTGAACGGATAGTACGTGACAAAATACGAATGAGATAGTAATTTCTCTTATTGCAAATTATGTTCAATAACATTGTCATATGTAGAAACCAATTAAAATTTACTTGGACATAAAATTTTATTGGAGGTTTTATAAATTATCATCGATTATAAATTTGATGTGATATTTATTTTCATTTCGATTATCAGTTAACATTTTTTATAATACAGGAAATATTATAAATTGACTATTCGTAGTTTGTAAAAAAACTTTAATAGTCAGATGCCTATTATTAATAATACATTTAATCATACGCGTAGGAATATATTAAAATTTATATATGTATATAGGGTCATTCAAATGTGATGCCTAGATTTGTGCTTTATTAAAAAGAAACATGTGTATAGTTTCTTTTTAATAAAACAATCTATCTATATATATACATAAATAAATAAATAAATATATATATATATATACATAAATAAATAAATAAATATATATATATATATACACACACACACAAACATATACCCCCACAAACACACATCACCCCCCCCTCCGCATAATACACACACAACACACACCATACACACACCCCACACACCGTACCTACTCGTACATCACACACACAATTTTGACAAAATACAACTTTCAAAAAATTAAAAAAATCAAAATTTTAAAAAATAGGGATGGATTTTGAGAAATATTTTTTTTAAGAAAAATGGGGTTGTTTTTTGAAAAATAAGAGTGGTTTTAGAAAAATAGTGGTGGTTTTTTGAAAACTAGGGATATTTTATGAAAAATGGAAGTTGTTTTTGAAAAATATGGGTGGTTTTTTGAAAAACAGTGATGTTTTTGAGAAAATAGGGTTGGTTTTTGAAAAATAGGGGTGATTTTTGAAAATAGGACTGGTTTTGGAAATTAGTGGTAATTTTTGAAAATTAGATGTTGTTTTTCAAACATATGGATGGTTTTTGAAATATAGGTGCGGTTTTTAAAAAATGGGGGTGGTTTTTGAAAAATAAGTGTGTTTTTTTGAAAAATATGGGTGTTTTTTGAAAAATAAGTGTGTTTTTTTGAAAAATATGGGTGTTTTTTTTAAAAAAATAGGGTGGGTCATACGCACGCACAGCACGCATGCACCAGTACACATACAGAATACATATATACACAGAAAATATCATTGACTATTCCTATTATTGATTTTTATCGATTTTAATTCGACTGATTGTACAATAATTTTTTCTCGAATTATTTATGGTATACTACCTGAAAATAAATACATGTAATAATGTACAAATAAATCATATCGATTATAATATTCTCTATTTGTCAAGAAAAATTGTTAACGATGTCTTAAACTCTATAAAGATCTCATTCAACTTCTTCGATCGAAACGCTAGTTTGTTACGCGAATATTAGAACGACCTCGATGAACGAAGCGCATTTAAAACGCTTATTTTCTTACCAGTAGTAATTTGTTACCATTGATGTCACCAGTTATCGTAAAAGTCTTACCTCCGGCAGCGTACGTAAAATATGATTGTCGTAGTATAAAAAGTATCTGATTTAGGATGTAATTATTTATAGTAAAATTATGTATGTGTATGTATGTATAGACACACCTACATTGTGTATAAAAGAAAAACCAGCTTTATAAAAAAGACACGTTTTGCAAATGTTTACATTTAAGTAATTTGATGCGTTCGTTTTTTTTAGTACTTATAAACCTTTGAACGTAATGATGTTTTATGTATGAAGGACAAAACGTAAAATAGAGTTATATATTATTAAAAAAATATTTTAAATATATATATATACACACACGCTATAAAAGAATAAAATCGAAGAAAAATTCTATACTTTTCACTAAAAATATAAATTAATATTTTTATATTTTCGTAGTAAAACTATAAAATTTTGTATTCTACTAAAAACATATATTAATAATTCAATAGTTCAGGTCAAACGGATTGTGGTTTACCTACATAAAAAAGTAATTTCCTTGTGGTAATGACAATGTTTTGTACTTTACATTTTGATTGAAATAGTGTTTATTATAAACACAAAATTGTACATATATTACGAATAATAGCGATTTGTAAAAAAATACGAGTATGATCAGTTATGATTTTTATAATTCTGAAAATATTTATTAATGTTATCTATGAAAATAATATTATTAACTTACATTTTGAGTTATTATATATATATATATATATATATATATATATATATATATATATATATATATATATATATATATATCATATAAATATGATATATAGATTTGTGTTTTATTGAAAAGAAACTATACACATGTTTATTTTTAATAAAACACATTATCTAGGCATCACATTTGGATAAACCTATATATATATATATATCACATCACATCATAAAGCCCATATCAATCCACTATTGGACGAGAGCCTCAATGAATGCTACCATTCACTGGTATTTGGTCATATTCACCACGCTGACCAGGCGGATTGGTGAAGATTTTTTTATTCGGAGTTTACTCCCTTCTCGACAATTATTTTTTACAAGATGAGGTTGTCGGCCTTCATACTCAACCCTCGAAAATGAGGGACTCTCCGACTGGGATTCGAACGCAATCTCCCGCATGACACGCGATGATGCAAACCACTGTGCTACCCAGTCGGTATATATATATATATATATATATATTTATATATATATGTATGTATATATATATATATATATATATATATATATATATATATATATATATATATATATATATATATATATATATATATATATATATATATTTATCTGTATGTTTATATTTATAAATATTTAATATAAATATGTTTTCATAACATCCAATTCTCGTACATTCTTTATTAATTATTAAATTTAAATTCATTTCGTTGCTGAACTTAAATGTATACGAAAGTTCTTTTAAAGATGCAAAAAAATTAGTTAATAAAATATTACATCATGCTTTATTAATAATAATTGCAAAATGAACTCTTTACCGTTAATGACATAGGTCTTGTTAAATTTTAAACATATGTCATAAAGTAAAAACTAACGGCATACAAGAATTACAAATACTCAAAAATGAATATCTAAATCTTTATTAAGAATTTATTTAACATGAAACATCTCAAATATTTATAAATTTAATAAAAGAAACGTTAAACTTGACTGTTGACAGACACGAACGTCACGATTATTTATCTAATGTAAATAAAATATGTAATCGGTGACAAAGAGACAAATGTACACGTATTTCGTTTATCCTCTATGCCAGAAAATAATGAATAATTTAAACCACAATTAAATAAACATAAATCTGTTATTAATTACTAACACTGATGAGCAATGACCTCCTACACAATCAAGGTCGCTTCTGTAACAACGGGTCCTATGACCAATACTCAATATTTGGCAATTACATACGTACACACATGTGTGTGAATATTTGAATTCGTTTAGTCGATGGCACAATTGATTTGCTTCGAGCTGGAAACGTGATTCGGTTACAGCAATCGAAACTGTTTCGAAGTGAATAAGTTTTAATCGATGTCGGTACGATTAAGTTATTTCAATTTATATTCTTACGTTAGTTGCTATGACAAATATATTTTATGTAGTGAGAGTACATGTTTAGACATATGTATGTGTGTTTGTATATATATATATATATATATATGTATATATATATATATATATATATGTATATATATAAAGTGTATATGTATAGATTTATGTATGTATAATTTGTGAAAAGATAATAAAATAATCAACTAGAAATAAAGTAATATAAAAAAACCTAAATAAATATATTAGTAAATAAGATAAAAATGTTGGGAAATTTATAGAAAATCAGAACACTGAAGCGTACAAATTATAAAAATATGAAAATCAGTTTCATCTATATAAATAGTTCATTAGAAGTTGCAAACAATGTAATGATGATGATATTTAGGGCCATCCAAATGTGTCGCCTAGATTTGTGTTTTATTGAAAAGAAATTATACACATGTTTCTTTTTAGTAAAACACAAATCTAGGTGTCACATTTGGATGATTCTATCTATCTATCTATCTATCTATCTATCTATCTATCTATATATATATATATATATATATATATATATATATATATATATATATATATATATATATTAAAAAATATTACAAAAAGTGTTTATATCTATAAACACTTCAGTACATAATTTATAATAAACGATAAAATTTGAATATTTACAAAAGAAATAAATAATTAAAAGTGCATAAACTTAAAAAAAATGATAATTTTATTTTATTACGAAATTAGTAAAATGAGAGTGTAGTTTTAAATTACGTTACATTGACTCGATCGATTTGGTATAAATAAATAAAAAAGCAGAAAACATAATAACGTGTTAATATAATTATAATACGATTCTACTAAATATAATATATGTAAATATAAAGTTCAATATTTATTATGACATTAAGAACCCGTCTTGTAATCTATACGTAAAAATAACAAGAAATGAAGTTTGAATTATTGAAGAAACTATTAAAAAAATTATACACACACACATGTATATGGAATGTTTGTTTATTTCGTACATAGGCATTATTGGAAGAACCAGTATAAATATAAGATATAAATGCTAATTCAATTGTTACCGATTCAAATGACTTGCAGATTTATGGTTCTTCGATATCGAATCTTTTATTGGTTTTAAATGTTATCGTAGGAAAATCGGAAGATGGTTGTATTTTACATGTATATTTATAGTTTAGTAATGTATATATATATATATATATATATATATATATATATATATATATATATATATAATGCTTTCAAGCGTGATAGAAGTTTAAATTGATTTCAATGTTAATTTCTATCACCCTTAAAACCACTTATATAAGAGCAACCGGTGCAAGTTTATAAATTTATATACTGCTTAATCTTTAGTGTTGTTTGGAGGAGTTGAACTTCATAAATATTTTTATAATTGTATTCAGTTTTATTTTCTCTATGCATATATATATATATATATATATATATTCAATTTAAAAATCAAATATTTTTATTGATATTTTTAAATTTTAAGAAATAATTTCAAAATCGTGTTTTAGCAATTATTATTCATAGTAAATAAATATAAGTGTGTGTATATATATATATATATATATATATATATATACCAACAACAAGGACATTATTTTCAGCCTCTGTCATTCCATTGCTGGACAAAGACTTTGTCCACATTCTTCTAGTTCGAATGTTTATTATCTTTATTATACACACATTTATAATAAAATCCTTTATATCTTGTATAGATCTTATATGTTGTTTATATTTCTTGATTTCAAATCAAAAATTTCCATTACTTAATAGTTTTTTTTTATTTCATACGACTTGACTATTTCCTATTTATTTATGGAGATGGGGTGATATTTAATTTGTGTGAAAATGAATTGGTGGTAGTTACAAAACGAATAAAAACCCCAAATATTTTTTTAAAAAATAAGTAATTATTTAAATTAGAATGTTATTAATAATATTTAATATATGTGTTAAAAAATATATTAGAATTATTTTTACAAAAAAATAAAATAATTTCAAAATCATAATCTTAAAAACGATATATTGTAATTATATTAAAAATTAATATCATTATAAACATATTTTTAATTGAAATAAGAAAAGTACTAACCGGATGTTTTTGATGTAACAAATAAATATTTTTTTTGTATTTACAACAATTCAATTGTATGAATGTGTATGATTGTGACATTTAAAATATGATAATTTTTAAAAAACACATTAATCCTCTTAACTATATAACATATGGTATAATTATTTTTTCAATCTTGATTGTCTGCTGAACACGTTCTGGTAACAATGATTGTAATTTATGTTTAATAAACACTCATATTTTATGTCTTAAAATGAGTTATTACGAAAATCAGACAATAAACAACTGTTTGTTCTAGTTTCAGGCTTGAAAATTCAAACCAACTTCTGAATTGTCTACCGTTTAATTGAATTAATTAATTATTTCATTGTGTTTTCAACAACTTACAACCAAATGAAAGATTCAGATTATTCAACCGTAGCAATAATATTAAATTACAATAAACCATACAAAAATAAAATATTTATATTAATATATTTGTAGAAAAAATATACAGAAAGTAATCAATATTTTATAAGAATGTGAACAAACTTTTGATTTCTTTTTTAATCTGACATTAAAATAATAACATATACCATGGTGACATTCAAACATTAAAAATTTCTTATGTATTGACATTTTATTTTAACATTTTAAAATATTTTCAAGGAAAACGTGTGCTTTTTACCCAAGTGTCATTTTTCTATACAATTTATTCTTTTGCTTGTTCTAAATTATTATTATTATTAATAATATTATTACATTTATAAATATATTAGAAGATATGAAATTTATTGAAAATATAATAAGACTTGAATATTGTCTGAAAACGAAAATTCGTAATAAATACACAAAAACTATTTTGTTGATTTGTTTGGCTATTGAATTACTCATCTTAAAAATATATTTACTTATATAGAAATATTCAATAGTCTATTTAATTTACCATAAGAAATCATTTTTATTGCATCATAAAGGATGTTTCATACTATTTCAATCGTGAAATAATAAAACTGATAAACAACTTCAAATTAGTCATTAGATACAGTTCGGTAATTACTGATACGGAATTGTAGACTAAACTAAACTGTTATTAATCACATGTTTTTTCATTAATAGTTTTTCTACTTAATATGTTTGTTAAAAAGTATGAAATAATTTAAAATTAAATTCATCACTTTGATTATTTTAAACAAACAATTTTTTTTTTTGAAAAAAACGCATTTCCCAATCATGATTAACTGAAATATTCGATTATTTTGGGTCAATTAATAAGAAATGTTGCATTTTTAGTCATGTGGTTTAACATATTAGATTATAATTTACTTTGAATTAAATTTCGATAAAACACTATTATTTGTTGATATTAAATAAATGATGATTAATTTTCATTTGAATACAAAGAATTTTTAAAATATTGATATAATTGAAAATATTTATTGGTATTTATTAATAATTGATAATTACATTTAATTTATTGATAAAAAATAAAATCAATTTTGTATGACGAGCAGGAAAAATACATTTTAATTATTGCAGTTGGTAGTATTAGTAATTGTTATACGAGGGACGTTTGATAAGTATGGTAAAAAAAATTACCATCAAATTTAAAAATTTAATAAATTTTTCACTAATTTTAAAATTTACCATACTTATCAAACGACCCTCGTGTATATATATATATATATATTTATTTATTTGTGTCTATGTATATTAATAAGAAATTATTGATTGGTAATTCAAAAATACATAAAAGCCCAGGAAGGAATCTGTAAATAGATGGAATAGTGATGTGAGAAAATTGGTTGGTATGAAATGGAAGAGGAGGATTTTAGAAATGTTCATCTAGCAGTAAATAAATACAAAATATGCTCTCTCTCTCTCTCTCTCTCTCTCTATATATATATATATATATATATATATATATATATATATATATATATATAATCATAAAAACCTGTATCATCCACTGCTGAAAAAAAGCCTCATCGAATGTCATTAGCTTTTTTAAATATTTTCCCAAGATTCTTCCACTGTTCCCTATTTACAGCTAATCTCATCCAACCCTCACATTCACTATACTTCATAATTTTATCTTTCCATCTTTGATATGATCTCTTTTTATTTCTTGGTCTCCATTCCATAATTATTTTTATCCATCTTCTTTCTTTTCTTGCTTTGTCCTGTCCATGTCCATTTCGTATATTTTATTTGTTCTACAATATCTATTTTTTATACACAATATATTATTTATTCTGTTATAATAGTATATACATACATATGTTCTATATAAAGCGTCATTACAATTTTTTAAAATACTTAACTAAATATCTGAAGGAATAAAAATAAAAAGCGTAATACTTAATCATTTCTGATTTACTGATGATGTTATTTTTTTCGACAAGCACAGGTAGACTCAAAAAAGGATCAAATAATGCGATAAAGTCAAAAAATTAATCTAATGATGAACCACATCAAAACAAAAGTAATGTACAATAAAATATCAAATCAGAGAAAAATGTAAATAAAAAGGATAAAAGTAAAAGAAATTTTTACTTCATGAAATAGGATATACCTCTACACTTGTAAAAAAAATGACCAAAAAATCGTACCTGTTTTCATTTATGATTCCTGCAGGGTACACTTTACGTTGAAACTTACCAGTTTCTAATTTAAAATTTCATTGAAATGTAAAAAAAGATTCTTGTAAACTACCTACGAAAGTATGTATTCAAATTTTTCAATATGTGACAAAAAAAATATGTGAATGCTAAATACGCTAATAATAATATTTATATAAATGTCAACATATACAACAACCGCGCAAATCTGATCGTTAATCATACGAAAATTAAATTGTATTCGACGACATATAAGACAGTTCGAATGACGCAACTCTTTCACTACCATTTTATAAATTAAAATTCCGTACGTATTCCGTAGGACGGTAGCGTGCGTTCGTAGGCGGAAACAATACCAAATATTCATTTTCTTGTTAAGACTGTCGATGCATTCGACGACATATAAAAATAGTTGAAAATGTTTTATTGGAATGCAATATGAAAAAATAAATAAATTTCCTGTAATTATTACGTTTTTTATAATAAAAACCACATCGATGTATTGTTTTAGGTGAATTGCAAAATTTTTATCTTCAATAAATATTTCTACATTTGTTATGAAATATATATATATATATATATATATATATATATATATATATATATATATATATATATATATATATATAGGATTTTCCAATAAGCGCTTCAGAAATTTAAATGAAAATAAAACAAAAAATATTTAATTAATTAATTAATTATTTTCTTTATTTTTAAAAATATTCTATGACATTAATGACGGAACACAATTTCACTCATATGACCACCATGACTTCGTTCGACATAGTGCATTCGTTTAGTCCAATTTTAAGTCACTCTTTCACATAATTATAGTCCAATTTTATGAATTATACGTTCAATGTTTATTTTTAATGATTCTGGTGTTTATGGTTTATCAGCATAAATCAATGATTTCACATAACCCCACAGAAAATAATCCAATGGACTTAGATCATATGATCTTGGTGGCTAATTAATGGGTCAATTTGAAATAATGGATTCATTAAACTTTTGTTTCAATAAGTTTATTGATTTTTTTACAATTTCTAAGCATTGTTGAAACGTTAAACGTTCCATGATAATTTTCCAAACTATACTGAGTTGGAATTTCAAAATGAGCTTGAAAAAAGTGCAAACATGGCTGCCACCAGCTTTGAAAATTCTGGCATTCTTATTGGAAAACCCTATATATATATATATATATATATAAATAAATTGTGTGTATGTATATAAGGAGACTTCAGGAAGAGAATAATATTTTATTTTCTTTATAAATTCATAATTGGCAATTTTAGGTTAGTGGTAAAATTATAGAACGTTATTTATTTTTACATATAAATAAAATATTCTCTCGATTGGAAACCGATCAAACAATACGTCCAACTGTACGATATTAGATATTATCACGTCCATCTCATTAAACAACCCTGTTGGGAGCCTCAACAATATCTTTCATTAAATACTCCGACTTGTGTGAGAGTCATCGACCTACGAAATCTCCAGATAGATTTGTGCTAAATGAATCATAAACCTTTGTACCTAAAATATAATAAGCTTTAATTTAAACTTGTATTTAGATATTTTATCGTATCTATTGATAAATTTGGTACTATATTATATATATATTTAAATTTAGATGGATTTTTTTAATTCCTTAAACAAGAAAAATTTAATTTAAAAGAAATATACATTTTTAGTAAATTTATTTCACACGTACGTTAATAAATTAGCATTTGATAAAAGTCATAGCTGTATCAAATTTGTTAAAATGCCACTAAAGCTGATGAAGATCTTCACGAAAAATCTTCTAATAATTCCAAGTACGTACTGTAAATTATTTTTGTCGCCAACAATGTATGTACAAATAATATCTCTGTACACGTACGAAATTTTTATAATTCAATCAGCTGTTGTACAAACAACCTAGAGAAATGTCAAGGTATTTCGACAAGTTTGAGACCTGTTTCTTTTATAAAATTCAATGTCCAGTTGATACGAACAGTTTTTTTTATATTAGATTTTTTTGTTGTTTCCATGTGGAGCTACACTTCATCAAACGATTTGATTCTATTATAATCGTTTTTTGAATATGATTCAATGATGAGATCTTAGAGTTTGTATAAATTTCGATGACCAGTTTTGTACAAGTGTTTTTGTTCATTTACATATTAGAATGAAATAAGGATTCATTACAAAGATTTTTTCAGATGGTTTTTTTCATACTTTTTGTTTCGATATGAATAAATCTTATAATAGATTAAATATTTTAATCTAGGAAATAAAAAATATATATTATTTCATAGGAAGGAGAAAACTTGAACAATTTTCGTTTTGTCAAACGTAGTTACAAATAAATTTGTACAAAGATGACCATGAAACCTATTTTCTGTATACATTTTTCGTACGAAAGACATTCACGCATGCAACACACGAATAACTTTACAGCTATTTGCATAGCTGTATCCATACTTAGCTACAGTGCAGACATATTGACAGACATAATAGTTATTATTATTATTTTTATAATTTTCCAGACATTGATGCAACTTGGCAATGCTTCATTCAACCGTTCGCGATTTAAATTAATTATATGCTACAAGTAATACCAATAAATTAATCCAAATCGATGTATAAATAAACTTGTAATATTTATTTATCGTCAATAATTTATTGAATCATAATAAGTAGTTATCTTTATTAAATCACACTTTGTGTTTTGTATGTACTTTTTAAATTATAAATTTATGTTAATTATAGTGTTATTAGATTAAAATACAAATAATTACTTATTTACAAGAAAACCATTATCCATGCATTTCATAAATATAAAAGTTTTTACAACATATTCATCACTTATTTATAACGTCATTTTCCTGCATACATATTATAGATTCCATGTGCATACGGTTTTGAAGGCTGTAATGTAAAATATTTGATATCATTTTTATTTTATTTTATTTTTTTGACATTTCAAAACACCACAAAGTTTGATAACTGAACGAGTGAAATTATCAATTGTGAAGGATATAAACATCCGTTAAAATTCCATGTAATTGTTTCAGACAATTTTTATTACAGAGTGTATTGGTATTTTTATGAGCTGATAAATCAAACTAGTTTAGATAAATTCTTCATTACATAAGACAATTTCATAAAAGCGTACAATAATCGTTTATTGTTCACTTTTTCGTTTATAATCATTTCGATAGCCGTGATATTATCATCAGATTAGATTTATAAATTTCTTATAAGTATATTAAATAAATAAAACCGAATTAAAATACAAATACATTCAATATTTATATTTGTTTTGGCGTCGTAGAAAATTCAGTTTTATATGAATTAATCACTCACATCAGTAACTTACGATTGTATAAATATGTTTAATAATCACTCATTATCCACTCTATTCGTTGATATACATTTTGATGGTCATGCTATTATTGTTACAGAACTTTATTATACAATCTTTAAATTCATTGATAGTTTATTAGATTGTATAATACAACACTCTGATGACTATTAAAATGCATATCAACGAATAAAGTGAATAATAAATGATTAATGAATAATTTTATGTATCTTAAATCTGATGTTGATATTAATTATAAAAATTAATTTTCAAGAGAAGAAAATTAATTATCATACATCCTAAAATAAAATGTTTTATAAATTTTATCCTAAAAAAGGAGAATAAAAAAATCTAAATACTTTGTCAGGCGTGTCAATGTAGATTATAAAAAATCAAACTTAAATTGACTAAAAATTGTAAACACTACAATGTAAAAATAGTTTAAACAATAAATAATTATGTATATCTGTTTTATATGACTTTTTTAGATTAATGAATAGAAATATGTGAAAAAATAAACAGACTTCTATGACTTCTCAATGTTTGTTTTCCAAGAAAAAATTATGAAATTATTTTTGTATTTGTATAGTATTTAATATTTACACAATTTAATTTTTTGACATATTAAAAATTTAAATATACAAATATTAATGGATCTTTGTTTTTTTTTAAGAATTTATTACTTTAATTTAATTTTTACATTTAAGTTCGTTACAAAAATAATTTTCTTGAAAACGTTGACACAAAAATAACAATAAATATCTGAGTTGTTTAAATAAACTTTTATAAAAGATTATTATCAACTTTGAGTTTATCAAATTGGACTTAAATATAAAATCGAAAATAAGTACAGAAAGCATTTAACATAGAATATATACAGATAATATAAACATTTGGAAATATATATAAACGTGATTATAAAAATTCCTAGGAACAAAAATAATTTTAAAAAATCGTTATAATACTAGTTGTTTTAGTATTGTGGCAAATTCTCTTCAACACAAATAAATTATTCACCCCAATACCATAAGGTTTTATAATAACGCTCAATATTGAACATTTATAAAAGCTTATGATAGGGGCGAGTGGTTGATTTGTGCTGAAATATTCATTGTATTTTTTTTGAAAACCTATGACAATTTTGAAATTAAAATATTCTTCTTTTTGAATCATAAGCAATTTATTTTGAATTTATAAATTGGAGTAAGATTTACAAATATTTTGTAGCAAAATAATTTGTCATTTACGTGTCAAATTAGTGACTATATATATATATATATATATATATATATATATATATATATATATATATATATATATATATATATATATATTTAGAAGTAATAAAAAATGATAAAAGATATATCTAGATGATTAAATTTTAAAAAGTTTTAATAGAAAAAAGATATTGTTTTTCATGAAAATATTGTAAGGCTATTTATTATTTTTCTATATTTAATGTTACTTATTTTTATCATCAATAAACTTGAAAAAATATGGTTTGATATGATTTAAGGTTTATGATTCATTTATGTTTACAAATTGTATTATTTTTGGACTTTTTACTTGTGCGCAATGATGATTTATCAATTAGATAATTATTTTTATGAAATAAAAATCTTATTTACTTGCACATAAAATTTTGTGATGTTGAGGTTAGTGATTCATTTGTATAAAAAAACATTGTAATATTTTTAGATATTTTGTCATTTCTTTTATGATTATTTTTTTAAAAAAAAATATGAATAAAATACTGTTATACAGTAATTTCAATGAATTAAAAATTAAACGAATTATATTTTCACCTCATTTTACATTTTATTTACAACGAAAAATCCATTGTTTTCTTAGAAAATCTATGAAAAACGAATTAAAATTCCCAGATAAAAAAATCCGAAATACTGACCTAAAATTTAAATAAGAATTCGTTTAATTTAGACGGGCGATGATTTAAGTTTTCTGTTATGACTAAGAGAAATTTACTGCACATAATTGTTTTTATTGTGTCTGAAGGTAGTTGTCAAATTATATACCAAGTAACGATAAATAAATTCATTGGGACATCAAACAACTTAGCATACAATTGAAGAGAGCCGCATAGTTCACTAGAAGCCTAATTTACGTGATTACAGGTTACTAATTTGTTTATACGTGCACATCGGTCATTTATTTTTTACTTTGTGAAATGTCTGCATCTACTCAATACTATAAATAAATAGTTTTTTTCAACAGTTTTGAAATTATTATACGTTATGAGTTTATTGGTGTCGTTTAGTTTTTTTAAACATACAAATTAATTAATATTTCCTGTGGAAATTAATAAATCGTTAATTTAAAAGATTTCCATGTTAATTTAATAACATTGTTCTATCGTTAATTTTAATTAAACGTGAATAATAATTCGACAAAAAACATTTATTTCAACCTCGAAATGTAAGTAACAGTTCACGTAAATAATAATCTGTTTTAATCAATTTTCGAACTGGTAATATTTTTCTTTTTACCTGTTTAAATAAATATATTAACGTTCGATTCGAAGACGATGTTGCGAAATATGTTTTGAATGAAAACGGGTTGTTTACAAAAAGTGCAGTTTTCGATCTAGCAGTAATTAAATGTAATTTAAACAGTTATGTCCGTTGAGATATTTTATTAATAGTTTTTTTTTGAAAAAAAGTAATGATGTAATTTAGAAACGAAAATATTTATATAAACAGTTACAATAATTATTTTTTAGAACGTAATTGAATTTACAAACATTTTTGAAAAGTTTTTTTAAACAATGATATATTGCTATGATATGAAAAATATTATAACATCTTTATTGCTTTTAGTTATTTCTATAAAAATGTAATTTTTATTAATAATATAAAATATATAATATATCGCAAATTTTTAGTAGTAATTAATTTAAAAAGGTTTATTATTGATCATTTAGATTTTGTGCGGATTGGTACGAATTGTGATTTGTATAAAAATATTGTATTAATAATTATAATAATATGATTAGGATGAAAAGTATGATAGATTTTATTTTGAAATTAAATTTTATCTTACTTTAAAATAATTTTCATCAATGAAAGCACTGATTTGAAAATATTAAATTGAAGAACATCTCAACCCCGAGTACTTTTATGAAAGACTCATCTATCACCTGATTATTTTTATATTTTCCCAATTTAATTTCTAACATGTGATTATTTCTGTTGTAGAAAGAAAAAAAAGATATTCTTTGATTAAAATCTTTCTAAACCAATTACCTGAGATTTATTATACAAATGCAGATTAAAATTTTAAGTTTCTGTTTTCTAAATTGCCACACGCAAATTACTCTATTGTTATATATATATATATATATATATATATATATATATATATATATATATATATATAATGACAAGAGGAAAAAACTAATAAAATTAGGATAGAAAATTTTCCCTTATTTCCTATATTTATCAGACATATCACCACTGGAATTTCAGTTATTTCTGTCTGGATAACCAAATACGTGGCAAAGAAGTTAAAAATGACACAGTAAATTAAAAGTAAAAGTTTTTCAATTTTTTGAAAATAAAAATTCTGAATTTTATAAAAATAAAATTTATAAATTATCTTCTTATTGATGAAAGACAATTCAGTGTGAAGGTGGATATTTTGATCAATAAATAAAAAATGCAATCGTTTTTTTATTTCAAAAGAGACAGAACATAAATTATTTTATTATTTCATAGAACTGGTCTAATAATTATTTGATATTTTTCAACCTTGATAAAATTATTAAATGATCTATTTTTTTAATAATGTAATATTGAGATCTTTTTATCAATGAAATCAAAATTATATCATTTTTGGAATTTATAAATTTTAAAATTTAAAAAAAAATATTTTTTAATTATTAAGAGCTAAATTTTAAGTTAATATTTTATAATGTTAATTAAATTAATTAAAATATATTTTTTAAAATAATATGTTGAAACAAATATTGGAAATTAATAAAGAAAAAAGGTATAGGATCATCCAATTGTGACGCCTAGATTTGTGTTTTATTAAATAGAAACATGTGTATAGTTTCTTTTTAATAAAACACAAATCTAGGCGTTACATTTGGATGATCCTATATAATAACTTTGTAATTTAAGTTGTTATGATATATTTATAAAATTACTAGTGTTTTAAATAAAATAGTCCTTTATTGAATTGATAAAAAATTCACTAAAAATAATTATTTTCTTTTATTAGCAATATATATATATATATGGAATTTATAATATTTTCTTATTTTTTACCAATGTGATAAAATGACTAATAATTACTTTTATTTTCAGATTCAACATACGTTCACGGAAATGTTAAAAACATCATGTTTTAGAAAAGGAACTTTCTTTGGATTATGGCTGGTCTTTTTTCAGGTATCAGCATATATAGTAGCATTTTGTTTAAATTTTTGTAAATATACTGTTATTTAAAACGAAGAAAAAAATATTTTATATGTATATATATGTATGCATATATGCGAATTATAAAAATATACAGACACTCCCACAAATCATAGGTTAAACCGTTCAAAAGTTCAATGAATCTGCATTTCAAAGGTCGTTTTATTAAAGTTTGTTTTTATATTCGGAAAAAAATTATCGAATAACTTAGTAGTTTGATGACCCACGAGGAATGAATTTCACGAAATGAAATAGAAGAGACGAAACGAGTAAAAAAGATCATATAAAACACCTAACGAGACCTAACCTTAAAACACCTGAGAAGATGTTCGCGAAATATTTACATACATAAACACTTGATAGTACATCTTGCACTATCTGTAATAGCATCTGAATTATTGACAAAGACAGACGTTTAATCAGTAATGAATAGTTTGTAACGCTTCTAAATTATATTCTACATACAGTTCAAGTTCATACAAGAATGTAAATATGAGGAATATAGCCAGGTCGCTAACCTGCTGAAAGAATTTGAAAATATTGAATGATCTAATATATTCCTAGACAAGTAATGACCTCGAATTATATTATTACTACACAAAACGGTCAAATTAATGGGTTCTTCGTAATTATCTGCTTGCTTGCTTGTTTGTTTGTTTTTATTTTGTATGCCTTATTTGACTCTATACAATTTAATTTATATTTTAAACACATTACCGCGTTATAATTTCGATCATTAGTTTCTAACATATTTATATATCGGTTGATTATCCGGTACTAGGTAATTGATTTCTATTAAATGAAAAAAAAGTTAATATTAAAATAATTTTTAAAATGTGAACTTCAGTGCTATTATTTATTACAAATGAAAATTAACTGTTTATTATTTGAATTTCATAAAAATAAAGTGTTATTAATTTATTATAAAGAAGTAAATGAATTGATTTTCGCATTTTTTTAAATAATTTTGTCAAATAACATTTAAAGAAACTATTTGACTTTCTTAAAATTGTTAAAAAATTACTTTCATTTATATTGTTTTCTTTTTTTGTATATTTTTACTGTCAATGATAGGAAAAATAAAAAAATATTATTTTTTCAAGTTATTAGTATTTTTATTCAAAATTTCGTGAGGTATATTATTAATTTTTACATATATATTTACAAAGACATGAAACAAAATAATTGTTTTAATTTAATATAAACATAAATAATTACATATTTTTGAAATATTGAAAAATATAATAAGTACTGTTGATTAATGCTGAATGAAGGTTGTTTACCAAAATTTTCCACTTCGAACAATCTAGTGCTTTTCTTTAGTATTCTACACTGACGAATTTTCTTACGACTTGTCTTATCTATACATATCTCTTTTTGGGCCTTTTTAAGTAATTTACTTAGTTTTATTTGAATTTCGTTTTTTTTGTTTAAAGTTTTTTACTTACTCAGGACTTTGAGTCTGAGTCATATTAACATAATTTTTTTGACCTTCTTTCTTCCTTCTTTTCATTCTGCTGATTGTTATTAGAGGAATATTTTCAAAAAAAGTCTATTTGTCATCGTAAGATTGTATAAATTTTTCTCCCTCCCGATTTTTTATATATCTGAGTTCCTTGGTAATAATTTTTATTGTCCATTGGCGTTTTCTTCTTTTTCCTATTTGACTGACTCGTTTTTTCCATTTTCAAATTTTCACTTTTGTTATAAATACCTGTGAATTTTTTTAAAAATCCTATTTTGTCTTATTTTTTCTTGTTTAATTATACATACATACATATATATATATATATATATATATATATATATATATATATATATATATATATATATTTATGTTAAAGATGATATCATTTTCATCTTCTAGTTTCTAGGTGTTTTTTATTGTTTTTGTTTAAATATTTTGATTAAAATTTTAATAAGTTTGTTGTATAAAATATTTATTAATATTTATATTAAAAATGTCAGAAAGTAATTTTGATAATCTTCGCCTTTTTATATACATGCATAATAATATTTAAAATCATTTAATTTTTTTATTATATTACAATTTCATTTACAACTGTCAGTTTAATAGACCATCATCTTTTATAATTCGCCGCATGTTTCATCTCTTATCGTTTTTACTGACAGTTCTACTAACATACCAAACTGAACATGGAAAAAGATTTAAAACTAAATTAACCTATGATTAATTTGATTTATAACTGAATCTGACTGCCCACCTGCAGTTTCAACAAAAATTATCTTCGTTTTGTATTTACTGATTGTAAATTTACAACGTAAACAGCATTCGCAAAAAATAAATGGAATCAAATTTATATAAGAAAAAAACCTACAAAAATAATAAATATCTTACAATAAATATTTGTCATACGTATGGTGTTAAGTAGATGTTTTATGACTTTTTCCTAATTCAGCAAAAATTTTAATCTCATTGATATAAAAAAAAATCAGTGGTATACTTGACGTGATTCATCTGACTGTTATTTAATTGCGGTCGTCGCTTTAATATATACATTATTATTTAATTTCTAAAATATGTTTTTATTTAAGAACGTAACTGAAAACATTTATTTGTTAATATTATCACGATTTTAATGATAGAGTCGTTTGTAAAATATGAAGTTATTGATATATGTACCTGAATGTGTTATTAATTGAGTCTATAAATTAAATCCAGCGAACATTTCATAGAGAATTCACAGATAATACATAAAGATTATATTTTAAAAAATAAAAGAATTTTAGTGTATAATTTGCTGAGAAAAATAAAATTGAATTTACTTATTTTAAAATATTATATATAAAATTGAAAAATGTTTCTGTTAAATAAATGATATGTAAAAAAATTGATTTATGTTGTCCGACATGAATTAGAAAATTAATTAATCTAAATGACCTTTTTAAAAAATGTCAGATTTTTATTTACATCTATCCTTCTTCAAATAAAAATCTAAATAAAAAGCAGTTTATAATTACAGATACAAATATTAGTCTATTAATTTAAGGATTGTATTTTGATTTAAGTGAATGATCTTTTAATACGATGTGATAATTAAGTTTTTCCAAAATGAATTTACAAAAAATACATCTGAAACAGTTATTGCCAATTTACATTTAATTTCTTTTTACAGTCATGTTTTTACTCTCTCTCTCTCTCTCTCTCTCTCTCTCTCTCTATATATATATATATATATATATATATATATATATATATATATATATATATATATGCATGTGTACAATTATTAATATTATTTTTAGATTTTAAGATCGGATAGAAATGGCGTCGAAGGTCATGGACGGCTTATGGATCCTCCAGCACGAAATTCAATGTGGAGATTCGGTTTTCCAAATCCAGTAAATTATAATGACAATGAATTGTTTTGCGGAGGATACGCTAGTGAGTTGATTAGAAATCGACAAAGTTTTACACGAATTAAAATCTTTAATCGGTGTTATTTTACAAAAACACGTATAATCTGTGATGTCGATATTATTTGCAGTACAGTGGGAACAGAACAGCGGGAAATGTGGGATATGCGGCGATGCTCATCATTTAGAAGAACCTCGGCCGCATGAAGCTGGCGGTCTTTATGCGAAAGGAATTATTGGAAGACATTACAGCGTCGGACAAGTATTTATGACTTAAATATATTTGTTATTAAATTGAAATTTTTATAAAGGGTTTTTTTTTAATTTTGCTCAAATTTACAGCTCTCATTTAAATTATATATGTATATAATTTAATTTTAATTTTTTCAATATGTTCTTTAATATTATTTAACTCACATCTATTATATAAAACTAACACTAATATTTTATTATTTTTTCGAATAACACATTTTTAAATCATTTATGACTGAATCTATTTTTTAATGTTCACAACAGCGAATCATTTTAATCAAAATTATAAGTTTTTTTAAAAAAAGTGTTCAATAATAATTTACTATTCACTTTTAGGTTGATACTCATTTTTAATTACTCTATTATCATCATCAGAATTCTGCAATTTAAAATTTCCAAATTCGATTTATTTATTTTCCAATCATTTTTAAATTATTTATCTACATTTTAAATTTAAACCGAAATTTATTAACATCATCATCAAGTTTCTATCAAGATATTAATAATTTATATTTTTAACAATATTTGAATAGTTTCCCAAATAATCTAAATTAATCATGTAAAAGTATTGTCATTTTTTTTAAATTCTAATTTTTGAATTGTTTAATTACTTCAGTTCTTAATTCTATTAACTGTGTATTTATAAAACAATATTTTGTTCCTAATCACATTGATATGAAGAACGAAAAAATAATTTATGAAACAAAACTATCTTAAAATAACATTTCTATTCATTTTACTCAGTGAATAATTTTTTAACTCTCTTTTTCTCCCTTTTTTCTAAAATCTTTTCACATTTATTCCAGTTCAAACATTCAATTCCATCGACTTACCTATAAATTTTCAATAAAAAAAATCTAATATCTTTATTCCACTTTTTATCAGTTTCATTCTTAACATCTTCATATTTTTGGTTTTCAATCAGTAATTTCAACTTTATATCAGCTCTTTTCTTTCTGTAATATATCCTATCTATTTTTGCTTAATACTTATTACTTTTTTTATTTTTGTGACTCGGGGTTGTTTTTGGACTTTTCTTCCAATTTCTTCTTATTATTTATCATGTAATTATATATATATATATATATATATATATATATATATATTTATATATATATATATATATATATATATATATATATATAAATATGGGTATGATTTATTTAGGAAATTGATATTGAAGTAGAACTGACAGCCAACCATTGGGGTCGTTTCGAAATGTTCTTATGTCCAAACAATAATCCCAACCAAGAAGCTACTCAAGAATGTTTTGATCGATTTCCTCTGTACATATCAGGTACTCGAGAACATCGTTACTTGATACCAACAGATTCGAAGAAAAAAGATATTTTCCGTTATAAAGTTCGATTGCCTCCGTACATTACATGTTCTCAATGTGTTTTGCAATGGACCTATTATACAGGTATGTTTTATTTAACGAATCCCTTCGATAAGGCAGAATAGAGTTTCAAATCTAAGATTTTTAATATTCAATAAAGGTAACCAATGGGGAATGTGTACGAACGGTACAGAAGCAGTCGGATGTGGACGGGCTGAAACGTTCCGAAACTGTGCCGATATTTCAATTGTGACCAGTACTGGCGGTGCTTTACCACCATTATTCGTTGAAGTGGATAATCCGTTCCTATTATATTATAAAGATTTCAGAGCTCCAGCACCGTATAATGTTTATCCGTTAATTGTCAGGTATGAACAATACAAATGGTACAAAAAATTGATTTATTCGTTATTCAATTGGTGTTACAACTATTTCTTGTGCAAATGAATTATTCACTTCAATATTACAAGATTTTATAAAAGTGTTTAATAATTATTATTTATTTTATTCATTGATTTATATTTTAATAAGATGTGTTTGGATGAGAGTAAAATTTTAAAATACACATCAATAAATAAAATAAATAATAATTACTGAACATTTTTATAAAAACTTGTTTAGATAAAGAATATATTTATTGAATTGTTATTATTCAAAAATCGATTTTAAGATCAATATAAATGTTTAATTCCAATTTTAAGGAAGTTAAGTTGTGTATTTATTTGCAAAATGCATTATTACTTTTTTCAATTTATTTAGTTTTATTTGTTATTTTTTTTGTGATAAAATATTTTAAAAAGGGATAAATGACAATAAATAAACCTCAACAATTGATACATTTATGGTCAAATAGCTTATGTGAAAATATAGATTGATGATCTAAAGTTGAATAATAAACAATAAATTTATATTTTAAATTGAAATTTAAATTAAAAAAGATTTTTCTTGTAGACAATTTATTTCTGGACGAGTGAAACAAAAATAAGTAATTAAAAAGAGATCATTTTTGATTTTTTAATTAAAAATTAACATTAGTTTTTATATCAATAATGAAAATATAATTAAATTCAATCACTCACTCACTCACCCTGATAATATATATTTTTAAAAAAATATTTAATAATTACTTATTGTTCATTTTATTCTCTCGAATATATTTTAATAGCCTTGTGTTATAATATTAAAGAAGATTTTATAATTCAGCTCATTGATAATAATTGTATAACCATCGAAATTCCCTTCAACTAATAAAATAAACAATTAGTAATTAGTAAATATTGATACTATATTGAAATAAGTGATATTGCATTTGTGTATAAGTGAAGTAGCCACTAAACGAATACTGATAACATAGTAAAATTAAACATAAATTTTAATAATTATAATTTTTTAAATAGAGATTGTTTTTAAAAATTTAAAGCTGTTGACAAAATTGCCTACCTTGTACTATCAACCCCTTTATTCCCTCGATTTTTATTTAGAAATTTTTCGAGATAATTACAGTTTATATTTCTTAAATCTAATATTGTGTTTTATATAATATGGAAACGATTTGCATACACAGCGATGATTGTATAGCTCGACTGTATAAAATATACGTTTTATTTTTGAAATCAACATTTAATTTAAATATCATTAAAATATTAATACTCTTATCTGTTTTTTCTAACATTATTTTTTAACAGAGATCAAGTATGTGTTCCTTCAAATTTGTACCGAATTATTCCTGGAATGGATGATTGGTGTCAAACGAATTGCTTAAGATATCCACCCAATTGTCCAGAATTAATTTGTACCTGCCCGTAAGTTAATTTTCATTTTTATTAAAAATAACATCGACAATCCAAATTATCCAAGGATATAATAACATCTATAGTGAAACTAAACTTTGATTTTTAACCAAAAAAATTAACAATATCTACAACGATTTTTTTAGAATTTTAATTAAAATATATGAGAATTTTAAATACGACCATTGAATTTTTTTCTTATAAAAAATAAATCAGTTAAAATACCAATATTTATTTATTTAATTTAGTTCAAGAAGATTTATTAAAATTATAAAATAAAATCGTATTTACTTTTTAAAAATTCGATGTTGCTTTTTAATTCAGTTAAATATCTTTAAGAGTATATTTTGTACTTACTACCAATTTTTATTAAATCCTATTATCGTATATAACTGAAATATTTTTTTAAGACAAACATGTGATGCTATTGGAGAGCTCGAAGGTCGTGCTGGTGCAGATGTATATTGTTTGGATCAGTGTGTTGTATATCCATCAAGATGCCCTAAACACAGATGCAGATGTTATTAAAGGACCGAATGTTTAATTTAGGAATTTCTGTACAGATAAAATTACTGTTAAATACGTCGTGTATAATTACAAACGTTTTAGGGAAAATAGTTCAACCAGCAAGAATGTGTCAATAACATTATTTTTTTTATACAATTTTGCGAATATTCGATTTTCTGTTTTATTTTTTACATGTACAATAAACATTTTCAGTAAGATTTTTTTATTACTTATTTCTCATTAAATACTAACTTAATTGTAGATTAATACATACTATATTCATCTACTCATTGGAAGTAATCAATTATTTCTTAACATATTATTTATAAAAATATTATTTTTATTTCAATTACTTAAACAAAATCAACGGTTATGATTTTTTATAATTTTATTTAAAAATATTTTAAATTCTATATATTTGTAAATTATTTAAATCAATACAATGAATTAATAATTTGAGTTAACATTCGCAAAATCATTTAAAAGCTAATCATTGTAATTACATTTTCAATTACCTAGGACTATGCATTGAAAATATTTTTTTGACACTTTATTAATTTAAAACAAATATGTTTAATTGAAATATTTTCTTTCGATTTCTACGATTTTTGTCGAAAAAAAATTCTGGTTTTGATGCGATAAAATTATTTATCTATTTTTGTTTTTCTTTGGAATTTCGAAAGTGTTCATCCTTTACATCAACAGATTGCTAAGGAAATGGTAGAAGATACAATGACTGGAGAGTACATACAGTTGAGAAAAACATTCCATTCCAAATCTAACAATGAGTTCTTGGTCTCTTTGGTAACATGCAATTGAACATTGACATGGAGCAGGAAAACGTTGTGTTGTTTATTAGCTACAATCGGTCGTTTTTCGTCTAATGCTTGTTTCATTTTATATAAATTTTGACTGAACTCATCGGTTATAACTATTTTACGTTTTATATTTCATCAGCAAGAATAACATATACTTTTGATTTTCTTTCAAAAGATAGTCAGTGTTAAAAAATGGAAATATTTATTGAAATAAATGTTTAATATATACTACTACCTTCTGTTTATGAGGTTTACTTTCAATTCATATCTCTAATGATATTTCCAAATCATTCTTGTCAATCAAGGCGTTTAAAAATTGATTTAACGAAGGAAAATGTGATTAAGAACAAAATGTTCTAAAATTGAAATTTCTAACAGCAGACTTTCAAATTTAATTAGGCATATTATTATTTTAATTGATTTTTCTTTGAAATTTAATGACTTAAATATTTCGAAATTATTTTCTTGAAGTACTTAGAAATTCTTCGAATATATGTACATACATACGAGTATATATATATATATATATATATATATATATATATATATATATATATATATATATATATTTATTTATATCAGTACAATGTGAATCATGAACAACCACATTTCCTGAGATAAGATGTACATATATATGTACATACTCATTATTAAATATTGTCAGTTCTTATTTAATTGATCATTAATAAAAACGAACATGTGCAGAACATAATATGTTTATATTCAAGATGGATTTTTCACACAATTCGTTCATAATTAAATATTTGTGTCTTGTTATTGTAATTAATGTTTTTCCTGCAAACACTGAAACGATTTGTGATCTATGTAAATGTATACCTAATGCAATAAATCCTGTTATAGTGAATTGTACATTTTCAAATCAGGTCAGTTGAAATAAATGTAAAGTTAAAATGTTTGATTTTAATAACTGTGATTAAAAATTTCATATAGTGGATAGAATTTATTAAGAATATAACAACGGTTTCAATGTTACAATAATCAATCAAATATCTAATAATAAAAATATAATTATTTGTTAATTTATTAATAATAATTTTTATTATATTTTTCTTATTTAATTGACAGTATATAACTTTTCATGTTTAAATAATTTATTTGAAATGTGATAAATAAAAAAAGTAGTTTCGGTTGATTAATTTTCATTTTTGTTTATATTAAAATATTAGTTGGCATTTTTAATGGCGGTTAGTATTAAAAGAATTGATATTAATTACTTGATTTCGAATCTAATATCTTCTATAATTATCTCTAAAAAAAAAACTTAATATGTTTTTATCAAACACTAAATAAGTACAAAAGATAAAAAGGTCTTTATCACAAGAATTTATTCTGAAATACTAAGTATTTTCATATTTATTGTTGATTTATAAGTAGAATATCTTTAGTAATTCTGTTATCTCGATAATTAATTTATCATATTTTCTGGAATCAATTATGAAGATTTTTTATAAATGTTTTTTTCCTTGTAAAACTTGTCATTTCTTGATAATAATAATAAAAACTAAATTTTTTAACACTCATAGATTATTGAATTTAGACCTGTTCAAATTGATTAATATTAATTTTTGATAAATAATATTTACTAGCAGGTTATAAGTAGAATGCTGTAGTTTTTAAACATGGTAAATTTCAATTATATAAATAATTTATTTTTAGGCATTTATGTAATTATTTTTAAACTATTCTATTTCTATATCAAACATGTTCATTTAATATTAATCAAAACCGAATTCTTTCTATTCAAATACATAGTTCAAGTTATTTTATTTAATTCAACAATGTATTTATTTTCCTTATTTATTTAAAACTAATTGTCACAATTTTTTTATTTCATATTGTTAGTTATTGGTAGGTTAAAGTAGAATACCTATATTAATTTTTCTAGCATGATAATGTTGAGAAAATAAAGTCATTAATATTTTTTTAACAAAAAGATTTCGTACGATTTTGTAGAATTATTCTACTCTGTTATTGAATTTATCTATAATTTTTGAGTATTGATCATTGTCACATTATTCAGAAGTCAATGATTTATACTATTTTATTGTACTAATAAATGTTAAATTCTTGTTCTTAATTGTTTGAAGTTCCATCTGTTATTGGTTTCTCTTCAAACTGTTATTTATTGATAGATTAAAAGTGAAATGATCGCCAATGAAATTACAAAAAATATTGATATTTTTTATAAACGATTTTCATAATTTTTCTTTAATTTACTCTGTTTTTTTTTTCATTGAACTTGTCTACAATTTTTTCATTTCTAATCATAATCAAAATCTTAAAATTTCATTTATACATATATTTTTCTGAATTACTTAGAGATCATTCTTTAATTATTCATATAAATAATATGATTTGTTAGATTTTTATTCAATCCATAGTTTGTTTTATATTGTGTATTTAAATTATATTATTCATTTTAAATCAATATTATTTGCAAAAATTCTTAATAAACAATTCAATTTGCTCATTTGTAAAGTCTAATCCATTTTTACAAAAGAACCATTATTCTATAATCACAAAATTTTCTTACGTTGTTCGATTATTATATATTACTAAACTTTGGAATGAGTTTAAAGAAAATTGACATCTTCGACGTGTTGTAGTACATAAATCACAATATCATCAAAATATGCACAAAGAGTAAATAATAATAATTAATTATTAAATATTCTATATAAATTAAGATACTGATTGTTTATTGAAACATTGTTGCACAATTTGAAACCAATGAAGTCATTGAATGCATTTTATACATACAACTAATAATAATTTTTTTCAGGATATAAACATTGACAATGTTGTCCTACACAATACGGATAATTTAAAAAGTCTTATTTTTGCTAACTTCAAATCTCTTCACTTCAAAAAGCCATTGTTTGATAAAGTCACCAACCTACATAATGTGTCAATCACAAAAGTACAAAATGTATTTTTTTCGAAGAATATATTTAATAAAGTAAATTCGATTTATATTTCGCACGTGAAAAATTTAACAATCACGCCGAGAACGTTCGTCGATGAAATTCAAGGAATGTATATTTCGTATAGTAATATTAGAAAACTGGAACAGGAATCGTTTTTTTCCGTGATCAAATTTATATTGCTAAAGAGTGTTAATATCAAAATTATAACAACAGGGGCTATTCTTCTAAATGTCAACAAAGCGATTATAAATTCATGTAAAATAGATAATATAGAGAGTGATGGTATTTCATTGTCCGCTGCAGAAATTGAAATAAGTCGAAATAAAATAGGAAACATATCAAGTAATGCAGTTCACTTATTATCAGAACAAAAAGTTTCTATTCAAAAAAATGAAGTGAACAATTTACAATTAAACGGTGTTCGTTTTCTTGCGAATGAGATGATTGTAAAAGAGAACAAATTTCAAACATTGTTTATTGGTTCGTCGAATGACACAAACGTGAAGAATTTGATATTCCAAAATAACACTATTAAATATTTAGAAATTGACAAAATGATGAAAGATTTCCAAAACTACAAGATCACCGACAATTTGGCTCAATGTAACTGTTCGTACGAAGACTATATATCTACCATCCGTGATATTTTTCCGAACGACAACGAATTGTTCCTAAAGAATTACTGTTATAGTCAAAACTGTACTGTAACATTCGATGATTTTAATTTTTTTATGGAACAGGTATGCAATCACAGTCGAGAAGTCAGCAATTTTGACGATATGATATGTGTGAAGAAAAAGGAAAATGAAATGAAAAAGAATGTTGCAACGAATACGAAAATTAATGTTAAAACGACAACGGAAATTAATGCTGAACGAGAGCCAAATAAATCGAACCAGTGGCATGCAGATATTTTAAATGTTTTGGTTTCGATAACCTTCGTCTTTATTACATTCATTTTAAAATTTTGAAAATAATTTATTAATTCACTTTCTTATTTAAAAGTTTCTCACGAATAAATAACATGTATTTATATATATGTATCCACAGGTTTACCAAAACTTTTAGGTACCTCTAGTTTTAATAGTTTTCAAATATATGGAGTAACGTTTTCATCTACTGTAAATTGTCCAAGTTTAAATTAACTACTTTAACGAAGAATCAAATTTGTACGACTGTGTACAAGTTTGCTGGATATTATAATTCATTTAAACGTCGAAGTGTAAGTAGAATAAAATTTGTTTATTTGTTTCAATTCGATATTGTATTTTTTCTTCTTGTAATTAACCTCTGTTCAAAAATAATGTCAAAATTTAAAGAAATTAAACGCTAGTGTTGCCAGGTTATCTGAAGATACTTCTTAAAACTAACTTGTAATAAATGTTATTTTTT
Organism: Neoneuromus ignobilis; assembly: GCA_029203775.1. Classification (NCBI taxonomy): domain Eukaryota; kingdom Metazoa; phylum Arthropoda; class Insecta; order Megaloptera; family Corydalidae; genus Neoneuromus; species Neoneuromus ignobilis. The sequence continues at coordinate 8,051,315 of CP092090.1, read as the reverse complement.
CAAACATGCAATTTGAACAAGCACTGAAAGGTTTAAATTTAAAAATGTACTTGAATATGATTATAAAAGGGAAACTACGACCATCGATTATAGAAACGATAGAATTCATAAAAATGTTAAAAATACTTTCATCCTCAAATGTGCTTTCAATATCCAAAGTTTAAATTTTCATTAATTTTTGCAAATTATATCGCTTTATGACATTTCTCATTCTCAAAAAAATCTGTTTGCAGTTTTTCCATAACTTTTCCTAGTCAATTTCAAATGACTAGTTAGTTTTGATGTACATATTTCTATTTGTTTAATATGTTTTCTCATAGTATTGGTCTAAAAGTTTGAATCAGCCATATCGAGATTTATTTTTGGTTCATAATAATAAATCTTTTTTATTATTAAAAACTATGGATTGATTTATCTCAATTATTTGTGAAATTTAACATTTTGTTTTCTTTATAATGAATAATGATTGATTTTTACTTCTGACATTTCTTTTCATGTCACCTTTTTTCAAAACAAATTTGAATTAAATATATTGTATCAACATGATCATACAAAACTAATAAATGATAAAATCTGGATGTTTATATATATTGATAATAAACAGGAACTCATACATATCATTTATTGTCCCATGATTTTTACGTAGGACTGATATTTGTGCTTGTGATTTTTTACTAAAATACGTTAAAGGAAATTGAGGATTTAAAATTGTTTATCACATATATTATTAAAAACTACAATATATTTTAATTATTGTTCAATATTCATTTTTTAATATTTAAAAATGTTTTATTCATATGTGTGTTCTACGACTTTTGTGAATCATTATATTCATCATTTAAAATAGTTAAATTTATAGTATTATAATAATTAATATTTAAATATTTATACAATATCTTCATACCAAAGTTTAATCAATAAGTTATTTATATATAAATATAAATCATCTACTTATGTTCTATAGTAATTGCAATTTATATTAAATTAGACATGCACAAAAGTTTTAATCTTTTACAAGTTTTCATTTTATTTTTAATAGTTCTTCGCTCTTTTTGTTGTTCATGCATTCACACTACTGTTTTATAATTTTTGTCTATCATTTAATCAAAACATTTTAGAGACTTCAATCTCAATCTTTTGAATAACAAAGATTGAAATTAATTCGAATTTTAAATAATTTTACTAAAGCATTGAAAAAGATTAAAACTTTTGCATGGATCTAAACATGTGCAAAATCGCCATTGAGCATATTTGAATAAAAGTAGCCCATATTTGAATAAAATTGTACGTTAATTAGTTGAATATTAGTTTTATTACTTGCTTTTGATATATATGTATTTATTTAAGCGTTTTGTATATTTTATAGAAATCAGATATATTTTATGACAATATTATATGATGTTTGATGATGTACTGTAAACTTATTCTTGTCTTTGAAAAAGTTATTTATTTATACCTGAACAATAAGAGTTAATATTTTTTATTTATATATTGTAATTTTCATATTATTATCAATAGTTTATTATTTGACTCATTTTAACCATGTTTTTAATAAAAAATCTAAGTCAAAAAATGAATTATATAGAGGTTATTTTTTTATATTAGGTCATCCCATAAATATTTTTTTAGCGTTTTGAAATTAAATAAAAAAAATTACATTTTAGTTTTAATCCAAAGTGCATTTTCCATTATTGTTTAAAACTTCTTCCTTCATCTTTTCAACTCTTGGTTTTGTTTGACAATAAACCAAGCTCCTTCAGATCAAATTCTGTATTAAATTAATCTGATTGTGCTAGGTCAGGAGAGTGTCAGATTTTTTCATATATTGTACAAATTTTTATTATCCATTTAAATACAAAATATTTTTAGGATAATGTATACAGGTTAGGTTTCTTTTTAAAGTTAATATTAAAGTAACAAATTTATTTTATAATCTTTATTCTGTAAAGTATACAGAAAATAATCACAAAAGTATACAATGTAAAATCATTCTAAAAGAATGTATAATAGAATATATGAAATGAAAATTATTAATGATTTTCTGTATGTTATATCGATAAATATGCCACTTGTAAAAAAAAAAAAAACAAATATTAAATGAAACTAATATTAAGCACTTGCCGACTATTAAATATACTTCAGAAGGATGGAACAAAAATGTTATTTTTATAAGTATTGACAAATATATATATATATATATCTATATATATATATATATGAAACCCATATGTTCTATATAAACACAGTGCATACATACACATATGTAAATTAACAAACTCAATATATAGATTCTCTTAATGTAATTATAATTTAGCTATAAAAAGGACACAAATAATAATGTTTTCCAGTCTTTAAAACCTCTATACAGATTATTTTTTAAACATTGAACCATTTCTTTTTCTTCTTTTCTTTAAGTGATATTGATGCTAAACTTGATTCTGTTTCATCAACATCTTTATCGGCATCTATATTATGACCATCTTTTCCTTTCAATTTCTTTTCTTTTTTAATTTTCTTTTTCTCTTTTTTCGATAATTTTATAGGTGTGTCTTCTGATATTATATGAGGCTCCTCTTCTCGTTTAGCAGCTAGTAAACTCAATTGAGTATTAATACTAAGATCTTCCTCTGCTTCTCTAATTCTATCCATTTCAAGGCATTCAACTATTTCATTCCTTCTCTCTACTACTTCTACTAATCTGTTGATGAGTTCTTCTTCTCGTTCTTTGTCAGAATCTGTTTTATTTCTTTCCGGTTGATTCATCAAGCAACGAATCTGATACTCGATATCTGCATGCTCTTCTTCAAGGCGTTGTTGACGTCGTCTAAAAAAAATTTTTTTTTTACTTTTTACTCTAAACTTTCCAATGAAAAATTATATAAATAATATTTGATAGACAATTAAAAATCATGACTATTTACAGGTACATAAGTTCTGCTTGTTTCCTAAACAATTCATTCTTTTCATTCACAAGTTCAAATAATTGAAGAACAAGTTCTTCTACTTCTGGCGGCATAGTAGATTCTGAAATAAAATATTTAATGAAAAATTCTTAAAAAACATATGCATAATCATCATATATAATACCATCATCGGTAGGTCCTTCACATTTCTCTCGAATAATCTGTTCTAGTTTCACACCCTGTTTTTCTAATCCTTGTTGCTGTATTTCAATAAATTCTAACTCTCTTCGTAGTTCTGCTACAGGTAAAGCTTTGATTTGTCTACGTTGAGGTACAGGCCTAGCTGGTGCTGGGCCCTTTTTTCGTTTCCATTTACCATATGTACTTTTATTTGGCACTGAGAGAGAAGAAGATCCATCACTATCAGACACAGGACCTGTAGAGAATTTTCAGTTAAATATTAATATACATACACACACGCTATACGCATGCACACCACACAAACACAACACATGACACACTACACACACACATGACACACTACACACACACACATGACATACTACACAAACACACATGACATACTACACACATATACATAACATGCACATATACACCACACACATCACAAACATCACACCATACACCCACACACATCACACACTTCATGCCATATCACACACACACCACATCCTACACACAAACAGCACACTATACAACCACACCACATGCATTACACATACACCAGACAACACAACATACCCCACACACACGACACTCCTCACAACACAGACGACACCCCACACACGATACCACATCTTACACCCCCCCCACACACACACCAATATCCGCCACCCGCACCACATTCCCCACACCACACACATGGCACCACACATCACACACCCTACACTACACACACACCACAAACATCTCACCCCCATAAACACCATACACCCCACACATCATAGTCCCTATCACATACCACTCGCCCCATCCTACTCACTACACCCCACCCTACACAACACAACACATCCTACACACCCCACACACGACACAACACACCGCACATACATATATCACAGACGCCACTAGCCGCCTTCCTCACCCCCCGCACCACAAACACGTCACTCACCCCCCAACACTCACCCCCCAACACCACACACATCAATACCTTTCCTACACACCACACACACGACACCACACCTCACACACACCACACCTTATTACACCATACACTCTACACCCCACAGACCACACACACGTTACACCTCACGGTGTGTGTGTATAGTGTGTGGGGTGATGTATGGGAGGTGTGTGTGTATGGGGGTGGAATGTGGTGCGGGATTTGATGTGTGGGGTGTGGTGTAAGTGATGTGTAGGTTAAGGTGAGTGATATGTAGGGTATAGTGTGTGTAGGGTGTAGTGGGAGTGTGTTGTGTTGTGTGGGGTGTGTGATGGGGTGTTGTGTGGTGTGGAGTGTGTAGTGCAGCATATGAAGTGTGTAGTGTAGGGTGTGGTGTGGTGTGTAGGCTGTGGTGTGGTGTGTGTGTGTAAGGTGTGGTGTGTGTGCGCGTGTGTAGGGTGTGGTGTGTGTGTGTGTAGGGTGTGGTGTGTGTGTAGGGTGTGGTGTGTGTGTAGGGTGTGGTGTGTGTGTGTGTGTGTGTGTGTGTGTGTGTGTGTGTGTGTGTGTAGGGTGTGGTGTGGTGTGATATGTATGGGGGGGGGGTAGTGTCGTGTATGTGGTGTTGTGTGTATGGCGTAATGTGTTGCAATCTCACACACACCACACTATTCACATATCATGAAGACACACAACAGCAACACATCACACATGTACACCACATACACACCACACAAACCACAACACACCCCGCATACACCTTTCTCATACACACAGTCTATTTTACCCTCTCTTTCATTTTCATACAACTACCACTCTCTCATTTATCCCATCTATTTATAGAGAGAAAAAACGTGTGTATAGTTTCTTTTATTTGTATTTAATAAATCACAAATCTAGGCGTCACATTTGGATGACCTATATTTATATATTCATCTATCCCACATCCATGAACATACACACACCAAAAAGAAAGGGAAAAGAAACTTACTAGTTGTGCTAACAGTACTTGCAGTCATACTTTGCCGAGTTCGATTTGTTTCATCTTTACTTATTTTCTCCTTTTCCCATTCATTTGAACAATTACTTTTCGTTGGACTTTTTGTTGAAATGTTAATATCCACTTGATAACTCTCGTCTTCACTTTTTGTCGTTTCTACTGGAATTTTTTCTACAGCAGGAACAGCAATTGGACTAACAGGTATTGATGTCGGAGGTTTCGGCGCTGGTCTTTTTCGAAGTTTCGGAGTATGAGGCTAAAATAAATAAGCAATGAATTATATTAATTATTTTTATAATGAATTTTTATGTCTAAATAATAAATATTATTTTTTTTATGTTGTTTATACACTAGTTTCATTATTATGATTTTGTTCTCTCATACAATAAGAAACAATTATTTGACAAATTAAAAAAAATATATATCTGTATTTTTTGAAAGTTTACAATTTGCAGAATTTGCTTCAAAAATTTTACGTTAAAATTCGAAAAAATAACTAAGATGCATCCTTGTAGAATATAAATGAATGTACGTTAAAACTTTAAAAATATTTTGTTATAAGTATATTTCTAACTAATAACTATAAAATATCGAAAACAAATCGTCCGATCGATTTTTTGCAAATTTCCAGAAAAATGTTTTTCTAATCATCGGTAGACAATAAATCTAAATAATTAATATTTTTTACCAGCTTGTTAAAAATACTAAAAAAATTAAAATTGATAAATTTTATTAAAAAAAAACTTATCAGTGATAACCACATTCATACAGATTAAGTTTATTTTTTAATTTCAGGTAAGTAAAATATTTGGATTTATAATTGATTATATACAACAGAATTTTTACACTGCTATACATCGTCTCCAATTGGTTGTAAAATATGTTTTTATTATTTTGAAAAAAAATGTAATATCTTAAAACAATAAATGAGTATAAAATTTTAAACAGATGTACTTATTAATTCATTCACAAAATCCCTTTCTAAATTTACTTCTAGAGTAAAATACCATATGATTGGAAAAAATTGATAATTATTGTTTTTAAAAAATATAGAACTCACCACACTTGCACAAGGACTCGACGCCTGTGAACTCTGGCCAGAAACAGGATCCAAAGGAAATAATTCTTTTACTGGCGGAGGTGGGGGCGCCGGTTTTTTCTTCCTTGTAGTTCCGCTTGGCGTATGTGTAGCACTCGAATTCACACTTGACAACGACGTCGACGAATCATACTTAATACCACTTTTATCTAAAAGTTTTCTTGGCCTAGGGCTTGGTTCTGGTGTCGTGCTGATTACTGATGTTCTAGTAATACAAAATTTTAACATTATCTACAGAATATCATCCTGCTGATTAAATTTTTTACACTGAAGTACAGTATAAACAATAATACTTTTTTATTAGGAAATAATATTGTCATCAGAATCACACTGTGAATATTAATAAGAATATTAAGTACAGGGTAATGACTTCACTCTACACATTTAACAGACTAAGTGATATACGTATTTTAAATATAGAAAACAATAACGGACATTTTCTTAAAACAAGAATAACATAACAGAGTAAAACAGTAATTTTAGTAAAAAGAAAAAAACTTAAAAATACACGACATTTATTATCATGAATTATGCGTAAGTAAACAAGTTTTTTTTTGTAACATTTACACAAAAAATAAAGTGTACTTGTGTGTGTGTGTGTGAAAAAGATAGAAAGAGAAAAACATGGGTCTTAAATAACAGAATAATTCAGTGATTCTAGACGAAACAAAGAAGTATTGAAAGATGCATTTTAGGAATAATATATAAAGAAAGAAAGAAAAACAAATAGATTTAAAAGAAAACTAAAATTATGGTCATTATAAAAACAGGGAAAAGTTTAAAGAGGAAATGCGTTGAATATTTAATAAAAATAGAAGACTATCGGTAGACAAGACAAAGTATTGATTGAGAACTTAGAAATATCGAAAATGACTAACAAAAAAAATCATCAGCAGATAGAATAGAAATATAAAAAAAATTGTCGAGGGCAATTATTGTTACAGCTCTAGTGTATTGAGTTACCATTTCTACTATTTAATTAATTCTATAAGAAAAAATTAAGTGTAGTTTAAACTATAATCTTCGATCATGATTTTTTTTAAATTATTTCTTTAAATTTGCAGAATGTTAAAAATTAATAAAATATTCAGTAAAATATTTTATTTTTGAGCCAAATTTCTTTTATTTCAGTTGTTTTTATCTTATCTACTTTTATTGTATTTCATTAAATTGCAATATTGAAAATTTTAAAATACAATCCTATAAAGTATTTGTGGACGGTTGGGACAAAAAACAATAATCTATGTATTTTTAAAAGTTGAAAATTTATTTGAAAGTATATAATTAAATGAAATAACGAATTTTTTTAATAAATTATATGATTTTATGTAAAATCGAATTACAGTTGTAAAAATACAAAGGTTGGCATAAACAAATTTTTATAAGCATAAAGAAATGAAAGCTGAAGTCACCTTAGTCCGTCAAAAAAATATTTCAATATTTTGTACTATTAAAAATTTATTAAAAATTTTGATATTTTTTCTGAATTAAACTAACTGTTAATAAAAATCGATTTTTGAAATAAATACACTTCAGATTCTAAAAGAAATTAATTCAAAAAACTGCATTAAAAATGAAATGAAAATAAGATTTCTTTTTATATATTGGTTTTCAATTAATTGTGATAATTTTTTTATATGTATATATGTATGTATGTACACAAATATATATATATATATAATATATATATATATATATAAAAATCTACGAAAAAGTTTCACAAAATTTACCTAAAAATCTACGAAGTTTTTCCAAAATTTGCCTTCAGTATTTAATATTATTTTTTAGCGAAATTCAACATGATTTGTCAATTTAACAAAAAATACAATTGTTATTCATATAATGACATTTCATAAATATGCCGATTTTTATAACTATATAAATATTAAATAGCTGCCTATTTATTTATGTATATTTGTATTTTTCTGATTAATGTAAAATAGAAAAAGTGTAATAAGAAATAATTTAAAAACTTACTTAGATATCCTAGGTTTGGGAACTGGAGTGATTGATTCTTGTTCTTCGTCGCTTGGTTCTTCGCCGTCGCTCCAAAAAGGATTTAAACCGACTTTAGATGCATCGATAGTATTTTTAACATCTAATGTTTTTGATCCCGCCCTTATACTAGGCTGTGGATGAACTATATTTTTATCTGCCGAATCACAATAGTTGCTATCTTCTTCATTCTCTTCATCGCTACTATCAAATGGGTTTGTGCTTTTTCGAACTTCTTGCGTTTGTTCCAATGATTTTCTAATTTTAGGTATAGGTACATTTGGTGGCACATCATTGACTATAGATTTGTGAGTATTATCGAAACTCGTCTCCGCACTCTCTTCATCATCGCCGAACGGATTTAATTCGTCCGGATAATCAATCGACATCTCTATGTCGATCTCTTGTTTAGATTCTGATTTCGGTTCGTATACTTGTTTGTCCTCGTTGAGCGAAACGTATGTTTTGCTCGTATCGACGTCCATTTCATCAAGAGGTTTCGTAAAATTCGTATCTTCTTTCTCATGATCTACTATTATATTAATATCGACTGGAAAACTTTCAATCGCATCTGAAGTATCTTCAACATTCGGTACACTAACATTTAGTGAAGAACACTTGTCATTTGTAATAAGAGGAAGGCCTACCGCCTCCTCATTTTGATTAATTAAACTATCATCTAACTTACTTAATGTATTAGATTCAGATCGATCAGTAGTGTATACATCACATTCCGATTGGTTAGTAAATAATTCATTCGAATTTGTGCTACAATTCGTATCTAATGAAGGCACTTCTGTGTGAGTTTCTGTCAATTTCGAAACAGGGCTGACACTGTACTTGCTGTGTTTTGTGATATCCGAAGACGTGTCGACATCGTCTTTGATTTTCGTCGTCTTCGGCGTTTTGTTCAAATTATCGCCGGATTCGAACATCTGCATTCGCATTTTAACAATTGAAACGTTCGAATTCGATGATTTTATCGTCGGCTTCATATCAGAGGAAACTGTGTTAGTATCTTTGGTAACAATTTTATTACGGTCGTTTCTAAAACTAAAAGCCGTCGGCGATATATCGCTAACAGTTAATGGCCGATTACTACTATCGCTACACTTATTTACAATGTCGTCCGTTGTTGAAACGGGGACAACACCCTCGCTCACTAACATATTTTTGTTATCTCCGATTTCATTCTCATCGTCGTCGTCGTTCACATTCGCACTAATATTCTCAGCGATGTTTTCTTCGGAGATGGTGACCGATTCATACGTAGGTTTTAAATCCAATACTGTTGCGAGATATGTCTTCGAACCAGGTTCGATGTCAGGAGGCTTCGAAGAAGGTAATTTTGGAGGCGGATCGTCGAGCTTATTCTCGTCGGAAACATGTCCATCGAGCAGATATTCAGACCGAAACGATTCGTTCGAATCATCATCTTTACTCATAATAAACTCATTTATATACGGTGGGATCGTTTTAGGTAATTCAGGCGGTACGTCGATCTTCTCATCTTCACATAAATTCAACTGACTGCTCATGAAACTATTCCTCGCCTTTGAATTCAGAATATAGCTCTTCTCGTCTTTAGAATCCTCGAGTATGTTCTCGAATATCGAACTATATTCGTCTTCGCCGTTATTTTCACCGAACTTTTTCAATCCTTTCTCTTTTTCCTCATCGCTAAGCGATCTCGAAAGCAATTTCGACGCATTTTCGTCATGTTCGATTTTCATGCTCGGCGATTTGTCAGGCGTGGCATACAATGATGTATCCTCGTCGGGACACGTCTCGCAACAGTATTGTCCGTCCTCGGTCTCGTAATAGTTTGCGAGGTTCAGTTGGTGCGAACAGCGGGCACAACGAAAACATGTACGATGGAATAACTTTTTATCGATGTGTAAACGTTCCGCTAAGAATACGGGCAGATTGCACTTGGTACATGGTTCTCGACGACTCACACCGACTAGTCCTCCGCCCGCTGTTTGCACCACCACCTGGAAACAATTAGAAGGCTATTAATCGACGAAATTAGGTTTAGAATAAAATTTAAATAGTATATTGTACTTTGTTATGAATGCTTGCTTAATCAAGGTTAGTAAATTAGTTCGATTCATAGTTCAAACAGGAAATGACAGTGGTACGTTTCCTGTACGTGAATATATATAAAGTTGTGTTTACACTGTAAAATAATCATTTTTTTTTTTTATTTTTTTTGTAAAATCCACCTATTATAGTATATAAAACATTACATTTTCTGTAAAAACATACATTTTATACTTCATAGAAAATTAAATGCCTTTGTTTCACTGCAGCATTAATCAATTTGTATTTTAAAAAAATAAAATGTAGACAATTTTCTACTTCATAAAGACATTCTGCATTTAATGTAGTATAGTATTTAACTTACATTTTTATTATAAAAAGTAATTAAATTACTTGATATAAAATATGCTGTATAATATTTCAATCCCATTACAATAATACTTTACTGATATTTTTTAAATATATGAACTATTACACATTTTTGTTACTAGAAAATAAAATTATGGATTAAAATAATCTTTGACAATTTAGTCAGCATAATTACAACTTTAGAATATTTTTCCAGAAAAAGTATGAATAATAATCACGACGTTGAAAATTCTTAAAACTAATTTCGGAACAATAGTGATAAAAACCAATTTATTTTGTTTTAGCTTTGAAATTACTGCTTTGACCTTTTTTAAAATATAAAAATCAAATAATGTACTGATTATACCTTACAATAAATATATTTTCTTTTAAAAAAATTCGTTCGGTTTATTTACATTTTATTTGTAATAAAAGAATTCAATTATTTTATTTCAAAACTGGATATGACTTAAAAATATATTTTTTTATTCTGATACTGTAACACAGATGAATCATTCCTAACATCAGCATAAAATCGAGCGATTCATTGCTGTATCAAACTAATACTGACATTTCAAATTCTTTGATTCATGATGGAATTATAACTTGGTTGGACCTCCATTATCAACCTCAGAATTCAAGATGAAATAAAAATAAAATATTTAACAGGCATCAAGGAATAAAAAAAGGAAATTTTAAGTTCAAACTGTCTAATCTTTGGTTTGATTTCACAAATTATACTTTTTGTCGCAAAAAAAATTTAATAATTATTTTCTACAGATGTTCATTCATTTCAAAAAATCCTACCCTCTAATTATATCACTATTGTTCCAAATATATTCTAATTTAGAATTCTACGTATTTAATATAAAATAATTTGCATAGTGTAAACGTAACTAATAAAAAAATCTATTCTGAATAATTAATATACACAGTGAATATAGTAACAAAATAGTTTGAAAAATTAGAATTTTGTTCATGTATGATATTTATTATTTTTGATGTTTGAATTTTGCATTAAATATAAATTATTTGCCTAAGATGAAACATTACATTTACTAAAATATTGTGAACCGGGACGACGGTTTGGTTGCCTAACAAGAAAAAAATTAATCAGCAACGACATGAGCAACTTTCTTTTAGTATTTTATGCAACCTTTTTTTATTAGTCATAACGAGTTATAATTTCCTGTTTATTTACAATATACAAATATATATATATATATATATATATATATATATATATATATATATATATGTTTATTAATGAAATAATTAATGTAAATTAAATTAAATAAACAATATTAATTCAATTTGAAAATTATTGTATATTAAAAAATGTCCGGAAAATAATTTTGATTATATACACAGGAAATAATAACTCGACAAAATAATTTCCCCTTCCATTATAACGTTTACAAAACATAACATATTGAACATAAATGATGGGATAATTTATGAACACGTAGCAAGCAAAACTAAATAAAACACAAAACGAAATAAATCAAAATAAACATAAAACAATTACCTTCTAGCAGAATATTTCTGGCTTATATTGACCCATAATGTCCAAGCTCTCTTCCTGGGAAAAACAAAAATAAACAGTGTGGATTTAGTGACATCTTCATAACATGAAACACATTTAACAATAACATAAATAACAAAAACTCAACTGTACAAAACGAATAAAGTAACTAAAGAAAAAAACATATATAAAAAATTAAGAAAAATAGAACCAACTAAATATAATTCACCATTGTCACCTGAAAAAGTTGTATGCTTTATTTTCTTTTTTATTCAAATATCAAGATGATTATATTTCAGGCAGCACTCCAACGTATTTAACATTTTTTTTCACTACAATAAATATATTGGCCAAAACAAACAATATAATGTTATATGTAATTACGAACATTAATTATGTATTCGTAAATTGTGCTTTAACAATGAGCAGATAAAACGTTAAATATTTTAAGTTGATCGCCGATTAAATTTCGAATGACTGGAACATTAATCAACATTTTTATTATTAAAACAGGTTTTTACTGATTGATTGATTTGCAGCTTCATTTTTTAGATAATAAAAGAAGAATAATAGTTAACAAAATAAATCTTGCTTAAAAAAATTAATTCACTTACATATAATTTTTCTTAATTATAATAATTTATTAATGATAATATAAGATAATTTTTCTTATAACAATCATTTTGATGACCAAACTACCACAAATAACATCATTGAAATTTGTATATGCAAATAAACTGAAAAATAAATTATTATTGGATATTTTTTTATAAAATCTTGTGTTGAAGAGTATGATTCATTTGTATTAAATTGGTTTTAGATATTTATCAAATATTTTTGTTATAGAAGCAATAAATGGTCATTTATTTCATATAAAAGATATTTTTGATTTAATTCAGTCCATATTAAATACTAGTATTATTGAGATCTATTTACAATATAAAAATACATTTATTCTTTCATTGGAATTTAACGTACATGTTTCAAATAAATAAATATTCATTTGACATTGTAACTGATTCCTTTTTACACAAATGATTTACTTATCACAATTCCACAAGATTTTATAAATGTTCAATGACAATTAATTGTTCACTTTATTCATTGATGCGAATTTCAAATGTCATACCATAAATCATCAGAGCAACATATTATAAATTAGAACTATACTTTTTTAAAGTTCTCTGATTAAATAGCTAATGACTTTTAAAATAAATATCAGCAAAAAAATATAATAAGTGAATATTGAACACTTCTAATATAATTTTGTAGTGTTTGGATGAGTAATTAAAATAGAGTTTTTAGTCTCAGAAACTCTATAAAAATTTAAATTTTGCTTAATTTTTAGTTTATAGTTATTTTTTATAAGAATAAAAAGATTTAATTCTTCTTAAAACCCTCCTGTTATTAAGATTTCTTTGTACAATAATACCACATGTATACCTTCATTGATATGTATTTAGAATAATTATATAATGAACAATTATTGAACTTTAAAAAAAAATTAAGGTTAATGTATATAAAAATTGCAGGTAATTTATCTACATGCAATTAATTTTAAAATCATTAGACCCATACATGTGTCAAACAGTAAACGGATGTCTACGTGAGAATAAATATTGTATAACTGAAAGAAAAAATCGAAAATTAAATCACGTACATCTGATTATTAAACGAGATACAACAATCATTGAATCATCGAAAACAATAACCTAATGTATGCAGTGTTAGTTTTTCTCAAGAAGAAAACAATAAACAATAGATAACTTTTATGATGTCTCGATGATTGTTTTCTTCTATGATTCTTTTTTTGAAAGATAGACATCGAATGCTTGCAGTTATGGCACTCATTTTCTTTGACGTTTTGTACATTCGTCCGTGTCATAAAATTTTATATTTTATTCGTACAATCACGTAGAATGTATTGTTGTAATAGAAGGAATATTATGTATGTTATTTACATTCATATTGGTATTTACAAATAAACTATCGAAACTGTTTCGACGACATTTATTTTCAAAGTTTTAGTTACATTTAACAAGAATAGACTTCTTAGAAAGAGAAATATGTATAGAAAACGTTCGACTGAAAAAAAGTCAATGAGATTCGTGGCTGCATACTGCACATTCAACAATCATAATGAAATGAATAATTGCATCGTTGAATATACGTGAAGAGGATGTAATAAAACATGCTACATACAGAATACTAAATATATATAAGTTTAAACACGTATCAAATATAATATAGAAGAAAACAGTGTTTGTTCGTTACTTATTTTAAATGCAAAACGTCACTAAATATCCATGACGTGCAACAAGGTGCATGAAACGCACGTGCGTGTAAGTCATACACGTTCAGTTTGTCTTTAGGAAAACATTCTAACGGTTTTACATTGTTCTGTTTGACGAGAGTTGAATTTATTTAAAAATAATTTGGATGTTAGGTAATATGTAAATTAATCGAAATTTAATTTATTTATAATCTTGATAAAAAATTTCGAAAATCATGGTTTGTTCTTGATTTTTCTTATTGAATTTTTAGACATATTTTCAGTTTAAAAAAATCAGATTATATATTTTAATTTTATATATATATATATATATATATATATATATATATATATATATATATATATATATATATATATATGTATTATTTACAACATGAATTTGATAAAAATAATTAGGATTAGGAAATAATTAGGATAAATAGTTGGAAATGGAGTAATAAATATTGAAACATAATTTCATAAATGTTGAAATACAATTTTTTTTAAAAAAGGTTTTTCGTTTTTTTTAAAAAAAAATATATATTAAAAACTGAATGAAACATAATAAAAGATATTCAAGGCATATTTCAACCAAAAATGTAAAACATTTAATTGAAAAAAAAATTAGACAATGTGTATAGATTAATCAACTGATTTTTTTAAAAAAATAAACTGAAATATTTCGAATTTTAATTAATTTATTTACTGATTGTATCTTAATTTGTTTTAATTATTTTTTAAATATATATGTTGATAAAAGAGTAAAAAGATTTTTTTTAGGTGTAACAATTTAAATTTATTAATTATATATATATATATATATATATATATATATATACATAATAAAAAAAATAAATTAAAATCATTTGGAAGTTAATAAAAAAATAATTCATTGAAATCTACTTTGTACATTTTAATACAAATTAAAATATTTTTTTGGTTAACTGAATATGAATTGAATATTATAAATATAAAATTCTAAACAGTATTTTTTACTGAAATAGCATTTTTAGACATTATTTTTTAATTTTAAAATATAAACTCATTAAAAAACAAAATAAATAAAATTGGACAATATGTATACAATAATCAAATGATTTTTTTTTAAATGTATAACTGAAATATTTAGAATTTTAACTAATTTATTTACTGCTAGTATTTTGATTAGTTTTAAAATATATATGGATAAAAATGTAAAAAGATTTTTTTGATATTATAATTTAATGTGCATATATATATATATATATATATATATATATATATATATATATATATATATATATATATATATATAATATCACTCAACTAAAAAATACACAATATGTCATTAAAAAGGGACATCTACACAAAAGACTGTTATACTGTTATAATAGATTCTATAATAAAGGTTTCAACTAAAAATAGCAATGCAAGATATTAAAAAAAAATTCAATGCATCTTATTTTTCCAAAAAAATATCTTTTTTAATGCAATCTATTTTTTAGTGAAAGTACAATAATAGATTTCAAATCATTTATAAATACACGATAATATTTAAATGTTAATTTTTAATACAACATGAAAAATAAATTGAAATATTCCTTGTAATATTGCTTAAAAAATATTTGGAAGGTATATTAACATAATTATTTCCTATATAAATAATATAAAAACACAGAACAATAAATCAATGAATAGCTTAATCTCGATACAACGCTGCAAATCAATTCACATAAATTAAACCGTAGTAAGATTAATACTCAAGGACAATAAAATCTTTTTTATTACCAGCAATAATAACAATATACTTTTGTTTTGACCTGAGGTGATTTTATATAAAAATAAGTATGATAAAAAAATCTACCTTTAGAGTATATAATTAATTTCGAATCATTACGAAAGAAATTCTATGTAATATTTTTTTCTATTAAACTTATAAGTTGTGATAATTTATACTTACATATTATACATAGAAACAATACCTTAATATAATTATTAAAATACTAAAAAGGTGTTACATTAAACTGTAATCAATCGGTTATCTATCTCTATAATAAAAACAAATATTTTATTTAATCGAAACCCTTCACCAGGTAGTAGGTTGAAAATTGAAATGTCTATTAATAAATTCAAAAGATATTATAATTAAATAGAGTAGTTACGAGTTAATTATATTACAAGAATAATTAATTCACTGTACCGAATGTCGATAATTTTTTTTTCTATATATACACACAAATACTCACGTGTTTTAGAGAAGTTCGAAAACGTGTTAAGTATTTTTTGTGAATTCTAAAATCGATACATAATAAATATATGCAAATTTTTCGATACCTGACCAAATAAAAAATAGTATTTGCTTTATATAATATTACATTTAAGTTTTCCTCTTTATTTATATATATATATTAAAATAATTTATATCATTTTAAAATAAGTATTTCCATAATTAAAACCATTTTGAAATATATTAACATCCATTTTGTATGATTAAAATTTGATTTTAAGAATTGGTAATAAAATATAATATTAAATATAAAAAATATACTTGTAATGAAAGTAGATTTTCCAGCTAAAATTATTAATTTTTGTAAAATGTACTCAACACTGAAATATATTCACTATGAATTAAATTATTTAACGTTTTAGGTTTAGGTAAAGATATAATATAATTATCTATAAATGGAATTAAAATAGTTTTCGTAATAAACTACATACGTAAAAGAGGATTATCGATATTAACTACTCTACATTCTAATTTAATTCTCATTCGTGCGTAACTTGAATCTTGAAAGTTTTAGGAAGAGGGCAAAATTTTAATGTGAATCTATATGTTGATAAGTTAAAGTGAAGAGATGGTATTTGATTTAAGAAATAAATAAATATATATATATATATATATATATATATATATATATATATATATATATATTAAATATGTGAAATGCAAATAAATTTATATAGAAAATATTTATAAAAATATCAAAAGCAAAATATTAGCTTAATAAAATGTTCTTATAAAAAGCAATAATTTATTGCATTTATAAAAATATATAAGTAAAATAATTAATTTAAAAAAAATTGTTGGAACTTTTAACACTCTGTACAAATTATTATTTTATTGTTAAAAGTCAATAATTGATTTTTTTAAAAAAATGTAATACCGATTAAAAAATTAAATAGAAAATTAATATTTTATCAAAATTTAATTAAAAAAGTATATATGCATATAAGAAAATAAATATTTTGAAAAGGCAAAACAGTGTAAAAATTTATAAACTACATGAATCTAGAAATATTTTTTTTGGAACATTTTCTGAGATAATAATATTTTTTTTTATTAAGAGTAACGAATGATTTCTAAAATTATATTCCTGATTGAAGAATTGAATGGAAAATAAAAAAGATTTTTTACAAAAAATTACATAATGTCAAAATAATAATGCAGAAAAATGAGAAAACGTAAAATAATAATTTATTGTGAAATAAATATTTGTAATTTTTTAAATAAAATAACTATATAAATAATAATATTTTTCATAAAGGTTATGCGGGTTGCAAGTATTTTTTTTTAAAAAATGGCTAAAATATTAATTAAAAATTTGAAAAAATAAATAAATAGAATATTTTATTAAAACATAATTTAAAAATCGAGTACATTTATAAAAAAAAATCATTGATTAATTTCAAAATAATAAAAAAATATATGATAATTTAAAGAATATATGATTTTTTATAAAATTATACAATTAAATGATGGTGCAAATATTAAAAATTTGTACGAGTACTATTTTTTCTATCAAAAAAATATCTATTTTTTTAAAACTGATAAATATGTATGGAAATGAAGCACGATTATTTACTTATAAATTATTTCCTATAACTTTTACAACCCGTTCACTTAATGACTACCGTTTTGCAATTTGTAACAACGATTAAAACTATAAATTTTTTATTATAAATCGCATTCCTAAATAATTAATGTAATATACGTACGAGCAATAATTGAAAATCGATAGAATCAAGCCAATTACTTAATTAGTGTACGTTTCGAAACTACTGGTTGGGAATTGCAACTCATTCCACTGGAATTGAGTAACAGTATGAAATGTTTATCGACATTTTTTCGTTTTCAATTAAAAAAAAAAGATGAAATTGAACAGATGTGGATCTGTGAGGTTTTCCTGTTATAATTAAGTTTGGTAAAACAGTATCAAACTGAAGATAATGAAGTTAATTGATTTTGTTTAAACAAATAGCAAAAAAAATCATTCTGATAATTGAATCGATTATAAAAATATGTTTGAATAGATGTATTTAGTCAGATTTAGTTAGAAGGATATTTTAAATTAAAAACTATTGCATATTACAAATATATTAAAATCTAAAGCAGCAATTATTTTTATAAAAATATTTAGTAATTACTTATTGATCATTTTTTTTGATAATTTTTTTTTTGGTAGTCATACTATCATCTTTAGAGAAATACAAAAAATAAAAGTATGAACTCTTGTAATACTAGAGAACGATTTATTTGTTAAAAAATGAGTTAACTACATTTCTGAACTCAATTACTGAAAAAATTCTTTCCAACTAGTATTTTATTTAAAATATAATTCTTTTGGAATGTTAAACACATTTTTTTTATTTAAACGTATTTTTATTAGGATAAAGATATTATTCAATTATCAAAGTTTAATTTTAAAATTAAAAAGTAAATTAACAACGTTGAAATTAGGTCTTAAATATTAAAATAAATATGTTTAAAATAAAATAAATAGGTCTTAAATGATACAGTATAAATATGTTGCGAAGCAATTATATTTCTAAAGATATCATTTAATTTAAAATTAATTAATTTGTAATTATTTTTTTCTATTTGCCTTCATAAAAGTTTTTTTTTAGAAATAAAAAAAATGAAAATTATTTTTGATAAATTATACATATATTGTAAATAAATTATATTTTTAATGCTAGCATGGAATTCAATATTAATAACATTCTAATTTTTTTCTATTCGTCTTTATAAAAATCAGTTTCCTCAAAATAAAAAACGGAAATAGATTTAAAAAATATATTTATTATAAAAAACGATCCCAAATATTTATTAAATATTTTCATTTTAAAAAGAAAAAATGTTGATATAGGAAGATCAATCTCAAAGAAAAAATACTAGTGACAAAAACATTTCTTTAATAAATAAAAAAATGCAATAATTGGTAAAAAATACTAATTTAAAATTAATATTTTTATAATATTAATTTTTGTAATAAATTTCAATGCGACTGAGAATTTTTGAATAATGGAATTTCAATTATGAACAAAAGTAATTGATAGATAAAATAATAATTTTTGGAACTTTAATCATGCAATGAAAAAAAAAACATTAATTATATCCTGAAATTGATCCAAAAACATATATACTAAAAATATTTTTTTTATATTGCATTAATGGTTGATATAAAATAAGTAAAAACAGTATAAGTTAAGAAAAATGATTTTACATTTTAAATTTTACTTCTTATAATCATCTCAGAAAATTGTCCAAAAATTAAAGTATTATTTTTTCATATCGGTTCAAGTTTATTAAAACACTTTGCATATAAATAATATATTTTATTTTCGTATGATTTATATTTTTATGTGTATAATTTTTAAAAATATTAAAACGTGCTAGTGGAATGAAATCAACGTATTTTCCTTTTAATAATAATTCGTTAATACACTTTTTCAACAAATAAATCACTTTCAAATATTCCAAGATTGTGTATAAACATTCCAGCAGTGTCTTATATCTCTTTTGTAATCCAGTTGTATTTCAATGACCATTTTATCATTCTCAGAAGGTGGAATTATAAAATATAATTCTAAAATATAAGTAGATGTTATAATTCTCTTTTCTGAAAATTATATCATAATCAGCAAAATACATTAGCTAGAAAAGTGCATAATTAATTGTTGAATATTTTTATAAACAATGTGGAGTTGTTTATGTATAATTCCTTTTATTTAATAAAATATTGATTGTACTTAATAAATAATTATTAGCTTTAAAAATGATTCAAAATTATTAATATATAAGAAAAATGGTTACAATTATGGAATGTACTTATGATTATGTTTATGTTTATATTTATATATATATATATATATATATATATATATATATATATATATATATATATAAACTTACATAAAGAAAATTCTTATAGATAAAGTAAAACTAATTAGATTGATGAAACGAAAAAAAATATTTAACATAACATACAAAAGCAGTTCATAAAAAAATAATAACAGACAATTATAAATTAAAAAAATGTCATACGTAAGAGTGATGTCTGAAAAGCGTACAGGAATGCATTCCTTTACGGCAACAATGACAAGAATAGAAAGTTCTTCTAGTATTTGCGAATGCAATAGAGTATTGTATACACTGAAAATAATACAACGTACACAAACTATTGACGCCAGTCTATCAATTCATCTTGCATAAATACCTGAAGATAAATATACTTTTATGCTAATTGCTAGATTTTGATTGACATTATCGACATGTACAAATCTTCAAACTTGTAAATCATGTGCGAAATTCCGTACAACTGTTTTATAATGTAAATGCATTTCAAATTGATTTCGGTTTTCTAATACCTATTGTTTACGTGTTTGACCTAAATTGTACGAATGTTTGATAAATAAGATCATTACATTTTTCGTTTACTATTGCTTTTTGTTGTTGCTTTCTAATAGTAACACCTGGCGAGTTGAATTTTATACATGGTCTGTCTATGAGGTCAAAAGAAGAAAAATTATTAATTACATTGCTATGTAACAATAAAAAGTGTATTCTTTAAACACTTTGATATATGAAAGTGTATTCTTTAAACACTTTGACAATATTAAAAACAAATAGTTAAATGTAAAAAAAAATATATTTTCGAATTTGAAATCGAAATTAAAATCGTTTTCTAAAAATAACATTTTTGAATTATTGATATTTTCAGAAAATTCTATTAGAGTTTAAGAATGTAAAAAAAATGTTTACTAGAAATAATTTTCACTTGTTAAAAGGATTTATAATTTTATCAAAGTCAATTTTTATCAATTATAATTATAAATTACATAGCACATTAAAATAAAATGTAGAAAATTTTAAAATCTGTAGTTTCAATTAAAATTATTTCACAAAAAGTTTAAATTTTAAATTATTAAAGTTTTCAAAAAATGCAATAGTTTTTTTTTTTTTTTGTAACTTAAAAAAAATTAATTTTTGAACGATTTTAATGTCAAAACTTTAAAACAGTTTTATAATTCCAACTGAGATATTAATAACTTTAAATAGAAATTAATTTTATCAATATAAAATTAATTGAATTGTTGTATCGAACAACAAAAAAAATTCTATAAAAATTATATTTATTAATACTTAAAATTAGAAAAATATAAATGTACTTTATTGAATTGTAAATCTTTGTTATAAAAAATATATATCATATTAAATATTTTTTTAAATACAAATGCTGATCATTATGTGACGATTTTTGAGTTAATATATATTTTTAGTATTGGATTTTATCAAAAGATTAAAAATTTCCAATGTAATATTCTTTGTGGAGCAAATCAGCTGTTGCTTGTCAATTTAATGTGTTAATAACGAACTGTAAATACATTTATTGTTGTTAAATATATATTAAGAGAATAAGAAAGGTCAATTGCAGTAATCGATAAAGTTCAAATCGATTAGTTAACATATTTTTTACCATCGTGTTATATTGGGAAATGTTCATAGTATTTTAATCTTGTCGAGATAAAGGAGAAAAAGGTCAATAAATATATAAGCACGTTATATATATATATATATATATATATATATATATATATATATATATATATATATTCATTAATATATTTAAAGTACTTTTTTAATCTTAAAATCATATTTCATTTTTGTAATTTCAGAAATAACATAAAAATAAAAAATTGGAATTATTTTACGATTTTTCCTTTAAAATAAAAAAATCTGATACTAAAATTATGAAATCTGAAATAATTTATTTTTCATATTAAATTGATTTTAATTTTAAAATATATATTTTTTAAAAATGGGTAACAAAATGAAGTATTGAAAAATGTGTGGATGTATTTTTTAACTTTATTATCAGTATTAAAAATGTAGAAATTTTGTTATTAATTTTAGATCTAGAAAATCCTTACAAAAATATCTAGTTTAAAGATATATTATTTTATTACTAATGAAAAATTTATTTATTTTTTTTAAAAAAAACAAGTAGAATTTTTTCCTAAATTAATATTGAATAGTAAAAAAATTGTAAATATAAAATTATATTTTATAAAATAATTCAAAAATTAGAAGATTTTTTTTCCATTATTTATTGTATTTCAAGGGTTGTTTATTTTTTCAGTAATTATATTATATTTCTTTGTATGTGATATATTTTCACTAGGAAAATCGATTAAATTAGTTATGAAATTTTTTTGAAAGCATTATGTAGCATAAAAATAACCCCATTTACATCAAATGGGTAACTGAAGTACAATATGGTAAAAACATATGGTCAGAATATTTTATGATATATATATTTTAAAAATACTTATTGAATTCAGATTGGTTTGGTTTCAAGTTTGTTCGTTTTTATGTGTAATGGTTTATATATATATATATATATATATATATATATATATATATATATATATATATATATATATATATATATATAATATACTAAAATGAAAACCAATACAATTTGAAATGCAAATATTACATCTACATCATATTAAATTGAATTTATTATTTTTTTAAAAAATAAAACAATGTGTACAGAATCAAAAAAATATACAAAAAAAATTGTCATAGAGAGTCATTATAACCACACTGTTTATTTTATATTACCATTCGAAAATTATAAATCTCTAATAATAAATCACTACTAGTAATTTATTTTTCTGACATAAATAAAATACTAAAGATCATAGATAAATGGATACGTTAAGGTGTATCCAAAAATATAAATCATTTACAAAGAACATAAAACGACTCTCTGATATTTATTATATTTATTTTTTGCTGACCGGAAATATTATGCTAGAAAAAATTGTGTGATACGTTTAATAAGAACATATATTCGATAAGCGTATATTTAAAGCGTTATTACCATTGTAAGTAGCATATTCGTTTTATAAAAGCAATTTCCACAGCACACAGCATTTGAAAAGAATTGAAGAGATTAAATATATTGACAGAAATTCAAGCGGTAATATTAATCCAGTATATATGTACAAATGTTATAAAATATTTTTTTCTAAGAATATATTAATTTTTTTAATAATTAAAGAACATTAACATACGATTCTAGTAGAGATTTAAAAATATTTTAATATCATTTCATTACGTAATATAATTAAGAGTATTAATTAAAATTAAATAGAGATTAATTTTTAATTAATATTTTTCAATATTAGTTTTCCTAAAATACTTATCATTAATTTTAATTATTATATATTAAGGTTTAAGTCTAAAACTGTTATCGTTTGAATAAAATAAGGTTTTTTATAGTACCAAAGATGTTTTTTTTTTATTGATAAAAGTTATAAAGCAACCACTATTTTAATTTTTTAAAAGTTGATTAAATTTAATATATTTGAAATTTAATATTTGTAAGTATTTTATATTTTGATTTTAGTAATAAATAAGTTTCAATTATGAAACTATTAATCATTTCACACAATTCTATTTTATGAAACTGTTTATTAATCCAATTCGAAATAAACTTGTAAGTATTTATTTTATAAATATGTTAGTATTTTAAAATAAACTACTTAGAGTTAATAATTAGGTAGATAGATCTAACCTAGTATATCGATGAGTGTGTATTTTATTAAGATAGTTTCTTACTATTGTTATTTTACTACAATGAGTGAAAAAAATCGATTTTCTTCTTTATATTTCTTGAAATTTTATAGTTTCAAGATTATTTTCCTCAAATTTCATTTGAAAATTCGAAAAATTGACTGAGATACAACCAAATTACAAGTAATTCTGGTAAATAGCTCAAACCTGTTTCTAACAACTATATTTCAGGATGCAATAGATTAATTCATTTGCATTTTTTGTAGATTTTCAGTAAATATCTATTTTTGTTGTCAGTAGTAGAATTGAATTTTAATGGTTAATATTTTTTTCCATCTTGTTAAAATGTGGAAAAAATATAATCTAAAATTATATAATTTTTGAAGTGCCTCTATTTTACTAATTTTTATATTTAATTACTAATTTAGTATCGAAGAAAATCATACATTTATACAGAATAAGAAAAGTTCTCATTTTTTCCCCTATAAATAAAGTGTCTGGGTTTTGGCCACAAATTATATGGACTTTTTTAAAAATCTCAATCATTGACTGTTTTGAAACTATGACTAATTTATTTTCACATAAATTAACACCATAAAATATTAAAAAAAGTGTTTAATAAATATTTTCTGTCATAATTATTGAACATGCAATAAATAATTGTTCAACAATTTTTCAATATCTTGTGGTTTTGGGGTAAAAATTCGTTTCTATGAAATAGAATACCAATTTAAATCATTTTTAATTCGAAACAAACCATTATTTATTTATTTTACAAATAAAATTTATAAAAATAACAGTATTTTCAAATGATCTCAAATAAATTAGCATTTCGTTATTAATTGTAATATGTAATAAATTTAATATTCGTATCAACAATCCTATTTAAATGAATATAGAAAAATACGTCAAAAAAAGTGCTAATTTATAATACACAAATATGCAATGCAAAGTAATACATCATGTTTACATGACAATCTGAATGTTAGTAAATCTTGAAGGGCACAAGTAAATCGTCAAATACGTACAAGTTATAATTAATGCGTACACTGAAAGGGCCCGGGTTTATTTGTAAGACACGTGAATGTGTGTTTTGTGAAGCACGTTAAAGAAACGGAATTTCTTATGCAAATAGAGAACCGCCTTCTCGACTCTGTATGATCAGTTGGTGCAATGTAAGTACCAGCAATTAGCACGAAAATGAGATATTATCATCAGACGTAGTGTTTACGAATTACAACGATTGTATTGTTGTACTACTTGCGAGGAAAACGTACGTTCATATTTTTTTAATGAACGTGTTAAAAATTCACTTAATTTTAAAATAAGGCTGTTTGTTTATCTAATATCTCCATTTGAAATGTTTGATGTGAAATTGTGTCGTAATTGTACGTTTTAACAAATGTATATATAATTTTTAATATTAACATTGTTTATTTAGAATATTAATCTACAATTTAAAATTTCTTATTTGCAATTATGATTTTTGTATTATTATATTTCTACACTTATAATTATGTCGACTGGTTGGTGTTTTGCTTCATGGCATTCATTATTTATCAAGATAAAAAATCTTGACAAATATTAACCATTTAATGTATAAAAAAATAAACTGAATCACGAATATTAATATGTCAAAAGTAATAAATTTAAATAAACGATATTATATATTTTAAAATTTGTTGGTAAAGTGTTTTAATTCATGAAAATGTTAATTAAATTAGAAAATGTGATATTTCTACACGAAAATTTTGTCAGTTGGTAAACTGTTTTTAAATTTTATAGTTATTTTCATGAAATTTGTTTTAAGTTACATTTAATTTTCTTTTAAAAAATACCTACATACAAATATACTATCTAACTAAGAAATAACTATCAAAAAATATTCTTGTAAAATTGCATAAATTATTAAACATTTTATCTATGTTTCTCTGGTTTAATTTATGAATTTTATTTTTAAATAAAGTTCTAAAATTTGAAATTATCACTCTATTTTATTTTAATAATATTCTATAATTGTTAAAGTGTATTATTTTAAAATTGTTAAATAGTATAAAATCATAATTTAATTATCCTACAATTTTTGATAACAGTTTTCAAACTTTACTTTTAATTTAATTCATAGGTGAAAAATTGAAGCAATCATTAAAAATACGACATTTTATATAAATTTCGCTATTTAATATATAGTGACTTATTAGACTTAATTTGGAAGTTATTTTTATTTATTATATACATAATTCAAGTATGATGTTTTTTATTTTACACAATTTAGATTTATTAAATTTCTTCACTCTTTGTAAATAAAAAAACACCAAATACAAAATTCTACGTAGTATTATATAAATGAACTGGAATTTAATTTATGGCATTTATAAAGATTTTAAATAGTAATAATTTTCAATCTTTTCTCATATCAGTAAATTCTTAGTAGAAATTTATCTAAATCAGTATGATAAATATATTATTTTTCATTTTATAAATAGTTTCATTGAAATTCTTTGCTTTCTTCAATAAATAATATCAAAAAAGTGTCTGATATTGAAATATTCTACGAATTACAAGTAAATTTAAAAATGCATGAGGATATTTTTATAAAAAATATTTGATAGTTTTTTTTTTTGAAATATTTATAGAATTTTCAAAATTTAACTGTCTGAAGTACAGATAAAATTTTCTTACCAAAGTTATTTTAGATACTTGACTCAAAATAATATAAACAACGATACATAATGTAAACAATAAATCGTTTGTATTTTCTAGAAGCACTTGTACACGCTCAAAAGAAATTTTAACTAGTTTATGATTTATTTTGAAACGATTTTTGCTTGAACAAGTCTTCTTACATACACAAACCCATTAGAAAGTTAGCATGTGTGGAAAATACTTACAGCTATTTACATACAAATTTATGCGTAATGTATTTAATAAATTATTACGACACGTAAGTAACTTGTAAAACGTTTTACTGTATATATTCAATTTCATAATGAAATAAACACAAATGTGCGAAGGTATATGAAATTTAATAAATATTTCACATAATTCAGACGTATATACGGATTTATGTTAGTACTCGAGGAGCGTGACGTATTACATAAAAATTAAATATTACAAATCGTTAACACCCATCTTGATACTCTATCTACGTTTGTTTTATGAATTTATAAATGCAAACAGGAAGTACAGAGAAGCGACATCAATGGTTATCAGTAAATATCGTATTTTAATTTCTTGAAAAGATGATAATTATGGAAAATTTACTATCTTTCAAAACTCATATATCTTAGATCTAATAAACATGTTGACACTTAAAACGTATTTCAATATTGCAATATGTATTGTTTATTTAAATCGATGATGACTCGAATTTAAATCAAATAATTTTTAGTACTAATTTATTGATAGTTTAAGTTAATACCATTTTAGAAATTTCTTAGTAAAAGCCTAACACTACATAATTGATGTAAACACTTAAATGTTAATTTCATTAAGGAACACGTGTTAGTTATTTTATATTTATGGACTTTGTCTCTTGACCAGTTCATTAAAGAACATCATCGTAAGTATTCCTGAAATCCATTATATGAAGGACAAGTGGTGTACTTGTCATTCAAGTGTATACATTTAATTAAAGACGTTTTCATTATGAAATCGAATGATCTTGGCGAATTATCATTCATGCCATATGGATGAATTATTTTCTTATTGAATTGGATTTTTTTAAACACTACATTTTATCAACCTACACTCAGCGAATAAATGACAGAAAATAAAAAACTAGTTTTTTTAAAATTTAATTCATTAATATTTTTATTTCATCTTTTTTTAAAAACTATTTTGATTAGAGTGCTAATTTATATATATATATATATATATATATATATATATATATATATATATATATATTTTGAATAATAAAAATTAAACTTATAAAACAAAATTTGTAAAACTAAAAAAATCAACAAAATCTACAATATAGCTAATTATCTGGTTGTAAAATATTTTTAAATTAAAATCTATATAATATAATCGAAAAAACTACGCACATTTTACCACATTTTTAATCTCTACATAAAAAACGAGTTATGTAAAAAAATAAGCAATAATTTAAATTCATTGCTAACAAAAAAAAAATAATAATTCTTATTTACACAAAATATTTACAAGATCTAAACAAGTACAGCATGAATTCGAATCTAAACAACAATTTTTTCCAAATCTAATTCTTTCACATGATTTGTCAAAACACATACAACGTTGTTCTCACGTCAAGTTTTAAATACGAACATTAATTTGCATAATTTTATAGTAAGTACTAATTTACTCGACTTGTTTATGAACAGTGCACTAAAGTATATTACACGTGACTCGTTTAAATAAACTACAACATTGAACTTTAAATTCCAGTTGACAGAAACTGTTATATATTAGGGTGTCTACGCAAGATAACACTTTTAGAATCTTACAATAACGATTGTTTGGACAGCGTTAACTTGAACAGCTCTTAAATATAGTTTTAATGAGACTAAAGCAGATGCTGTGTATTTTAACGGAAATATTTATCGAACGGTGGGTTTATTTATAGAAATATATAATAGAAAATTAATTTTAAAGTCAATGTATAGATTTTAAGATATATACAGAAATAGTGGGAAAGTTTCAATCAATATTGAAAAAATAAAAATAAAATACGTACATAAAAACAAACTATTACAAAACTAATACCGAAAATAACTAGAAAAAATAAAGTTTCCATATTCACTAGCCCAATCAACTTCATGCACTTTTACAATCGAATATGAAAATAATTCAAAAACAGTAGAATATAGATTGATATTTAAATAATATACTAGAAAAAAAATATATAGATTCGTTTATATCAGATTTTAGTTTTGTATAAAGCATATAGGCAGTTACACATGCAACATTGATTTTCAAAGCGATATATATATAACAAGAAATGAACGAAATAATAAATGATTGTTTGCATTTTTTAATAAGTTCGAGTTAGTCACTAAGCATGATTCCCTTACCTTTTTCGGAGGGCTTGTCGTAGTCGGAGAAACAATTCCACGATCGGACACATTCGCTGGTCGTTTTGGAATAATCCTCGTCGGTGAGTTTCCTAGAAACAACGATCAAATTTAATTTTATGCAAATTTACACGTAAAATAAAACAGTGATACAAAACAGAACTAATGATGTATTTAATAAATTAAGAAGACGTTCGAGTAATATAATCCGGTATAAAATTAGAAAAAAGTATATTTCGACTGCAAGTAAATTGATTTTCTTAGAAACTAAAATCATCGACTAACCATGAACATTATCTGATGATACAGATATGGTTGTTATGATCGCGTTTCGTCAGTTAATTTGCAACGAAATAAACAATTCGGAAGTTCTTCTCATTCCTAGCAGATCAGTCATCAGTAGGCAGATTAAGAATTTTTACTTCAGTAATGAATGGTTTTAAAAACGAATGAACAGGTGTGATGAAATGAGTTTATGTTAACATGTAGTGTAATTAGTTCCATATTTTTATACAACGATACGAAAATGTAGTTAATATTGAGTTTAATCAATTTTTTGTGAAGTGTAATATAAATTATACACATATGTTCTATGAAGATATGTTTAGAAAATCAGACACATTCTAAATTAATGAAATTTAGATTTTAAATTTAAAAAAAACATACAAAAAACTTATTAGTGAATGGAACAAATTATATAATATTAAAAAATTATTCAAGAACAGAAAACAGAATATAATTTTGTTATAAATTTTAATTATATTTCTTTTCGTAAATATAAATTGAAATTAGTGAAATTAAAAATATTTTTTAATATTGAAAAATTACAAAAAATCATTATTTAAATATGTATTTTTCTCTAGTTCAAAAGAATTAAAAAAATATTGAAAAATATTTATTAACTTCTCCAATAATTAAATACAATTCAATTTTTTCTTTTTAAAAAATATATTTCTTTTATATTTGAGGTTATTGTATAAATAATATAATTGTTTTTCAAATCTAAATTAAATTTAATTAAGCTGATTTACATTAGCATTTTTCATTCTTGATATTTTTTTTAAAATTTGTCTTATATTTTAGAATTGATAAAAATCATTATTTATTTAATTGAAAAATATATTTATACAATTATGATTAGATTAGTTTTTAGTAAATTTCCTTTTTAAATTGAGTTCAATAATTGTGGAAAATTCACTTTAACACAAATAAATTTTCACTTCCAACACCACATATGTTATAAAATGTTCAATAATCCCTTGTTCATTTTGTTGTTTATAATAATGGCATTGGTATCGAAATGTACATTAGCTCATTGTTGTTATAAACAACAAAGTGGACAATAAGTGATTATTGATCACTTTATAATATATTGTGGTGTTGGGGGATGAAAATTCATTTATATTAAAATAAGTTCAGTGAGTTTAATTTTAAAATTGAGTAAAATTCAATTTTCATTTCATTTTTTAGAACATCTTATAAATAATTTTTACATATTTGATTTAAATATGTATTTTTTTCTCATTGAAAAATAAATAACAAGCAATATTTTTTTATATTATTCTTTAGATAATTTTATTGAAAAAAAACAGTAAAATTCTTATTCCATTTCAAGAAAAATGCAAATTATTTTTTTAAATTCTAAAACTATATTAAGATCGTTGTGTGTGATATATTGTGATAAGAATTTGATTGTTAGTTCCATATACTATTGAATATACTGTTGAGTACAACTGGCAATTGACTAATAATAAACATTAAGTGTATACTTATCAAAACAGATTGTAATTGAAACTACGAAATTGATTTAATTCCGATTCGTTAGATCGATTTAACATGTTTCTACTATCTATTTCAATCAGATTGAAACGAAATCAAATCATATCATATCAATTAATATCAATTGAAGTATAGACTGTCGTAAATAAACTGATATAAAATGTTATTACTTATAGCGTGGTTGCCGATTAAAATCAATCGATTCGTTTACTTTCTCCAATCGAATTATCGATGAACGTATATGATACATATCAAACGATTTCGATTCGTATTGTCTGAACGATCGTAACGTGATACGCCTTTTGTTGCTGCACTGTTAACACGAAACAATGCTGGGAAAAATTATTAACCAGTAAACATTTCCTGGAACGGGTCATCACATACGCGCACGCATGTGGTACGAGAAGTCTGGAGCAAGCAGCCAATTTTGTTACGTAAACGACGTACATTAAATGACTATTAATTCTTTATGTTCTGCTAAAATAACAGGCACGTTTAATTGACTAAATGAGGTTTTTATTAATTATGTAATCTCTTATTGAGTAAGTTGTCACTTACTTCACTTGAAGCAAGCATGGGTTTTAATAAACTTTTTAATTTAGTTTTCATTTGTATTCAAATATTTTTTTTAAAATTTTTAAAAGTAATCGACAATTTATTTATTTCCATTTTATTACAAATTTTTATTATAAATTTTTTTCTTACAAAAAAAATAATAAAATTTGTACATTTTAAAGATGTTTTAATTCATTACAATGAGAGGTGATGCATACGATGATAAACTAATTGGGAATTATCATTTTCTAAAAAGTACTTTTTAAAATACTTTTTTAAAAAGTACTTTTAAAATTTATAAAAATAAAACTTAATTGCTGTACAAGAAAAGTATTTCATTTTGATTTATATATTGTTAGGTAAAAATCGAGTAGATCATCATGAAAAATAATATTCTAAATATTCATCATCGTTAATATATATTTTTTTGTTTTTAATTTCAGCATTAGAAATTATTGTACAAATAATCGTTCATAATACCACATGATTTTATAAAAAAAATTGTAATTCTTTATTAATGATGTAATGACTGACGAAATTCGCATTAGAGAATAAAGTAAACAATAAATGATATTTGAATATAATTTTTTTTATTTTTTATAAAGTCATGTAATATTAAAAAATTATTAATTTATGTATAGATAAATTAACTACAAAGACAAAATATAAAAAATATAAATTTGTCTTTAAAAATACAAATGGATGTAAAAGTTGAAATAAAAACTAAGTGGGTTAGAAAGGAAAAAATAGAGACATTACAGTAGAAATAAGAATTTTGGAGTAAGGAAAATGGGTCGGTCATATAGCAAGAAGTGAAGATCATCTATGGCCAAAAGACAATATTGATTGAAGAATTTAAATATATAAAAAGGCCTATAGAGAAATCCATAAATATATGGATAGAGACATAAGACAATTTATTGAAATGAATTGGAAGAGAAAAATATTGGATCAATTAAAGTTTAAAGTTTTGAGAGTTTTTATACATCACTGGGTAGAAAGATACTTCTACTGCTGATAACTATAAAAACCAGAAATTATATTAAAATAACTATCTACATATATTATGTAATTAATTTTAAAAATATTAATTTCATTTTGTATTTTTAAAAAAAACTCAGATACACATTTAGAATGTAATAAAATCATACAGTAAGTAAATGCTTATATAGGTAAATACACACTTACTTTTCACAAGGACTTAAATTAACCACAACCCATGGTCAAAACCATATATACACTGACGTATATCATTTTCATGTGATATCTTTAAAAATATCAACATTTTCTTTTTCATTTCTTGTTAAATAATTTCCGTTTAATTTGAGAAATAAATTATAAAAAGATATTAAAATATTGTTCATAAGTTGAATGCGTGGAAAATTAAATTTTTATCCGTATAATCAGACCATGTGTTAAAAATAATATTAATAAACATGTAATAAGCTCTGATTTTTTATTTACTGAATCAAGATAATATTAAAAAATAAATTTCTTATTTCATAATAAAATATTTTTTTTAATAAATGGTAATTGGAATTTAATGAAATTATTTATATATATACATATATACATTCTCATTCCTTTGCAAGGATTTAGTTAAACCACAAATCATGGTCAAAATTTCGTATGTCGGTTTATATGATTATATCATTTTCATTAAATATATTTAAAAATATTAACATTTTTATTTTGGTCGCTTATTAAGTAATAATTGTCTAATTTTCGTGAAGTAAACTATAAAAAGATATTAAAAGTACATTTTTTATTTATAACTCGAATGCGTATACAATTATACATGCATCTTAGTGATAGTAAAAAAAATCTTAATATAATCTACTTGAAGGTCAATCGGCATATTATAACCCAATAAACAAATAAATTAATTTAACAATAATTTGTATCTGAATACAAAAGGCTGATTACAGTTTCATTCTCGTTGACCAGTTCAATATAATAAAAAACATGTCGTAAATGGTTTTATCTAACCGCAATCTTAACTAACTTCTAATCTTTAGAAAAAATTATTCGATGAATTTAAATCGAAAATCAAACGGTACAAAAACATACGTACAATGAATTGATTCGGAAAAACTAGACCACATATCTAGAAGCTATTATTGCTATTAGTTTTTCTTCGTAGACAACTGGTATAACAAGAATATATACATGTCATTAATATAGTATGAAACTGGATGCAGTGAGCAAATCACATTATGGCCTACACATACTGTGTTGTAAATTTGCAAAAGCTGGTTTCTCAGATGTAATAAATTACGTATGGCTATTATACGAATATGAATGTGCAATATATAAACTATGTATATATATATATATATATATATATATATATATATATATATATATATATATATATTCGTTGAACTTCGATCGTTACTTCATATCTACATAATTTATTATAACAGCTTCTATTTAATCGAACACCTGACGAATATATCGTTCTCTATCAAAAAGGGTGGATACAGACTTGATTTACAAATCAATCTAACAAGGCTTATTTTCACTTTCACATTTAATATTAGATAATGACTATTATTTCAGAAATGTCTGTGAAATTGATATTAAGACGTTTTATAACACGTATAAAATCATAAACTGTTCTTAAGATTTAAATTAATGTGTGGTAAAATAATGATTAAATGAGAAAATCACTTTTGAAAATTATATATTTGATTCTTCTTGAAGATTATACAATAAGAATGTTGTTTTTTTTATTCATCTTACAAAGATATATATATATATATATATATATATATATATATATATATATATATATATATATATAATGTAAAAATAAATTTAAATATTTTAATTGGAAATTCTGTTATTAGCTTTAAACTAATATGCATACAGTGAAATAAAAATTAAATAAAAAAATCACTATGAATTATAAAAAATTACATTTAAATTTATTACGAAGAAAATAAAATGAATAAGATCAATCGATAAAAGATGTGTGTTTATATTATCATCAAGAAAAAATAAATAAATTTGAGACAATTGATTTGTATTGAAGAAAACTGAAAAAGAACATATTTCTTAACAACGATATAAGAAAAAGAAGCAAAGTATAGAAATCTGGAAATATTGATTTTTATTTATGATATTAGAAGAGAATTAACATTGAATAAAAAAAAGACATAAATATATTTGATAATAATAACAACACAATGAAAAAGTATCAAGGCAAAAATTCTTAAAAAATAAATTCTAGAAAACGAAAAACAAGGTAGTTTAATTTTGAAAAGCAAAAAAATAAAGTATATTTACCAATAATGATAAAATCAAAGAAAAAAATATAATAATACAAAAAAGAAAAAAACTAAATTATATCAGGTTAAACAACGATAGACAGAAGAAAATGGAAAATTAAAAAGACTTGTTTAAAAGATACAAATTTTCAATAAAAATTTTATCTTCTTAAAAAGAGAATGGATTTGTCATCCTTGTTTAAAAAAAAACTTTACATTTTCTAATTTTGATTTACAGTTGTATTTTTTTTATTATACTTTATAGTACTCTGATTTTATTAAAAATTTTGGTAGCCAATATTACCACTATTTTTCATTCAATTTTCATTTAGCATTTTTTCTGCTTTTAATTTTATTTGACCATTTTATGTTTTGGATATATTTCAATTATTACGGTTTTTGGTTTTAAATAAAGTCAAAAATATTTTCTTATGGTAACATATAATTTTAAGTTTCATAAAAGCACTTTTGTAAGGAAAACAATATTTCAATTATTAAAGAGTTTGATAAGTATAAGAACTTGTTTATATTTTTTCTTATTTTATTTCAATTAATTAAATATATATATATATATATATATATATATATATATATATATATATATATATAAATAATTTGAACGTGACTTTTACGATACTTTTTTAATCATAACATACATGTCGAAAAAATGTTTAACATTTCTAGACAGTATTAGCACGTTTAATTAACTTTTCTACCTTTACAGCTCATACTTTCAAATTTTCACAACTGTATTACATAATTTTGTAAAATATATAATAAGTAAATATAATTAATACATACTCGAATATTTTTTTCAATATAACGTATGTTTAAAAATGCTTCAAATGTCATGTTCGAACAATGAATTATTAAAAAAATAAATATATAGCGAGGTATTAAAAACGAAAATGATGCGTCATTTCGATTAAAATAGGTGTTGTTTGAAAAAGTTCATAACATTTATGATTTCGTCATATTGTTTATATCGCTGTTTACTTATGATTGATATTCTTATTGTATTGCGTTAGGAAATTATATCTTAATATATTATTTTCGACATCGAACAATGTAATTCTATTGCGTTTGGACGTAATAGGTTTGATTTGAATTTTTACTGTCTTACGATTTTTTATAGTGAAGGTTTTATATTCAATAACTTTTATTTTGCTTCAAATGATATTGAATGGATTCATAACATAATTTACACACACAACACACGTATGTGTGTGTATATGTATTTTTTTGTATATTAAATATTCAATCACTATGATAAATATTTTTCATTTAAGTTTCTTAATTTTGTTAATAATAATTTATTGATAGTAAATAAGAAATTAGGAAAATTATAAAGTAAAAATTTATTAATTTTTAATTTTTTTTATACTTTTATATAACTGTTATTTTGTTAAAAAAATTACATTAAAAGATTTGTAATAAAATATTAATATTTAAGTATACAATTTATTTTTTAAAAATAAGTTAATTATAAAAAATATGTAATATTTAAAATATTGTTTACTATTTTGGCTATTACACTTGTTCATAAAAAAAATATTCAAGTCCTATTTATATTTATTGTTCAGTATTTTTATAGCAATTCCATTATTTTTAGAATTTAGTATAAAAATTATGAGGTCAGCATCATTTTGAAGCTCACAATTTTTATTGGATATTTTTAAGGAAAAATTGTGAAAATAGTAGTATTTTTTTTGGAAAAAAATGATTTTTTTTATAGAATTTATAACGATGATATTTTATGTTGCAGAATTTCCTTCCTTGCTTCTTCTTTTAATGTAAAAAAAGTTGTAAAAGAATTATTGGAGTTAATTATTTTCTCAAAAATAATAGCTATTTTATTTATAAAATAGGAATAACAATTTGTATAATTTTTAAAAACACCTTAAAGTATTTAACCTGTGTAAAAAAACACACAAATTTATTATGAAAGTATAGTACAAATTTGTATTTTTTTAAAATGATTTTTTTGTATTTTTTTAAAAGCAAATTTGTATTTTTTAAGGCAAATTGTATTTCTTATAGTTTGACAGTGTAGTTAACTGATTTTTATATAAGATAATCAATCGTTTCAACATTATATGACTTTGTAAAAAAAATTAAGAAAGTTATTTCTAAATATCAAATTTTTATTTTCAGTATCAATAGGGGATTAATTTTTTTCTATAAAATCTTATGATATTGTAAATGATTCATTTGTACAACAATGATTCGTAGTGTTGTAACTGAAAATAAAAAAAAATATTTGCAATGATCAAGAATAAGAATATTATTTTTCGTGATGTTGAATTTTAAATTAAAAAATATAACCACAAACGAGACATCGTGTCTAGAGGCATAGAGAAGTTAAGAAATATATCGTTTCATAATTCAAAAAAGTCAAAACGTGATGCGGTAGTAAAAACAAATACAGTATCGTCGGATTCTAATTAAAACCGAAAATCACACACATTATCTGATCACAGATAAATATGAAAACGAAACAAATATTCAATTAACGAAAAGTGCAGCTTTCGTTTGAAGTCAATAACCTTCTGTTGTACGATAAATCATCGAGTGAAAACCGCTCTTATCACAATCTTAAACCACTCGAGGGGTTTAAAAAATTGCGAAATGCAACAACAGATCATTTAAATTACACACACACATGTGGCTCTTTATAATTATACGATACGAAATTAATCATTACGAAACAAATAACTTCTCTCCAGTTGCAATGCCGCGTTCATTATTAATACCACCACGACGTATACGTGTATTGATATGACACAAATAGATATTAAATCAGTCTGTAACAAGAAGGCAAGCAGAATATATTTACACACAGGCCGTGCCAAACATTAAACTGGGTGAGGTTCGACGAAATTATTGGAGTTAATCGGAGAGTGTGATTCGATGAACCACAATAACGACCGGTTACAAAGCAATATAAAAGTGAAACGGGTTAACCCTTTCATAACTATCCGCAAACTTTTATTATCATTCGATTTTGCAATAATTTTTTTTTTATTATTTACTACATCCAAACGTTACGGCCAAAGTCATAACTCTGTTTTAAACGACTGTGCGGCTTGCACGATTATTTTTTTTTTATAATTTTCGATGGGATATGGGTAACACGTTTCATGTAAATTAAAATTGAAATTTGACATACATACGTAATCATGTTTCTCATACTGCGACGAGCTTTCACGTATGCTGATTCGTATGACATATCCGTCAAATGGAATAATTACATTGTGCCTGTGTACTTATGAGATATTGATATATTTATGCGAGTTGTCTAATTTGTTTCACGTAAACATTTACATATGTCAGAATAGACTCGGGTGTTTGTGATATAAACCGCAGTAGTATAGACTGTAGAAATTATATTACAAAATCAAAATTAGAATATATATATATATATATATGACATTTATAGATTATTGATTATGTAATTAATAATTTTGACTTTCTACATATATGGCAGTGCAGTGTATAAAAAAGCAGCTTTGTAATCAAGAGATTTGAATTTTAAAACATTCATATATAGTCACATCCATATGCATACATAAAAATGTTCTAGTCAATACAAACCTGAATTAATTTCGTCAACATTGTATGAAGTTTTTTTTGTGAATTAACCACAGTGCTAAATCAATGATATTAAAAAATATATTTACAATTTTTATTTAACTGCAATAATATAACATTTTTCATAATGAATATATTTATAAATTATTAAATTACAAACAATTAAAAGGTACTTGAATAATTATTACGGGTGAAAATTTTATCAATTTTTCTTATATGACATTTATTTTTTTATAAATATAAGGCCATCCAAAAAACGCGCCTTTATGTTTCTTTTCAATAAAACAAAAACTATTTAGAATTTTTTCAAGCTGTTTTTTCTACTGAAAGTAAGATTCATTGAATTTTGTACGGGTGTAAATGCAAATCTTTATGCAAAATCCTCCATAAAGAGCCATAAGATATGCCTAATGCTTGCGAACGACGTGAAATTGATGTCGGTTCATTTTCAACTCTTTCACTTATAGCAGTAATGTTTTCATTTGTACGTATAGTTT
Source organism: Neoneuromus ignobilis (assembly GCA_029203775.1). NCBI lineage: Eukaryota > Metazoa > Arthropoda > Insecta > Megaloptera > Corydalidae > Neoneuromus > Neoneuromus ignobilis. Next base: position 8,012,436 of record CP092090.1, on the reverse strand, counting down.
TTGGTCTTCCACTTTTTGGTTTATCAATAACACAACCAGTTTCTTGGATTTTTTTCAGCAATCTTTGAATTAAAGACTGATTTAGCCGATTATTTACACCAAAAAAATCCACGAATTTTACGATGGGTATTTTTCAGAGAACACCTATTTTCATAATAAGTTTCAACATTATACAGTGTTGACATATAAGCGTCACATCTGGATGACCTTGTAAATCCTGAAAATTCCTATTTTGTAATAGTAAGTTTCAATTTAAATTATTTCTATTATACAAAAATATCTTAAAAATTGTCTATTAAAATACTAAAATATCGAAAAAAGTGAACAAGAAAATAAACTGAAAGTAATTGAAATCAAAATTAACAACTAATTACAAACATTAATAATAATTAGTATTTGGAATAATCCATAATTAAATATTGTAATATAATTTTCTAAACATCTATACAAATCCTAATTGTCTACGTGATATTTCACATGTACACTGACCTCACCCGGTCCATTCCTTTTAGTCTTCTAGTACATATTTGGAAATGGTAACTTCGTCGTAACAACTTAATTAATATACAGTACTAAATGCGTTAATTATGTATTGTATATAAACGCACAGCCAAATTTCATTTTCGACAAACGACGTTCCAATTATTCCTTATAAGTGACCATTTTTATTTATTCCTTTCTATTATTCTTCTATTTAATTACAACGATTATTTTATTCCATTATATTTTTCAAATTACATTAATTATGTATGTATATGACGAAAAAAGACGTTTCGTTATATTTTTTTCATATCCATATATTAAATCATATCAATTTAGTATAACATAATTGCAGAAATTTCCTAAACAATACAATATTTTTTTTCAAATATTTTTACAAGTTTTTTTCACTTATCATAAATAAACGTAATAACTGTATACGTACGTCTTTAGTTGCTAAATCATTCGTTTTATTCGCATGTATAATTAAATGTGTGAATTGCTTGTATAATATAATTAAATATAAACCTGTGAGAATTTCACGTTACATAAGATATCTTTCCACATATTGTTCGCGTAATCCGGATATAATTTCATTGGTTTCCGGTAATATTTTTATGTGGATGTGGATAAATTTCATCAGATTTCATTTATCATAATTGTTTAAATTGATTACGGACTTAGAATAATAATTATGGAAGTTTTTCAGGCAGGATGTAGCATATATACATTTGATTAGCGATACAATTTCTCTATTATCCCTTTTAATTGTACTAATTTAATTGATACATGAAAACGAACCTATTTCAATTATTTATAAATGTTGTAAACGCATTAAACGTTTCACTTTTTTAGATATAATTAAACTGAAATTGACTATTTCCGGTTAATTATTAATTTTTTGTTACGTTTAACAATCTAGACGAACAATGTTTACTTTTAAATTTATATACTTGTCGTTAAATTACTCTTTTCTAGTATTTATTATTGGGTAACTATGTATTATTTCTAAGATATATCAATAAATATTTGTCATATTTATTCATTTTTTTAAAAAGGTTAAAGATAATCTAAGTATTTAAACAAGTGCAGAAAATCTTTGTATAACACCATTATTATATGTTTTCACTCTTACACGGTTAGAGAATTAGGAAAATATCGATATTATATAGAAAATAATAGATTTTTCATTCAAGTAAACGAATTTTATATATCAAAATGGTGCGAGGAAAACTTTTATTGCATGCTATTAAAATTGTCAATTCGAAGGAAGAATGCTGATCTTGACGTTTTAATTTTTTACAAGGGTGTTCGTGGCTAAAATCATTAGTTTTTATTTGATCTGTTAATTAAATTAAAGTCAATAGTTAATATTTAATAAAACTATTAAAAATATATTAAAACTCTTTGTGTTTTTCTAAAGTATTCAAAAATTATTTATAGAAAAATATGTTTCTGAGGAAAATTTGGTTGAAATGTCAATGAATTTATATTGAACCAATTCAGAGGGTGATAAAATAGAAGAAAATTTTGAAATTCAAATATTTTACTCTAAAAAGTTATAAATTTAATAGAGCAATTAGAATTACATTTTCTGATTACAGATCTTCCAGTGAAAGAAGTGTAAAATTTAATATTAAGATTCATATTATGAAATTTATAAAAACTACCCAAAAAGCAAACGAAAATAACCGTTTTTTTTTAAAAAAAATGTGTATACATACGTTCAACATTACACTTTTTAATGTATATACGTTTGATCTTTTATCGATATTTCTAATATACATATTTTTGATAAATATGTGAAGAAAATATTGTTAGAACGTAACCCTGATTTTTTTCACTACGTCTTAATCCCCTATGTCTTTGTGTATAACAGAATTTTTTAGGGATCTAACCAACAAATTGGTGCAGATATTATTTGTAGTAAACAAATACAGGTTAAAATAATGAAAATATTAAGACATTTTTGTAATGGCAATGTTTGTATTAAACACTTGAAAAAATAGTCAAAGTTTTTTTATAATTATTACTTAGTTTATTTAAAATTTGTAGCATCTGAGTGCATTAGAGATTGTATTAATTAATAATACACATGAAATTTGATCAATTATATATATATATATATATATATATATATATATATACACACATACATACACACACACTACATAGTAATGAATACAAAATCGAATTAAAAAATTAAAAAAATACCAGTTACATTTATTATGCAAAATTCATACAAACAGAAGCACCTAACAAATTAAAAAAAGTCATGATTGATGGTTAGAAATTATAATATATGAGAACAAAACTGAAAGTAATAGCCGTATAACAAAATCCGGTGAATGTGAGAACACATCTAATTTTAGTTGACGTGAATTTATCGATTCGCGAATTGCATAATACGAATATACACATTGTTGATTTGCGATAGAGTATTTTTTCCGTGTACAGAATTGCTGATTATCTCACGGAACCGTGCCGAGCTTTTTACATCTTCTTTTAAATATATTCAGACCGTATACCACTACTACGTTTCAATTCGACATCGAAAAAAAACATTTTGTAACACTTTTAAAAACGAGTATAACGTGTGTATGTTTTTTTTTTAATTACTCTTAAGTGTTCATTTTAAAAACATCAACAGTATGTGTATGTATATATGTATGTATATATATATATATATATATATATATGTATGTATATATATATATATATATATATATAAATGAGTATATAAATTGCAACAAGTCATTTTAGCTCTTGGTTACTTTGCTCGTTTCAAATTAATTTCACTAATGAACATCATACATGTTTAATATCAATAATATATTTTATAATTGATGTAATTTTATATTAGGACTTTCACTAAAAATGTTATTAATCATATTATATATATATATATATATATATATATATATAACCTTTTTGTAGGTTATTTCATAAAAAATGGACTGTTGTATAATTACTTTTATTAATCTCATTTGCAACAGACAACCCACTAAGTCTTTCATTCCCTAGAGATATTTTGTTGTAAAATAGTAGAAGAAGACTAACTGAAAAATGGATTATATCAATTAATTAATCATTCGTTTTAAATAATTTTTTAAAGATTAAATTTCTATAACATTTAAATTTGATTCTTGAAATATAGGATCATCCAAATGTAACGCCTAGATTTGTGTTTTATTAAAAAAAAACGTGTATAGGGTGGTGTATAAGAAAAGATGTGTATAGTTTCTTTTTAATAAAACACAAATCTAGATGTCACATTTGGATGACTTTATATTACAATCTGTGGCTATATAAAAATTATTGATGATATGTGACCTTTAGACTGTACATGTTTTATTTACAAATAATTCATTACTTCATTTTTTTAAATATTCAATAAATAAATATTTTTAAAATAAATTAAATAATTAACAATTGTAGAAAAATTTTAATACATTGTTGATGTATGAGATTCCAAAAAAAAAATGTAATTGGTGTGTAAAACATTTATTTTTTTAATATTAACAATGGTAGTATTTGATGTATAATAATTCATACTTATTTTAATCACTAATCATTTAAAATTACAGCTAATCATTTTTATAACACTAATGTCAACACCATAGATTTTATAAAAATGTTTAATAGTTATTTACAGTTTATTTTACTTGCTGATTCGCATTTCGATATGCATATCGTTATTAAAACAGATCAATAGACCTTTCATGACAATGTCATAACCAACGAAATACATATGAGCCAATAAAGTGATTATTGAAAATTTTCATTTACTAATCAGTAAAATATATTTTTGATGTTTATTTCAAATTATTATAAATGAATCATTATTCCAACAATCATTTTAAATGATTTTTATTAATTTTGATCCACTTTTACAATTTTAGATAACAATTTTATCATTATTCGTTATTTTTTTTCAGATAGATAACTATTAACGTTTGAAGAATATAAAAATCAATTAAAATGAATAATATTTGATTATTATACACTTTTATAAAAAATATAGTTTAGAGGATAGTAAATTATTTATCAAAGTGAATTTAGTAACAGCATAAAATTGTAATCGTCTATTTTTAGTACTGAAATTAAAATCAAAATGAACTATCAAGCCAATGATTCTCTCTACTATTCCGCATCTATAAATTTCACAAACGATCCAATATTATTGATTTTATAGCCTTGTTACATTATTTTGTCATAAAACGACTTGTTTCGTGTATGTACATCTTATGATATTTATTTTTATTAGTGATTATGCGACAACTTCATTGAAATTATAATATAATATAACAACGTCCATATGCAGTAAAACCTGTTTTACTTATCAGTTTTGCACGATGTCTGACATAAATATAAATAAACATATATCTATATATAATATGTTAATAAGTAATAGAAAATAAATATTAATGTGTTATTTATTTATTTAAAAGCCGATTGAAACAAAATCGAAATCTAGTTTTTTCTAAAAAAAATATGTCAACGAATTTAAATCGTTATACTTTTAATTTATATGGTCAGTTACGAAACTAAATTTATTAGAAATCAATAATTAATTCGAGACGTTGAGTATATTTTTTTTCAGAAAAATGATGTAGTTAATTTCGATTAATTTTATCGAATTATTATTTAACATAAGGTTAATCGAGCAGTCAGTTATTAGTATTATTATTTGAATAAAATATCTCTATTGATATAAGATACTGAGAACCTACCGCAATGTTTCAAACATTCGATCAATATATACGTAGAAACTAATTATATCATCATTATCATCATCATTTTCATGTAACCTGAAGCGATGTTACAGTTACTAATCTATTTTTAAAACAGATCTCTTCAACAGAACAGAACTAAAAGATACAACGCGTAATTTTTTTTAACAAATCAGTCCTCTCATTTAAAGAGATATTGAGTACGATTCATGTACAGTTTCAGTAGCGGTTCGTCTGGAAGAATTTATTTATAGTTTATTTTTAAAAAAAACATTTTTTAATTCTAAACAACAAAATATGAAAATTTAATTAAGAATAATTTTAAAAATAGGATTAAAACTAATCACAATACAGTTAATTTTGTATTTTTTATTATTTGATTAGTATCTTGAAAATAGTCCTTAATATTTATTCTATTTGTTTTAATACTGTAATAAAATCCGTTTAATATAAATAATTATTCATTCTTAACATAAGAATTTCTCAAAATTTTATTGATTCCATTCGTTTTAAAATTGTGATAAATTCACTTTCACAGAAATCAATTATCATCCCCAACGCCGTAAGATATTAAATGTTCAATAATTATTTGTTCATTTTGTTTGTTTATAATAACAATAAGCTAATACGCATTTCAATAGCAATACCATTATCGTCAGAGCGTTGTTTAATATAAAATCTAAACTAATTTATACAATTTCTTGTCATTTCTTAATGCATCTCCAAAATCGAAAAGAAATATGTAATGACAATATGTTATTTTATTTCTTATTATTTAAATTGGTTTAAATCAGATACACAACCCATGTTGTAAAAAACAATAAATAACATATTTTCACTTAAAAATGATAGAATTACAGACAAACATATGAGCACTGAAATTTTATGGTATTTAAAAAAATAACTAATTTGTGAAGATGTTTGGTAATTCATTACTTTTTTTATTTGTAAGCAATTATTAGCATTTTTGTTAGATTTTACGTTTTGTGTTGGTATCAAAAAATAATAAAAAATAAAATGCACATTAGCTCATTGTTATTATGAACAAAGTTAACAATAAGTGATTATTGAACACTTTTTGACATATGGTGTTAGGAGTGATAAGTAATTTGTGTTAATCTAAAATATAAATTATTGATATTATAACAAGAATGACCTATGAAAATAATTTATTATTTTTGGCGATTATATACTTAACAAAATAACTTAGTTGAACATAAGGTCTCTAAATAAAAAAAATACCGTTATTACAGTTTTAAATACTTATTTGTTAATCTGACATTTACAATTTGTAACTTTTAACAGAATATCCTTTAAAGACAAATTACGTATGCAAAAGAATTGGAATTCGTTTTCCATTAATCACCGTCCGAATGTATTTCAAATCACGTATTAAACCTATACATAAATTTACAATTTATTTAGATTTTCGTTCGTGGGTCGCACATTCTGCACAGATCCGCTACTGATTTTCAAAACATATTTTTGTCAAAGCATTGCAGCAGCAGTGTGTCGCACTAATGTGAATATATAATCGAAATGGAAGTAGGTAAATGTGTATGAAAATCGCTGCAGGCCGTCCGTATGGACTGATTTATTCATGCAACAGAGTTGTGTTTACTGCGACTTTTTTTCGTTTTAATAAAACGTTATTCAGAATTAACGTCTTTCGTTGCCTACGCGGTAGGTAAATACGAGTATAAACGAAATCCTAGACGGGCCGTCAGAACAACACAAGTTCGTGAGCGTGAACTACTTTTTTTTTTAATTAACAGATGAAAAATACACGCTGCGTTTGCCTCGGAATTAATCATTTTCAATGTTCAGTAATTAGAGGCGTTCTTATCGTACGTTTGAGTGTGTAATAAAGAGATTCCGATGTTGAAATTACATTTGAAAAATTGAATTTTCAACACTATGTCGTATTACTTAAAATTGTTCTTAAACATAAACATTGTAATAAATGTTTTCATTTCAGTTCAACTCAACAACTTAAATTAATGATAGTTTTTTTTATTACTATAGACAGACACTAGTTTTTAAATCCTAATTATTTCAACAAGACTGGATATTACTTTTAAATAATCATTCTATACTGCTATAAAACATTTTTTTTACTTCAATTTTCCAGAGATTTTTCCAGTATAATAATATTGGAATTAATTTGCCACTGTGGTTAATTCATCGTTATGTAATGAATTATTTTTCAATATGAAAACAGTTTAGAAATGTCCAATGATTAGTTTGTTATCTTAAAAACTATGATATAAACAGACAAAATGTTGCCTGTATCGATATAAAAAAATATGTGCATAAAACTGTAAATAGAAATAAAACTGTACAAGTGCAATAAAAAATTTAAAATCATTGTCATGCATAAATCGTATTATAAATCATAACAACAACGTACAAGAGAAGAAAACTTCACATCAAGTGCATTTTATTATGCAGTTCTTTGACCTTTGCCTTTTCTTTATTACAAAATAAACTATTGAAATGTCTGTTGAAAATTTAACGGACGTTTCAGTAGTATGAATATAAAGTTTATTCGAACGAATACTAAGAAGCTATAAAATTAAAATACACAGATCACTGTTTTATAGAATATATAAATATAAAAAGATTTCTTTCGCTTAAATTACTCCTATGTATTTTTTTATAATTTTTAATTAAATAAAACTGCATCACGACGACGATATACAAGGTGATAAAATAAATAGAAAGACGAAATTACAAGTAAGAAAAAATTGTAAAAAAATAAATTATATACTCAATAAATTACTAGAAAAATATTTTTTTAATAAAAAGTGTGAATGAAATAAACTGTTTGCTTGCTAATAGAATTTTTCTTTTATTACAGAATTATACTGAAGTATTTAATACATACATATGTGTATGTCTATATAGGTGTTTTTTTTAGGTTAGATAGAAATTTTGATAGCGATTCAATTTAAAATTCTATCACTCTTAAAAAAACATTCTACACACACACACATATGTGTGTGTGTGTGTGTGTGTGTATACACGCCCATACATGCATAAAAAAATTACAAATTAATATTACAACAATCTAAACAAATAGGAATAAAATACATAAAGTAATTGAGATATCAATGCAGATAATTGCAATAAAGAAAAAAAGATTACAGCATTAAACGATGAATATTAATAAAAAAAAATTGGTTAAAAAGATTACAATTTGAATTACTTAAATTTTATTTGAGAAAAATCACTAAAATTAATAGCATTTTTAAAAAATTAAAAAATATAGTTATTTTGTATATTTTTATAAAATAGTGCAAATTCTAATTGTGAGCTTAATTTTTTTTTTTTTAGGATTATGTTGATGTTATTGAAAAGTTTTTAATATTAAAATAAATTAATTAATAAATAGTAATGAATTATTTTTTTGAAAAATCTTGATGTTTAAGGTATTTTTTTAATTTATCTATGAAAATGAATTTAACTGTAGTGTCAAATTACAACTGTGAATAAAAAAATATTTAAACAATATATTAACATATTGATATTTATTAGGCGGACGTTAATAGTTTCAACCAATTTTATATAAACTCCTTATTTTTTCCACACAAGATTTCATAATTGCCTTGTTTACTTTAATTATTATTAATATGGATAAGAAATAACTGTTAAATATTAAGAGGATTCATTTATGTATAAGTTAATTAATAGTAGAGTTAAAAAAAGAAAAAAATGGCTTGTATAACTATTTATTAAATTAATTAAATTCAAAAATTAATTTTCAATCTTTTGATATTTATAAAATATTTTTTTTAAAAGTATTAGTAAAATTTTGCTATTACTATTCATTGAAATTTCTGTTTAAAATCGGACAATTCTAACAGTATTATTATTACTAGAAATAAAATAAAACTTCAACCATTTATTATCAAAATAAATCTTTCAAACGTAAACGCATAATTTATTAAAATGCAAAACCATGACTTATTATCTTTCCACTGAATTCATTCGTACAACATCCATCATCCAGATAATCTCGATGCATACAATCAGCAAAACTGTCACTGCACATCTGCTTCACTGTAACTAAACCGAGCGTCGAGCCTCGGACCGGATTAGCATAGTCTATTTTTGTTGTGAAAACGTTTGCTGATATACCTACATGTTAACACGAGCGGTAATCCAGTGAAGAGATTCGTATCCGTTGAAAACTCGCGTGTCTAATTCATTACAGGTTAGTAAAAACGCGTTGTGCAGTATTGCTTATGATCTGATAGCTAACCGGACGCTTATGCAATCTCTTTTTAGCGAGAGTCGGTGGCTCGTTTATTATATTGACAGGGCTGAGTAAGAAACGGATGACTGATGGTCGATTAACATTTACGATTCGGATCGATTTTACAGATTGAACACGGTAGCAATTTCTTAACAACTTTCATTCAATTAAACATCTTGGCTTCGATTTATGCAACAGTAGCATTAACATGGATAATAGTGAATGATTACTGGAACGAAATTTTGATTGCAGAAACGAATTCAAATTCCAACTTAATGCAATTTTTTAAAAATATGTTACAAAACGTTTATATTGAATTTAGAGAACTGAAAAAAATATTTAAAATAGTGGATTAAAATCACAAAACTATTTTAATATATAAAATAAATAATAAGAAAATAGAACGTAAACAATTCTATTTTTTATACAAAGAAATCATTCATATAAACGATATTTTATATATTCATTAATTACTTATTGTGAATTTTATTCACAGATGTAAATTTCGACGGTCATGATACTATTATCAATGGATTATCAGATAAAATAAACAAACAATTTGAATATTCTTATAAAATAAGTAAAAGTAAATTAGCTGAAGCATCAAATTAACTGAAATTATTTTAATTTGAATAAAACAATGGGATTAGTAAAATGAGAAAGGTATTTATTAATAAAGTTGTAAATATATTAGCAACACAATTAAACAATTTTAATTAAAATCTTAGATTTATTGTTGGATTTGTTTCTTGAAAGAACCTACATCAACATTTATTTCAACTTTTAGATATTCTAGATTATTAATACTTCAGTGATTCTATACTTTTTTCTTTTGAATTAAATTTTAAAAATTTCTTGATATTTTTTTAGACACAAAAATATTTTTATAAAATGTATAGAGATCTTGTATAAAAACGAATTACTCATTTTTAAGAGAAATACTTGTAAAAAATATACATTGATGAAAAAAAATAAAATAAATGATTATTGAATAATTTTATAAATTTTTTTTTGAATAAGGAATTAATTTCTGTACAAGGAATGTTGAACTAAAATTATTTGTACGGTTTTCTATTTCACTAATTTATTTATATATTTTTTTAAAATTAATTTAAATCTACAATATGTTAAATAAGTATTAATATTTGCGATTTGGTAAAAAGTTTATTATAATATTTACTATAAACACAGTATTGCACCAATTGAATTAAAAAAATATACATGTAATACTCAATTAACTAAAAGAAATCATTTTTAGTTTTTTAAAAAATAAATAAAAACGTAATACATGCTTGTACCACATTTGTACACAATTATTATACAAAATATTTACTTCTATCTGTCAGCAAGAATGAGCCTTAAATATAATATAAAAATAAATATTACTACTTATGATTTTTAATTTTAACTATTACCTCGATTTTATAAATCAAAAATTTTTCCACCAAACCAAAATAGATTACTAAAGAAATGAAAAATTTTCATCACTAAAAATACATATATAAATTCTATTATTTAAATAATGATAAATAAATATTTCAAAATTACAAAATAAAAATGATTTATAAAAACGGTTAAGTTTTAAAACAATTACAAGATGAGAGATTTATATTTGTGTATTGCGATGGTTTTTATTATATGGTTATAAAATGAATCTATATATAATACAGAAATGAAAGAATAAAGTACATGACCAAAAATGTTTTAATGTAATTACGTGATGATTATAATGAGGGTCGTTATAGGTAATTAAACCTATGCGATTGACAATTTTTTTAAAAAAATGTTAAACAATGATGTATGTATTGACACGGTGTCGAAGAATAACACAATGCATAAATTAAAAATGTTAATTATATACTCTGATGATTATCTAGAAACATTCAGGTATAATCGACTGTTTTTAATGCAAATGATGGAAGTTTTCTCTTTTTTCTTTAGTCTTTTTTATTAACTTTTATATATATATATATATATATATATATATATATATATATATATATGCATAATTGTGTGAATGAATTTATAACGGATCTTATTCAGCCCTAGCGCAATGACTACATAGAACACATGCAGCGGCCTAGGTCGCGACACCTGCAGATCAGATCGTGAGGTCATTCGCGAGGTCGCGAGATCGCTCACTCCCGCCAAACTGCTCGCAGCATCTCTATGTGCATACAGATTTCTATACTTTATATGGTATATACATTTCACATTTGTAATGTCGACGAAAAAAGCTAACAACACTTTTAAACGTGTACTACATAACAAAACGAAAAACGTTTTTTTTCTCTCTAGAAGAAAAAAATCACAGCAATGTGTCTTACTTGACATAAAAACATATTTTTAAACAATAGAGTACAGTAAGTAAAAAATATGTTTCATTTCAGTGAGTAATGTAATTATTTTTAAAATAAAAATTGAACAAGACATTTTTATAATTATGTGCATGTATAATAAGAATTTGTCTGATATTACTTAGGGCAATGTTTATTTAATGAATATCTAGAACTGTTATTCTAGAAAAATATGAAATTCATTAAAAAAAATCCTTTCTATTTATTTAATTTACATTATATATATATATATATATATATATATATATATATAATTAAATTTATAGAATAATTATATCAATAAATATAAAAAATACACATGTTCAGTTAAGAAAAATTTCAAAATATAGATTAGTTTTTTTTTGGCTTACATAAACATATTTCTGAAAGAAATAAAAATCTTTCTAATTTCTATTTTTTTATAAATAATGCTGCTTTATCTGCATTAAAAAAAATTAAAAATAAATAAGACAAAATTCAAAATGAACAACTACTAAATTAATTAAAATATAATGGTAGTAATTAATATCAAGTAAAAGAGTTCTTTTATCGATATTAAAGTAAAAATATCCATTAACGATATTAAAAGTTTGATATTAGAAAAATTTAAGCTTTAGAACAACATTACATATTTAATTTGTTCTCATATTTTGCTTTTATTAATATTAAAGAGAAAATATATCATTACTATTATAATATTAAAAGAGCATTTTTTTTAAAAAAATATTTTTACAAAATTTTTCATACTACGTTTAAATGTCTTTTGATATTTCAGAATACATAAATCATACTTTCAAAATACTGAATTGTTTATTTTTAAAAAAAAGTGATTTATTCGAAAAGAAAATATTTTCATAAATAAAAAAATTTAGAAATAAATACTACAAATATGTCCAATTTATTTTATGTATGTATACTCGTGTGTGTGTATGTGTGTATATATATATATATATATATATATATAAAACATCACTGCAAAATTGCGGAACTTGCACAGGTTGAGCGCTTCATGTAAACATAGTCTTTAGCAAGAAGCTTTTTTTACAATTTTCAGGTTTAATTTTGCGTATACAAAATAAAGTTCATTATGAAACTCTGTTATTTTATGGAAAATTTACGGCGGAAAACGAAACTTAATATGAGAAAAAAGAGTTAAGTGTTGGTAATTACTGTAATTTAAAACAATGCTAATTATTATTATTATAATTTATATTAAAAAATAAAATACAAAAAAGAGAAATAAGAGCTATGTAAAATAATTTCGAATATTTCATAACATTTTGACATTTAAAATGTATTTATAGCTTTTCTTTTTTTAAAAAATAAGACAATAAATTTGAACATAATTATAATTTTTATTTATTTCTGAAAACCTATGTTTTTTATCTTTACATTTCGAGACAAGTCATTTAATTTATATAACTAAATATTTTGATTTATTAATTTCCAAATTATTGAATTAAAAAAAACATTTTCAATAAGAATGGAATTCAAATAAATTAAAATATATACAAACATTTTACTATAATTATTATTTAAGACTTATAAATCCTATATTTCTGAATTCAACTTTAGTTTATAAAATTTGAAAATTTTATCAGAAAATGAAAAAAATACATTATTTAGAAACACAAGTTTTTTTATGGAAAAAACGCATTCAACCCCCAGTCGAAGATATAGGGTAGAAGGGTTTTTTTATTCTTGAATAAAGGCAACCTGTCTAAGAAAGTAAAATCTGAATAAAAAAATCTTCATTAACGCCTGGTTAACGTGATGAGTATGACTAAAATACCAGTGAATAATAACAGTTATTGAGGTTTTTGTTTAACAGTGAGCTGATATAAACTGGATATGATGTTATAATCATTTGGTGATTTAAAAATCTTTATAAAATATGAATTCAATTCATAGAATGAGATTCAAGTGTAATTTATGTATTAAAATTTAGAAAAATCAATTTTCTCAGATAACTAAAATACTTGAAAATATTTTAGAAAATAAATTTCACAAGATTTATAAAATACAAATTATATATGTACGCCTGATTTTATAAAAAAAATAATACTGTGTCACAGTCGTATTTTTTGATTTCTGTGCGGATTCATCCATCATCAACCATATCAATTGTGGATCAAAATCTGACAGAGTCTGTAAAAAGAATACTAAGGATATCCGTGACAGGTATTCAATCATAGCCATGGACACATTACGCACACGAAATTAATCTGTATGGCAGTAACATGTTAGGTTTTTATTTATTTATTCCATTACAGAATAAATTGATTGCGCGCAGGATGTTAATGTAATTGGCGAAAGTGTGTCACAAATAAGAGCAGTCACTCATGTGATAATGTGAGTAAACATTTGTTTGTATAATTTTTTATAGTACGACTGGTTTTAGTTGTCGACGCGATGACGAAACGCGTACTGAAAATTTATTGTAATTACATTAGAATTAAGTAAACGTTACGTTTGTTAAATGAATTCATCTTTGTAATGTCCGCAAAACACGCAACGTTGATGATTTTAATATTCTTTGAAATGTAATTAATTATCAAAATGTTTGTCGAATGTGTAGATTTGCTAATTAGCTTATTAGAAAAACAATCCGTTTAGAAAATAAAACTTAAAAAATATTTTTGTGTAGAATCGTCACCTTTTTTTAATTCCGTTTATAAAAAATTTGAATTAAATATTTAATTTCAATTAAATACAATTTGAATTTTAGTAAAAGTTGTTCAATTATTCTTTATTTCATATCTAGAAACATTTGTATAATACAAAATTGAATCTTTAATTAATTACTTTTGATTCTTCTTCGATAAAGGTTGAATTATAATTACAGCTACTTGAAATACATTTTGCATAATACTTTAAAACTCATTGAACTAAAGAACATGAATCTCTCATGTTGATTTTCTCATGTAAAAAGACCTACATGTATTATTAATTCCAATTGTTTTATTACATTATATAAAACTTGAATCCTCCATGCAAATAAATTAACAATGTCGAACATTTATTTATGTATGTAGATGTGTTTCGAAAAAATGCACGCTAATAAAAAAAATAATATGAAAACTGGGCTCGAAATACATTTGTTGCTCACCTTGTGAACCGCCGAACGCCTGGTAGAACTGCGACAGGTATGTAAGGATGGACAGTCTGTCTGGTACGGGGTACATAGCCATATCTTCAGCATCCAGTAAAGCTGGAATGCCCAAGTGACGTTCTGCGGTGCTGAATGCCAGCTCGTTGTTGGCGTACACATCGTTTTTGTTTAAACTCGCAAAATCACTGTAAAGAAATATTCGATAAGTCGAGTAAAATAATTAATCCATTTAATTTCTTACATTAGTTAATTTTTTTACAAGTATTTATTTTTTATAAATCACATACTTTACATAAATTGGATTTTTCAGTGATGAAATATTTTTTACTGGGCCCATAAAAAAATATTTAATTTCGAAACAGGAAAAAATCTAGTCTTATCATTTATAAATATTCAATCCTTCTTATAATCTCTAGTTGAATTAATTTTAATAAGACCTTTTTTGTATAAAAATCAGATAGCAGAAAAAACGATACGAAATAAAATAATTAAATTATATACAAGTTTTTTTTTAATAACTCACTTTGAAATATTTTTCTATATATTTCCATGAAGACATTTTCATATGTTAAAGAAAGGAAAGTAATTAAAAAAGTCTAGAAATGTTAATCATTAAGAAAAAAAGGAAGAGAAAGTGTTTAAACATGACTATTCGAAAGGAATAGTTGAAAGAAAAAAAAGGAATGAAGCTTGTATTTAGATTATTTTGTATAAATACTCTCGAATAAAAGAAACTATTTATACTGTTAGTAAAATATATAAATATTTAACAGAATTAATATTTAAAAATAAATTATGCAATTAACAGTACTTTTTCATTCCAATTAAGTCTATAAATCGAATTCTAGTTATCAACAAATGAACTACTGAGTCTATCGAGAACTAAATTATTTTTCTCTGATAACGACATAACCAAAATCAATCAATG
Source organism: Neoneuromus ignobilis (assembly GCA_029203775.1). Classification (NCBI taxonomy): domain Eukaryota; kingdom Metazoa; phylum Arthropoda; class Insecta; order Megaloptera; family Corydalidae; genus Neoneuromus; species Neoneuromus ignobilis. The sequence goes on along the minus strand of CP092090.1, from coordinate 7,996,589 downwards.
AGACATTAATAAATAGCATTTAATTAAATAGATACAACTTAAGACCCAAACTCGTTTTTTCGTTACCGAACACGAAATCGATTACACGCAAATATTCGCCTTTATCAACGTTGTACAATTATAAAAATAACACGAGTGGGTATAGTATGCACAGCATAGCATTGTGCTATGGCAAGAATTCAGCCTTGTCAAGGGGAACAGGTTCGAACTGCGGTTCTGTTGCTAACTATTGCGGAGCGACGCAGCATCGTTCGTGTCGCGTTCGTAGGCGGCAAACATATCGCCAACAAAACCCGATCCCAGCTGGTCACTGGTCGACCGATATACTATATCACTCTACTTGTTACTCTTTAATAAAAAGTGTACGTCAGATACAGAAAAAAATGTATTGTTACGTATTTGGTATTAATAAAGATTTTGCTTAGTTGAAATATCGATTTCGTTTCAATTCACAACGAGAAAAATTCGTTTCATCTGCAGAACAATTAATGGTAGATACTTTTATATTTTTGTTCTTTGGAAACATTTTGAATTTTTTATTAGACAGACTACCAAAAGAAAATTTTATCGAACCAGAACTCACTGAGAATAATCACAAAAAAACGAATACGAAAAAATAATCGTAGAAAAAAAACAATAAATTCTTAATTTTAATACATAAGGAGTTGACACGCAGTTGAAAATAAACAGAAATTAAAAAATAATAATAAATTTAATTCAAATAAAAAAATATATTTTCACATAAAAACAAGATTTTTTTTAAAATCTGAGAGGTAGACAATTATTAAAAAAAATATTTATTTTTAATAATTAAAGTTTATTACATAATATATATGTATATTTTTTTGATAAAAACATATATAAATCATTATAAATAATAAAATAATATATTTTTTAAAAAATAACAACTAAAATATGTAATCTGAATCAAACATCTTATTTAAATTTTTTTGTAAAATAATTCATAAATATACTAAAAGACAAAAATATATTAAGCAAGATTAAAATCATTTTTATATTGTCTTAATTTTTTAGATTTTTGCGAAAAATTAACTTAATTCTTCACTGATGACATTTAAAAACACACAAAAGATGCTTATATATGTATTGTTTATTCATTTATATTTACTATTTTATCTCAACCTTACCACTTTACACAAAAAATGTTTAGTTTTATCTGATTGTCACATATAAAAGACTTTGTCTCAAAATGGTATTCATTTATACAAAAAAATCTATTCTTTTTAAAATATAAATTCAAGATTTCTTTTTTCATTTTTACCATTTATAAAGATTATACACATTGTAGCAAAATTCACATTTAGTCAAAAATCTGTTCATTAAAGATAAAAATGTTGCGAAAGTGCATTCATACATATTTTATTTTTTTACAACTTGTTTGTTTGTGTGTGTGTGTATGTATGTGTGTACTTATATATATATATATATAAAATTGAAAAGATGTACATAAATAATATTAAAATAAAAAAATAGTTATAAATGTTGCCAGTTTTTAAATATTTATTATACATTAAGAGAAAAATATGTTGAAAACTTAAAAAAAAAAGTATCTTGAAAAAAATGTTCGTAACATTGTCACAAATCAAAACAATACTGCGGTAAAATAAGAAGCGTAAAGCTTTATAAAGGAAACTGCAGAAAGCTTTCAGTATTTCGAGGGTTAAAATCGTATTTTTAGACTGAATTTAGAGGAATCGTATTGTAGCAACTTTTTCTTATTTATGTATTTTATATGTCAGTGAACCCTTTTTAAAATACATATATATGTACAATTTATTTTAAATAAATATTTGATGGAAAAATAGATTTCAAACGTTCGTTTAAACAAAACAGAACAGTCGAAAAAAATATACACATAAACACAAATAAAACAAGGCTGATGACCCAGAGGCATAAACACTGACCTTTTAAATAATAAACGAATACTCAAATCAGTCTCTACTACGCCATAATTATAGTCGAAATTCGGTGAAAAAAATGCGTATAGACTTGAACTAGAATGAAAGTATACACGTAAATAATAATAAATAGAAAGATTATTAAAATCGCCTTGAACTAGATAATCTATTTCTATTTGTCATTATAAAAATCTGATCATATATATTAATTTGTTGTGACATTAAATCGATTTCGTACGTGCCAATTATATTCGTGTGATTGATGAAAAAATATCTGTCATTGTATATTTTCGATTAATGAAATACTACGATCTGCTATAAGATTTTTTTAGTAAGTAAACAAGGTTGTTGTATTGTGTAAATATATACATAAGTTAATTCATTATGACCTTAAACGTTTGTCTTTTTAAGTTCAATTAAACCTCTAATTATGTATATATGTCATTATTTTAAGAGATTAACAAATAGCTGAAAATAATTGTAAGCTTTAATTAAACGTTTAAAATTAACCTAGATAAAAATAACGTTTCGTATGAAGTATTAAAATTATTCGTGGAATTTGTAAGTCACAGATGTCAAAGAGAAAAAATGTATTTAATGATTTTAGCGTTTGAAATATTTTTAATAGTTAAATAATTTTTGAATTTTATTTTATATATTACTAAATATGGGGCAAATTAAAATGTGAAACATTTAAATATTTATATACTAGACAAACTGGAGAGAAGTTCGAGATTTGAAAAATGCTTAAAAAATATTAAATACTTACTGACAAAAAATAACTGTTTAATTGACAAATAACAATCAGTCGAGCAATAATAAAATTCAGTTTGTTACGATTTTTGATTCATCGTCATTATTTTTTTGTAGTTCATCTTGTAAAACTTTTTAAGAATAGATTGGAAAGAAAAATCAGTAAAAATTATTTTTTTAGATATCTAACATTAAATTTGTAATTTTTAATCAGTGTATTATAATTATTTTCTTTTTTTAAAAAAAAGGATACAAACGGTTAAATGATTTTCAATAATTTTTAAAGCAAATATTCCAAACCGTGACGAAAACTACATACTCTATGTCTTCAAATACAAAACCATGCGTACAGTCCGGATTGTTAGAGACTCAGTGACTCACTAACAGGTTATATTACTACATTCTCGAGTGTAAGTCAGTATTATAATTCAATAAAGACTAGTATATAAACGATAAAAAGTCCTTTGGTGTAAAGAATGAGGCTGAACAAATATTATTCCAACTATAGCACGAATAAGATTAGGATATTGATGTTTATTTAAAATTGAATATGATTGGATCATAATAATAACGGGTTCAGTCGAACTATTCAAAACGATGTGTGGGTTTAAGAGTTATGATTGATAAGACGTTTTTTTTCTGCATTAAGAGATATTTCTCTGACACAGTTATATCATTTATATTACTAAGTGGATTTTTTTTGAGTGATGATAACGATTTGTATCTTGGTTTAACTGATTTTTTTGTCTATTAATAATTCATAATTCTTTAAAAGTAATATTTATTTTTATCAAAAAAATCACTCGGTCTAAGAACAAATAAATAAATCAAATTAATAAATTTGGTCTCATTATTTTTAAAAAATAAACGTATTCCATTTTAAATAATATCAGATTTTTATAATATCTAAAATATTATAAATATTTAGAAGTCATTTTTTATGTTTTATTTTTTTAAAAAAAAGTAGTATGCAATATAGATAAATAAAATATTTTTTTGTCAATTATGAATCTATTTTTTAATAAAATATTTTTAAGTAAACTTAAATGTTTGTTTTGGAACTGTAGTACAAATGAATTGTCATCTCAATACCAGAAGATACTAAAAATGTTCAATAATTACTTATTGATTACTTTATTTGTTAATAAAAACATTAAACATACATATTTCGATGACATAAGCATTTCAATAACAAAGTGAACAATAATAATTATTAAACACTTTTTGATATCTTGTAAAGTTGAGGTGATAAATCATTTATGTAAAAGTAAATTTAAATTTTAAATATTGGAGAAATTATTATAAACTGTAAAAACAACATGGATTACTTCATAGTTTTGACACAAATTCATCCTAATATTACAAGATTTCATGAATTCATAAAATCTTGTGTTTATTATTTATTTTATTCATTGGTATTTATCTGGATGGCTGCATTTTATTTAAAAAAAAATTTATAATAATTTATTTTGTATAATAGAGTTTGTATATAAAAAGAAAATTATCGGAAAATGAGATAAAATAACTAAATAATAATTTGCGAATAATTGAATAAAAAGAAAAATGAAAATTCATTTTTTTGAATAAAAATATTAAACAAAATGTGTTATTTTCTTTCTTGATTAAAAGAAAAGTAAAATAATTTAATTGCAATGAAACGCTGTAATTATATTGATTTATACAAAATAAATAAAACAAATCTTTTCTGGTTTCAATGTCTGACATACGGATCAGTAAGAGAATATTTTCAAGGATAATCAGAATGGTACAGAGTAGACCCATTGTATTAAACAAATATTAAAACATTCATTCCTATTCATATTTTTTAATTAAATGATTGATAATATTAATTATATTTAAACTGTTAACCTTTATTCAAATTAAAAGTAACTGATGAACAATTCATTAAAATTGAAACAACATCCTTTATTAATAATTGATATTCACAATATTCAAGAAGAACTATCTTAAGTTATTTAACATAATTTTTTAAACAAATATAATATATATATATATATATATATAATACAGAATGCTCCAAAAATGTAAATACATATATATTATATATAATTCAAAGTGTGTATACATTTTTGTAATCGCTGTATATAATTACTAAAATAACTATTGTGAATAACCAGTTAATTGGCAACATTTTATCCACCAGTATCAAAAACAAATTACAACACCCTGTGGTAATTCAACAAATTCTTTATGAGTTAATGCACTTAACACTGATTCATACATATGTACACATTAAGATAAGTATTTGATTTTTGTTCTTATAATTACATATCACGTAAAATAACATATAAACCTATACAAAGGATTTCGTAGACGATTCAAAAATGATTTTTTAAAGTAAAATAAATAAATCCGCTTTTTTTAACAAAGGATTTGTGAAAATTGAATACAAAATACTTTTCGACAAATCATTCTGGAGTTAATGCACTTGTGTAGAATTGTAGTTGAATATTGAGTGTGTTTGATATTTTATTATAAAAAAGTATCACGTGAAGAAATATAAAGGATTTCGTACACGTTTTGGATTTATTTCCAAAAATAAGAACTTTTTTACCTGAATTACAAATGATATTTGTGGTAATTTGGCAAATTTCTTATAAGTAAATGTACTTGTTTTGATTCATGAATGAATTATTAAATTATTTATTTTATTTTTTATTATTATTTCATATATTGTAGATTAAGCCAAAGGATATTTTGACAAAGAAATTAATGTCCTTTTTTTAAAAAAAATATATTTTTCAAAAACGATTTATATTACTATTAAATTTTGATAAAAACCTCTGAAAAAATATTTTTTAAAACTGTTGATAAAAAGAATGTCATTGGTAGAAGCATCAAGTATATTGTTTTAAATGAAATAACTGTTTCAATAATTTATTAACTTACGAACAATGCATCTGCGAATAGTTCATACTTCATGACACAAAACGAATTTCGTGAAAATGTATTTTATTAAGCTCAAGACCAGTCGTTGTTCCGTGTACATAACGATTTAATATTTATTTTTAACAATGATAAATTACATACGATTACTTCATATATGCATTATTACAAATAGAACGCCATCGCGAATTAAAAAGCGGCTATATTTAAATAATGAGTGTAATTACAAACCTGTCACTCGCATTAAAATAAAGAAATTGCATTCGCCATTCAGATTTTAATCGCAAGTTTAACACATTAGTTTGTTGAAAATATGAATGGTTCGATGTAAAAAATCACACCATTTATTTTCCTCCTTTTATATATATATATATATATATATATATATATATATATATAAAATATAGAATGAGAATATTATTTTTTATTGTAGATATTTACAAGTTCAATCGCTGCATGATTAATTTGCAATTTCTAACAAAGGTGACGCCGTATGCGGTTAAAAAGTCAAGATAATATAAATTTATTTATTTCAACACAGCAAGACGGCTAAAATGTACCTTAGCTAAAATCATAACTGTATAACGATTAAAAAAATAATACATAATTTAATATAGCAATGCAAATATATATATATATATATATATATATATATATATATATATATATATATATATATATAATCGTAGTCTTCTTATATCATTTGTGTTCAAAGCGAATATAAAAAAAGTTTAACGAGATTATAGATAACTGAAAAAAATCACTGACAATAAAGATAAACAAAGAATGAACAGCGGTTCTTTAAGAGAATACAATGACCTAGCTGTTATAATAATTATTATCAGCTGTTGGTGATCATTTATTCCGGGGTTTTTAAAGTGTGGTCGTATTTTTAGATCGATTTCTTTCATTCAAATGAATTGTTAATGCATTAAAGATATATCAATATCTCTTGATAATTCTTGGAAAATTACAACTGCATTATTATAAGTTAAAATGTTCATGATAATTTTTACAATATAGTCCAATATTTGACTTGATAATGACATTTATTCGTGACATTAATAAATCTTATATTGGTTAATGAATTCAGTTTAAAAAGAGTACATAAAAAAATAACCGGTATTAAATGAATTTCTTTTTCAATGCATATGTGGAGCAAGTAAGTACAATTCTTGTTAAAATTAAATACATATTTATTTTTATGTAAAAAAAAACTGCCTGAAATATTTCCTTGTGGAAAATGTTTCCTTGTCTTCTGACTATTCGAGTTTAAGAAATTCTACTGTATATTGCAACTTTTATTTGCATGAAATATTCAAATAGTTTTAAGGTATTTTATTGAATTAATCATTTGTAGTTATTTAAATATTTCAATAAATCAAAAAAATATATTATCGAATAATTTTTGATTAGTGGATGACTAATGATCTCATTTTATATATTTAAATATTCAATAAATCAAAAAATCCTATATTATTTATTAAGTTTCATTTAATGACAGATAATTATTATTTATATCAAAAATATGCATTGAGATAAATATGAATTATATGAATATTTGATATTATCTTTTGTACAAATGTAATATATATCAAAAAATGTCATTTGGATTATAAAATATTTATTTTTTTATTCTGATGCGTATATATATATATATTAAAAACATGTAGAAATGCATAACTTTTTAATTAATAAAATAATACAAAATCAGATTAAAATCTTACATCACATGGATCAACCAACGATTTTTCATTTTACCATTCATTATAACTTCTGTTTAATTAACTTTTTTGTATAAAAAAATATAAATAAACATTCATAATAAAATATAAAATAACTGCTACGTTTAATACGAATGAAAAATAAACTTTTATTTTTAATTTAAACAATTGTTAATTTTATAATTATTTATTTTTAAATATATATAAATGAACGTATGTTTGTATTTAATATATATATATATATATATATATATATATATATATATATATATATATATTATATATGCATGCAAATAAATACAAATACATATATGTACTCTATTCATTAACGCAGCAAGTACGATGACTCTGTTTTTCAGACACGTGAAAAATATTTGTTTAGTAGTTAATGAAATTTGAAACAGATGGTCGATTTATTTACATTTTCAGATTGAATGAGTTGCGCCATTATGTTCGATTCACCTCTTCAAACAATGTTTATTCTTTTAATCACATATGTTTTATGTTTTACATTTAGTTTGATGTTTTAAACGTAAATTTATATTTCAAATATCCCTTTTTTATGTAACTAATAACGTTGCAATATGAAAAATGCATTAACTTAATTAAGTATATATGATATTATACACATACACACACACGTGTGTGTATATATATATATATATATATATATATATATATATATATATATATATATATGTATATGATATTACAAAAAGAATATTAATATATAATTGTCTCCCTTTTAATTTCTTTTATTAATTGATTGCACAATCATAAATTTACTTTTATAAACGAAAAACCTAATTTGATACAAGAACATTCTATGCAAATACTAAACTATCAATTATTAGTTATTTTTTCAATGATACATATTTATTTGAATAACTATATTTTCTTACTATCAGGGCATGATATGATAAAATCCTATATCTTCTCTAATATCATATTTCCTATATTATTCTATGATTAATAATTTTTTTTCATTAGTAATCGAATTGTAAATAAGTTTGACAACAGTGAAAAAAAAATTGTTAATAATTATTTTTGAAGAATTTCAATTTTGTATTTACAAAAATAGGTGTCTATTATTTTAGAATATTTTTTAAAAAATTAAGATAATTTTTGAGCTAGATGGTGACATACCTGTTTGTTATTGCTTGTTTTGGAACTGTGGCGAATTCACTTTAACATAAACGAATTTTCATCCCCAAAAGCAAAAAAGCTCAGACGATATTAGCATCACCATCGAAATGTGAATTAGTTAATTATTAATATAAACAAAAAAGTAAACAATAAACGATTATTAATTATTTTATAACATATTAAGGTGTTGGGCGAGAAAATTCATTTGTGTTAAATATGTTTATTTAACTTTTACTTTAACATACATTTTCCACTCTACAAAAATCAAACATTAAAATATAATTTAAAAAAGTATTCATTATTATTATTGCAATTTAATAAACATATTATAAAAAATATACTATTTTAAAACAGTTAACTATAAGATTATCTTTCATTTCATATTTTTTTATTCTAAAAAATATAATTTTTAAAACTAAATACTTGATGACATCTAAATTAGTCATAACAGTATAGTTATCAAAAATGACTTAAATATGAAATATCAGTTTTAATTTTTAACTGCACAAAATGGAAAAAGAGAATTTTAATTCAATTTTATTGAGTAATGATTTCTAAACTACAACTGTTTTTATAAAAAGAAATAAATATATATATATATTCTTTTTTAATACAATATTCTTTTACACACATTTTTTTAATACAAATTTAATGTTTTAAAGATTTCTCTCTAAAATTTGAGAACTAGAAGTAACTTTTATTCACGCCATTTGTAAGATCAATGACAGGTTTAAAATTTTAATATAAATGTTTCTAGAAAAAAATAAAGAAAGTTACGCAAAGATTATCTATCGATAAAAACTATTGTCGAATATATATTTTAAATATTTTTCTTTAATTCGTACACAAAGCAGTTAAAAAAAGATTTACACCAAACCGATATTTCTGGAAATGAAATCTTGACGGAAATAAAAGTAAGTTATTATTTTTGTTAAAAATTTGACAGCATAAGTGAAAGTGTTTTTTAACTTATGTCGAGGAAGCAGAAAGTTGACGTGACAAATGAAATAATATATTTGATATTATGTCACACTATACTTATTTAATAATTGCTTGTCAAGATTTTTATCTTTTGTAAAAAATCTAGATTATTGTTACAAGAAAAATGTATCGTGTTCGATTACGTCCAGGTATTTTTAATAAGGCACGACTTTTGAAAAAAACATGCTTTTTTATAGTGCCGGAATTTCATACCGAAATATTTTCCATACGAACAATAAATAATTTATTAACCAAATTTAGTTGTTGCTATTTTTTCTTTTGTGTAATTTTGAATATAATTTTCGAATAAAAAGTTGCACTGTATTATTTGAAATAGCAATATTTCATACAATTATGTACTCCTACCTTTTCTTAATAAAAAAAGTAAGTTTTTGTTTTCATAAATTCATTTTAATTTTTATCAGCATTATTTCAATAATAAAAGGCAATAATTAACTTTTTTTACATTAATTGATAACTAAATACGTTTGTGTGTATGAATATTGCATGTTGAATTAGAAGTGATTGCTTTATTTAGAAATTTTAATTTGTTCTAATTTAAAAATACATTACTTTAAAGTGCATTAATGAAAGATAATACAAATACCTACAATTTTTTTCTTCAATATACACTTTTTGCCAAATAAAATTTAATGGGTATGACAGGTGGTCAGATACTTTTGTAACCGACTGGTGTGTGTATTTGTGTATGTGTGTGTATATATGTATATATATATATATATATACATATTGGTTATATATCATACATATAAACCATATGTAATCTATGGGGGTGGTAAGTAGCAGATTTATATAACATATGATGTTTTTTTCACATTATATGAGAGTTTACTGTATTTTCTTTCTTTGTGTGTGTATGTATATATATATATATATATATATATATATATATATATATATATATATATATATATATATATATTTAATGTTAGTAACAAAAAGAATAATGCAGTATTTTTAATAATATATTTTGAAACATAGCCGAATGAACCCATTCCCGGTTTAAAGAGAAAAAAATAGATACATAAAAGTCGACTTTTAGCATGCTGTAAAATATATACACGGTTATAACACCAACATACACATCACAAGTAGTTGAAGAATATAGGCCAGGGCCTTGGATGTCACAGCTCTGTAGCCTTGAAGAGTCACGGACCGGTATAAGAAAAAAAAATAATCAATCGACGGAAAAAAACTGCGACAGTCGCACGTATCATGTACGAATTAGAATGAACCACGACTACTTGCAGAATATATTTTCGTTGGAACGCAAATAACTGTCAAAGATCGAGTGATTGACGTCGGATAGTGATAGAATTATATGAATATTTACGAGAGAACGAGATGAATTGTATTTATCGATGTACAGGTGAAAAAAAGATTCAATACGTAAGGTGATTGAACAACGATGCTGAGAGTAGATGCGAGTCGAGAAGAGCGAGATGAATTTTGTATACACATAAGTGAAAAGTCAATATGAACAGGTAATATTGATGGTATTATGTCAAGTTGTTTATAGAGATTGTTTAATATTACCTGGTTGGAGAGGTTTATGAATTAAATGAAATTCATTCAAATTCAATAGAAACTGATTTTGAAATAACATCAGTTGATTCATAGAAAAAATTCTTTACTGGTTTAATTTCAATTGGCTGTTTGCAAGAAGCACAATGACTTAATAACTAATTATAAACGAAAGAACAATCATCGATTTTTTTTAAAAAAATAAAGTACATCTATGAATTAAACAATTTTTAATATGAGATATATTGAAATATATTGATAAATCAGGTTTTGTAAATCGAATTTATTTTTTAATTTTTCCCAGTCAATTAATTTATGGTCTATTTGTAAATTTCGATGCTAATTAAGTTTGAATGATTGATAAGAGATCATTAAATTGGAATATGATTATTTCAGTACTTTAATAAAGGAATATTTTTTTTCAAATCGAGACAAACTAATTGTAAGCTAAATACAAAATTAAAATCTAATTGAATGAAAACTTTAAATCGAAAAAAAATATTTATTCAAATATTAATTTCTATACCTTTATTTATTTTTTTGGATGTATTTCTAGTATCTATATTTTTTTCTACATTAAATATTTAAATATGTATAACTGCAATTTTAATTATTTTTATTTTATATTATAATACATAACTTGTTATTAATAAATTATATTTAAATAAATAAATTACTTAATCAAATAATACAAGTTTATCAAAATGTTTAGTAAAATTATTGAACATTTTTAAAAAATACTGAGACATTAAGTGAGTTACCCACTTATGTAAAAGTGGATTAGATAATAACTTTATTAATTTTTTATTGGAAAATTAATTGCATATAGAGTGTGGCTGGAATTTTTATGACCAGCTCTAAATCAATGATGATTATTTGATTGAATACATTTTATATACTTACTATAACGGCGTTAAGTTTTTTCCAGTCTCTAACAGCTGTTAATACTAACATTGTTATTATTAATTAAGAATATATTTAATCATAATTTATTAATTTATGACATTTGAATGTATTAAAAGAGTCTACGACCTGCAGGTCATTCCAAGAAATTAATTATAACTCAAGAAAAACGAGATAAAAATTAACAAGGAACTTGTTTGTTAATTGTTGTCGGAAATGGCACAACGTAATTTGTAGTTGTGTAACATACTTGTTCATAAATTTAAAAACTATCAGATTACCGTACCTGTCTATCTCCTCTACTACTCTATTATTTACATAGTAGTAAATAAAACGAACGACGGACAACCGTATCTAATATTGAAAACTGTTCGAATCGGAAACGGTGTCCGATTGCTTCGAACAAACTCTACGTGAAATTATCTAATCCAACAGCGGCGATCTCACATATTCGAGCACTTAGCGCCGTACACACAAAAATATAGATACGTACCGTTATCACGGTGTTGTGGAACAACCTGAGGCCATGTTGTGTCTGCTGCAAGCAAACGATCGTGGAGCAAACAAGTAAGTTAACGCACAAAAGCAGGTTGTTTGATGAATGCTGTTGTTCTTCCAAGAAACGTATTTAGAAATTATCGCGTCGGAATGTTGAAAATGTCTACCAGTGTCGATAATTCCAGAGTAGGTGCATAAACGTTTTCAACTAAATACGTACTTTACGACGGGCTTTACGTCTAATGTATATGTTTTTATAGGTAATTATCGCATTTCGAATACACAGTTACGCGAACAGTGTGTATCTGAATTTGCAATACAACTGTTCGTATGGAATTAAACAAAGATCCAGTCGATTGCATCGTTACATTTTCTCTAATTGTTAAGTAACGCCGTTATACAGTCATATAATTAACAAGAATGTTTATAATACTGCAGGGGATTCATTTATTTCGAAGAAATAGTTCGATCTTTGAACTTTTTTAGAATTAATTTCATACAAAAACTTTACCAGCAGTTAAAACTCAAATTTATGAATATCTTCTAACAGATTTATTTTTATTTCTTGTATAAAACAGAAATATTTTTATACTTATTTTCATGAGAAATATTTAAGGAAGAATTCTTATTTATCTTGTGAAGAAATGGATATTATTCGCAGAAATAACCAGTTGCAAATCCAATTTTAAATTCTCGTTATTGCTTGAAATGAAATTCCAACTACAATGTATACTTAAACAGCTATTAATATGCAAAGTAAACAGCCCAAGTAGCAATGGTTTTCAATATATTTTATATTAAATGCATATATTCATACATGCGAATACATGTAGGAGAATATCGATATTTTGTTATAAGCCCGTCAAAAATATACCTTACAAAGCCTTTAAATTATCGACTTTTAATATTTACTGTATAATAAATAGATGTGTATAAGATTTTTTTTAAATATTTAAAACACAATTATACATATTTCTATAAGAGCTTATTGCAATAAACAAAGTGATTTTATTAATGCTTAAAGACACGATGTTACAGATTATTGCATTTTTCTTTTAACTTGCATTGGGATTATTTAAAACTTGTATCAATATCGCCAATCGACCTTTGAAAGTAATTTACTTTAAATGATTTTTTTTATTATTTATACTATCGAGTATAACTAATGATATATTGATCGAAAATTTAATCAGGCATCATCGTGATATTTGATGGAATGTTATAATAAATTAAAAATATGGTTTGGTTAGTATATGTTTTTATTTTAGTGTAATTAATTGTGATTTGAAAAAGTAACATACAAAATAACAGAACAGTTTTTTTAATTAATTTTGAAAATGAAAAAATACTCTTACGATTTATTTCCAACTGCATATTTTTAATATATTTACTTGCTTTATAATTATCAGTATTTTAAATTTGAAAAAATAGAAAAAATAATTTTCAACTATAATAAAATAAAATAGAAAAGTTTGTTGTTAATTGATTTCAATTTTCAAAAGTATACAACTAAATTTTATATTATAAATTGATTTAAAATAAAAAAAAATCTGATCTAATATGAGAATGTTTGACTAAATCTTATACATTATTGTATGGCATGTATTTAACAGATATTTTTCATTAAAAAAATTAATTTGAAAATATTTGATTTTTAAATACAATATCAAATTTTTGTCATTAGAAAGAATTTCATCGCAAAAAAATTTAATATATAAATTTTATATTCTATTTAAATTGTGTTAAAATTAATGAAACTTATGCTACAAGTGGGAATATAAGAAAAAACAAGTATATTTTTTTCAAAATGTATTTATCAATAAGTTTTTACTAGAAAAATATTTAAAAAATATTTGATTTTTATGTGGAAAAAGGTCAATTATTTGTATTTGATTCACCAAAAAATAATCAAATCAATTTTACTTCACAAATAACATTAAAATCCAATAAAAGTTGATTCTGGAAAAAGTGAAGTAATAATGGGAATTTTTAATCAGATTTATATTTTATTTAATTATATCATTTTTTTTTCCAAAAGTTTAGTAAAAACAGCAAATTTGATGAAGTGTGACGTTGAATTTTATCTCCACAAAATTAACAACTAAATTTTATATTACAAATAAATAATGTTAAAAAGCAAATATATTTTAAAACACACTGGGAAATTCTAGTTAGACATATTTATATATTGTTATCTTGTGTGTATTTAATGGTAGTTTTTTATCCAACAAGATAAAGCACATTGACAATAAAATTTATATGCTGGAACTTTTGTAAAAGAGTTAACAACTAAATTTTATACACTAAAGTTCAGTTAAAGTATTTTTTTTGGAACGTAATCAAGATAATAAATACAAATATCCTGCCAAAAATTCATGAACGTTTTTAACTGGTACATATTTATAAATAATTTCTCTTTACACACATTTTGCATGAAAATGATTTCTGAGACTGAAAGAATTTATTATTAGTTTAAATTTCATTATCAAAAACTGAACCGGTGAATTTTATATCGTAAATAACTTTCTTCGAAATTAATAAAAATAGTTTTTAAAACACGGCTGATAAAATAATTTTAAGTAGGAATATCCGGCCAGATATTGTTTTATGTTTTTATTTTTTGTGTATTTACAAGATAAAATTCAAGTAAAAGTTTATCGTTGAATATTAATAAACTCACAGATTGAATACTCATTAATAATTGTTATTATAAACTTGTACGTTATTTATTTACTATCCTATTTATTAATTTTTTCGTTTGCTAAACTTTTACGAAGTGATAAAACAGCTTTATGTATGCAAATATATAAATTAAATTTACATATTTTTTGCAAAAATTATTATTATTTATCAATTATTATCATTCTATGCAAATTTGACATACATTAACAGAAATATTTTTTTAAAAAAAATAAATTAGATTAATATTTTTTTAATAATTAGGTTATTATTTAAATTTGTAATAAATAAAATAATTTTTAAAGACAAAAACATATTAAAACGAGTACAATTAAAAGAAAAGAAGACTAATTCACTGATAAAGAGATAATACGAATACAATAAAGAAATATTACAAATTTCGAATTAAAAAATAAAATTATTTTAAATAAACAAACGTTTATAATGAATGCCGCTTAAGATTTCTAAATATAATTTACAATTAATATTAAAATCAAATCTATAAACGTTTAAATACAAATGAAGTAAAAAAAAATTGACAAATATATGCAGAAAGACAAGAATTATTTATTTTATTGCATTTGGAAAAAAACTTTCGTAAGACTCAGTTATCTTGTTAGTTTATATAAAATCTACGGCTGAAAAGTAAGTCAATATATAAAAAAAATTATCAGAATGAGAGATGAAAAGAATATCAACAAAGAAAACTTTCAATAATATGCGTAGAGAATTAAAACTGTGTCACTTTCAAGTCGACAAAATCAACAAGAACGTAATTTGCAAGAACTCTATACAAGAATGTCGTACAAAACCTTATTTAAAAATAGTTTATTAATCAAAAACAAACTAATGATTATAATATAAACTACTGATGGCATGTATTCGGGGCAACATCCTAATGAATATTTAATAAAGATGCTGCCCGAACACACGTTCGCATAAATGAGATACGAAAGGTGTTTGTGTTGCAACATCTATCCATTTGATCGACCGCATGCTTGTACACATTTTATTGATCTGCATTAAAAAAAAAGTAACGATGAATCAAAAGAACGAGTTCACTTTTAGTGCTCGAAAGAATTTTTATATAACATTTTTATTTTCTTTGAAAGAATTTAGAATTTAAGTCATCTGGTTTCTGGAGGTAATAAACTTCAGTAGCGGAATCAAACATGTGTTAAAACGAAGTAAAAGTTATTAGTGAACATTAAATACTTTTATTTATTAACCCATAAATAAATTAAATATTAAAACACGGACTATTTTAGCTGCAAATGATCATAAATTATATAGATATTAAAGCGTTTTTAATAAAACAAGTTCACTTTTATATATTTTAAAATGCGAACGTATTTGTTAGGTTTTATATATTTTTTCGGCATTCATTTATAGAAAAAACGAATATTTTTGGGATTATTCAATCTATAATATTCACTAA
This sequence comes from Neoneuromus ignobilis, assembly GCA_029203775.1. Taxonomy (NCBI): domain Eukaryota; kingdom Metazoa; phylum Arthropoda; class Insecta; order Megaloptera; family Corydalidae; genus Neoneuromus; species Neoneuromus ignobilis. The sequence continues at coordinate 7,980,096 of CP092090.1, read as the reverse complement.
TTTATATTGATTAAAAAATCAATAATAGAATATAATACTACTTGACTTTTTTATCTACTTCTATTTTATAATATATATAAAATAAATAAGTATTCAAATTAATAAGTTTAAATTGAATAGAAAAATATGATTTATTAATTTTAAGAGTGCTTTTTACGATATTAAATGTTTTAAAATATAATTGATTTTTTATTTATTACTATTTCAAAATGAAATCCGAATCTAATTTTGTACGCGATTTTAATGTAGACATTAAAATATTATATATATATATATATATATATATATATATATATATATATATATATATATATATATATATATACATACACACACACACTGTATAATTTAATTGTGTGAAGAATTTTAAAAAAAGAATATCAGAAATATTAAATCGATTGATATACAAAAAATAAAAATAAAATTAATAGAAAAAAATAATGTTTGTATGTGTGTGTATAAATCATAAAGGCTTATTATTTTTCCTATTTCTTTATGTAAATTTTATATCCCTAAAAACATTTTTTAAAAATAATTTCATTTTTCAGAATGATTATTAAATAATTTATACAATTTCTTATCTGTAATTAATATTTTTTTTTTAAAAAAAATAGGTTGTAAATAAGAATTCAATCTTTATTTCAGTATTTATAAGATAAAAATAAATATATAATTTTTATAAAATAATATCTATTTATATTTAATAAACTATATTTTTAGTTTCGATTTCCTTTTTTCGTTTTTAAAAAATATAGTGTTCAAAATTTGTCAAGTTTTGAAATAGAACAGAGATGAGATGTATATTTTTCATTTATAGCCATTAACACAAGATAATGATTACACTATATATATATAAAACATTTAAACGTAAAATAGTTTTAAGAACTTATCTATTATGTACCATATTTTTCTAATAATAAATTTACAAAACGTTATAATTAACAAAACTTATATAATTTGAAACATAGATCAATAATTTTTCATATAGTGTTCATTATTAGTTAACTAATCTTGTTTTTCTTTACAACCGATTTTAATACTGTAAGAATAATTTCTTCAGATATATTTATAGATAATATCTATCAATCCTAAAATTCTTTTAAACTTCTGTAGTTGTGAAGAAAAAAATATAAGACGTTCCAACAATGGATATATAATTAAGAAAATACAATTCAATTTCCATATTTTCTAAATATTTCTTTATTTTACATTTTGTAACACTGGTCATAAATTACATCCTGGAAAAAAATATTTTTATCTCACAATAAAACTAAATACCATTGTTATAACTACAGATAATATTTATTTATTATTTAAAATTATCGAACAGTTGTTATATTATACTTAAAATCACGTTCCTAAGATTAAGATAAAATGTTGGCACGTAAAATATTTAAACAATTAAATAAGACGTAATAAAAATATATATTCTCAGCCTTCAATTCTTTTTTTATCATAAATCGTATTTTAAAAAGAATTTGAAAAAATGAGAATAAAAAAAACATAAAAATTGCTAAAAATTAACTCTATTATCATTTTTCAAGTCGACTATAAAACTTTATCTCCTATTTTGTATTCTTTATAAAAATTTATAACTTATAATAATAACAAAACTGAATATATGGAAGTCAAAACGACTTTTATATTAAAATATTTTCTAGTTATGCCACTTAAAACTTTTTATAACGCAATAAAATTATTTATATACATATATATATATATATATATATATATATATATATATATATATATATATCACATGTGTGTGTATGAATGATATATACAATCATAGGTACATAAAGGTTGAACAAAGAAACAGCAGTAGATTAGCAGAATAAGAATAAGTAATTGATTAGTCATTACACGTGCAAAATATAATAGTAGAAAAACATGTTCAAAGTACACAGGTGGGTATTGAATGAATCAAAATTGTTAAAACAGGTAGTTCTAATGGATAAAACACATATTTGTTTTACCTGTGAGATATTCCAAAAGAAGTTTGTACACGAATTAAAACACACTTAAAATCAACGAATTTCAAATACGTACTACTTTAACCGAAACTATTTATCGGCTGAAAAATACAGAAATGTACAGTCGTTGCGTAACTAACAGAGAATTTAAATTGAGTAAAATTTACTAACAGTGATTATATAATCGATTATTTGTATAGAAATATTTATTTCGAATGAAAAGAATACAAACGATGTTTTCTTTTATAATTAAATTTATACATATTTAGTTTAAATTAATTTTTAAATTTGAGGTTTTATTATTTACTTATTATGTTTATAATTCTTTATATTGACTACAGCATATAATTTATTTTCAACTGATTTATTACTCAACTCATGAATATGTACATAGAATTCAATAAGAAATAGATTGATAATATTTTTCTACAAACAGTCTTGTTATAATGGCTTTTCAAATATATGTACCTCATACTATTTTCCATAAATGTTTAATATACTAAACATACATGAATAATTTTATATTTAAATAAAAATTAGATCATTTTTCCACAAACAAATATCTACAAATACTAGTTAAAAAATTATTTAAAAATGAGAAAATAAATAAATTCAACTCTCACATTAAACAATTATATCGTAGAATCTGATATCATTTTAGGATTAATGAAGTTACGAAAGGTCTATGTTACACTTAAGAATGCAGAATTTATACTTCTGAGTGTCCCAGTTCATTATTCACAAAGCTTATTCACGAGTTTTCAAATTGGATTCCGAAAGAGAAATGTAACTAAATCGAAAAGCTGGAAGCGGAAAAGATAATAGGTTCTTACTAATCTAGTCGTTGAATCCATCAACCGAGAATAATTTCGATTTTCGTAATTAACAATTTTAAATACTGTTAGTTAGATATTAAGGAAATATATTATAATATTTAAATACATAAGATGAATCAATACTAATTAATTAATTTATTTGTCGTTAAAATTAATAAATTAATTTATTTGAATTTTACTTAATTTTACAAACTATACATTGCTCATGGCTTGGGGTTAGTTTTTTATCCGATCGAATTTTTAATTTCTTTCTTTCTTTATATCTTTTTATTATATATTGAACTGTATTATATTAGCGATTTATAATTTTAGAAATTTCTATATAACTCTTTTTCATTTTTATGATGAAGAATAACTAAGACGTTTGCTTCCTTTTCAAATTTTATAAAAAGAACATGCTTTGAAAAGTGTTAAAACTTCATTGAATAATCTTAAGCATAGAAAAAATATTCTTTTCGATTTTCCAAGAAAAATTTTCAAGGGATTTTCCGAATTCTGTACACTAAAAATTGCTGTACGATTTAAAGTCACGTTTAGTTCCTATACTTACAAAAAGTTATCTCAAATTAAAATTAATTAACAAAAGTTTTCTTAAAAAATATATACTGCATTTTAAATATATGTATTTATTATAACTAAAATTAATATAATTTTTTATTTGATATTTTCGACAAAAAAAAATATTAAATAAAACTTATTTTTATAAATGTATGATTTTAAGTGATACTCATTAATACTGATATTACATCCAATTACTTATAATCATTGACATTAAACAAATATAAAATCATAGAAAAAAATATATACGTGTAGAGAAAACGTGTGTTCTTTATTATAATTACATCTCGTACTGTTTATATTGTAAAACAATTACCAAAACACATATGTATAACGAAACGTAAAATAATGACGCGTATGAATAATTTTCACGGTGAGTTTGTTACGGCCTTGATACAGATACTGAAACGCTGTTGAATATTAACTAACATTTGTCATATTCTCGAAATGGAACGATTTATATTCTAGTTCATATACAATTTAGACTTATCCGGAAATTGATCGGAGACTCGGCAGAACCAACTTTATCTCCGGTTGCATTACAAAAATCGCACTGCTGTCATCTCGAAGGAAATAAACGCGGGAGATACCCGAATATAAATCGTAATTTCGATCTAAAGCAATTTATTACCTTGTAATACGAGGAAAATGAGTAATGTATTTAATATTGCAGTTAATTTACTATATACAGAATTAAATAATTAATTCTTAATTTTTTATTTCACAGAAATCGATTTGTCGTTTATTAAATCAATTTCTTGTTTAATTTTTAATTTTACGATTCTAATTTCAAGTCATAATCATAAATCATTAATTGTATCATACTTACATGAGATCTGGTCTGAAATGATGTATCATGGCACAGAAAGCAAGTCCGTCACGCCACGACGTGGTCATATTGTCGATTTTGACGCCGGGGTAGCCTTCTGTCATTCGACGGCACCACAGCTCCAATGCTTTTGTGCCACGTCGTTCGCCCATTGTATATCAACGGCTTCTGTTCGACTCTGATATCAATACGTATCTATATGTATTGCGATGCGCGTGAGAATGTGAGAGTCTCACACGAACGTTGCCGATACTGCAATGAAAAGAAAATATATCATTAGTGATTTTAAGGTAAGATAATGCGCATCTGGGCCTTTACTGGAATAAATCAAAGACGATGAAATTGGTAAGAAAGAGAAATCGGCATTGTCTCGAGGCATTTCGGACTTGTTTGTGAATGACGGCGCGTCATCCTAATGGGTTTGCAATAAACGAGTAATTACGTGACTGGAGTTTCCTAGAATAAGTTGTTGGGAAATGCGTGGGATTGACGATTTTGCGGTTACGGAATTTTGATTCAAACAGAAATCTGACGTCTATATTATTTATTTTTATCATATAAGAAATTTATATATATATATATATATATTTCAAAAAGTACCGGGAATTGTTTATTTAACCCGTTCGCTACCAGCGTCACATATATGTGACGACCTGGTTTTCTTACCTGAGCTCGGCGTCACAAATATACGACGAGTGTTCATTATCAGTTTATGATAACTGTTTGTACCAAATCGTGCCACAAACAGATGGGTTATGTTAAAAAAAATAATAAAATAGACATGGTGTGTTATTGGCCTGTCGATAATTACATTTTTAATCATTTAAAACGTTATAAATACATTGTAAAAAATTAATGACAATTTGGTATCATATTTAAATAATAAAACGTTTGGACTGTGGTGGTGGTTTTTCTCCTGAGTACCGAATGGGTTAAAAGACGCGTATTAAAATCTTCAAAAAAAATCCTAATGTTAAATGCTTATCTCCGAAGATTAACGACTGAATTGCAAAATGATGTGAAAATTTCGTTTCCGAATTTTTTCAAAGTTTTTCGAGAATTACTGAAGTAAAATTTGTATGATATATTAAAATTAATCAAAAATGAAAAATATATCAGACAGACTTTTTAGATAAAACAAATTTTAATTCTATTGATATTACATTTAAATGCACATAAGACCATCAATCTATAACAAATATCGTCTGCTTTCTAAAAGTTTCATTTGTAATTTATTTATATTAATAAATAGAAGCAAATTTGGAGGTTGACAAGTGAAGCGAGTAGGGGTTGAGCTCTTTTATGTATATGTATATGTGTATGTGTGTGTGTGTGTGTGTATATATATATATATGTAAATGTATATGAGTCATAATTATTATGAAATGAAAAAAACTACTGAACCAATGGTCGTGTGAGAACAAAACTATTCAATGTAATTTCATTATAAAACAAGTCAGTGTGAATAACCTCTACGAACAATATTTCAGTACAATTGTCCACCGGAAAGAAGAACATATACACACACATTACATTAGCACAATTAAGTAACTTTCTTTCTCCCAAAAAGAAAAATCACAATAAATAATTGTTCGCGCAATTGTCTCGGACATAAATAAATAAAAGATCCGATGATGCATTTGTCTGATGCATACATTGTCTGTGAAAACGAATACGTTCGCTTTCAGTTCATGATAATAAAACAGTAAAACCCGTTAAATGACATACGAGTGTGAACACTTGATGTTCGACTTCGTATATAAATTGAGGTCAAGTGCGTGCATGCATTGTACAAGTAATAATTAATGCAAACAATGTATTTAGCAAAGATAATAGATGTAGTTGATAGAAAAAAAATGCACGAACATGACTATAAAGTGTAGAATTTGTTCGCGGTTTTCTTTTTGTAAACGAATGATACGAGATCAAATAAGATGTATTTATTAAGTAAATTTAGATCTGATCTTTTTTCTTTTTTTCTATAATAAATCTTGTGAATTGGCAAATTATTGAATTTTATTAACATATATATATATATATATATATATATATATATATATATATATATATATATATATATATATAATAGATGAGTATAAAAACTATTTTTAAAAATCTAAATTTATATGCAAATAATAGAAATCAATTGCTTGTATGCATAAATACACAATAAATAATAATATGTATATATAATATTTCCACATTTTTCATATTGTTGAAACGCCATATGATCCAATATAAACTATTGATCGTTGACTGGTTATAAATTTACAATGAACGCCAAACGATACTATTAAAATTGACAGTGTAATCAATTGTGAGGGGTAGAAGCATTCCGTTCGAGTCAGTTTTTCACATAATGTGGGTCAACTTATACATTGGGGGAAAATAATCAACCTAATGGACATAAGAGCTTTTCCTACCCTATCAATGAAATTCTATTTGTCTTGCCTTTGATGTTCGTATATCGTTTTCTTAATGATAAATGGACGCCTTTTTCCTTTACTTTCTACAATTAGATAACTGTCAGATTTATCGTATTGTTTTCAGTTTATATTTTCAGTAATTTTAGGTGTATTTGAATCGTTTTCTTTTTCGATATATTTCAATTTATTATTTTATTACTCGTTTTTGTGCAATATGCGAAACTCTTAAGTATTATTTCTAGTTTTATAAATATTATATATATATGCAGTAAATTATTTTTAGTTTAAACAAATATTTACATGCCTTTTTAAAAAAATAAAATCTTAATTTATAATATTAAAATTTTGAAAAAAAATAAAATTTATGTAAAATAATAAATATTTTTTTTTATAAAACGAGAATCTTTTATATGACTTGCAGATTAAACATCAAGGACAGAAATTCATGATTCATACAGCTCAAATAACTCGTTTATTTTTAAATTATTTTTTTTTAAAGATATTGAATATTTTTCCTGATCAATGATTTTTTAAATTGGAGAGAAAAATTCTGTATATTCGAAAATATTTTTCTATTGATCTATAATTATATGTTATTATAATTTAACTGACGAATACTCTTATAAGAAGAATTCATTTTTATTGGATAACATTTTTAATTTTATTAAATGTAATTAAATTACCATATTAAATACAATGGCATAAAATATTTGTTTCAAGTATTTTTTAATACATAACCTAAAAACCCTGATTTTTTTAGTAATATAAAAATGATATAATGAGAAATAATGGGTGTATATATATATATATATATATATATATATATATATATATATATATATATATATATATATAAAATAAATTAATAATTATTAATATATATAACATATTAAATTATTCAACTGTGACTATTTGAAAACAGATTCTAATTTAAAACTGAATTAGCGGAAATGACCATTCTTAGAAAATATTTTTATTTCTCTATTTCTTTTAAAATACAAAAAGAAATTCAAGCTAGAAATATACTGAAATACATACAAATTTGGAATCGGAACTAGGTTAACTATACGAAAAGAATGGATAAATACAAATAGACGAAGAAAATAGTACGCTGAATAAGCCGATTGTTACAATAGAATTGTTATGAGTGCAGCATGTCTGAGATGAAAATAAAAACAATTTAAAAAAAACTTTTATCTGGCAGATACGAACGAATTTACGAACTGTAAATGATGTTTCAGGCGAAATTTATTATCAAAAACATGAATTTGAAGAAAGAAATGTATACTTAGTATATGAGGACTATGCTTGCAAATATCAAGTCCGCATTTAAAAAATAAGTGTGGGTGGAAATAAAGCGTCGGGTCGACATTCTAAAATGTACGTACAAGCATTCAGTTGAAATATGTTTTGTCATCAATTCAAACAGAATTACATATTTTGTACGATTATTTATTCATGTAATTACGTACTGTAATTACACGAAATTTTATTAAATTATTTTATGGACGTTGAATATTTCATGAGTGTTTATAATTTTTTTCAAAATAATTACTAGACCGGCACTAAATTAAAATGTGTTGAAATGTATGGCCATTAAATAACATCATGAATAGATAATAGATTTTTTTCAATAAATTATTACGTACGAGAAATTATTACTTTTTAATTTTTTTTATTACATAACTCAAATGGAAATTACGGAAAGTATTGTTATTTTATAAGAACATGTTTATATTTATCATATAATAAAGTCAACAGATAATAATTTCAGTCGTTTTTATCCTTAATTAATAAAAAATAATAATAAAAGTCTATATTAAAAAAAACATATATTTATTTTACTTCTTTGTGTATTTAGATTTAATTTTTAATTGACATTTGAAAAATATTCATTATGGTGTATCTTTTCATGACTGGTTTTATTACTTATGTCATCTTCAAGTAATAATGAAGATTGTAAATGTGATGGTGAAATCAACAAAAAGTAGTAATTTTAAAATCAATTAAAAATTTCAATTCAATCCTCAATATTTTTTAATATAATTATTAAATGTATACCAAAAATAATTTTATTTAAAATCGTGCAAATTAAAAAAAATAAACAAGAATGAAAAATGTAATTAAGTAAAAAATTGTACTTAAATTTTTAATAAAAAGTAAAAATGGAACTTACAAAAAATATTGATTTTTTTAGGATATCATCAATAAATAAGAGATAATATTAATATTAAAAATTACATACATTTGAAAATAATGACTGATACTTTTTTATAATTTATAATTATTGATTTACAATCATTATAATTTGTTCAGTTAATTTTTTCGATTTTTATTTTAAATGAAAAATATCTGATTAACTAATAACATTTTATTTACATTTTTTTTCTTTCATGTTAATCTAATGAATAATATATAATTAATTTTTTCTCCTTTCTGCCTTTTTCGTTAAATATTTATAATTTCAAATTTAGTTTTTTTCTTTTTTATTTATTTGATATTAAGATTTTTACAAACCATTATCCAGTTCGAAATTCAGTAGTTTCAAGAAAAAAAAATTATGGTAATTTTATTAAAATTTTCTAGAAAAATATCTGTTTTAATATATTATTTAAAACAATTATTCTTGAATATATATATATATATATATATATATATATATATATATATATATATATAACTATTATCTCTATAATTACTAACATAAAAAATATTTATTGCACATTCTACTTCTTCTATTCGTTTTATATAACGTTAATTATTTCATAAATTTTTGTAGAGAAAATGAGAAAAATATATAAGCCTATGCATTCAACAACTTATCACGTATAAAATTTATTTAAACTGTTTAAAATTTTACATCGTAAAAATCTCTATTTCACTGATTGAACTGCCGATAAAAAATATTAAATCGTAAATACTAAATGCAGAATTTTATTTATGACGAAATATTATTATAATAATATTATATATAAAAAATGTAAATGAATAATAATACATTTCACATTTTTCTTTATGTAACAATAATATTTAAGTTTTTATCTGCATAATAACATTTACTAATGGTCTTTCAAAGCATCTTGAATGTAAAATATTCAATGCAAATAAAACATTACAATTTTAATGAAAACTACCAAGCAATATCGTTTCTGTTAGCCATTCAGATCGTTAATTTTTTTTTATTTAACGACACAAACTTACAACACAACAAAATGTTAAAGTTCAAAGTATGTAAGCATAAAAGAATAAGAGGTTATTTTTATATTTGTATTCTACAATTTAACAGCGTGTGAATAAATAAAAACGACAAGGGATTATTCAATTGCATCTTGGATAGAAATTGAAAAAATAAAATTAGGATTCGATATTCGTGACGATAAATATTTATATCCGTATGAAATTGCATTCGTTTACTGTCTTCGTGTCAGGATATCGACAATTGTGGAATAATTACAACGCATGCAACGTTCAACTCAATTACAAATAGAAAAAAGTATATATCCTGTTTGCAGATTGTTATAGTTATTAAATATTTATTTAAATCAACTCGTAAGAAATATTCAAATAAATTAATTAGTGTCATAGAGTGTACTAGTTACGTCGATATAATACGTCTTAAATGTCGATACGGTTTCGTTTCTACATTCAGGAAGTGTACATTTTTTTACTTGTAATAATCTCAATTGCAGTAATTCAGAACGTAAATGTCGAGAAAATTGTATATTTCGTTACTGGTTCATTCATTATAAATAAAAATTATCTGTGTTAATTGACACATGTTCATAATTTATTTAAATTTCTTGTCAGATTTCAGCGCTGCAGTTTAGATTAATTAATTTTAATATGCACACATTAAACACACCGTTTATATTAAGATTCAGTAGTTTCTATTATGGTATACTTTTCAAGATAATTAATAATGTTGCTTAGCTGTTGACGATGAGACAAGACAAGCTGGTTTACTTGTTCCTCTTATATAGTTATTTATTTTATTTTTGTTTTCTGTATTAGACGACTTGACATAACATTTATATACATTTCTTTTTATAATCGAATGGTCTATATTTTTTTATAAACAACTTTCATTAGGTGTAATAAATGGTTTAATGAATGTATTCGAAGTAGATTTCTAATTATATCTCAATTACCTCAATTCATAATTATAATAAATTGTTTCATCAAATTAATGAGTTTATAATTTTTTTTAACTACACGTAAAATAATATTTTATTTTTACAGTTTATTTGGTTTCATTCTGATCATTAATCACTTGCCAATTTTAATCATTAATAAACTATTTGTTATATAGTAGTAGTAAATTAAAATTTATACAATATTTCTGCTTTACATAACTTATTTATTAATAGCATTAAATTAGCACAATTTACAGAATATGATGAATGATTTTGATTTTTCTTTTTGCAAATGTAAAATAATAACTCCAACATTTTTATTTACGTAGTTAGATTAAAATTTAATGATTTCAAAAATGACACAATCTATTTTAATTTCTAAACAATAATTTACAGTTCGAGATGAATAATTCTAGGGAAATGATTGAACAACTCAGGTGAGAGAGTTTGAAATATAGACGAAAGCTCAGTTTAGAAATTAAATATTTTATGTGACTATTTGGCTTGGAAGGTTTTAAATCAAACAAGATTCTTCTTTCTATGGCAAAAATTATCACAAGTTAAATATTAAATTTGAAAATTGCAAAAAAAAGTTTGAGAAAGTGAAATTTTTCAATGTTCGAGTTTAAAATACTTATATTTTTAATATTTTTAAAATATTGCATTCGTTAAGGTTTTCAAAAATCACATTAAGAAGGATAAAATTTACTAATGTAAAAAATTATCCCCAAATTAGAAACCATGCCATTAAACTTGCTATTGTTAGCAAACGTATCATTATTATTTATAAAACTTCTAATTTAAATATTAACACTAGTTAAGGATTAAATCTGTTACATAGAAATTAAATTTTTAATATTTTAAAAATACATAATTTATATATCAGATTTATTTTTTAATAGATGTGAAATAATTAAATATTTTAAAAATTATATAAAATTTATTTCACAGCTGCTAGCAGCCATGTTTGAACCTTTTTTAAAGCTAATTTTAATATTTTAGTTCGATATAGTTTGGTAAATTATCATAGAACGTTTAACACTTCAACAACGTTTAGAAATTGTAAAAACTTCAATAGACTTATTGAAACAAGAGTTTAATGAGTCCATTATTTCATGAAATGGGCACATCAATTGGCCACCAAGATCATGTTATCTAATTCCACTGGATTATTTTCTGTAAGGTTATGTGAAATCATTGGTTTGTGATAATAAATCGCAAACAACAGAAGCATTAAAAATAAACATTGAACGTGTAAATCATGAAATGGACAACAATTATGTGAAAAAGTGACTAAAAATTGGACTAAACGAATACACTACGTCAAGCAAACTCATGGTGATCATATGAGTGAAATTGCGTTCCATCATTAATGTCATAGAATATCCTTAAAAATAATTACAAAAAAAACAAACATACTAATTAATTAAATACTTATTTTATTTCCATGTAAACTTCCAAAGCACTTACTGGAATATATACTACTACTTTTTTTAAGAATAACAACGTTATAACGTTAAATTCTAAAGTGTTTTCAATATATCATTTATCTAAAAAATTATGATGTACAACATATTATTCACTACTACTTTTTACTTACTTTTTGTTTGTATCTGTCTCCCTTTCCCCAGTTTATATATATATATATATATATATATATATATATATATATATATATATAAACCTCATATATATAATAAAACCTCAGGGAATAAAGAAAAAAGGGGGAAAGAAAAACATAATTTCATGTCTGTAAGGACCATACGAATCCTTTACAGTATGTGTGTAGGTATTATATATATATATATATATATATATATATATATATATATATATATATATATATATATATATATAAATATTTATAATATAAATATTTTTCAATAAACTGGCAAATTATTTATGGAAATACGTTATGGTGGTAATTAGCAACTATGTGAATTAATTAAAATAATATTAAAAACAATATATAAAACCCATAACTGTAATTCATTAGTGAAGAGGCGTTTTAGTAATAAATATTAATTTGTAGAATGTATCGAACAATATTGCTAATTCATTCAGAGCTCATAAATCATTCCATCAATTATAAATAATCAAATTTCAACGTTAAACGAGCAACTAATGAATGACCATTTATCAGCCAAGTACACTTATCTGTCTTGTAAACACATTATGATAGACGTACACATCACATCGATACTTGAAAATAATGTCAAGTTGAATGTTTCAATCGAAAAATGTTTAAGTAGCACGAGCTGATTATAAATAGCATATCTAATAATAGTAATAATAATAATAATAATAAACATATACTGCAAATGAATCAGTGGACGAATTAGGGCGTACGGATATGTCGTCTATGATAATTTTCTGCTTCGATGATCGAACTGTGGTCCAGTGTTGTGTGAGTGTTGCGCTCTACCTACCACCATTTCTCTTATAATAAAATTGACCAAACGTTGAAAGAGTGTACAATCGGTTTTGATGTTTTATTATTGTTTGTTCGAAAATCGTGCATCGCGTGGCGGCTAATATGCATCGTGAATAACTCGGTACAGCCGTTGTATACAATTAACTCAAGCTGCAGTTTCTTCGGATTATCTTGCAAACAACGGTATTTTTTTATCACAGATCTCACAAAATGCATACATAATGTATCATATTTATATTATGTTCTTTGGAAATGTTTTGTTACTTCGTATTCTACATTCAAGCTAGTTCTTTATTTATATTTTCTACTATGTATAATATAATTATTGTTCAAGGTAACTTTACAAATGATACGTCATGTTTGTTTTTAAAAAAATAAGTTTGCTGTTTAATAATAACACGAAATAATAATTAAAGTATGTTTTTAATTTACAAATTTCATTTTAAATATGAATAGAATACGATATACAAATGTAAAATACTATTGTAATCATTTCTTTTTATTATTATGTATTATATATTTTTTCACTTGATATCAGTTAACATAAACATTAATTATATACTTATTAAATTTAAAATATTCATTTAGTATAAATTTAGTTCTTGATAAAAAATTATTATTTACAAAAATAATTTTACGATATAAACCTTTTTCCTTTTTTTACACAAAATTCCAGTATAGATAATGAATATTTCTTGATCAAAAATCCAAAATATAAAACTTAAGATTATTTTATATAAATCGATTGATTTATAATAAAATAATCTGATGTATCAAATTTAGCATTTGTTCATTAACATTTATTATCAATGTTATTCACATTTTAGTGTACAGAAACATTTACAAATTTCCCAAAAAAAAATACAATCATGTCATTTCATAGATTACATTAAAATAAAATTCAAACGAAGCAATAAAATAAAAATACGTTGCATGTTTATAATAATAATATCGTCAACCCGAACAAAACTCTTAATAAACAACATTTTCTTAAATTAGCCTAAATTTGTTTTGGGTGCTTAAGTTATTTTTTCGATTCATGTTATATCACCTTGGCCGGAAATAAGCGAGCTTAACTTATTGCGTTCTGCAAAAAAATATTTTTTTTTCGTTTGTTTTAACACAACTTCTTGGCGCCATTGTAAATATAGTATTAACGAAGTACGAAAAATTCTATTCACAAATAATATTATATGGGTTATTTTTATAACCGTTGCGTTTTTCAAATGTGAAAAGTTTTTTTTATTACTTTTCTTTTCAAACTTAATTTCAAATCCATTTAAAGCATTTTGGCTGACTTATCGGAAAATATTCAACAAAAATATGTTTTTCAATATTATATATATATATATATATATATATATATATATATATATATATATATATATATAATTACACTTTATTGCTATATTATTATACAAATTTCTCATTTACAATTTTATACTTTTTTATGATACTAATATAAATTTTGAAATATATTATGAAATAAATGGATTTAAAACTTACTGACCTTGGAGTATTTTTATTTTGATTTTTGAATAAACATAATTATCAGATTTTAATTTTCAATACTTTTAATAATAATCAGTTATAGAGAAAAAAATAAATATTATTCTATCGAGGAAAGATATTTTTAACTACAAAAGATTTTTAATGATCAAAAATCTGTTTTAGTTTTAATTTTTTGTGTCAAGTGAAATTGTCTATTTATATTTTTAAATCAGACGCTTTATAAAAAAATAATAAATTTTTACTATGAATAAAGCGATTCTCTAATCACATTTAACACTAGAATTTTAGCCAAAAAAATGTCTACCACCTATAAGTACGAAATTTTTTTGAAAAATCATAAATTTCTTTTTGCTAATTTTCAGATTTTAAACAAAAACAAAAATTATCTATTTGTTTAATAATGATATATTTAAGTACGAAATATATTTTCTACTTGGATTATTTAAAATAAAATCAGTTAACTTTTTAATTAAAATTGATTTTGATATTTTCAATATTGAAATTTCATGAAATGATTACAAAAAAATGTACATAACATTGTGTTATCGTAAAAAACGATATATGACAAAAATCCTTAAGTTTGACATTTTCAATTATTGTCTAAAAAATATGCATGCCTTTAATATGAAATATTTGCTAAAAAATGAATTCAGCAAGTATTTATTATAAAGATTTTCAAGTGGATAGAATGATCTTTTAACAAATTGTACTTTTATCTCCAGATTATTATAAATTGAATCAGAAAGGTGTTTTGTAACAAGAAATTTAGAGTTATTTAAACAGTAATCAATTATTTCATTAAATAATTAGAAATAATTATACATATTGTATTATTTACATTCAAAATAAATACAAAATGTGTATGTAAAACTTTTCAATTATATTTTTGATTTTTGGTGAAATAACGACAACACATTTAAAATATTTTTCTAGTTTATTTAATTAAAAATTTAATTTAAACCGACATTATCTTTCCAGTAGTTCACAAAAAAAATGTTAAATTGCTTTTAAAAGATATTTCGAAAATATGGAATTGTATTAACATAAAAAACGAGAATACGAAATATAGTTCGTGCCGAGATAACAAAGTTCCTCGATACAAAATAGAATTTCTTTTTGTATCTCGTTTCCGATATCTTGTATGAAAATTTATACCAACCGAAATATATAAACTGAATAATATTAATGATCTTTTTAAAAATACATTCTATATAAGCGGCCAAGAAAAAGAATTGATTTTCGAAACCTCATTTAAACACACACAAAACGAACAAATCGACCAGAAATAAAACGAATAAAACATTCAATAGGAATTTTTTTTCTATTCAGTAGAAATTGGGAACTGTAATAAGAAAAATAGATAACATTAAAACGACAAACAAAAACTTCGTATGAAATTCTGTCAGTACGTTTTTTTTTCTTTCGTTCAGTTGTAGTTGAATTCACGCATCATATATCTGGGACATTTGTTGATAGAACTGAACTATAACATTACATCGACAAGCACGTGTTGACTTTTTTCTGTACGTTTTGCACGACTACACCTAGAACTGTTGGCGAGTTTTCGTTTCTTTTCTACGACAATATGGTGCATATATGTTTTTTTCCAATGATTGAAACTGTACATCTTTTGTGAAAACAACTAACAGATCAATGACTGTAATTGTGTCTCATAAATTTTATAAGTTTACCACTCACCTAATTTATTACTTTATATTATAATTAACCGCAGGCTAAATGTATGTATAGATGCCGCTCATTACACAGATTAGATGTGGTGTTAAGAATAGATTGTAACATTTTAAGAGATTTTTTTATACGAAAAACTATTATACAAATGTACATAAAATAATTAGAAAACACACGCATATATATAAATAGTTCCAACACAAAATTAATATTATTACTACACTACACTCTCATAGTGAACGATTATGTCCAAAGATAATGTGAGAGTGTTGACATTTTCACATCACTCCGCAATTGCAATCGTTAATTTTCAGAGCTAATCGTTCATTTTCAGAGTAACGTGAGCATTAATAATATTAATTTTGCGATAGAACTATTTTATAGACATAGAAAGATGGAAATTTTGGTTTTCTAAACTTTCTAGAAGTTTTTTGAGAATTATCGACGTACAAATTTTATGACATTAAAATTAAGAAAAAATTGAAAAAGATAAATTTTCAGACAGACTATACACATATTTCTTTTTCATAAAACACAAATCTAGGCGTCACATTTGGATGACCATATATAATTTATCTTAAAAGAAATGAATTTCAAAATACACAATGGTGATTAATGTGGACAATGAGTAATTATTGAACATTTTTATTGAAGTGAATGATTTATTTTTGTAAGAATTTTTTTAAAGTGTCAATAGATAAAGAGTTAAAATATATATATCAACTTACAATATTTTTTTGTTAAGTTTCATAAAAAAAACATTTAATTTTCTTCAAAAAAAATAAAAAATAAAAATAACCATTTCAGTTTGACTATATAACTCGACTGTTTCATCTTATACATTACAAAAATGATTTAATGTGACATTCAATACCTCGTTCTATTATACATAACTAACCTAAATAAGCAACAATCTCTCAGCAAAATCTTAATACCATTCAAGTTTAATGATTGATCTTGAAAATTCTATCGAAACGGATATTACAAAAAAGAAAACTGTACGTAATACCATGCGAACATGATCGAAGCTGTCACTCTTACAACCGAATGGCTGATGAAGATATTATCGTCAAAAATCATGTCCGTATTGTTTGTACGTCTCGAATCGACAGGATGTACCTGAACAAGTGTCAGTATCACGACATTTATATACAGATAATCACACGTAAATGATGTAATTGCGGTGTTTGAGAGAACCCAATAGGCGAACGGTGTAACCTGTTGCGGTGGGCAGTACCGGATTAGACTGTTCTATCTATCAATGTAATTTTTTTTTTGAGTGATTGTCACGTCAGTGTAATATACTGGTATAAGAATGAATGAAAGAACGTGTCGACCGGTTCAATAATAAACCAAAGCAGTGTTTCATTAACAAGTGAGGATATAAGTAATTAATTTTAATTTGAGATTTTTTTACAGGTACATAATTAAATGAAATAATGTAATTTTTTAGACAACTCTTCGGTTAATAATTGTAATTTATTTTCAAAATATTCCACTTACATCATTCCAATTGATTAGTCAAGTTTTACATATATTTTTTATAAGTGCTATTTTAAATGATCGATACAGTTACTAAAATAATTATCTGAATGATATTATAAAATGATTTATTCATTTTTAATGACAAGTACAATTTTAAATTCCGGTATGATTTTTTGACAATATTTAATTGAAAGCTAGAATTGTCTATTTTCCTAACTGTGATATTTATTGTACTATTTTGTTTGGTTTTGTAGAAAATTCACTTTAGTATCAATGAATCACTCGTTGAAACATTGGAAGATTTTATGAAAAAAAATTCAATAATTATTTATTATGAAATCCAGATTTTGAAATCAGTATCAGCAAATAAAATGAAAAATAAATGATTATTAAATATGTTTATAAAATCTTATAGTGTTTGAGCAACGTACATCAATAAAAGATATGTATATTTAAAAAAAACAAATGTTTGGTAAAAACACGAATAAGCAATCAAAAGAAATATAAAAACTTGTACATTTAAAACGAAAATCCGTCCCTGTAAATACAAATCGTGTCAGTAAATCGCCGATAGCATCAGAAATTTCATCTAATATACTCGTGATGTGTCAACTCTTTCGTTTACCGCCTTGTCCTTGTGCTAAACGGTTTGTGCAGAAACGATTCGATCGAGGGATTGATTTACGTTCAAAGAACCATGTACAAAATTCCTATACGCAAAACTAATAATGCACTGTAATTATACATGCTGTAGTCGAGAAATAGTGCATGTATCATTCTTAATTATAATATTGTAGAATGTCTGTATGGATGGATGAAAAATATATTAGAATCAAGGTTACAATATTACTTTTATATTTTGGCCAAATGAAATCCATAGATTGTTTCATAGTTATTTGAAACAAATCGAACTTTTACAAGTAAAAGGAATCTATATAATTTGTATTTTAATGTGAACGTTGTATTCTTTATGATTGATGATAGACGTACGTTTGTTCTATATTCTTTTTCAATGTTGTATATCTTTATTTAGTTCAAAGATAAATTTATTTCTTACTACAATTAATAACGTGAATTTAGCAATATTATACAAAAAGCATTTCAGTGATTGAAAAAACGACATACATAAATATAAAAAGTAAATTACAATTTCATCAATTTGGCACTGTGACTAATTCAATTTTATACAAATAAATCAATCATCTATCAGCAATCGATTTTTAAAGAATTCAATCACTTATAATAAATAAAATATCACCTAGAAAAAGACTGGTGTGAAGGTTTATAATTTCCTAATGGTTTTTATTAATTAAATTTTACTATTTTTACAGAGAGAGGGGGAATTACAGCGATTTGAAAATATTAAAATGAAGAACATTTTAATGTTAAGCATTGTATAATAAAAAATCTAATTTTTACTAATTTGTTTTTTATAGATTTCCAATTTTAATTTTTTTAGATTTTTCAAGTTACCTTTTGATTAATATTATTCTAAGATGGAAATTTCATTAAGTTTTAAAGATGTAAAGCTTGATAAAGTGCCTTAAAATTTCAGTACGGATTAATTCATTTTTTTGCAAAAAGTAGTTCCATTTTAAATTTTATAAATCTTCAATAATGATTTATTATTTTCATGAATATTAATTTTGATAGCCTTATTATCACATTCAAAATACAATATTATAAAATCTACAAATTTCAACTGATATTTTTAAAATATAATTCCAATAAAACGGATTTAACAAATATTTATGAATTATAAATTTCTGTATACATTTTTCCTGTCATTGTATTTAAACAGTTATTTTCCATTTATTTTATTTTAATTAATTAACATAATTTTCGATTTACATAAAGTTAGCAATATTTTTAATACATGTTTTTTTTTAACATAGAACAAATTTAATTAAAATGCTTATTTATCATAAGAAGTAAATTATTTATAAATATGAATTCAACTACAATTTAAAATTAAAATTGTGAAAAATTAGAATAGTTTTTTGTTACTATTATGTACATACAAAGAATAATGGTCTTGTTTTTACAAAATGTAACAATGGTAATAAACAAATTAGTCTGGAAATGATTTTAAAGTCCAAATTAGTCGACAAGAATAAAATTAAAAAATACAATGAACATTGGAATAAACAGATTCGAAATATACATAATTTCAAAAGATATAAAAACACACATATGAGTACATAACATTTTAATTTGTCATCATCTATTTGTAGATAAGTAACTTTCGACCGATGTAATTGATATAAATTCCTTATACACTCATTACACATTTATGACGACATACAAATATCTTCAATGAAACAATAACATTGTTTAATTACTATACATTCTTTTTTAAAAAAATGTATTTTATATTTAGAATTACTATTAATCTATTTTTATACTAGCAACAATTCAGTTGAATTTTAATAAGAGATTATATCATAAATATTTTTCGCTCTACATACATTTTATTAAATGAAGAATGTTATAATAAAAAAATAAGGTAAAATGTTTTCGTAATAAATTTCATTTAAAATATTTCAATGATTTGCATATGTTGGTAATTTTATAAATTTAAACAATGTTATACCTAATCCAATAACTTTTGATTTATCAAAACATTCTCTTTTTTATAAATGCTTCTTTTTAAAATATTAATCTGATAGTTCACATTACTTTTATAAAATAAATTACTTATACTATCGACTTTTATTTCATTGCTAGTAGAATATCACAAATATTAAAATTAATTTATCGGCTTAATATATTATCAGATTGTTGATAAATATTTCTACTGTAAATAATAAAGTGTATTATTAACGTAGTTAACACGTGAATGAAATAAAATCAACGATATTAATTGACACAAAAAGCAGAAAAAGTGAAAATTAAATTAATACTAGGGTCAGTGCACGTAAATAGTTTACATATACATTCTTATATCTCATTTATACCGCTAAGAACAATAAAAAAGTGCACACTCGCACGCCCAACCGACCAAACAAAACCCATACACAAACCGCCAAAATCACCTTTTTATTTCATGTTCAATCAGCTGTTTTTATACAATTCGACACGCAAATATCATTTTAGCGTTGTTATAGGAAACTGATGAAAGTTACAGTTAATTTTCGAGAAAATAAATAAGTATATACGAAATTATATTACAGCTACTATTGCTGCTAATAATAATAATAATAATCAAAATTATAACGCACAAACGGTTCAACCTTTCTAATGTTTCGTTTTTCCCATTCTTTCATCAATAGAAAATCATTAAATGATGGAATATTATATACCTAAAATCATTACATGGTTCAGTAAATATACTGCAAATTTGTTTTAAATTATATTTCAGATTGAAAATAAGACATTCTCAACTTAATCATTTTATTAAGTTTATATATCGATTTTTTTATATACTTGAAAAACGTGTGGGATACATATATATATAATTATTTTAGAATTTAAATAACTGAAAAACGTTTAAGTAAATTTTCAATAACTGAATAAAATGATAAATGTGAAATATTCGAAGAAATGAATTAACTACTAAAATCAAATTAACTAAAACCTTACCAATTAATTTTTCATTAAGAAGATTTCTAATCGAATGAACAGTTTAATAGCTCACCTGTAAAAAAAGAAACGTGTATATTAGTAATTTTGATTTTTTACAATAACACATATAAAGGAATTTGCAAAAAAAGAATGAATTTTACAATTAAGTTAATTTAATCTCTATCAATAAAATTTTATATGATACTTAAAATTCTTTTGCATGTTGTTAATCCATAATCTTAATTTTCTGAATGAATATTCGTTATTTCAGAAAAGAATGTTAAATGTAGATTAAATTTCTATTTTATGGCCTTAGATCACTTCTTTAAATACGTGAATTTTATTTATTTACACATATGTATATATAATTAGGAAAGAGTTTATAAAAATATTCGATGGAATTTTATATAATTTTTATAATTAAAAAATAATGGAATTTAATTGACTAACAATAAATAATATACACTTTTATAAATTATTGTACACTTTTGTGGTGTCTAGGACGGATTTCTTTCATAATAAATTATTCAAAACACAAACAATTGTGGATAACTTTTTTTCATCATTCAAATTCTTTAAGAGTTGACAGAGACGTGAATCATAAAAATATAAAGTCTTGTTCTACTAACGTATTTACAATTTTTATTATTAAGTATGCATTATGAATATATATGTATGTGTCTGGTACGTCATTCCTCTTTCCTTTTTAAGCAAATGTGTTTTAAAACCAACAAGTTACCTTATATACAAATTTATTTTTTTTATTCTTTCATATGCAAAAAATAACAATATATTCAATTTAAATATAACACAAAAACAGTTCGCATAAATCGTATTCAAAGAGCAGGATTTATCTGTTCAAGTATTTCATAATACTGGTGTACTAATAAAACGTACAGTTGCATTTGACAGCTGTGTGTACAACCACGTGCTTCTTTCATCGCACGTCACTTTATTCTTCGGTTAAACTAGAAACTAGAAGAATGTTAGAAATTAATCGTGTTTTCACTCATAGCACCGTTACTCAGTTCTCTGATTCAACATAAGCAAACCGCATTTACTACATATTTTTACGTCTTCATGTTTCAAAACAAATATTCAAATTGTCAATATAACTGGAATTTATATATATATATATATATATATATATATATAGTTATATATAATTTATATAACATATATTTACTATATAAACTACAATAGTTATAAAATATTATTTTTAATAATATCGTATAATGGATATATCTTATTGTTACAAATGATAAATTGTATATGTTTTTATTATTCATATTTTTATTATAAATTGCTTACATTTTTTACCATTAAATATATATTTTTTAGCTAATATTTTACAAGTATTTTCTATATTTCTATGTTAAACTTTAACAATTTTAGTAAAAAGAAAACATTTTTTTTTATAAAAAAAAAAGAAATCATTACAATATTATAAGTTTATTCAAATATTTGAAAAAAAAATCTTATATAAAAATTTAGAGATTTTTTGTCATTACAAAATACAGGAATATAAAATATAATAATTTTATGATTTTGAGGTGGTTATTCTTTTGTGAAAATTAAATTATGTACAATCCTGAACTACATCCTGGAACATATTTTTTATTTAAAAAATCTTGAAATTCTAAAAAATTTTTATTCGAATATTCTTTTTTTAAAAAAAATCAATTTCATGGAGTAAACATTTTAAAAATATGAATTATAAATAAATATTTATATAAATATATAAAGTAAAAAATTCATACTCCAATAATTTTTATACAACACAATTTTTCCACTCTACAAAAGTATATTATTAAAATGTTATTCAAATATACTTATTATTATTCTAGTAATTTAATAAAAATATTAAGATATTAACAGATTTAAATTAATTAACTATATTATGACATTTTATTTTTGTTATTTATTTAAATAACATTTTTGTAAATTGTAGTTATAGGCATTTTAATTGTAACTACAATTATTTTATTTAGTTGTAATTGTTAAACATAAATTATAAAGGTATTAATTAGTAAATTAAATATTATTATTCCACTTCTATACATTATAATTACATACCACTTAATTTATCAAGACTATTAAGTTTCCTGGTAATAGAAAAAAGATCTTCGTAAAATACCACAAAGATAATTATTTCAGATTAATAAAAATAAGATGATACTCCCTGTCTCTAAATTAAGATTTAAAAAGTTGAAATTTTATTTAGACTTCAACATTTTCCTTGGTTTTTAATACAAATATTTATACTATAAAAATATATTTTATTTAATAATTTATATTATTCAAGAATTAGTATCATTTCTACAATTTTATTATTTAATCATATTAAATATTGATTCATAACTATTAAAAACTATTTTCATACAGTTCATTTTAATTTGTGGCTTTTTAAATTGATTCTGAAAAATTACTTTTAATACAACTAATATTAAAATAATTTTGTTACTCTACTTTTCACTACTATTGAAAAGAAAAAATATAAATTTATATACCAAACTATGAATAGTAAATTCTGAGTAATACTTTAACAGTACATTCTTAAATCGATCTCACGGCGAATATTTATTAGAATAAATATAACAGCATATAAATTACACATTTGCACGCAATATAAAGTATTTCTAACAATATATATATATATATATATATATATATATATATATATATATATATATATATATATATATAATTGTATGTAATGAAATGTTACTTGAAACATTTTCGCTGCTTTCTTTTATCAATACGATGAATAATAACATTTTAAGAGACTACATAAACTTTACACTTGATACCCACACATTTCGTACATAGAAACATCACTTGAGACGTCTCTGACAATTTCAATACACTACTAATTCATTGTAAACGAAATGGACTCAATAGTGTTTTGAAATACTCCCCTACATCTATTATTTCCAAACTTGTTTAATCAATTACTTTCTATTTGTACCGACCTGCCAATGTCAAACAAAAAGGAACAATCAAATCAGGGACGAGTGAAACCGTTAATTCATCATCTTTATATCTGTGTTTTTTCAAATATATAATTTATCATGACAACAGGCTTCACTATGTTCTTATGCTGGATTGAATATACGTACGTTTAGTGACTGTTAGGTGCGTCAAAAGTACAATAATACGTCGGTAATAACAATAGCGACAGGTCGTGATCCGTGACGATGTTCAAGAAAAAGATAAAACGGTTGGTACATAATCTCGACATTATTTACATGCAATGTTCATTCATTTTTAGCATACGGTGTGTGTGTTTTATGAGAACAGCAAGTGAAATCAATTTCGAATCTGTGGCAAGTAGAAATGTAATTTATGTACTAAGAATCTTTTTTTAATATTTTTTTTCTAATAATAACTTGCATAAATATTCAAAAATTAAAATTATTAATAATCTTATCGAATCTTTTTTTTCAAAAAAGCAGCTATAGTTAATAAATATGAAGAATTTACAACATAAAAACAATTTATCAAAATATTTTTTTAGAAACTAAAACAAATCATAAACTTTGATTTTAACAAACATTCCAAAAAATATTACTTGGGTAATGAAATTACAATATATATATATATATATATATATATATATATATATATATATATATATATATTTAATAAATTAAATAAATATTTTATTTGAAGCAGTTGTAGTTACTAAAATGAGTTAAAATTTAAATAAACTACAAAAATGAAAAAAAAAATCTATTTACAATTCAAAACAGTTTATCCAAAATATTTTCTTCTACAATTTACAAGATATATAAATTATAAATATTTATTACAAAAACAAACTGTTTTTAGTCATGTTTTTGTACACATAAAATTATTAATAAATTATTCAAAAATATAATTTCACTTTATTGTGTTTACTAATATTTTTTTTATTAAAATAAGAGGAAAAATTATAAACTCACAGTAAATATGAATTAAGCAATGTATAACTCTCTCTCTGTCTTTCTTGATATAAACATAAAAAATACAACAGTGTGGTTCAATAAAAATGAAAAAATAGAACAGTTTAATCTACTTCCTTTCATTTATATTTATAAAATAAATACTTTTATAAAATATAACTTTGATAAAACACATCTGAATCATTGTTGTTATATCTTGTTATTCAAAGATACAATAAAAACAAGAACAAAAAGTTCTTTTATAAAATATTCTAGATGTTATTCTTTATTAAAAAATCTATAATTTATTGTCACTTAACTACTAATTTTTTTCAATAAATGACATCAAAAAATATCAAAGTGATTCAAAAGAAATAGAGTAATATAATTTATTACCATTCCATTTTCTACAGTAAAATATCTCTTAAACTATTTAATAATGTTCAAAATTAAATCTGTTCAAAATCTCAATAAGTAAAAGTACATTACAAAGAGTTTTTAAGGTAGAAAAAATAAGCTTAGTATGTGAAAGAACGTTAATTACAATTTATTACATTTTAACACTAAAAAGGTCATCAAGTCTGTTTTTATCGATGCACATGTCAGTAATTTAAAGATGATAGTAATTTAAAAAAATCTAATTATATATATATATAAAGTAATACAATAACGCTTGTACCACGTGAATTTGAAATGTAATATAAGTAAAACACAATAAATCTCATACAGTCGAGGATCAAATTAAGAAACGTGCATTTGTAATAGGATAGGATATTTTAATATTACAAGCAAAAAATACTCCATATTGCCTGTATGTGTTTTTAAAGTATTTTGGAATTTTCAATATTGTACATTCAAATGCCAGATTAATAATATTGTTATTCTGTGTATATAAAAAATACAAAGTTGCAGTACTAAAAAAAGTAGTATGAAATACAATATATCCTGTTATTGATTTATATCTATTAATAAAACTAATGTTAGAGTTGTATTTCCTGAACCTGTTGCTATAAATATTTTCTTTTATAGAATTATTATACAGGTGAATTATTTTATATATATTTATTTATAGTTCTTATATAAAAATTTGACTCCGATGAGAAATAAACATTTTATACGCAAACAAATGTAGGCACGATAAATTTCTATGTAGAAATTAAATTAACCTATCGAGCTGTTCATTGGTCTTAAATAGAAAGCAATTTATTGTCTAAATCAAACTTGTATAAACACCATACACATTAAATAGTAATATATTTGATCTTTTGTACGTATGCGTATGAAACATTTAACATTTAATTAACTCAGATCTAACAATAAAAACGACATGATAGACACATTAAATATACTCGTGACTCATACAAGGAGCTGTCGAATGGGGGAGAGCTGTATTATACATATCAGACGCTGGCGGCAGTACGAAACCTTCGACACAATCACGCAAACTAAGAGTTTTGATAGTAAGACAACGTATACGAAATAATAACAGCGGAAGAATCATGAAGACTGCGCGTTATCCAGCGGCGGCAACCGTTATAAAATGATTTCGATGATTTGTTCGGGTTGTATATTCTTAGAAACGTCACGACGTCGTGTGGACTATGTGAGAAATTACATATCAACGAGAAAATGATCAAAAATCATCGCAGCTGTCAAAAGTGACTGTTGATTTGATATTTGAATGTTAGGATTTTTTTTAGGATTAATAAAAACATTGAAAATAAAATACATTAATGTAATTTATCTTTTTTGATTCGAGAAATTTGCCAAATTCTGAGTAAATGTTGATTAATTAAAAATATTCAATTAACATTTTTTTGGATTTTTATAACAATGTGAATTGAAGATCAATTTAACGACCAAAAACAATTTTATTCAAATACAACCAGTCGTCTTACAAAAATAAACGACCTAGTTTTAAAAAAATGCATAAATTTAAAATCTCTTTATATTTTATTAAATAATAATTTTATGAAATGGTATGTAATTCGATTTGTAATTTTTTTATAAAAATAAACTTTAAACAAGAACAATACAACTATAAATTATTAGAATCATAAAATGACGATTAATAATTATTAAATGAAATTAAAAAGAATATATGTATTTTTTTATACAACTCAATCACGTACATTTCTCGAAAATACATTGAAAACGTTTTAAAAAAATCAAGTTTATTTACTGGAAACATATTTAAGATAAGAAATTACTTTATACCATTGAAATTATACAATTTCGTAGAAAGAAAAATTGAAAAAGTCGTTAGGCTTTTTAAGTCAGTTACGATATAAAATATTTTACAGAAACAGTAAGTAAACATTTACAGTAGAGAATATCAATGAATTAAACATAGAGTAAATGAATATCAATGAGCAAAATACGTATCTCTTGCATACTAATATTTATATATATATATATATATATATATATATATATATATATATATATATATATGTATGTATGTATATAAATATATACATAAAACAGAAAGTTGAACCAAATTTCCTTTTAAGGTTAAATGTGATAGTTTTATAATACGATTTATTTTTCTCTGTATATTTGTTTTTATTGTACCTGCAACGAACAGTGATTTATTCCCAGCATTAATAAAAAAAATGAATTATATAAAAGTAGCGGAGATTATACTATTAAATAAATATAAGACACAAACTAGTATTCGTTTTAAATAAATTTACATAAATATACATTTTTAATGTAATAATATGTAGTATAGTGTACGTTGTAAATAAGCATTTATAGTAGTTTAGAAAATTATAAAGACATGAATATAAACAAAATATCATATAAAATTCAACGTAAATCACTGAATTTTGCAAGTGGAACAACTGTATATGAATTAATGCAGTACTTGTGTTTGAATATTATAAATAACGTACAGTGGTTTCTTGACTTGATATTTTAATCAACGGGTTTTAACTTTCTTTTAACTATTTATCTTTGTAGAATAAATTAATAGTTTATTATTAAATACATACACATACACACATAAATATACATATATATATATATATATATATATATATATATATATATATATATATATATATATATATATATATATATATAGTGAATAAACATAACTCAAGCTTATTTATTATTAAAAATTTTAAAACATGTAAAACGTAAATATTTAGAAGTAATTTTACGGTTTACCATAAAATTACAAGATACTTTTATAAATCAGCTTAAAACTGTTATAAGCTCACAAATGTGTTTTGAAAAAAATTATCGATGGTAGATCAAACAGGAAATATTGAGGAATTTATCCTCTCTATTTGGCAGTAATTAAATTATAAAATTGAATAATATTTTTCAATATTTACAAAATTAACAGCAATTTAATTATCATGTAATCATAATGCGTTTATTTAAGACAGCAAGTTTACTAGCAGAATTTTTGTTTTTACAATAAATCTTTGAATTAATACTTATATCCATCTTAATTTGATTTTTAAAAAGCTTAATTGATAAAAGCATTGTATTGAGAAAAAAATTGACAACCATTTTAAGCACGAGCTTCTCTTTAAAAAAAATCTTGCAAATTTCCATATGAACTTTTAGCGGATGATTATTACTGTCATATAAAGAATGAGAAACTATTCTTTGGATAAAATTATGTTCTTTAATCTTTGGGTCGAGTAGCTCATAAAAGCTTTAAACATGTAAACTAAAGTTACGAATTATCGCTAACTTCTT
The DNA here is from genome assembly GCA_029203775.1 of Neoneuromus ignobilis. Taxonomy (NCBI): domain Eukaryota; kingdom Metazoa; phylum Arthropoda; class Insecta; order Megaloptera; family Corydalidae; genus Neoneuromus; species Neoneuromus ignobilis. The sequence continues at coordinate 7,951,017 of CP092090.1, read as the reverse complement.
AAACTCTTCCATCTGTTCAGTCATTTCATTAATGTTATATACATATATTTAACTTTTAATCTGTTTTTATATTTACTATAGTGCACTTGAGACTCGAGAAAAAAAAATTAAAGTAAATTACTACTTAATAATGATTATACAAAAATTAAAAAATAAATAAATTCATTCACTGTTCTATTTTTACAAAATAATTAATGTATTTTTTAAGATTCAATATGCGAACCTCAATTTTTGTTTTATAAACTTTATTTTATAACACAAATTATTCTGAAGATAAATAATTTTTGAACATAAATTATTCAGAAAGTTTAAAATGAAATACTCTTTCTAAACTCATCTTTGTTTATAATACACAATTCTTTAAAAAAATATTTTTAATTATTTAAATAATATAAGTGAAGATTACTCCTTTAAAAATATACAGTAAATTTTTTTTGGAATAAATTTGTAAATAATACATAAATATTCATTTATTTACCCAATATTACTACATTTTTGGTATAAAATTTATTACACTGCGAACAACATAAAATATCTATTTATAGTATATTACATATTCAAAAAGTGTATCGAGAACAATAATTCATTTTATAACAAAAAGAGTATTTTTCGTAAAAACTATTTGACATAAATCAAAAATTATTCGTAACTTCGATCTCAACGATTGCAAACGATATAAATATTGGGAGTTTACATATTGAAAATGTTTTCCTAGCACTGAAATTCAGAAACTTTTTTTACGTTGGCAGGGTTCCAATTTTATGTTATTTATTTGAAATAAAGTGTAAAATTCGATAATTCTATCTACAGTTTTTGAATTGAATAAATTTGTATATAATTATTACCATTTTTTTAAAACACAATTAACATATATAAAATATACATCTTTCAATTAAAATAAATTAAAATTTATTTAAAAAGAAAATAAGAATTTATAAAATATTTCTTAATTTCTTGAATTTTTCAATTAAATTTTGTACCAAAAAAATACATTAAAATGTTTTTTATCAAAATTACTTTTCTGTAAAAAATGAACAGAATATAGAATTTTTGGACAATTTTATTGTTAAAAAATGTAAATATTATAACGAATTTTTATTGATAAAATCAGTGAACAGCATAAAATCTCAAATTATTAAATATTAATTATTTTGTAAGAAATGATTTATCTACAGATTAAATAACATTGTTGGTACAAATGAATAAACGTACATTTCTACTTGTAAGCTTTTAATAGGATTTATGTGTACAAATTAAAATTTATTCTACCATCAATACATTTTATAAAAATTTTTAATAATCATTTATTGTTCACTTGATTCACATTTTATAATGTAACAATTTGATGAGAATGACATGAAATGGCAGTGAATAAACTTAACAATAAGTGATTACTGAACAATTTTATGATGTAGGGGTGAATGATTTGTATTGAAATAAATTTACCATAGTATCAATAAAAAAAAGTAATAGGATATACGAAATTCACAACCATTTTATATCATTGAAATATATGAACACTACGATACAAAATAATAAAAATAATCTTGAAATTAAACACTGATTGTTTTCTTGGAATCAAATAATAAAACCTTACAGAAATAATATGTTTTATGAAATAAAGAGTATAATAATTAATTGTTTGTTTGAATAAAATTATGGAGAAGAATTTACAAAAGTAATATACGAACAATTAAGAAACCTTACTGAAGAATTCAAACAGAATATACAATAACAAAGGTGGTTGTACAGAAACAAAGCGGTCAACGTTGTGAACGTGAGTCAAGTTGAAGGAGAAGAATGAATAAAATATTCTACGAATTTTATAATATTTGATATTCTGCTGTATACACGAATCTATTTAAATAAGAAATAAAAAAAAAAAAACTTCCACATCGCTATTCAAGTTGGTACAAAAAAGATTTCGTAAAAACTGCGCTGCAGTATGAATAATTAAAGCGTAAAAACAATGAGCTCACTTTTAAATATTACCTATTTAATTCGTTTATTGTGTACGTTTTTTTTTTTTGTACTGACATTTCATATTAAACAATTATTTATTTTACACTCACTAATTAACGTATGACGGCTGTTAACATCATTTGACATACATTTGAGTATATCTTCAGGCGTTCTAACAACAAACCTTGCACAGAGATCATCAATTATAAACAATTCATACAGCGAGAAGCCAACCGCTGTAATGTTTTCACTAGACGTTCGAAAAACTTGTAAATAATACCAACAGGTTCTGAAATTGTGTTTTGTAATGACATCTTTTACTCGTTTCATAAACATCTTTTTTTTAGTGTTGTCTTTCACACGAAGGGCGTGGAAACTAAACAACAAAAAAGTGGTTACGTCATGTGCTTATTAATAATACGAGTAAACAATGCTCGGTTAATTCCATGGTATCATCTTGAATAGTTCATAAATTAAATGGAAAAAGGTGAGTAGGAATATATGTCGACGTTACGCGATCAACATTCAAATTACTTACACGTTTGTTTTGAACTCGTGCTTGAAATTTTTTAAAATCTGTCTAGTATTCATTTATATGAAAGAATCTCTGTTTAAAAATACCGACATGAGTAACGGAAAACTATTGAATACTATTTATATAATTAATTGAAATTCTTGATAGAAAATAAAACAGTACATACGAAATAGTCAATCGATTAAATAACTGGTAAAGTGTATAGATGTTTAATCCAAAAAAAATCTAATAGATATTGTTTCGAAAAAGGGAAAAAAGCTCAAATGAATGATACTAATTTATTCAACAATAATAAATCAATTATTTATCGAGAAACATCAATGAACGAGACCTATTGAACATTTTCCAGCAAAAACGTATTTAACTCCAAAGAAATTGAACAGATTAATCAATGTGCACACAGATTAATTTCTATTTGAACAATACTGTTTGTTATAAAAAATATGTATGTTTTTTATAATACAAACTATTAAAGTCGATAACACCGTTAAGTTACTAAAAAAATATAAATAACGTTCCGTTGTATACGTAATTTATTGTGATTAATTATTATAGACATTTAATTTTATGTTAGCAACTAAGTGCAATTTTACAAATTGAAACTAATTTTTACAAAATCAGAATCGAACGGCTTTATTCCTTTCAATATTGATTGGATATGGTCGATTGGCGATAGCTAATTCGACTTGCATCATTCATATTAGAAAAAAAGAAATAAGAGGTAACAAAACTGGTTTAAATACAATACCATGTTATTTACTTGTCAATTTTACATATATTTATATATATATATATATATATATAAATATATATATATATATATATGTATATATATTGTATCTAATTAAACCATGAAGCTTGTACATTGTGAGTTTCGAAACACTCATTGAATTCACTGTATAATTCTATACAAAAATGAATATTTTTACATTATAATAGGTGTTAATTACAAAAAAGTTTTCAAGTACTTGTAAACACTTGTTACACTCTAAATTTTCACTTTTCTATAACATTAGAAAGTTTCAAGTGTCATTTAGAATCATCATTAAGTGCAGTATATTAATGATGATAATGTGCACATCAAAGAAATCGAAACATTCGTACTTGATAAAAAAACTAAATGAATCGAGTACTGAATAATGTAAGTGTGTTACTCTTTGTATGTTGCTGTTTTTTAAAAATTTCATTAAATAAACAAATTGAACAAGTGAAGCAAAATTAAAGATTATTAAAGATTTTTATTCTATTAAAAATTTTACAATATTTTTTTATTCGTGTAGTTTTTTTAAAAAAAAATAGTGTAAAAGTTCAGACATTTTTTTGAATCATCACAGAGTGACAAACATAGATCATCGAATAATAATATCTATCAATTATATTATTTACTAATTTATATAAAATTTTTGTTAATTCGTAATTTTTTTTTGCAATATTTTAATTATAATGAGAGAGAAAATAAAATAAATAATTATTAGATTATATGTAGGGTGTCCCATTATAAGAGCACATTTATTATTGTTCAAAGAAAACATCATTGTTCACTTAAAAAAAGATGCATTTTATCTAAAAATTAAGTTGTATGCTTTTGATGGGTCACCCTATATATAAAGTGACCAAATGAGGCTGAATGGTAGTAAATAAAAGCAAGGAAGTAAATGTATGTCTAAACATTTCAGTTTCATTTGATCCATCCTATATATATATATATATATATATATATATATATATATATATATATATATATATATATATATATATATATATAGAGAGAGAGAGAGAGAGAGAGAGAGAGAGAGAGTCATCCAAATGTGACGCCTAAATTTATGTTTTCTTGAAAAGAAACTATACACATGTTTTCCTATACACCACCCTATACAAATGTTTCTTTTTAATAAAGGAAATCGTCACATTTCGATGATTTTATATAAAAAAAATTCACTATTATCCTTTTGATCCACTATTGAACAAAAAGATCTCTTTTAAAACATGTCATTTCCTTTTTTCCAAAAAATACCCTTTCCTTCTACTCACTGAGACGAATTTCGTTATTTCTCCATCCTATTTATTCATGGCGTTCTTTTTAACTTTTTTATAAATCTAAATTTCCAATTAATAATTTCTCTTGTCCATCGATGCTTTTCTCTTTATATATATATATATATATATATATATATATATATATATATATATATATATATATATATTTAAATATGTACAAATATTGTGAAATATTTTCACCAAAATTTAAATGAAACAAATAATACAAGCAACGGTTGACTGAAATCACTCGAACAACTTAATTATATAAAATGATGGCGTCACTGAAGAAAACATTCTCATCTTTCATAGTCTGCACGAGATAATTGGTATTGAATCAATTGTGTTTTTATGGTCAAACACAATTCCGAACTACGAAACATTATTTTGCAAGCTTTTTTTTATTCCACACGTACTTTAATCATTCATAAAACAATAAATTACGTGTCAACCTACACAGGCCATTGTTCTGTACATATTTTTTTTTTATTGTCGACAACAAGAATTTCAACAAACTCCTGCGTTGGTTTCCGACATTATTAAAAAAAAATAATTTTATTATTCTAACTGTAAATTTTTTAATTGTTCGTTTTGATGAGTTTTGTAATATTAATTAAAATGAACCGCTACTCATTATAAACATTCGTGCAATAAACAGAAATATTTAATTAATAGACGACTTAAATTTGACTAAACCGAATGGAATGTTATAAAATACTTAAAATATCCGAAAATTATAACAACCAGAGAAGAAGTATATACAGAAAAATATGACTCACAATCAATAATAATTTTAGTAAGATAGATTTTATTTTTGTTGATATTTCAATGAAGATGACACAACAAAACCTGTTTAGATTTTTTTAAAATTATTATTAAAAGACATGTATGTTTAGATGTTGAAAGATATACGTTATTCTAATGAATTGATCATCATGAGGATGTCAATAACTTTTAAAATTAATTACAATATTTAAGTATTATCATCCGGTGTGCCTATTAATTGCCACTGAATGTAGGTTAAATTGAAACAGACTTTTTGTACCCAGCTGAGTTATAAACTTGACTACTACGTTTCTTCTTTTGTGGAAATATCATTCGACATTTGTGCAAATTGTTTACTATTATATTTTATTGTTATTGATCTATTATAATTCTTTTTCTTTTCAAATAACATACTTTCCTAAATACATGATTGTTATCTGAAATCAATTCTTAAAAACTGGTAGTTTTTCGAGATGAGAATTTAATTTAAAACAGTAATTTTAACTTGTTAAAATAAACTAAAATAGTTTTGGTCCACTTTAAGATAATGATTGTTATTTTATTCATAAATATATAAATATTCAATACAAAAGTTGCTAATAATTAATTATGTACATTTTTTTAATCGTGTTGTTTCAAACAGTAATTAAATTGTATAAAAAAATATTTTTAATCTTACATCTCTAAAAATGTAAATTATCTTAATTTTTTTTAATGAACAAATATAAATAAACATATTTTATCATTATGAATATTTTACAAGAATTATTTTTACGTCACAATATTTTTGATTTTAATATTTGCAAAAATGTAAATTATCTAAAAAAAATATTATTTAGTACTGTAGCTAATCCTCTATTTATACAACTACTCCAAATTCAAAATATTTTTCATATTTATATCATTAAAAATGTAAACTATATATAGAAAAAAATACTGAACAGAAATTTGAAAATTATTTTTTTATTTTGAAATTGTTGACAATAAGAAAAAAAAATGTAGGAAGTTTAGTTTAGTATTATAGCTAATCCACTGTTTACATTGAAGCAACTACCCCTATTATATCACGATATATGTGATATTTTTAATTACAAAAATGAAAATTATCTCCAAAAGAAATATTATATAAAAAATAATATTTATTTAAAAATTGTTGAGAATACAAAAACGCCTAACAAAATAATTTCTGAATGTGGATAAATCACCTTTTTAAAAAAAAATCGTTTTACACTAACCCCAATTGAACAAAATTTAAAATGCAAAAAAAAATTATGTAAAATGAGAAGTCATGAGATAAAAAGTACAATTTTTTTATATACTTTTAAACTGAAATGTAGAACAGTAAAAATTACTACATTTTATTCAGTAATAAATTTTAAAATAAATTCGTAAAATCTTGAAAATTTAATAATTGTTTACGAAATATGCTTCTTTTTCTAAAAAAAAGTTGTATATTACTCCTATTAAAAAATGAGATAAAAATCAAATTTTACATTTTTCAATGATTGATCAAATTCAAATTAGTAAACACTATTAAAAAACAACAATAATATAACGTAATTATTTCAAATGATTTATAATTTTATATAATTAATTATAAATTATACCAAAACAATCCTTTGATTCACACATAACGACTTTTATACGTTTACACCGTTAGTAAGTACAATTCATCCATTCGTAATTTTAATTTTACAACCTCTCCGCATATAAAATTTAGTTTGATAATGTTCACAATTTAAACTGCAATAAAAATTTACAAAATTTAATTGCAATAAAAAAAAACTTGCCGTTCTGCAAGCATTAAAATACCGTTGCAACGAAAACGTGCTAGAATAAATTAATAAACACAGATCCTTGTAAACCATATAACGATTTAAAATGTAAAATAAAAAAAAAATACAAACTACTTGGTGAAATCCTTAAACAATAAATCGATACGTAGACGATTTACAAATGTATTTAACGGAATTCTTCAATGTGTTTGGACGTGGTGTGAGATCAACGTTCATCATAGCATCACGTTGCACTATTCATCAAGTCAAAGCAATGATTATCACACACGCTCTAATCATATTATGGCTCATTTATCAAGCATATAAGTACGTGTTGTATCTCTTAATGGTAAACATTATCATCTAAAATTGAAAGAATTAATAACACTATCGTAGTGTCAATTATGTCTGAAACTATATTGTTTATGTGAGAATTGTCTTACTTTTGTAAACATAATTATTAAATTAATGCACGAGTTACTAGAGAGATTATGTAGAAAGTTATCGTAATGTATGGAAAAAACATAAAGTAGATTCTTCATTTCTTACCAGTTATTAAGAAACATACACGTCTCTGAGATTAAGTTTTAAATTATAATCAAAACACATATACACTCGTATATAAAATGTTTTTTTTTTAACGCGATAGAACTTTAAATTGAATCCCTATCTAAAAACGCACTTTATCATACCTTTATTACATACGCACAAACATGTATATATATTATGTTGTCAAGTATCTCCCTTCCGCTTTTTTTTTTTTTGTACATAGCCACGAAATTCAAAAGACAAAAAGGCGGAAGGGAGATATTTGACAACCTAATATATATATATATATATATATATATATATACGGATGTTTTTTTAGGTTAGATAGAACTTTCGAAAGAGATTCAATTTAAAGTTCTATCACGCTTAAAAAACACGTACATATGTAATTAAATTAATTGTATTTAGAATTTAACTAATACAAAAATTATAATAATTTTATTGAAAAAACATGTCTTCAAATTTAAATTTCATGTATATACGTGCTCATATTAGGAAATTAAATAAAAGAAACAACATCTTCTACAATTACATAAAATATGTATTGAATTAAAATTATTTTTAAAAATATTCACCTAAAGTCTATAAATTGAATTTTTGAATATAAATAATTTGTTTATAATTTTTTTATATTTCACATAAAAAATATTAATATTTGAAAAGTCGTCTGATGTTTGATTTATATTTCAACCTGAATAATTAATTTATATACAAATTAAATTATATGTTATTTTAATTTTTCTGTATGATTTACAAACAAATTGAATATTTAAAAAAAATATTTTCAAATATTTTACGAAATTTATTTTCATTAAAATATTTTTTTTAGTTAAATAATTGTTTAATAAATTTTATTAAATTTCCATTATTTTCTAAATGACACATAAAATTTATTTTATTTTCAAGTAAAGATAATTTACGTGCTTTCGTTCTGTCATAATTAATATGAAGATATTTTTATTATATGAAAATTAATCTGATATTTAAAACTATATAAACTTTCAAAATTTATAAACTATTAAAAATACATAAACTTACATATTAAAAATATATAAACTTTCTTATATTGAAAAACATGTCTTCAAATTTATTTCTGTTCTGTATTGTGTACTTTATCAATTTTATATTTTCAAAATATAAAATTTATTTATAAAATACACACGTGATTTAATTCAGCTCTATATGTATGTATTTTAGAATTAAATGTTATATTTTCAAAAATTACAAAAAATATATTGATGTATAAAAATTATTCTTAATTAATTTTATTTAACATTAAATTTTAAATAATATATTTATTATTTTTATTTTTCAATTAAATTGGCGTGAAAAATGTGTTACATTAAATTAAAATTAATTTGATATTTAAATTATATCAATTAATTTACTATGTTATGTAATTTAATCTATTCAATGATAGCACATATTTTATATTTAATATAAAAATTTAAAACATATTCAGAGAATTTTATTTATGCACAAAATATAAAATACTTTTCAGTATAAATTCGCATAGCAATATATTTTACATCTACATTTATCAGCCTATCTATCTACATACATATACATACTCGTATATTAATTTAATAAAAAAGAGAATGTGAGAAATTGTATAGATTAATAATTGAAACACTCTGATCTAATCTAATGTAACTAACTTTAATGTTTAATAAAAATACAAATATATATTTTATTGCTCTGAGAAAAAAATTAATAATTTTCTTTAATATAGTAAGAAATATACATACATATATTTTAAAAGTAAGTTATAAATACTACCTCAAATTATTTTTAAACATATTTTCATGTCATTAACATGCAAAATATTAAAAATGAACCCGATATAATGTCATAAGCCGTAAATATGTACTTAGTTGGAAAGTAATCACTTTTATAAAATGACAATATGATGTAGGAAAAAAACTCATTATTTTTAAGTGATATTACCGTGGATTTATTATATATACATATATAAATATATATATAGGCGCACTTTTTTTTAAAGGTCATTACATGTGTAATACAGTGTGGGAACATCAAAGACATAGGGTGCATTCAGACGTGCTGACATGTGTTTAAACGAGCTAATGATTATTTGGGGTGAGTAGAAGTCATGTGACGTGTAAAGTGGGCTGTTGTGGGAAAATATATCATTAGTTTAATGCTTTTACGATGTTGGATGTTAAACGTGGTGTAATGGAAAACGTTGCAAGTGTATCTGAAACTTGTTGGATGTACAAAATGACAAATACGAGCAAGCAGTATGATTTTTTTTATAAATAAGTGTTTCGCGTGTATGACAATTGCTTGTTACACAGTTTTGTGTTAAGAAGGAAATTCTGCATATATTTTGTTATAAAGTCACACCAATATTTCTATGTACTGATTTATGCATTTGGTTACATAGATTTTCATTGGACAATACAATTTGTTAATTAAATCCAAAATTGAACTGTGTATAATTATTATTAATTTTATGAATTTCTGTATCATATATTCATCTTTGTTAATTATAAATAAAAAAAATTCTACCTAGGAAAAGAAAAAATGCTTGGATTTTTTTATAGAATAAATGAATTAACGAGATTTTTAATACTATAATGATTATTGACAATTACAAAACCAAAAAATGTATTAAAAAATAATATCTATCTCCAAACAAAAATTAATAATTTTTAATATATTAAAAACATTTATTGCTTTTTATTAAGTAAATTTTTATTTCATTTGATAAATGAATATAAACAATTTTATGAACTATTACAAAAATATTGAAAAATGAATCTCTCATAATTATATTTATGAGAATAAAATATTAAAATTGTCATAATTTTTTAAGTATTTATTTTTGAAAATAACTGTTAATGAAAAATATAAAGATTGTAGGAAATGAAACATCAATTTGTATATTATATATGTATGTGTAGTTTTGGTCAAAATTAAAATAGAATAATTAGTTTTCATTAAAAAAATATTTTTTATTTTATTATTATATTTTTGTCGAATAATATATCTAAAATTTCATGAAAGGTTTTGAATTTCTTGAATTGGAAATTTGGATGAGGCCTCATAGTAATGATGATAATATATTTGATAATTTTTATACATTTTCATATCTCAATAAATATATTGATATAATCTATAAAATATTTACTAATGAAAGAAAAAATTAAACGGTTATTAAAAAAAATCCATTCGAAATTAAATCTGTATGAAATTGAATCTCCGTACTACATTCAACAAATTTCTTATCAGATGATAAAATAGTATATAATACAGTCAATCAAATATATTTTTTATGATTATCGACACTTTTAACTGTATTTAATGATTTCATACTAAATATTCTAAAAAAAAAAAAAATCATGCATCATATATATTTCGTTTATCTACAAATAATATTCGTATCTCATTATTATATAATAATTATTTAGATATAAAATATGTATGTCAGCTGCGAGCAATAGAGATCAAGTTTTTATTTACTGGCGCTATAGATGGCAACTGACCCGTTAGCTCGGTTAAATTATTAAATAATTTATTGACATTCGTAACAGAATATATAAATAATACAAATAAAATTATAAACAAAAAAAACAGTTTTATTGCTTTGTAAACGCAATCGAATTCATAACCAAGCAAATGTTGTTTATTTTTTATCAGAAATATATTATCACTTAATACACATTACTTTTAATCAAAATAAAAAATGTGGTAAGTAATATAAAATAATTCAAATTATTATTAATCAAATAAAAAAATTAGCTTGCATTATTTCTAATCTATTATAAAACCTCTGTTGTTTACAATTCTATAAAACTTTGATAAAATTAATAAATTCTCATTAAAAAAAAAAATATGATATTTCTTTTAAAAATATTAAAGTACATTAATATTAATTTTTGCAGGATTTGTAAGTTATATCAAATAAATATTAAATTTAAGTAACATTTATAAATTGCATCAACACACAAAAGGTAATTTTATCGGAACGTTTGGCATACATTAAGCACTGACCTAAAAATGTCAAGGAAATTGTATTATTCTTCATATACAAAAATGTCCATGAACTTCTTCATTCATTGAACCATTTGATGGAAACGTCTGATTTATTGAATTTACATTGTACAAGACAAAACCGTGACGAGGTATTTTTATTCCATTTAGACACATGTACGTGACAATGGAATCAGTAGGTAGAATAAATAAATAAGGGTGTGAATTTGTAAAAGATATCACAATTGTAATCGTAGTAAGAGAACAAATAATGCTACATAAAGTTATATTTAGAATTTAAAGCTTCTCGTTTCAAATAAGACCTTTAATTAAATATTTTTCATATATAAAATAATTATTAAAATCAAAAATACTAAAATTTATTTCCCTCTACCACATATATTACAACATCTGTTAATTTTTAATTTTTTTCATTAACGCATTAACTAAACTAGATAGTATTACTTTCTTTAATAATTATATTATTTTTCATAACACATTTTTTATACTTGCACATTATTTTTTATTTTAAATTAAGATTTTTTTTATATAGCAAAAATTACTCTATATCAAATTTATTCAAAGGATTTATAAATTAATTTCATACTTCTAAGAATACTTTAATTCTTCATCAAATAAACATATAAATTATACAATACCTATTGATTTGAAATACATTTATGTTTGTAAAATTAATTATTTTATAAAAAAATATAGACCAAAAATAATATAAATTTATAAAATCTATTTGTAATACTAATTGTATTACCATTCAAAAGAATTAATTATTATTTACAACACATTGAAATTAATTTAGATAGAAAAATATTGTTATTTATTTATTTGTGTATTTAATTAACAACACGATTCAAAATAAGACATAAAAATATAAAATTACTATTAAAAAATAATAATAAAGATTACAATTTAATTATTTATTCAAATAAATGTATATTATAGAACAGTTTTTACAAAATATTAATTTTATTAACATACAAAAATAAATTATATTTAATATCAATTACCACATGTTGACATTTATTTATATAGAAAAATATTATTATTTATTTGTGTGTTTGTTTAGCAACAATACAATTCAAATAAAATATAAAAATAAACATTACTATAATAAATATTAATCAATACTAGAGTTTAATTATTTATTAAAATAAATGTATATTATATAATAATTTATATAAAAAATTTAAAATCATGATTTATTTAAATTTAATTAATTAAATGTGTTTTATATATTTATAACAAAAAAAAATCATTTCTATGAATATCTGTTAAATGATCAAAAATGTGGTATAGTAAAAATGGATTTAAATGTGTATTATATATTTAAAAAATATAAAAAAATCAATTCTAGGAATACCTTAAATATGAATTAATAAAAATGTTAGTATAAAAATGCATGCATATTTTAGTAAATATTAATAGTGATTTGACTAAGAAATTTATATAAATATTATTAATTAAAAAGCAATTTATAATAATATTTTTAAAAGGATTTAAACAATAAAGAAATTATATTATAAGTTTTTTCACTTATTTATAAAAAAGATTAATTTATGTGTATTTTTTATATTAATAAAATTAATCTAAAATTATAAAATGTTTAAGAAAAAAATAGCAAAATAAAACCTTATTAATTAGTAAATGTTTATAATTTTTATATTAATAAATCAATAAAAACATATTTACTAACAGACAATATGGCTCGTTATGCAATATGTTTATAAAACATTAAATTTTATTATTGATTTATTTAATCATTATATATACATATGTATTTATTGAATAATTATTTTCAAACTATTTTAAATTATAGATTATTTGAATTAAACTAGTGATAGCAAATTTTTAATCAACATTTAATTTTTATGAACAATTCAATCATTTGCCAAAATTGACTTAATGTTTATAAAAGAAAATTAAAAAATAAACATTCATACCTTTTATGCAGTGCACAAATAAATAAGCGATTAGTAGTACAACGTTTTCAAAAAACAAGAACAACAATAACAAACAAGACACAATTAAAACACTTCAAACAAATTCGTACATATAAAAAATATATATTTGTACTGTACAAGTATCACTGAATATGCACAAAACAAACAGCAAAGGTTACAGTTGCAAAAAAAATTGTATAAGTGTAACGTATAAACAATCGTAAATACGGAAGACTAGTAATTATGTATATAAAAACGTGTTATATAGCAACAGAGTTTTTAATAGACAACCTTTCGCGACAATATCTCAACACTATATGCTAACAGCTGGAGAGGTTTGTAGTATTATAACGCAAAGAACTAATGTATATACATATCAGTGGCATGGTTGTGTGTAGTAGACAGATTCGTGCAATAAAAATAACTACAGTGTGTGAAAAAGACGAAACGTTCATAAACACAACACCGTTTCGTTCGTTTGATTCGTACCTGTGTGTGCAGGTACAACTCGTGCTTTTATTAGAACGAGATACATCAATGGATCTTATATTCGTTTATTGCACACAGATTTTTATTTTCGTTGTATTACAGAATCGCCGATCGTCAAAAAGCTTCCACAAAAGATAACATAACTGAAACGAAATGAAAAGATTATCAACAATACAACGTACTATCTTCTGTTGTTGATACGCGTTTTATATTTTATGAAAAGTTTCTCGAAGTCACATGCGCACTGGACATCAAGTTTTCTATTTGACTAGGACAACAAAACTGAAGGCTTGGTTTTTCAGATGTAAACAAACTCAGGCCTTTGTTTTGTTTACTTCAACTAAAACGTTTCGATAAGATTTCATTTGACAGTATTTTCACCCTTATGAATATCATACAAGATTATAAAAATCGGTTACGATAATTTTTTTTCGGATTCTAGTCGTATTCTTTAATTTTTTTCCCTTGTTATAGCGATATATCTTACCGAAATTGGGTTGTATTTTGTACTCTTTGACGATATCTTTTTCATGTCATGTTCTTTATATGTTTTTCGGACATGTTTATTAAAAAATGAATCGAATGAATCTTCGGTTAATGGTTGAAATTTTAATCAAAACTTTTACTGTTTTTATATGCCCTTAAATAATAGAAAAAGAAACTTTTTTTTCATGTTTCTATAAGATGGTTCAACTAAATCATGACACATATGAAATTGTTGTAAAAGCGGTGACTTTTGTAATTTGATTTTATATTTTTCTATTAAATAAAAATTTATAAATGACATAAAATCATTACAATATATATAGAAGATTAACTTTCTAAAATTATTGTAAAAAGGATGTACATTTATTCTGTCAAATTGAATGAAAAATGTATGTCCTTGTTACGTTAAGCCATATGTATATATAGGTATTTTTTTAAGTGTGATAGAACTTTAAATTGAATCCCTATCGAAAATTCTATCTAACCTAAAAAAAACCTCTCTCTCTCTCTCTCTCTCTCTCTCTCTATATATATATATATATATATATATATAGAGAGAGAGAGAGAGAGAGAGAGAAATACTGATAGTGTTGGAGTGATAATTTAATTGTAAGAAAATTAATAAACTATAATAATTCAATTTTCATCAAACACATATTAAATCATGAAATTCACGTCAGGTTAAAAATATTCTTTATGACAGAATAATATTTTTAATATTATAAATAATTTTAAATATATACACATTTAAATCACTTTTCATTTTTTTGTTTAAATTTTACAAGCAAAAATATAAATCAAAAGCAACTCCCTCATACATACATAATTAATTCTTTTGTAAAATACAAAGATATTAATGAATATAGTCAATTAATACGATTCAAAAGAAAATGAAAACTAAATCTCCGAGTCTATTGTTAACAAATAGACGCTTGAAAATAAATGCCCATTTAAAATACAGAGATTGTGTATGAGAGTAAAAAAACAGACATTGTCATGTTCATACAAAAACATGAGCATAATAACATATTCAATTCAGAAAAAAAAACTACCTCGCTATTTTACAAAAAGCATGCTAGATTACAAATAAAAGAAATACGGGTTCCGTTTACAACCACCGCTGACACATACCCTTAAACATCATTATCTAAGGGTCGGTTGAACTGCAGCAGGTAGTAGTTGGAAAGCACTTGAATGTTTTAAAACTAGAAAAACAGTGTGCTTGTCAGGCGTCATATTACTAGAGAGATAAAAATGGAACGGTGCACGTCAAAGAAATAAATCATCCCTCTTCTGTCACTAACACAATTTTGTATAAAGCATTTCGACGAAAAGTAAAAACTTCGAAAATGATCAACAAATCGAATTTGTTACGTTTGTTAAGAATATAAATATATAAAAATAAAATTTTATTTTATTTTTAGTTTATTTCAAAGCTACATAAATTTATCAATGTCATGAAAATGTTTATAGAAAAATATAATCATATTTGTTATATAATACTTATGAGATAATGTGTATAAAAAATATTTTATTGAATAATTAAAAAATTATAAAATTAATTTTAGAAAATAATATATATCAAATATTAATGAAAATTTAATATTTTAAAAGTAATATTTTAAAATTAATAGATATAGGTTGAAATTAATTAGTTTTTTTTTGTAAAAAAATATATAAATAAAGTTAAAAAGTAATAAATGGAAATAATATTTAAGAATATAAGTAATATAATAAATTAGAAAAAATGTATAATTAATAAAATAGAAATTATGAAATAATAAGTAAAAGTGAATTACATTTTGAAAAGTATTTTAACAACGAAAAATTAATAAAAATTTTTTTTAACATTAATAGTTCACTTTTCATTATTTGTTGTTCTGGAACTGTAACTGATTCACTTTAACACAAATTTTAACCCCAACATTACAATGGTTATAAAGTGTTCAATAATCACTTATTGTTCATAAATATGTCAGCTGATGCGCATTTCGATGGCAACGCCATCATAGTCAGAGCCTTTCTCTGAAAGGACCTGACGATATAGACGATATTTCATTTTTTTAAGGCTGTATATAGACGATATTTCATTTTTCATCTGTCCTAAATATTTAAAAATATTAAAAAAAATAATTATTATTGTTAAAAATGTATGGTTTGGATTTAAATTATATCTTTCGATTCCAATAATATAATTTAGGTGAAAAAATAAAAAATTTCTATATAAGAATTTTTTCAAAAATAAAAATAGTGAAATTTTGCTTCAAGTTTTGGATAATCGACTAAATAGAAAATTTCTGATAATAAAATTGTTCTATGTTTATAAATGTGATTTTAATCATCAATTTACTTTATTTTACACCCAATCTTTCATTTTAGATAGAAAAAATTGATTTTCGAAGAAATTCATTTTTTGGCAAATTTTGCATACTATAGGTCGTGGTTTTTTTGAGGTCAAAAATTGAAAATTTTAAAAATCGTTACTAATCAAACTTTTTTACTAGATATCGATTATTTCAATGAGAAATAGTCATTTTCTAGTAAAAATACTAACCATTATTAAAAAATACAATTTTTATAGTCAAAAATCAATTTTTCATTTTTTTACCCTTTCTAAAAATTTAAAAATATTAAAAAAAATTGTTATTATTGTTAGAAATATATGATATAAACTTAAATTATATCTTTCGATCCCAAATATATAATTTAGGCAAAAAAATAGTAATTTACTATACAAGAGGTTTTTTAAAAATAAAAATAATTATGATTCAAGCATTTTGATTCAAGCTCTAAATAATTGAGCAAATAGAAGTTTTATGTGAATAAAATTCATTCTATGTTTGAAAATGTGATTTTAATCATTAATTCACTTTATTTTACACCTAATCTTCAATCTTAATTGGAAAAAAATGATTTTGGAAGAAATTAATTTTTTACTAAATTTTGCATACTATAGGTCGTCGTTTTTTTGAGATAAAAAATTGAAAATTTTAAAAATCATTATTAATCAGCTTTTTTCATTAGGTATCGGTTATATTAATAAAAAATAGTCATTTTGTAATAAAAATAATTATCGTTATCAAAAAGTACTATTTTTATAGTTAAAAATCGATTTTAACATTTTTTTCATCTTATCTAAAAATCCAACAATATAAAAAAATAATAATTATTATTGTTAAAAATGTATAGTTTGGATTTAAATTATATCTTTCGACTTCGAGAATATAATTTAGGTGAAAAAATAAAAAAATTCTATATAAGAAATTTTTTAAAAATGAAAATAGTGATTTTTTGATTCAAGCTCTAGATAATCGAGTAAATAGAAGTTTTCTGTGAATAAAAATCGTTCTATGTTTGAGAACGTGATTTTAGGCGTCAATTTACTTTATTTAACACCCAATCTTTAATTTTAGATGAAAAAAAATAATTTTGGAAGAAATTTATTTTTTACCAAATTTTGCATACTATAGGTCGTTGTTTTTTTGAGGTAAAAAATCGACAATTTTAAAAATCGCTATTAATCAATAGTATTTATTAAAAATGGACTCTTTTAATTAAAAATAGTCGTTTTCCAGTAAAAATAATAATCGTTATTAAAAAATATTATTTTTATAGTCAAAAATTAATATTTAAATTTTTCCTTTTTTCCTAAAAATTCAAAAATATTGAAAAAACTAATTGTTAGTGTTAAAAATGTATTGTTTAGATTTAAATTATATCTTTCGATTCCGAAAATATAATTTAGGTAAAAAAATAGAATTTTTTTATATAAGAAGTGTTTCAAAAATAAAAATAGTGAAATTTTGATTCAAGCTCTAGACAAATAACCAAATATAAGTTTTCTGCGAATAAAATTTGTTCTATGTTTGAAAATGTAGTTTTATTCATCAATTTATTTTATTGTATGTTCAATTTTTAATTTTAGAAGGGAAAATTGATTTTTTACTAAATTTTACATAAGATATATATATATATATAAATTGTTTACTTACTTCACACAAACTAGAAATAAACGTACATACACTTTCGTTTTATTTTTTTACGATAACCCTTTAAAACACCTTAAATGGTTTACTTTAATAGCTTTAAATGCTTTTCTATCTCATCCGCTATGTTCACACATAAAACGACAATTTTTCAACGTCCATACACAAGCAATTCCCATTTATTCTGTATGGATTTGAAATGACTACATACTACGCTAAGTGATTGTACCACAATGACGTTTGACTTTTAGATATTTTTTTTTTGTGAATGATTATCTTCTTCCGGTGTACGTACATATAGTTTCGTCGAAATGTTTGCAGGTCTTTGTATGTTGTTTCATTTTTCTGATTATATATATATATATATATATATATATAAATGATTACATTTGTACTTTACTCACAATTTTCTACACAATTTCAATTCGAACTAATGTGAATCATTCACATATACATATAATTATGTGATTAAGTTTCGTATTTGTTACCAATTGATATCTGTTCAGTGATGATTTATACTTGAATATTTTCAAATTAGTTTTCTCTATTTTTGGTATGCTGGGTACAAAGAGTAAATACGTAAATATAGATGTTCGGATCAATTTTTGTCTTCGTTCGGTTTCGAATTTAAATTAGTTTCGGCATGAGGTTACTGTGGTCAACAGTACTGTGATTGAATGTTATTTTATTCTTTTACTATAAACAGAAAGGGAAAGTGATGCTACAAGTACGCTTTAAATCATTATAAACATAAATTTATAAAGATGTTTATGTGTTTCCGTATAATAATTCGAATCTTATCTCAAAATAAATCGTTATTTAAATTTATGATGAAGATTGTAAGAAGAAAGATTGAAACAATGCCGATGAAATGATTTAAGGCCGGAAGATAATATGAATAAAATGTTATTTTATTTTTTTATGTCAGTTATTGTATTTAGCAACACCTTTAAATCATATATATATATATATATATATATATATATATATATATATATATATATATATATATATATATATATATGAATGTATGTATGTTTTGGTATGAAGTAAAAATAGATTAATATTTTTTTCTTAATATCAAATTTACATAACTACAAACTTAAATATTATTCTAATTTTGAAATTAGGTGAAATGGAAACAAATCATATAAAAGAACTATAAGCTCATGTAAGGTTGAAAAAAAAATAGTAAAATTATTATTGTACAATAGTTTAGATAAAACTACATACATAGATAAATTAAATCAAATCAATAAAATAATTTTCACAAATTAAAAATTCTGATATTTTATTTAAAATAATATTTATATAAAATTCTTTTTGTAAAAATATATCTTATTAATTTCATTGGTATACATACGAAAAAAGATATTGAAATTCATGTAAAAATTAAATAAAATTTATACACGAACGGTTCGTAATTATTTATGCTCATTTATAAGATTTTTCAATATGTATTAAATATTTAAAACCATTTTTATTTATCAAACTTTTTTTGGAATTTCGTGTACATATTTCAACGATTCGTAAAATTCGTGAAGTGAAAACGTGCTTTTTGTACGTGGTAAATATTTCAAACGAGTTTAATATTTGTAATGGTTTTTTAAAACTCATTGAATACATTTCAACAATTTGTAACATTTAAAGATCAGGGAAGTATTTTTTGTTGTTGATGTTTTAGAATTTTTTCACAAATTAAACATGTCCTGTTTTTAAAATAAAAAATTAGTTACTGTTAAAATCAATACATTCTCTCATTTCATTTAAATAATATCCTGGAAAATATTTTATGATATATATATATATATATATATATATATATATATATATATATATATATATATATATATACGAGTACATATATTGTCAAGCATAAGAAATATATTTCGAATATATTTTTACAGTTACGTGCGTTAGTATAAAAATAGAATCTATTAATAGGTATACATAAAATTATTAATAGGTATACATAATTATAAATGCACTATGCTCTAGTAACATACATTTACGAAAATCATAATTTTTTATTTCTGTATATATTTTTCTCGCTTTCATGCATCTTATAATTACTCTCAGATGTTTGTTTCTGTTTATTTAAAAATGTTACCAGCAAAGGTTTATTTATTATTCATAATTAAAATACATAATTAATATTTAATTGACGATTTTTTAAAAAGATAACAGACATAAGAATAATAACAATAAAATTATGTAGAAGCAAATTTGGAAAAGTAATTATTTGTTTCTGTTAACATAAAAAAGTGATTACGTTTATAATTATTATTTAATTACGATTATTGTAAAGACGTAATCGTCTGTTTAAGATATTTGTATCTATAGACATGTAAATACATTTACATATCTGTATTTATAAAGAAATAAAAATAATTAGAAGTATAATAACATATTTTTATATACTATGAGTAAAATTTATATTGACATATTTAATAAATTATTAATAATACTTCTTTGCACAACACAATGATATTTATTTATATCAAAATAGTTATAAGATTGATTTAATCATGTGTAATTTTATAATTTCTGAAATTTAAAACTATTATATATATATATATATATATATATATATATATATATATATATATATATATGTATGTATGTGTGTGTGTATAATATTTTAAAAAGACAGATAACTCAATTATACTTTCTAAGTCTAATTACTAATTTTCAATGACATTTATTTGAGTTACAGAAAATTAATTTACAAAGTTTTATATTGTTTAGTACATTTTTAAATTTGAAAAAAGTGTGTACATTAAAATAATATAATTATTTATTAATAAAATTTTAAATATTTCGGAATATAAAATTTCTTTTTGTCTTATAGAAAAATTAAACAGAAAAAAGTTCAAATTAATGAATTTTTACCAAACCGTCAATAGTAATCAAATATAATTAAATTAAAAATAACTAAGTATTTGAAAAATACTTTCAAACATTTTTATTTAACTTTTATTTTTAATTCAGTGTATATACGTAAGTTCTTTTAAAATAAAAGCTGTTTTATTGATGTTTAAGATTAAATAAACATTTATTTTTTAAAAAAAGGTTTAATTAAAATATTAAAAACAGTAGTTTCATTTCCTTAATTATTCTCTGTAACACTGTTTAAAACATCAAAGTAATTCTAAAGAAAGCTATTATATTTTAAAAACTACGAACTTTGTTAATTGGATAAAATGACTTCACTGATTACTCAGTTCAAAGAAATTTCATAGACAAATTAAGACTAATTAAAAGAACATCTTTTAATCACAAATGCAACTTCTAAAAACAACAAATTATAATAAAGAGAATTATTCTCAGATCTAAAATTTTATAGTGACACAATTTTTCTAGTATTGAAGATATTACAAAGGTTAAAGGCTAATTTACAATTCAGAGAGAAAATTTAATTATTTGATATTTTCTAATAATTTTTTTATTCTGGAAATACGTTTTTAATTTTTTCTTTGAAATAGAATTATAATTTTACTGTACACTAAATATTATATTATTGTATATTTTAATACACATAAATATTTTTTAATAAATTTAACAAATATTTTAAGACAAATTATTAAAATCTTCGACGTATTTAAATAACAAAGAGTTTATATCTGAAAATATTCTATTATTCCATTTTTTATTTACAAACATTAATTTTAAAAAGTATATATATATATATATATATATATATATATGCATTCTTTGTGAATGCCGACCAGTTCATTAACAACCATAAAATATAAATGATAAATATCAGGTTACAAGCAATTGATTCTAGTCTATATCAATACAAACTTCAAATAATAAATGAGATATAATAAAAAAACGTACATAAAGAACTCGATCCAATTATATGAAGATTCTCATGTACATCCACCCACGTTCGTTAATTATAAAAAAAATACTTCTTTCAGAACTATAGACCATTCGACAGAATAAGATTGAAAAAGACATTCTATAAATACACATTTAACCAAACAAAAATACAGGTAGTGGATATACATACTTAAAAAATTATAATTAACTACCAAGGAAGTATGTTTTTTTTCTTGGCTATATTTGTATATAAAAATAATTCAGATGAATGATTCTATTCAAAATTGTTATTTTATTTCCTTTCACATAAATGAATTTCACCCCAATATCATAGGCTTGCAAATAAATAAAATGAATAATAAATAATTATTGAACACTTTTAGAATTTCTTATAATATTGGGGTAATAATTTATCTATGTGAAAGTGAATTCGACACAGTTCCAAAATAAATAGTTGTAGTTGTTATTTTATGTTCAATTAATTTACATTGAATTTTTGATCAAGATCTACTTTCATATTTGATAATTTTTTAAAAATTTTACTTTTTATATCACATCTTTATCAAATGTCAGAAAAAATTTGTTATTCTATTTTCATAAGAAAGTCATTTCCTCACAATTACATTTGATCAAAAAAGGTAAATAAGTTTTGTTGTTCATTATTTTTTTACGTACTATTGTAAATTCACTTAAATTCTACATGTGTGTGTATATGAAATAAATGATGAATAATTACTTCGACAATAAAAGTATTCAATAATATTTTATATCTATTTTAACACAAATGAATCATTCTTACCACAAAAGATTCTATAAAGGTTCAATAAACACTTTTATTTACATTATTCACCAATAAGTATTTTGATAAAGATTGTGTTCATACATTTATTATTCACTCTTTTATTTAACTCTAATGACTCCATTATTCTTCAAGTGCAAGTCAATTAAATGTGATTAGTGAATCGAATAATTCATTGCAAATTAATGTTTTTTACCTAGAATATTTTTTATTTCACCTACCTATAACTGCTTATTCTTGTTCATTTTTCTATATTACTATTTATAGTAACTAGTAGATGTAGGCGAATCGACAAGTCGTAGTCAATATAAATAAAAATGCTATTTGTATTACCTTAAGGTAAGAATCGATGACAGAAAATTAACACAGCAGTTTGTTTATCGATAATTAAATGTCTACAAAGAATGTGTGGTGAAAATAGAATACTTAGGGCTGAGAAAAGGTATAGAAAAAAAGTATACTATAAAAAAAATCAGGAAAAATCTAAAAAAATAGAAGATGAAAAATGAAAAAAAAAACGTTTCAAGGTATTCTGAATAGAAAACTATTTGAAATTATTTTAATTCTACAGAATAATAAAAGTACTGAATATATTTTCTATCTAATATCAGAAAAATACAGTAAATTGAAAGTTAAGAAAATATTGCTAGGTTAAAAAAAGATGAACCCAAAATTTGTGTATTGTATTATGGACTTATAATAAGTGAAAGTTTTTTCAGAGTTGTTATTTTAGACAATCAATAAAAAAATTTAAAAAAATAATTATATTATATGATATAAATATATGTTTAAATCATTTTTTAAAAAAATAAATAAATAACACAACATTATAATTGTACCATAAATATATTACAGTGATTTGAATTTTATTAAACTTAAAATGGTATTCTATTTTGACTTGTTAAAAAATCGATTATTTCTTTTTGTATTGTGAAAGATTATAGATTTAGTTTTTTGTTCCAGAAATGTTTAGTTAAAATCTAAGAACTATGAAATATAATTTAGTAAATAGGCCAGTGCAGAAGTAAATAAAAGTACAGGTTAAAACTTTAAAAATATTTTTTTAAAATTATATTTTTTAAACTGACGATCGTGATATTTCTAAAACCAAATCGTCTGATTGACTTGAATTTCTTATCGATCTTTAGTAAATATATCTCTATTATCGACAATAGAACTAAATTTAAATAATTAGAATGTTTTTTGACACGTTAAAACGATGAAAAAATAGAACTTCAAATCTATATAAATCTTTATACATACTTTAAAGATTTATATCAATGTCCACGTTTAATTATTAACTCTGATATGGAAGATAATCATATTCATGTAGATTAAGAAAACATATTTATTTCTTAATTTCAGATAAATATAAGGACTGGATTCGTGGTTACTAATTGTATGGAATTTTTTACACGTGCTTAATTTTAATTTCACAATAATAAAATAAACATCGTTTTTTTATCTTCTGAATATTTATTTTGAGTACATATATAAAAACCAAATCACACTAAAGAGGATTAAGTATTGTATGATACGTACAAGTAATATAATAAAGTTTGAAGTATATATCAGACATCATTATCAATGTAGATGTTGAATGAAACAGATTCAAGATAAAATCATTCTGAATCTTGATATCAATCGTTTACATCTCAGACAAGTTTAAAACCAGTTAAAGCTGGTGATATTGTTCGATGATCGACGAATCAACCACATAAACTTGTACAATTACATATTGGAAAAAAGTTCAATGGAAGCATTTCAAAACATGTTTGAAAATTTTTATTCCAGTTGATTTAATTTGATAGTCTAGTGAAATGAATATCATTTACTTTGTACTATGTATATATTTTTAATATAAACAAAGTACTTCTTGATATACAAAAGATAACTAACTTCAATATATTGTTTGTAGATTAATATAAGATGTTTTTTATTGAATTCAATTTTGAATTTTTTAATTAAAAATCATGATTATAATCTTTTTAGATTTCTAAAATTGTTGTATATACCAGATTTGAGGAGAATGCAATAAAATAATCATTATTATTTGTAAATTTGAAAAATATATGAACTAGACTTCTACTAAAATTTCATTAACAAAAATGTCTAATTTTTCGTCAATGATTTTTTTAAAAATGCTACATTTGAACAATAATAGAACATCATTTTTTATTTTCTTTTCATTTTATTTAATTAACATTTTTTAACACCATTAGGATTTTTATGTCAAAAAATAGTAATATAACAACTAGAAAATTGCATTTTAATAGAAATAAATCGACCATTTTAACATGAAACAAAATTATATAATGTCCAATAATCATTTCTTGCACATTTATTCGATAATTAACATTTCGTTAAGCATGCTGTCATCATCAGAAAACTCTATTGTAAAAATATAACAATTGTATGATCTTCATATGAATGATTTATTTACATTAAAGTGAATTTAAAACATTATTAAAACGAATAGTGGAGAATTAAATTCTTAAAAAAAATACTTTCACATTTTTCTTTCTGTTATATATTTTTTAATGTTTTTTTTGCTATTCTTTTTCAAAAAAAAATGTAAATGTTCGATTAATAAATCTATTATTCGAGTATATATAAATTTTATTTTTGAAGAGTATATAAGTTTTAAAAAATCTTTCTTCCAAACTGTACATTACTTATTTTAAGTAAATAACATATTTTTCTTATAATAAATGATATGAGTCATCCATTAAATATTTCCAAACAAGCTTTAATTAACTTATTAAAGAAACAAACTTAATTTAAAACTCAGACACTGTTAATTAAATTATTAACACATCGTTTAATATAAAAAGGATTTTTTTTCAAAAATATTTTCTTTCAAAATGAAGATAGTATTTGTATCTGTCATAATATATACATATATACATATATATATATATATATATATATATATATATATATATATATATATATATTTGTATGTATGTAAACGTAGCTGTCTATTAAGTGATAACTGCATAATAAGTCTATCATTTCAAAATGGTTAGTAGGGCGAACAATAACTGGACAAACTGGACAAGGCGGTCGTATTGCCCGCAGGAGCGTCGGCAACAAAAAATAATAAAAAGGAACACCTTGAAAACATAATTTGGGATCATCAAAATGCTACAACAAAGGATTATGACCGATTGTTCATCTTACACACTTAGTTACCTCGCCCGTCGCAGAACTCTTGAGAACGTTTTATAACACACGGACTGTGTGATGGGTCCATGGTAGTTTACCATGGGAAGAAGGAATATACATATGCTTTGAGTTCAGGTTTTATGGTTGCACGTCACGATATTATTATTAAAAACTTTATATATATATATATATATATATATATATATATATATAAATGTTATATAGTTAATAAATCAAGTTTATATTCCAGTACATAAATAAATAACAATACATAATTCAATTTGTTTGACAAAAATCTCATTTTATGAACATATATTTCATGTTCTTGTGCCAATAAAAATATTTTAAATATTTCATCACAACAGTTTGAATTATTCGTGAAGATAGAATTTTTATTTCATACAACTTACTGTACAACTGATAAGAAAACCTGTATTTTTTTAAAATATATGATCAAGTTCAAGGTGTACAATAATCAGAACTGCTTGTACGTTTACATTTGACATTTTATTTACATTAAAATAAATTATGTATTATGTGGATTCAATTATTCATTATAAATATATACAAACGTACATACATACATATATATGTAAATATATATATATATATATATATATATATATATATATATATATAAATTAAATTCATATCCATATTTTATTGTTATTATTTTTGTTCGTTAGAAATGAATGTCAAATAAAATCATTTAATTAGTTTATTGACGATATTACCTGTATTTTTTTCATATACATAATTTATGTTAAAAATTTAATTTAATATTCATATGAATCATCGTTACAAACATCTGTGCAAAATATATAAACAACAACGATAATAAACAAGAAATATTTTGTTATAATAGTTTTATATTAACTAAAATTTCATATTAATTGTGTTGCATATACAGACATATATTTTTCTAGTCAAATGTAAATTTTTATCTCCAACTAGAATCTACTGGATTATTAGCAGATTTAAATTAATAGCAAGTTTACTTATCTTGATTTTTAAACAGAGAACATAACAAATTTCCTATTATAATAAAAAAAAACTAACCAATACGAAAACTAAAAATAACAAGTTCGAAAAAAAAATTAATAACCAATACTTCAGGTGTGATTTATACATAAAGTTAACATCGCACAAAACATGCGTTTGCAAATTGCTTTGAGACAAAGTTATAAATAGTATATAATTGTGAACAATGCAAATACACAATTATCTATCATCTACAATAAAATACCAATCGTTTCTCATAGAAACAAACTGTTTTATTATTCCTATTTATTATTATTTGTACATGTATA
This sequence comes from Neoneuromus ignobilis, assembly GCA_029203775.1. Classification (NCBI taxonomy): domain Eukaryota; kingdom Metazoa; phylum Arthropoda; class Insecta; order Megaloptera; family Corydalidae; genus Neoneuromus; species Neoneuromus ignobilis. Next base: position 7,923,374 of record CP092090.1, on the reverse strand, counting down.
TTGTAAATTGTTGAAAATAATTGTCTTCGGTGTTTTAAATGACGTGAATGGAACATTAAATCGTTGAAATTTGATTTCACGATCTATCAGAATTGTAAACAACACTTTATATACGTAGAAAAACATGTTATATGCATATATATATATATATATATATATATATATATATATATATATATATATATACCAAAACCGTAATGTTTAATCAGGGCAAAGATATACATCCGCGATAGATGTATTCAATTTCAAATCCGGAACTGGGCTTAAGTTTTTACAGCTGTGTGTAAATACTCAAAATTAGTATTTGCACATGTAAAATAAATTAAATCGAAATAAGAAAATTATAATTTAGTTTAATATCATTTTAATAGCATACATTGGAAGAGTTATATTTAATATATAAAATCCAAATAATGTACATTCATTCTTTTCTCTATTTATAACGTTTTCTTTTGAGTAATTTCACAAATCTTTATAACTTTCCATTATCGATGAAGTCGATATACTTTTATTATTTTCAATGTTGTGACTATAATGTCATTTTTCAATATTGTAAATTTGTATTTTTGCTCCATTTTATTATTTATCCCAGAAAGAAACATTTTATTATTTATCACAAAAAGAAACATTTTATTACATCTTTAAACTTTTTTCTAGCAAAATTATAACGAGCTACTGTGTGGAATTTTTGTGTAAAAAATCAAATATATCACAAATATATTTTCATTAAAATATTTATTCATAAATTTATAAATGCTTAAAAATATTTTTTTTTAAAAAAACAACGATTTTTATATAAATAGCAAATTTGAGTATGTATGAATTTTTAATGAAATAAATATATTTTATTAGTTTCTATACTATTGATATCAATCAATTTGTTTATATTAACAATAAGTATTTTTGATAAAAATTGTTTACTCTATAGAAATACAGTTTATTATTAGAACAGAATATGAAATTATTCGAATTTTTGTCAATAAATTACTATAATTATACTGTATGTAATTTTTAACGAAAAAATTTAAAATTCCATAAATAAATATTCATGAATATATAAATATTAAAATTAAAACAATAACACACTTTTTACTTCCGGATAAAAATGATTAATTTTCTTTATTTATATTATTTGAAATAATATATTCTTTTGTATGTTATTATTTTAAATAATAGCTATATAATTCAATTTTTCTACACTGGAACCCTATATTTATCCCTGAATCTACTGTTCACCTCATAAAAATCACAGATCTGAAAGTTTCAATTTTTAGTCAAAAAAGTACTACCACGACTTGTCATATGGAATTTTTAATAAAAAATTGAAATTTTTTTCAGAACAATTATTCTCCATAAAAAATATTTTCTTTGGTAAAAAATATTGTTTTAATGTAACACACATAAATAAATAATTATTGCACACTTTTATAAATTTTTAATACGTATGTAATTCCTATATTTATTAAAAATCATCGAACAAAAGTCACATTTTTTATTTTGAAATTCACTACTCAATTATAAAAACAATTTTCTAATAAAAATTCAATAATAATTCCAAGAAAAATATAACTTTTTTCAAATATATAATTTTATATAATATTAAAGTATGTTTTCTCAAAAAAATATATTTATTAATATAACAAGTTTTTTTTTAAAAAAAATACAAGTAAAATCTTATATTATACAAAAAATATTATAAAATACTCACATTTAATAATAAATTATAATATTACATTTTAGCTTTTAATTACTTTTATTTTAAATATTCAATTAATTGTCTAAGATGAAATAAACAACAAGAAAATACATATTATAAATTTTTTTCTTCTAATTTTAAAAATTATTAACATGTTTAAAAACGTATTTTTGGTATAATATTACATAGATTTCTAAAAAAGAATCATTTTATTTACATTTCGTTCTTTCATATAGATTTTTATCTCATTTACAAATTGATCAAAAATTCTAGACTAATTTATAACTAGTTTTTTCGAAATATAAATACAGTTAAAATCAAGATAAGCTGAAGACAAAATACACATGCAATTAACAGAAGCTCTCTGTCTTTATAAATTACCGAAAAACGATTTAAATGAATAACTAACATTTTATTTGATCAAATTATCAATAACCATACACGGAAGTTATTTAAAAAGTTTTTTTCGAAAATATTTCTTCTATATAATCAATTCCAATTTAAAATATAAAATCGTTTAATTTCGTCATATTTTTATCTAAGGATATAATTTAAAATTATTTGAAATCAGCATTCCTTGTGCAATAAAATTGTTTAGTTCCATAAAATTATTTATTATTTATTATATGAAAAAATATTGGCTATAAGAAAAAAATGTTTAATAATAAATGATTGAGTATAATCTTTTCAACAAAACCGATATAGTGATATATTTCTTCTTTGTTTGAGTTTATAAATAATAATAATATATATGTATTAAAAAAACATCGCCGAGTTCGAATACCGTGATTATCATTATATTATGAAGTCTGCTTTGGTGGTCAATGGAGGTACGTGTCGATATAAGAAAATACATTGCTTAAAGACAAAGATAATAAAATAGATGGGACGTACTAAAAACATGTTTCGTCCTGCATTTAATAGGTGTCCATTTGTGGTTTAGACGTTGTACCTACCGCGGCGTTTCGTCTGCTTAACACGTAAGATAGGATTGTTGACTCAAGGGTTGATGGAGGAAAAAACTACACAAAACTCGTGAGGAATAAACATATAGATATTACTGAAGAAAACATTATGTAAACTTACGATATACACGTTTATTAGTTTCTTGACATGTATTTTTCGAAATAGTTTATTTAAAAAAATATTTACCGGAATAAAATATAAATAAAATAGTGTACGTGTCTATAGAAGTAATCTTCACAGATCGTATTGATGTTGGTATATTTAAATATAACTATATTTAGGTTAGTGTGAAGGTTACTATAAACTCTTAAACATCGAATAGCGTGTTGTAAAGAACAAACAACGAGAAAATCTCTAAACAGATTCCACGAAATCGACATTACTAATGCGTCTTATTGTCTAATTAAAAGCCTACATTCATTGACCGGAGAATGAACCCGTGATGCACAAATAGAAACATTACCGAATGGTATTTAATCACAGTATGAGGTTGATGTCCGTTTATTACAATTTGTATGGAAAGATTTTTTTCCTAGACAATACGAATATGTGTGTATATACATTTATAACAAGGTTTTCGACCAAGTAGATGAATTTAGGTAGATTAAGGTTATTTTGCGAATGAGTCATTTATTATCAGCGTGTGAACGTTTTTGAAGAAGCTTTTAATGCGACGCAACTGTACGTAGTACTATGTTCGAACAGGAAGTTGCGAAATTAATTACTTATATTTATTGACATTACAACTGGAATTGTTGCTTCTTCGAGTATTCAACGTCACGCAACTTGATGATATACTATTTTTCAAAATAATATGTTTAAGTGACTGTAAACGCATCAAAACGTGCAAAAATACATGTCAAAAGAGAGAATATAATAATAATTCACATAAAAAATATGTTTATTCAAATATTAATTTTTTATAATAATTACTGTGTGAAATAAGAATAATAACATTAAAAAGGAACTTAGAAAATAACATTTTTAGACAAAAACAGTAATGATTTAAATAAAAAAATATCAAATTCTTAATTTAGTAAAAAATAAGATTTTTAATTATTTTTTTTATTAATTTTCTTTTTTATCCTAGCAGAAGACTAAAATCATAGAAATAAAATTTTGAACCTTCAAATTTACTTACTTAAAAGTATTTTTTGTTACTCTGTTTTTTTTTGTTTGTTAGTTTATCTGTTTTTTTCAACAAGAAAAAATTTTATAAAATGAACAAGAAAATAATCCAAAATATCAACTTTTATTATGTAATATTCATGTAATCTAAATACACATCAACGAATAAAGTAGGCAATAAGTATTTAATGAACATTTTCATAAAATATTGTTAGGTTGAACGCTTCATTTGTATAAAATTGAAATAATTAATTGTGTTATTTCTAATTAAATTAATTGATAAATGAAACCATTGTTTATATAAACATTAAAGTTGTATTATGACATATTAATTTTTTTTATATAAAACAAGTCTATACGGCAATATCCAAACCTTATTCGAGAACAAAAAGATTAAAATTATAAATAATATTAAAGTCATTAGAAAATACATAAAATCTTATCTTGAAATGAGTTAACTATCTGAATAAAAGTGAAATAATTAATCATGTTATTTCCTTTATTAATTGATAAATAAAATAATTACTACATTAAATATTTAATGCTGCATTAAGATTTGACAATACAGTAAGAGTTAAAATGTTATAATAGAATTTGCTATTAGAATAATATTAAAACAAATATAATTTTATTTTAGAAAATATGTTTATTATTAAACACCAAAATGTTTTATAGTTTACTTAAAAGAATAATAAATTGTGCAAGTAAATAATTTTAATAAATTTGTTCATTTTTCTATTTTTTTACAATTAAAAAATGTCAATAACAGAGATATATATATTATTAATTAAATATTTTTAAATAAAAAAGAGATTAATTTAAAATAAAAATATTTTAATATAAAATAATTCTAAAAAGACTTTAATAAAATGTAAAAAAATAAATGAATTTTTTAATGATAAAATAAAAACATGTTGTTTTTGAAAGATTTATAAATGATATTTATTTTAAAACTAAATGTATCGTCGCGTAAAATGAAATACTTATTAAACATGTCATATTGGAAATTACGTCAAGAAAAAATAATTAATCGTACAAATGAAAACATGACAGAAATTTAATTAAAAAATAAAATCTGTGACGAGATTAAAATAACGATTTATCGAATGCAGAAGAGTATTAAATAGTATTTTATTACTAAACTAAATCTGATTGTCCATTCAGTCAAGAATCAGAAAAAATGACCTAGTTTATATCAGGTAAGTGGAATTACATTTGTTGAATTTATTTTTCTTAGAAAATATTTGTAGATTGTATATAGAAAAAAATTTCAAGAAAAAATAATATACTAAATGGAAACAATTTTATGGTCTTTATAAAATATTTCGATTTATAAATAAAATAAATGTTGTATATAATCAATAAATAAAATTTAATTAATTTCATAAAAATCAAATGAAATAAAATTAATAATACAGATAAATTACTTCATAATTTTTTTATAATAAACTTTAATATCGAAACCTGATATTGTGTTATAGAGTTTATATAATTATAACTATGAATTAAACCCAATCAACTCACTGAAAACTGATGTAGGTATTGTAAATTACAATATGTTTGTTTTTTTTCAATAATTAATTTTATAAGACTGTCTTTTCAACGAATGTAATACTATAATAAAATAACAGTAAAACGATAACATCTCCATGTAGAAATAATAAACTGCCATGTATTATTCATAATAAACTCTACAATTTCCTTTACTGTCATAATTTTTCAAGTCGACTTGTTTTGATTAACGTTTCACTCGATGACAGCAGAATATAAATTCATACATGTGGACAAAGAGACCTGCAGACATCAGGTTACATCGGCATCAATAGAAAGTAGTATTTTTACATAAAACTGCTACTTTATGCACATTATTAAAGCGGTTACAACTTTTCAAATAATTATAGATGATGTCAAAGATCATCTAGATATTTATTTATATTTCTTTCGACTGGAAACTTCATAAAAATGATCCGAGTTTAGATCTGAGATAAATGTTATGTCGAATAATATGTTTCATAACATATTTTTTTAACATTGCAAAGACCTGTTTGTATAGATGCTTTTTGCGAAGTAGTATTTGTAATTTAAAACTAGATGAAATTTAGTACATATGTTTGAATTATAACTTAATGTATATATCAATAATATGAAAAAAATCAAAGACTTGACAAGCTATTAAGACTCGTTTATATAAGTGAATTTATAATTGGATGATGTTTTCACAAGTTATAATCGTAGATATGGTCGTAAATAAAGATTATCAGTAAATGTATTCATTGGAAAATAACAATATTCAAATTAGATAATTTTATGTCTAATTTTATTTTCAAATAAAATTACTAGATTAAAAACACGCGAATGTTTTTTTTTTAAAAAAATATAAACCGACGTAGATAAGATTCTAATTTATAAAACTGAATTAAAAATTAAAATTAATCAACTTAATTACTTAACTACTGTTAACTATGTGATAAGTTATTTGATTAATTAATCATCTTATAAATAATTGAGTCTTCCGGAAAGTTGTATCATTTTTTATAAGATTTTTTCCTAGCAAAAAATGTTTATAAAAACTAATAATAAATGATGGCTTATAGGCAAATTTATACGTCATTCCTAATACATAGATCCAGTTTTTAATTTTTTTTATCTACATTAAACAATGTTCATGATTTACGAGTGTCAATATATTAGTGGATAAAATGAACTTGAAATCTACTTCGTGGTTAAATTAATATTTAAACAGTTATAGGAGAGAAATTAATTTATAAAAATTTCTTAGGAATATTATAAATCGAGACTTTGAAATAAAATTTGATTGATTTTTCTACCATTTACCAAATTAGAAAAAGTCAGATTAGAAAAAATGTATTAAATTTACAAATCCTTTGAAAACTAATTACAATTTTAAAAAATATAAAATATGAGAGTCAAAATTTTAGTTATTAATTCATTTTTTCACGAATGAATCAACATAATATTAAAAAATCATATAAATAATTTGGCTATGATTAAAATTGTAGTGTTGAGATAAGTAATTCATTTTTGTAAAAAAATAAACTACTTTTAACTAAATATTAAATAGCCAGTATTATCAACCTCGTGTCTGGTGACTAAGAATGATTCAGTAAAAATTATATGCATTGATTTGAGAAGTCCAAAGTCATCTACAATATTTATTGGATATTGTATCTTCAGATTAAATAAAAATATACTTAACAATTACTATGAGATCTCTGGACAAATCTCTCAATTCAAAAAATCATCAACAATATATCGATTTAATTAAACTGAAATATTTTTTTTTATATTTTATAAAGAAAATTATTACATATGAGTATTGCACATTAATTTCATAAAAATAACTTTTAAACCAAACATTTTTGTCTGATGTTTCCTTTGTAATTTTTTGGAAAATCAAATCTAATATTTCAATATTAAAAAATATAAAACAATAACGTTTAAACATAAAAAATTAATAAATATATCTTAATATTTATTTCTACACAAATAAATCAGTCTCTCGAGCACATTAGTAATTATATTTTAAATTAATATCACTCAAGTGTATATTTATATTTTACTTACATTAGTACTTAGCATTAATGTAAGTAAAATATGAATATATTTATTTTTATTCTATTATTGAAATAAAAACGGTTGTATAATTAATAATGAATCATTTATTTGAAATTTATTCAAATGGAAGAAAATTCATCATTTATAAATGTAGAATAAACATCGCCACAAAGCAAAATATTATTTCAAATGAAACATGTACGAAATTCAAAGTATAAAAGGAAAATTGCTGAAATATAAATAAAAAATTAACATAAAAGAATGAGTAATATATATATATATATATATATATATATATATATATATATATATATATATATATATACATGTACAATTTATAATGAGAACATGTTTATTTCAATGAAATGTCTTATAAAAGAACAGATATTTCGTAAAAAAATCCATTTATGAATCCATTACGTATTGTCAAAAAAAATATTATTCAAATACCGTTGCGGTTACTACTTTCAAATGCAAAGTACAGAGAGGCAATAGAATAAATGTTGGCAATAATTGAGGAAATTGAACGAAACAGCTTGTCAAGTGTTGTCAAATGTATTCTTGCGCGGACAATGATATTATACGAATTGAAATGCGGCCGCAAACGTGGGATGCAATTGGCAACATACTTATTTGAATAATGGAGCACATATATATGTATAAATAAATTGTACGAGCAAAATAGGTGAGTGGAAGGTCATTGTCTAGATTGTTTTGAGTTTTTGACATTATGAAATTATATTAAGACACAATTATGTCATTGTTCGACGGATGTCTGGTGGACAATTGGATTTTGTAATATCGTTTTGATATTTATTGCAAAACGAGAGTAATGAGATTCGCAATCATTTTTGAAATAAAAAAATATTTATCAAATAGAATATAATTCTTAATATAATCAAAATTCAATTGAATGATTTATTTTATTTTTTTCAGTAATTAGAATAAATTGTTAAAATATCAGTACAGAAATGTTTTCTTACAAATATGATATAATGAGTTTTTTAATGACATAATAAGAAAATTAATATCCTTGTCTTATCACTAATTAATTTGTAATCATTAATTCCATATATATATAAACGTAAGAAGAAACGATTATTTTAAACAGATTTAATATATTAACATTTCATTCTATCATTTTTCAATATAAGTTATTTGTACATGTATGAAGATCCATAATCTGTTTTCGTAATTAGTAACCTCTATACAACCTACACGAGACGAAGTGTAAATAATGATTATAACTTTCGTCTTAAATGTATACTTTAAATCATCGACTAAATAAACATATATGAAACTTAAAAATAATTCGAATTATCAATTAATAATAATAAATAATCCGTTCGTTTTCGAACAAACGTATAAAAAAGAGCATAACCAATTATCATAACGAAACAACACAGTGGTACGTTCTGACTTGTACAAATCTCGTATTTATTCCCATCGTAAGTTGATTAATTTCAGTAAAACAAACATACACGAAAGAAAAACAAACGCGGCATTGAAGCGCCGAAGAAAAAGAAAAATCCGTATCGGAAGACTAACACACCTCGCAGCGGGACAACTCCGAGCTACAAGACACAAAGCCGGTGCGCGTACAGAAGAAATTACCTTTTACTTTCATCTCGAATGCATGCATACGTAATTTGACAGCTGCATACGATAAATCAGCGGACGGGAAACTATAATATGCATTCGTTACATGTACGTTGTTTGAGGCTGTCATATAATCGAGATAAAGTTAATGTTAGTTAATCTTAATGATAATATTAACACATACCTGCAGTATATACATACTTACAAGCAGGTAATTTCTGTTATCTCACTTTATGCATTATCACAGACACATATTTCATACGTTAAGCTCATTATATTAGCGTTGATTTTATTTATTTACATGAAATTAAATTTAAGAGATGCAAATCATCTTTCGTGTTGTTAACCTCCTCTTGATTACATATAATTATTGCAAGTATATATGGTAGGGTGGTCTCAATGAAACAGAGAGATAATAAGCAAGTAAATGCACGTCTAAACCATTCAGTCTCATTTGGGTCACCTATATATATATATATAATTTAAATACTCTTTAGATTCTTTAAAAACAATACTGTTTAGATAAAAAAATGTTGTACAATTAAATTTTTTAACTAATTTTTTTTATATAATATTTTATTAAAGTTTTCAAATAGACACACATGCAGCTATGTACAAAAAAAGCGGAAGGGAGATATGCCAACCTATATATATATATATATATATATATATATATATATATATATATATATATATATATATATAGGGAGAAACAGGGAAATTAAAAATTATAGAAAGAGTGAAGGAATGAGATAAGACGATATCACCAAAACTATTTATGTTTGTATTAGAAAAAATATTTAAAAAACTGAACTGGGAATCTGAAGGAATAAAAAAGTAAATAGAAAAATGTTTAAACATTGAAAATGTATTAACGATATTATTATTTTCTCAATAAATATAAGTGAGCTAGAAAAAAAAAGAATTAAAGAAAAAAAATCAAAAAATTGTATAAAAAAATTTATGGTAAACTTCAGCAAGACAAAAGTAATACTCAATGAATTTTCAGATTAAAAATGCCAATAGCAGAGATATATAGATATTATTAACTAAATATTTTTAAATAAAAAAGAGATTCATTTAAAATAAAAATATTTTAATATAACATAATTTTAAAGAGACTTTAATAAAATGTAAAAAATTAAATGAATTTTTTAATGATAAAATAAAAACATGTTGTTTTTGAAAGATTTACAAATGATATTGAATTGAACTAAAAGAAATAGGAATAGAAGAATCTGAAAACTATTTATATGTAGGACAACTAATTACCACTGTCAGAACATTTATAGATAAAGTGAACAGGAAAATAAAAATTAGATGATATCAGTTTAAAAGAAATCCGCATATTATGAAATCGGATATCTTATTATGTTTTTAAGAAAAAGTGTTTGATCAATGCATTTTATTTATTCCCATTTATGATAGTGAGATATGAATTTTAAATGCTAGAATAATTTAGCAATTCCAGATAAACACGAAAAACATGGACAGATGCATTTTAGAAATAACAGATAGAGATAGAAAAGAACCCGAGTGGATCAGAAAAAAAATACGGACTTTATAATAAAAGTGTATATGTAATTATTTGAAATATGTATAATCGATTCCTTTAATTTCACATTCTATGAAATAAATGCAAAATTCAGATCATATAGAATTTTTAATATATTAAAAAGTTCAGAAACTAATAAATTGATAAAAAATTAGTTTATATTTCACCTTAAGATCATCGTAAGATCATTAAATTATATTACAGTAATTTTACGTTGAACTTCAAAAAACAATATTAAAAATTATACAATATCCTCTAGACGAATATTAATCATAAAGTCAACAACAAAAAATGATGTCAAATTAAAAAATACAAGAGGGTAACAAATGAAAATAAATTACTTTACACGAACTTTACAGTTAACTTTTTATTTACTTATTATCAATATTAATTCTGATATTAACTTTTTACAAAAACTATACACTGTAAGTGGTCTGTGTTTCCTTTATTTATTTAACTATTTATATAATGATCATTAATATAGATTTCTATTTATATCACCGTCTACCCGAAACTCGTTTAAAGTTGAGTTGCTCGATGTACTTGTGACTGGATTACCTTAAGCTATTTCTTTATTTGTTGACATGGTTATTTATAAGAAGTTTAACACACATGCACACACATCATTTATATATATATATATATATATATATATATATATATATATATATATATATATATATATATATATATATGTATAAGTAGAAAAATAGAGAGATTTTATAAGACAACATATTTCTTTTGAATAATTCAATAATTTTATTATAAAGATAGGAAGAATAATGAAAATTGTGGATATTTGAACAAAAAATTGCATTAATAAAGAAAGTAAATATATTTATATTCTAAATATTTAGAAATATATTTGCTAACATATCTCAACAACTTCAATTATGTATTGAAAAATATTCCAGTATCCGCATTGTATTGATCTATTTGGTAATTGTGTTTTATATGAGTCATAGAAACCAGAATTCAAGAAATAGTCAATTATAAATTTTATGATAACGAAAAACAGCATTGTGTTTCTGAATAAAATAAAATTTTAAGTAAAAAATCGACACTATTTATTCATTATCAAGAGAAAAAATGAAAGAGAAGAATTATAAAAATTGTTATTTACATATTATGAATATATAAATAAAATATTAACAAAGGAAAAATATATAAAAAGGAAAAATCGTGAAAAAATAAATTATTTCAAATTAATAATTATTTTCCATTGTTTCTGGTAGTAAATAATTTCATTAAATCCTCATCGTTTAATAATTTACAAAATAATTCTTCCATTTTTGATACGGTCTTTTTTTAGGTCTCTTAATCGTTACCCCATTATGATTTTTGTTCATTGATCGTTTTTTCTTTTTGATAATTCCTACTCATGTCCATTTCATCAATTTTATTTGTTCTGTTGTATTAATTAACTTTGTTCTCATATCAATTTATAAATTTTTCGACCAAATTTATATACGAGGGTCGTTTGAAAAGTATAGTAAAAAAGTAAGAAAAATTAAATTGAAAAATTTAATTAAATTAACCAATAAATAAATTTACTATACTTATCAAACGACCCACGTATATAAATATATATATATATATTATTTTTCCGAATTTATATTTAAACTTTCAGACGATGAAAAGATATTACCTGATTATAAAATATTATTGTATCGAAAAAAATGTTTTCAAATAGTAAAAGTACAACATATCATAAAAGTTAAATGTTTAGGATTTTAGAGCACTAGTTGAAGGTTGTATTCATAATTAAATAATTTTTTATAAAATATTTTTGATTTATTGCATTAATAATTATTTAAAATTTCTATAATTTTTCCTGTACTTAAACGTAAAATTTTTTTTGTATTTTTTCACTAATATAAATGCGGTTGTAAGAAATTTATTTACAATTGATTATAAAATATTTACTCGACTATGACCACCAATAATTTTGATCAAAAGCGGCACACATCCTAAATAAAATACCCCACAACGATTACGATGATCAGTCAAAAACTCTTCTTCATTCGCAATAATTAACCGAACTATGCGAACCGTGATCTTCCCTACAACATACGATACGTACGTCCATGCTAATGTATCAAGTCGTATATCTTAATAAATTTTTTTCCAGTGAACCGATTTCGTACAGAGATGATAATAATTATATTTTTATAAAGCACGAATTTGCATTACTAACGGGATTATTAATTTCGAAATTGATGAGGGATTTCTCGCAATATTCGACTATAATTAACTTGTCATCAAAAATAACGATCGGCTAATATTAAACAACGAAAATATATTGAAATGAGCTCTTTTTAAAACTTGCAAATAATTTCATGCTTGTCATTCATGACGCGATTAAATGAAATTTCAAAACGAAAATTATTTTTAAAAGAATATGGAAATTAGTAATTGCATTCAGGTTTATACTGTCAAATAATTACTTTAGTGTATAATTTTATTTGTAATTAATTCTTTTTTAATAAAGTTTTACATATTATATATATATATATATATATATATATATATATATATATATATATATATATATATATATATATATTTTTAATATTAGTTTTATTTATTTTAGATGATCTCATGTTTCGTTTTAAATGTCATTTAATTAAAGAAAATAAAAGTGACTCAGCTCTCCAATGACAAAAACTTTACATATATAATCTTAATGAATGTCTATAAAGCTTAACTTCAAAAAATAAAATTTATGCGTTCTCACTCATAAATAAATATAATTATGAAACCTTTTAAAATAACCATAGACAAACTTTCACTAATACAATAATTTGTTAGAAAATATCTAAGATATTAGACGAACTAATTAATGACCAAACCAGAATCTGCGTTTATATTATATCAAAGAAGTTCAATGCCGTTTGGAAATTCGTTTCGATCTCTAATCGAAACAGCATGCAACACGATGTATCAAAATGTCGTCTAATCGTTATGCAAATAATTTTGCTAAATTATTAAAGAGCAATGGCACGAGATGACAGTGAAAGGTAATCATTAATTTTCAGACATCAATCTAATATTATTGCTTTTACGAACACGCCCTATCGATATTAACGAAAATCTTTATAAACTAATTAGAAATTATACGTTCTGTCAATTATACATTAATACTTATATATATATATATATATATATATATATATATATATATATATATATATATATTTGTATATAAATGTTTATTTCACTAACAGGTTAGTTTAATTAGTATATTATTGTAAATTTTAATTATTAGGTTAGAAGCATTCAAGCAATTTACATTTAAAACTTCAAATTACAGATCATGTTAGTAAATTAATTGAAAGTGCTTAAAGTTATGTATATAATGGATTTAAATATATATATTGTAAATGTAAAAGAAAAATAATTAAAAATAAAAAATTAATTCCAGCATAAACCAAAAGGTACGTTTATATTTAATATTTTTAATTCTGATTTTATCACAGATGATTGTAAGACAATATTATAAAATTAATTAATTAAATAATTAAATTTTTAATTAAAAAAATCAAATCATGAGTTAAAGCCTCAACACACGATTTTTTTTAAGCAAAATATAAAAATAAATAAAAGATTATAACTTTAAAGTGTTACAGTGGTACAGAATAGGATATTGAGTTTGTGCATTTAGTCATATGTAAAAAATAGGATAATGAAAAAAAATACTTTTATTTATTAAACTGGTCTGAAAATTCTATAAATTTATTTTTAGTCAAAATATGAACATTAGAAAGATTTATTCTACAATAATATTATATGACAATGAATAAAAGTATAGAAAATATTTTGTAGTGTTAGGATGGTAATTAAAAAAAATAAATAAAAAAGCTAAGATGTCATATTATTATATATCATAATTAATTCGTTCAATATTTTAATATTTTACTAAATTATCATTTTTTTAGTTAGACTTAATAAACATTTTTAGAGAATTTTCTATTATTTCATATAAAAAATTCATACAGTTAATAATTTTAAGAACACTCAATATGAAATGTCCTTTACAAATAATTTATATGACGAATAGTTAAAAAATATTTAATATGAAAAAATTAACACAAATGAATTTTCACCCTCAACACCACAACAAAGTGAACAATAATTCATTGTTGAGGGATGGGGGATTCATTTGCGTTAAAGTAAATTTTCCATAGTTTCAAAACAAACAGTAACGAATGAATTACTCATTCCAACATTGCAAAATTTTATAAATGTTCAATTATCATTTATTGTTCATTTTATTTGTTGATACATATTTCGATAGTCATACCATCATCGACACAGTATTTTATTATCAATATTATATTGCAATGCTCTGTGATAGGGTGAGTGATTTATTTGTGTTAAAGCAAATTTTCTACAGTAGCAAAAAAAAATAGTTAAAAAATATTTATTTTCTTTCTTCTTATTATTTTCATACTAGTATTTATTTTCTTTTATTATTATTATATTAACTTTTATTACTAATCTGAAAATAGTTAATTAAAAATATTCTAAAATTGTTAAAACAACTCTATAATATTTATATACAACGTGTTTTAAACAATTCAAATCTTTATAGAAAATATGCTACTTGTTGTATTTATTTTCTACACATAGAATCATCAAAATGTGACGTCTACATTTGTGTTTTATTAAAAAGAAACTATACAGATGTTTTTGAATAAAACAAAAATCTAGGCATTGCATTTGGATGACACTATATTTTTCAAAATACAGGCATAAATATATAAAATTGTATTTATAAAGTTTGGTTTTAAAAACTATTATCAATTTAAATATTTGATTTTTTTTTCTGAAGAAAAATTAAATAATAATTTCATATAATAATTTGAAACGATGACTATTAAATATTTTATTTACTATATATTGTATTTCACTACCATTAACCTATATTTTAAAGAATAAAGATCTGTTGTGAAAATTTCTAATTTTTACGATTCAATAGTTTCTTTTTTCACACTTTTCCAATTATATATATATATATATATATATATATATATATATATATATATATATATATATATATATATATGTCAAAATATGATTAAAACATATTCTCGTACTTATGCAGATAGGCTCTGTACGAGTATTTAATAGAGTTCATGATTGTTATAAAACCAGATCGCAAAAAATCGACAACATGTAAACACATCGCGACTAATCGAGAGAGGGTCATCGACACGTCCATGTATTATATATATATATATATATATATATATATATATATATATATATATATATATATATATATTATAACAGCGCCCGCTAATGAGTTTCCCTTGCTTTGCAAACCGCTTTCAACGTATTAAATCCAAACACGGTGTCGATCTTGACGCTGATAGAGTTGGCATTGAGGCGCCGTTACATGAACTATTTTTATGAACTTTCTCGCCTTTTTGGGACGCAGTCAATGACAGCACAGAGGGTACGGACGGACATTATTCCACTATTAACAGTCGATATTCTTATTTTGCTATGTACGAAGGTCGTCCAGTGTGTATATGTTTATAACATTCAACGATGATGTCGAGGTAAGATGAGACATCATTGCCATGGTCACTGGCTCACACATGTGTGATTGTCATTTCAAAGTCATGCATTTATATATATATATATATATATATATATATATATATATATATATATATATATAATATTCACATAAAAAATATTTAAAAAAAATGTTTTTCCATCTGTTTGGCTTTGAAATTATAAATGAGTTAATAATATAAAAAATAAATGTATGATTTCAATGATACTGAATATTAATTTCATATAATTTTAATTACATATTCGGTAAAATATAATTAACTATGAAAATTATTTATTAATTCATATGAACATTACCTACATTGTAAGATAAAAGAATTTTATAATCAATATTTTTAAACGTTACAATTTAAATTTTACATTTGTAAAAATTATATTTTTGAAACATTTATAAAACACATTTCTACTGTTTTAATAAATTCAGTTTAGAAATTAACAAGAGAATAAAAAAATATCAAAGAAAAATTATACGATATGATGGTGACAGGAGGTTAGATCGAGAATTGCAAAATGGGCAAAATTTGAAAAATAGATAATATTAGGTTGGCAAATATCTCCCTTCCGCCTTCTGGTCTTTTGAATTTCGCAGTTATGTACCAAAAAAAAAAAAAAAAAACCTAATGTGTCTTATTTGCTTATATTTTCAGGTTAAAAACTTCCACATAAAATAATTTTTTTTGATAATCCAGCAAAGAATTAAAAAGATAATATTAAGAATTTCTAAATGTGATCGAATAATATATCAACAGATACGATAACAGACAATAATAATCGATAGAGCAAATAAAATCAATGAAATGGGTTTGGGTAGGACATATAGCAAGAATAAAAAAATAATAGTTGGATACAAATTATTATTGAGTAGCGACCAAGAGATAAAAAGAGATCCACGAAAAAACTCTTTCAAAGATGGATAACATTGTAAAATATTATAAAGATGATGGTTGGATAATATTAACCATGGACAGGGAATAATGGAAGAATTTTGGAGAAACATTTAAGAAGATTTAATGACATCCGATGAGTATATGTATATATGTTTGTATGTATATTAATCATTGATGTAGTAAATTAAAAAAATATTTTTTATTTTAACACAAATCATCACCTCCAACACCACAATATATTAAAAAGTGTTCAATAGTCACTTTGTTGTTTATAACAACAATGGGCTAGTGTGGTTTCGATGGAATGACATAATCGTCAAAACTTTTTTGTTATAAAACATATTTTATTTATATAATAATTTATTCTGAGATAAATCGATGATAAAATCATTCAATCATCATTAATCCACAAACACTAGTTAAATCTAATATCAATATATTACGTTGATTATTAAATTGAAATATAAAATAACAACAAAGACATTTCTATTATTTAACAATATATTAATGTCGAACGCTATAACAGGATAGATGTTCTGATATAAGTTCCAATAAATACTAATTATTTTATTAACTCGCTCTGTCGTATTTTTATCTGAGAACAGTTAATCAAGATTTATGTGATTTATGTGTATGGTTTCTAGCAAATAATTTATTAATATTTCTAGTTTCGACAAAAAATTTCTTTAACACGATTAATTTTATTAATTTCGTATCGATTAATTATATGCTATAAATTCATATCCATATATTTCGTATTAATATGTTTTAAATAAAATTATAAAAGATAAAACGTTATAGAATTTATCATAACATCTTTATATCACGAACGAATAATTTACTATGAAATCTTAACAGTAAATCAAATACGAAACTGATTTGTGTTTTTGTAAATCCATAAATCAAACTAGAAATATTTTTTTCGTTAAAAAAAATAATAACGAAAGCATTTAGGTATGACACTTAAACAAACATCAAAATGAAAAGCATCGTTTGAACTCTGACATCGTTCATGCTAATTAGTTGCGGTATTAATTTATCTCGATGGATAAAATCGCATCTTTTAGTAAACGTATGGTCGAACTAAGCAACAAACAAAATTCTTTTAGTCGAATATTGACTCAACTAACGGACGACGGCGCCTGAGTTATCTCGTTTTACGACATACCAGATCAATAAATTACATGCTAAAAATGATCAATTTCACTAGTTTACAGTTTTGATTACACGCGATACAACATATGAAACGAATTAAATTATCTTTATTGATATTCGTGTTTAAATCGATTAGGCGTATCATATTTTTAATGTTTACGAAATTTTTAACTAATTAAAACGATACATGGAAACGCCCTTACAATTAATGATGGAATTATTAATAATGACACAATTAATAACTACATGAATCATATCAAGAATATATCTATTTATATATGGAAACATTTTTAATAATTTCAAAATACTAACAGCGAGCAGTGACACTAATACTACATCATCTTTTAAAATATTCATAGTTGTTTAAGATTATTTTTAGTATTAAGGAAATATTATACTTTGATGAGTGATAAAACCATTTTTTTATAAAAAAATATAGCTTCAAAAATATATACTTCTAAAATTTAAATGTGAATGGAACAGAGTATAACTAGAAATCAGAACAGATTAAAATTGTAAATAATTTTTTCTCAAAACTATATTTTCTGAACTGGTGATCTAATATCTCGATAACCAAACTTCTAATCAGCTTTACTTTTTATGAACCTTTAATAAATATTTATAATTGGTGTAGAATTAAATTCAAATATTAAACATTTTTGTTTTCAACTTCTTGAAAATGAAAAAATATATAAAATGTGTATTAATTTTTTAAAGTGTCTGATTTTTATTAATTTTCATAGTTAATAATTATTACACATATACTAATTATATTCATGATCACCAATGTTACAGAAGTTTTTAAATTTATTTTATTTCGTATAAAGTATACTTGATTGTAATGGAAATATTATTGAAATATTTTAAAACATCAATACACATGTATGCAAAATTTGAAAATGGTAGGTTTAAATATTTTTTGCAAAAAACTCAAATGTAACATTAAAAATCAATTTTTAAAGTAGAACACTTCGAAATTGAGTTGAATTCTGAAATTTAAATTTGTTGAATTTAATTGTATAATAAATTAAACTTCATTTACTAGTATAATAGTATAAATATTAATTATAATAAATTATATAAGTTTTGTATTATTTATTATTTATTCATTTTTTAATTTGTAAGTTTTATATAAATAAATCACCAGCACCAAAATCATATACAAATAAATTAATTAAAGTATTAAACTACTATTAAATCATAACTATTTTAATTGAATATTTAATTGATAATTTAATATTTTCTTTTATTAAATTTATTAAAAAATTACAATTTTTATACAATGATATTCATTTAGAATTTATTTATGATGTTATAAGTATATTATTTTATATTCTATTGAAAAATCTGATGAAAGAATACATTTTACCATCACATTTAGAATTTTGCATTTTATTTTGTTGAGAAATATTTTACTATATTTTTTTAATATTTATTTGAGAAACTAATTTTTAATTTTTTAGAAGTTATAACATTTTTGTTTTTTTTCTAAAAAAAATGGTAAATTAAAATAAAAAGCCTTTAAAAAAAGAATAATTTACTAAACATAAGATTTTAAAAATATAGTAATTTGATATTATTCCCATTATTGATTTTTTTATGATGTCTATATGTGAGATAAATTTTAATTTTTGGCAATTATTATAAAATATTTTTTTCCATTTGTTTAAAGATTCACAAAAAATAGTAAATTGAAATGACAAGTCTCTTTAAAAAAGAATAATCTACTACAAACTACAATATTTGAAAAGAAAATAGTTTTTTTATAGTAATAATTTAGCTATCAAAATACACATCAGGAAATAATGCAAAAAATAAGTAATTTTTGAACAGTTTTATAAAATCATGTAGTGTTGGATTAAGTGATTTACTTATATACAAGTAAATTCGCAAGATTATTATATTAGAAAATAATGAATTTAAAACTAAAATTAACTAACAAAAAAATCTGCAATATTTCAATTATTTTAAACTGAAATAGAAAAATATAATCGAATATGATATTTTAATTACAACACCTAAATACATATAAATAAAAAATAATAATAAATTCAATGATTTATAAAATCGTAATCATCATACACAAATACAATAATTTCATGTTAAATAAATTTAATTCGTATAATTCAATTAACATAAATTTAATTATAAATATATTTGAGATATATTTATTTTTTCTTCTTGGTAAAGATGATTTTTCTCCATGATTATTAATAATCATTCAAAAGTGTCAAAAATATTAAATGATGGAAAAGTTAATAACTAAAATTAGAATATTCTGATTTAAAGTATAATATTACTTCAAAAATGAATTATTGCCACCATCCCACGTTCATTTTCTATACAAAGAATTCTTCAAAGGTTCATTTTACTAACTACTCATGGAGGAAATAATGCACATATATCTTAGTCCGTTAGCCATAATTGCTTGCTGGTGAGGGCGAATAATAATGTCACACGGTGGTCCCGAAACGACACCTACACATTTTCTAACCACGTACAATATTGTGTAATTTGTGTGTAATCCCACAAGTAATAATATTTCAAACATCCTCTGAACGTTTTCATGCGTGTGTTTAAAATAAAATAGAACAAAGAATTAATCAACCGGAAATGATTATAAAATAAATTACAATTTACTAAAAAAATTCTCAACAATTATGTCATAGCAAAAAAATATTATAATTACATATAAAATATTTATTTTGCTATAAAAATATTTTTAAAACGATTTTCGAGATGATGAAACTGGGTTAAATATTATTTTTGATGAAAATGAGATCACGTGCAAAAAATAGGCTGCATAAAATGGGTCATGTACGTGATACAATTTTAACTTCAAGCTTGATAAAGTACAAAATAAACTTTCTAATTAATATTTCATCGCAGGTTAATTGATTTGTCTTGCATGGCTAAAAAGATTACAAACATGCAAATTAAAGCAAAAAATCGTAATAAAATGTAAATGGTTTTATGTGACAAATATAAGATTTTGGAATAAATTAAAATTTTTATTCTTGATATATTCTATTTTTCTGTATTTGTCTTCATCGAGAAATTAAAAAAAAATGATATTATGTTCTAAAAAAAAAAACATTTATTGAAATAATTTATCCTTGATTTATTATTAATAATTAATACACTTACTTAACTATCAGTGCATAATTGCATACTATCTTGTAAATTAATTTTTACTCTTACTTTATGTTACACTTTTTGAAAATGGTGTATTATTAGTACTACTATCTGTTATTAGTTTTTTAAAAAATGAAAATAAAAAAATATAAACAATGATATTATATATATATATATATATATATATATATATATATATAGAGAGAGAGAGAGAGAGAGAGAGAGAGAGAGAAACGAGAAAAATACGTAGATAAATAGACGTTATATATAATACAATTCAGAAAATTAAATAATAAAATTGTAATGTTTTGTATATTTGAATAAATTCTACAAAGACACAACAAACATACATAATATTATTGTTTAATTATAAAATAAACCAAAAATTATAATTATTGTTACATTTTTTTAGAAAACATTTTATAAATAAATATGCTCGCTCGAGTTTTAGATATTTTTACAGACAGAACTATACCAATCTATAAATCTATTAATTATTACTATCTTTTTGGCATGAGATGTGCTAAAAATATAGTAATAATTAACAGATTAATTTAACTATTCAAATTTGGCATATACTACTTTTTTCAATATTAATAAATTAAATTATGAAGCAATGAAACAGTTCCAATTATCTCGATTTGACCTCTCATTTGATTTACTTGACTTTCGAACCTCTAAAATGATTTTTATTTCTAGATAAATTGAATTTAATTAGAAAAACGAACATCAATAAATATTTCTGTCAGAAAATTATCGGAATCCTCACGTTAGAATATATTATAATTTTTTTAAATTTCTTAATCTAAGAATTATTAACATATGTACATTTATTTGAAATTACATATTTAATTTATAATAAATCGATAAAGTATAAAAATTCATAAAGCGTTATTAAAAATTTATGGAAATTGTACTTTTTTATAATTAAAATAATAAAAAATAAACAACGTTTATTTATAAAAAGTTTATTTATATTGAAATTTTAATTATATCAAAAATATTTTAGGTAATCAATTAACAAAAAAATATTAGTATCATATATTGAATTAAATTATTAAGTAAAATAAATTTAATAGTATAGACTTGCGAATATTCGAGGTGTATTTAAAATTAATTTATTCATTAAATATTAAATATGTTAACTGTATAATTTCAACAATAATTAAATAGAAGCAGTAAAAATATAAAACAAAAAAATCTTTCTAACATATTTTAAAATATATTTAGCACCTATCAAGATTACTGAATGTTTAGATGTAAATTATTTTTATTATTTTAATTAGAAAACTTTTTTTTTTTAAAAAAAACAATTATTAAATATTTCAAAATATAAATTATTTTATGTAATTCTTGTAGTTTTGTACATTCAAATATTTATGTGTCAGTAAAAGTTTTAAAAATAATTGATTAATAAATAATTAAAAAATATTTTTTTTTGTTGATAAAATCTCTGCCACAGGGTTTATTGTCTTCACCAGGTGTACTCACAGTTATTTATTATTAATAATCAAATTTATAAATTTTAATCGTATATGATAGTCAATTTATTAATTTATTTATACAAAAAATATTTGAGTTTAAAGAAAACACATGAGTAATTACAACAATTATTAAGAGATTACAAATAGATTAACCTCAATTATTTTAATAATCTACAGAAGTAATTAAATAAATTTTATAATTAAAACAATCATAATTAAGCATTAATTGTAATCAATTTTAATTTATAGTTCAATATATATAATATTTTTCTCTAAATATATTGTGATTTCAGATTTCATCTAAAAGTAAAAAAATCCAATTCAAACAAAATCAACCAAAAACTAACCAAGTAATTTCAGATTTTTTCATCGGCTATAAATATGATAGTTTTTCTATTCAAATCTATATTAATACAAAAAACTGGTAAATACCCACCTATAAAATATTTTAATGAAATACTATCGCAGTGCGATTTATTTTTTACGATAGTTTAGTTTACAATGATTATTATTTAATATAATAGAATTTTTTAATTTTAAAGAAAACTTTTTCATAAATAAATTAATATATCACAAAATTATAATTTCAAACTCTAACCATGACTACTTCTTAAGTTATTTTGAAAAAGATAGAAATTAATTTGTACATTTCTTGCAATAAAAAATATTTTAAAAATTTAATATCATTTTTACAATGAAACCTTATATGTTATATGAAAACAAACTTTTTCTTTTATTTATCTATATAAAAATTATTAAGAGAAACTTTTTTTCTTACTAAGATACTTAAATCTAGAAATTACACCTTGTCTGGATTTAATAAAATTCAATAAAGCTGTTTTATCATATATTCGTATAAATGTAGTAAACTTATAAGGAAGACTTGCATAAAAACTGTATTATAATGACTAAATAGAAACGTTTTTTGAAATAAAAAGAAAATGCATAATTAATTATTCGATCGGTGTACTTGTTTTTATCTTACATTAATTAACGTGTTAGAAATAAAGAGAAAATCGTAAAAAAAAACATTAAATCATGTTCACAATACGAGTACACGACAACACAATAAACAATATTTCTTAAGAATATTGTAAAAAGAAATATACTTTCAAAAACAAAGTCAATATATTCAGATTCAATCAAGGTAAATGACACAAAAGTACAATCTACACATTGTCAAACACGAGAATAGAAAATCTTGTAACTAAATACTATGCGAGTTGAAAGCTGGTCGTAGTCGAGTTTTAATGAAGTCGTAACATCCATTACACAGGAAGGTACAGTGTCCATTTCATAACGTTGTTGATTAATTAATTGTACTCGTGCGGCGATAGTTTCTATAACATCGATCGTTAATGAAACCGTTCGTTCAAAAAAAATTTTTTTCACTTTCACTGCCACTATTGGGATGGAAATAGATTTACTAGTTTTATATGTTATTAATTTCTCTAAGTAGCTTGAAATTTGGTATCTCGCAATTAAATAGTAGTTTTTCTTTTCGCATGAACTTTTTTTTTATTAATAGGACTTTGACCGTCTCGATTTATGAATTAAAACGGCTCACGCCTTCCGTTTAAAATTTCACTTCGGTATAATTGCCATGTGTAAATGTATAAGGTTATTAATTGTAATTATATTTTTTTCTGTCGCTAAATGCTTAAAAAACAGAGATTTCAAGGTTTTCTCTTTTATATAGAAAACATTCATTAAATAATTAAACCGTTTTCGAATATTCATTTCATTAAAAAATGTAAAAAAATGATGTACTTATACAGTAATGCCAGTTGCATTAATACACCTGGTATTATGTATATATATATATATATATATATATATATATATATATATATATATATATATGTGTGTGTGTGTGTGTGTGTGTGTGTGTGTGTGTGTGTGTGTATGTATGTATATACACAAGAATCTGACAAGGTAGGATAAATATTTTATTAGAAAAATGAATTAATGAAACGTTCGATCTGGAAAAATTTTCAAAAGACATCTATTCAGTAGTGGATTACCAAAATATAGGAACTAAATATATATTTATATATATATATATTTATATATATATATATATTTGAAGAAAAAAATTTCGAAATTAAATTTTTATCTAATATAAATAATTAATTCTCTAATATTACACATAAAAAATAATGATGCCATATAATCATTTTCAAAAGTAATCAAATTCATCTATATTAAAAACATATCAAATAATTTTTATATTTTAAAAATTAAATAATTTTTAGAAAAATCTTTAAGCTAAATAAAATCATAAAATATTCGAAATTTTACATAGAAATTAAAAAAATCATCAAATTCTCAAATATCATTGCATCTAAAAACTAAAATTATATTCTGTCTAATTTAAAATTTTTAATATTTCATTTTTATAAAAAAAGCGGATGCATCCAACAATTTATGATGATGACAAATATTTACAAGATATATGATTATCCGTTTGATAGCATATATATTTATATAATTAATTAAATAAAACCATTTATGTCAATTTTATTTAATATATGAACCACATATTTTCAAAAACATGAAAATATTAATGAATAAACAAATTGCAAATATAGTTAATATAATGTATATATATAATAACATCAATTATTTTTTTATACAAAAATGAAAAAGTTTAAAATTTGATGTTTTATAATTACTTCTAAACATTAAAACACATCATAGTCAATAATTTCGATATCTAGTTATAAAATTATTAATTTGATACTAATTCCACATTTATATATATATATATATATATATATATATATATATATATATATATATATATATATATATATATGTCATTGATCTATGTAAATTTATTTTTTATATAAACCAGTCAGTAAGAATTAGGAGCTCAGTAGGAAACCACAAAAAGATTTTTAACCAAGTAGTAGGACATTTATAATGACACTGAAAATATAATAAATTAAAGTTTACATTCTAATTGTATCTGATGTTTAATATCTAAATAAAAATGAACGACTGGGTGGCGTTTATATACACATATGCTTTATAAACATATGTATATATATATATATATATATATATATATATATATATATATATATATATATATATATATAGTGCGTTTATGAAGATAAAATCATCTAAATTTAAAAATCTATTAATACACACAGGAAGTCAAGTGAATCCGATCTAAAAATTAATTAAAAGAGTGTATAGCACGATTTGACCTTGAAAGTCACTATTAATTTCTACTTACATGTAAGCCTTTGTATGTGATCACAATTTCTAAAATTAAAAACATTTTAAAAGAAGATCGATGTTGATTATTTAAATTTATTAAGTAAATATTTGTTATTTTCTTTTAAATTTATTTACATATTTAGTATACTTAATTAAAATTTTAATTTTTATATACAAGTTAATTTTTTGTATTCTGCATAAAAGTGAATTTGAAGTAATAGACATCCGAAATATTGTAGTTAATATAAATTAGTTGACAAATTTAAAATAGTTAACATAAATTTATAAACAAGTATTTCAAATGGCAAAAATATGACTAGAAAAATTGTTTTTGAATAATGAACGTTTTTTTTCTTTGAATCTTGTCTAAATTTTATACATTAGAATAAAAAAATAATAGTTATAAAATATTATACTAACATTACCAAATATGTTTGCACGATACAAAAATTAAAAAACAAGAAAAATATTTTATTAAATTCAATAAAATATAAAATTAAGTACATAACTGAATGCATATTTGAAAAAAAGTTTTAGTATTCAATAGAGAAATAAAATTGAATAAAAAATATTTTAAAAAATTAATAAAATAATAAGGAAAATACAATTTATAATATTAATTGCAAATAACAATTAATAAAACTTCTTAAAAATATACCAGGAAAAAATAGTTTACCATATTCAAAAAATATGTTTTATAAAATATGATAACAATAAGGAAATAAAAAAAATATTTCATTATATTAAATGAAAAAATTAAGTCATATTTCATAATATTAGATATAAATAAAACAAAGAGAAATATGTTACCTAATATTAGATAAAATATAATATTTCATAAAAATTAATAAAAATAAAATAAATAAGAAATGATTTCATAATATTATATAAAAAAAATAATACAATATTTTCCAAGATTCGATAAATATTTTTTCATCAAATTTAATGAAAACAGAGAATATAATTTCGATGCTATAAGATGTTTATTTTTTAACGGTAAAAATTATTTTAATAAAATATATTCTAAGCAACTACTGTAAAATTATTTACATATATTTTCAATACACATTTGTATGCATACTTAAGTGTATTTGTTATTTAGAAGATAAGTGTCACTTGAGAAAAAAAGAGAAGAGAAAAAGAGTTCATAATCAATTTGTAAATTGCAACTACTACAAACAACCCTTTGATTTGAAAGCAAATTGCATATTATGAATGACAGAACTACATTAATAATCGTCTTTGTATGAAACAGTTAAATAAAATTATAAAAAATAAAATACTTTTAGCTCTCATGAATAAAGAATACGAGGCTTGATAAAAATTTACAGTATAAACAAAACAAGTTACTAGTTATCTTCAAGACATTATTAAAAAACTAAACACGAAAGTCTAAAGGTAGCGATAGCATTTAAAAGGTTAAATCATGGTACTGTCTATAGAAATTGGAGAATATTGTATATTATTTTTTTTGTTAACAAGTTTTTTCAGGTACTTAGTTTGCCACTAAAGTAAGAAATTTTTATTCTAGAACTATAAATAATGAAATTAGCATTTTTAATTGGCATGATAGAGTTTTGAACCTGAAAATAAATTTATATAACATTATATATATATATATATATATATATATATATATATATATATATATATATATATATATATATATATGCAAATGTTGTGAATGTATTTGTTATCTGAAATAGTATTTTTTAATCTAAACATCTAACCAAACGTCGCAAATATAAAATATATCACTAGAAAATCTACTAGCCAGAAAATACATAAATTCTCAACTAGTAATCAATTCTTTACCAATGAATCAATAGTTCGAACTAATGTGAAAGTGGACACATAGATACACAAATTCAATTCGCGGATCGGTCTTAAAGTGTCTGTAGGGATTTGAAACATTTTAAACCGATTCGTGTGATCAATCAGAATAGAAATTTAATTGATGTATATTTTTTGTGCCTTTATTTCCGATAAATCCGCCAGTACATATTAAATATTATATAGATTCATTATATTAGAATATATTATTATCAAAGTCAAGTGTGTGATTTCTAAATAAACACTTTAACTAGTTTCATTTTAGTTCAGCGCACTCACGGTTATTTTCAGACTAACTACTGAATCTATATGCGTTTTTTCATATATTTTTTTTATTTGACAGTCGTCAAGAGCGAGATTAGTGAAATGATTATTCTGTATAGTTTCTTACGCACTGTTTTAGAAGAGAATAGAAAGAACAACAACATGTGTTTTTTGTACAGTGATCGAAAGTTGTTCTTTTATATATGCATGAATATTATTATGAAATGTCATATCGGAGAAATATCTGATTTGTTTTCACTTAAATGTATATGATATGTTACGCTTAAGTGCATTTTAACTTATAAAATAAATTCGTGTTGTTTGTTTAGATGACCTGGTTTTATTTCATTTTTATACACAGTTCGTGATCCTATGTACACTTATTTGTATAGAGCGATGCAGTTAAATGTTAATAAAATTATAGTAATTGATATTTGTACTACTTTTTCCATAAAAGTTTCATCTATTTATTATATATATATATATATATATATATATATATATATATATATATATATATATATAAAATCTTATAATTTTGAATATTGCGATTTTATCTTTTAATGATAGTATTTTGTAAAGTTTACTTCTACATCATCTATAAAATTAATTATTTTTATACTAATACTCAAAAAATAATGTTCTCGTCATTATTAAGTATAAAAAAATAAAATTTAAAAAATATCAATTAATAAACACTTTGTGAAAGAAAATAGATAGTATTTGAGAAATAAAAATAATTTCCAACACTAAAAACTCATTTATTTTCAATATTTTTCTTTAACAAGAAATGTACTTTCAAATCTTTTATTATGAACATTTTATTGTTTCATATATTTCTCAAAAAAGGTAAAATTTCTAAATTGTATAGTTATTAAATATTTAGTGTTTGAGGTAGAGATTAATTTGTAAAAATATAGATAAAAATATTTTCTAAATTTTTTTTTTTCAATATTTTCTATAATATAGTTCTAAATCATTTAGTTGTTAATATTTCATTATTTCAATTATTTCCCAAACAAGCAAATTTAAAATTGTGTAATCAAAAAATGTTTTTCGAAAAATATTTTGCGTTGTAAATATTCCTGACTATAGAGTAAACAGCTGTTGAATTTTTCTCTTTTATATTGACCAATAATTAAAAAAAAATGTTAAAAATGGAAGTTAAATCAATTAAATAGTAAATTGTTTCATAAATTTATCAAAATATTTAGTGTTTGAGATAGAGATTTATTTATAGAAATATTATAAGTAAAATATTTTTCAAAAATATTTTTTTCAGTATTTTCTATATTAATTTTATACTACACTTTTAAACCAATTGGTATTAACATTTTGTTGTTTCAATTATTTCCCAAAAACGCAAATTTAAAATTATGTAAACAGAAAATATTTTTTGTGAATTTTTTTACGTTGTGAATATTTCAAAACACATTTCTGCTAATAAAAAGCTGTAGAGAATTTTTCTCTTTTATATTGATCAATAATTTTACAAAGGTTGAAAATTGAAATTAAACGATATAAATGAATTAAACAACAACTGTTAAACAGAAATTATTTTAGAACAAATAATATCGATCAGAATATGAGACATTGTATGGTATATTTTTTTATTAATCCAAATAATTTAAATATCATTATAATGATATTAAACAAGAGAATGAAATGTTTTAAAAAAATAAAATAAATAATTTAACCTAAAAAATGTTTGTTGAAATTTTCATTATACTATTTTTCCAGTGAAAAATTTTAATTGAAATCCACATGTACTGTCAAACTGGAAGATTTTTAATTCTAATTGTAGTAACTACTGGTACATTTCCAATTAACTACTTTTAAAACAATAATTGAAATTTGATTTTTTTTATTAATGAAGGAAGTAAAATATGTAAATATATGTTTGAGGACAAAAAAGATGAGTTGTCCAGAGTATTTATATAGTATTTTGAGATGACTGGAGAAAAATATAATCGTATAATTACATACAAGGTTTCTTTCACATTCAGTCAATGACTTTTTGAACTGTTCATTAAACCTTCATACAAATATATATACATACATACATACATACACACACACACACATATATATATATATATATATATATATTTGTATAACCTTCAATTTTGAAATTAGATCAGTTTCAATTATAAATAAATAAGATAAATTATGTACACAGATGAAAAGTAACAAATTTTTCTAAACTGACCTAATTAATAGACAGTGGTTAAAAAATACTGTTTATTTTAAAAATAATTCACATTTTTATGTTATGAACTGATCATATAATTATTCTTAAACCATATATAGTATCACATGATTGACATGTATATTTTTAACGAATTAAAACTATCAATCGGTACAATTTTTCAATTCATTTAGTAGGTTGATTCCATCAAGGTTAGTTTTAATCTGCAAAGATTAAAAATTAAATAGTTGCTTTTACCGATTGTGGATAACAGAATCGTGAGTTTGTTTTTAAATGATATTTTTTCCTTCTAAGGTATTATTAAGGTATTTCCTGATGATGAAAACGTGCTTAGTACAAAAATATACAAACAAAGAATGATGAATTTATATATATATATATATATATATATATATATATATATATATATATATATATATATTTATATTAGTAAGTAATAAGAATTGAAATTGCAATTCAATGTTTTCATAAACGAGACTGTGAGATTTACTTTTTTAAGTGAAGGTTTTCGAATGCAGTGTAATTATTTATATCGAAATAAATTAAAGAAAATTGTACAACATATAGAACATATTATGCGTTTTAATCAGATTCGTGGTTTACTATCCTTTTATTTTTATTTACAATCAGTTATTCTTTATAACATATGAATTAATGAAATACAAAATAGATTTACAGCTTAGATAGAAAATATATTTTGAAAAAAGTAATATTTAAATTGATTAAATTCATTATATATTTTTTTTAAAATATAATGTACTTTTATAATCTACATATTTTGCATGAATAATAATAATTCTAATGATTACTTTTGTAAAATAATAAAGATTGATTAATGAGATGTAAGTTGATATATTATTAAATAAAAGGATTTCCTTTATTATTTCAATAAATCATTATGATAATAGAAATGTTCTGATTTCTTAAACATTTTTTTTTATTTACAAATCTAGATTAAAATATAATATAAATCAATCTATTTAAATTGATTAGATTCGTGAAAAAATTAAAATGTTTTTTTTAATTATAATGTACTGTTACAATCTACATATTTTGCATAAATAATAATTTAATAACTTTATATTTGTAAAATAATAAAGATTGATATATGAGATGTAAACAGATATATTATTACATAAAAGGATTTCCTTTATTGTTACAATAAATAATGTACACAATAAAAATGACCTGATTTCTTAGAATTTCTTTATTTATAAATCTAGATTATAATATATAATCAATATTTTACTTTAAATTAAACTCTTTTATTTTCTATGTACTCGTTTTTTAAAATCTCTTAGTAAATAAAGTCTTTAATCATTTTATGTTTTATTATCAATTTTCTCTAAATAATAATTTTATAATAATTGTTGTTTTATGACCCGTTTCAATACTTATATCTTCTTCAAATAGTATTTAAAAAGTTTGATTATAGTATAAATGACTTTTATTCTACTATGTAGTAAAAATAAATATAAGTATGACTTATAAGAGTTAATATTATTTAAAAATTGAAGTGTTTTAATGCGTTTAATTTTTATTATACTTTTTACATTATATTAATATAGTGAGTTAAATACAAATATTTACTGCATAAAAACTATTTAGTATTTTAGAACTGCACAAGTTATTAAATTATATATATACAGGGTGTCCAATCAGGAGCACACATCGCTTGTCTAAAACACTGACATGAATTTTTGTAAATTTTGTAATTTCTAAATTTTTCAAAAATTTCAAAATTTTGAATTTTTCAAAATTACGAGTTTTCACAAAATTTTCAAAATTTTGGATTTTTTAAAATTATGAAAACTTTCCAAAATTTGGAAAAATTTGGAAAATTTTAAAAAATTTCAAAATTTTTGAAAAATTTCCAAAATTTTGAAAAATTTCAAAATTTTGAAAAATTCACTATTTTATAAATTGACAAGATTTAACACGAGAGGTTACGCATCAGTTGTTTTTAGGATAGTTATACGAAATTTCTTTATGCAAGACATAAATTTCATGTGTAACTAAAAAATCATTTATTGAGTCAATTTGACTCAACCGTAAAAATAGGTATACCACATTCGAAAATACGAACAATTTGACTCAACCGTAAAAATAGGTATACCACATTCGAAAATACGAAGTTAAGGGATGGGCGGAGGGAATGAATTAATATTTGTATAATTGTCATTATGCGATTAAAATCCAACATATGTTTTTAAAAAATAATATTTAAGTTTTCCATATATATAGCGATAAAATCTTAAATGAGTCAAATTGACTCGCTCCGTAAATCTAGTGTTAGACGCAACACGTATACCTATAATCACATACGCACGTTTCGATATAAATCTCTCGATATATTTTCAATTGACATGAATATTCCTAAAATGGAATCCAGTAAGGAAGTTAATGCGTTGCAACTGTGTTAATAAGTACATTGGAAAAATTGTAAACAAACAGGTTAAACGAAGACAGTTTCATTGCACATCCAAATAACTGACTAAGTTTGTATCTTCATTTATTTATAACACAGATCTATGTTACAACATCAAATTAAACTGTTTATATGTAACAGATGGTTCTTATTTATGTCTTCCGTATAACTCTTTATCTCTATTGAGTTCTAATGAAATCATATTTATGAGAATTATGAATTATATTAAGCCATTTGATTGACTTCTGGCCATGTAGTCATAAAAAATAAATATATTGATATATTAATTAAGTTTTTTATTGAAGGATTTACAATAATGAATTCCTTGAAATGGACATATATAGTCTAATGGTTCGGTAATTTATTGATTCATTAACGATGACCTTTCACTGTTTCGAATTATGGTAAACGAATGTATAAATGGTTTTAAATTTATTTTTTTACAGATGGTAAAAGTATACTGAAAATAGACAAGATAATATTTATTACTACACATGTGTAATTTATTTGCTCAATAAGCGGATACGATAACATTTTACTAACCGATAAAAAGACCACTGTGGAATATTCAACATCGGGCGCAAATTCAATAAATACAATTTTATCTACTTGTAATTATAATATATAGATATTTTTTTTTATTTATGTTTTTCATAACTAATGTATAATATTATTTATTTTTTATTATATACTGAATTCTTATCAGGAAGTTTTATTGATTTTGATTTGACTAATTCAAGGAATCGCTTATCTAAAATCATCTAGCAGATTAGATGATTTGAATTTTCATTTAAATGAGTATTTTTCCACCTAACAATCCTGCCTCAACGTTTAAGTCTATAATTGTACCTATTTTAATAACATACCAATTTACGAATATCCTTACAAATCCTGTACACATTTAGTTGTTCAAATTATACACGAAATGCCGACTTTATTATCGTGTAATTATGTAACATTTACTTCATAATGAACAACCACACAGAAATGAATAAAAAAGAACTTGTTTCGCCGTCATTCGACGACGTCAATAAACTGCATCTCGCCCTTTCATCATACATCTGTGTGAAAATCTACTCTAATAACCGCAACTGAACAGGTAATATATCATACATTACCTGTTTGGTTTGTGGATATCGTTTTCATACTTGCATGTATACAAATATCTCTCCACCGTGTCTGTCTGTCTTCGTAGACTCCCCGGTGTTAGTATCGAATTTCTTTATCTGATTAAAAAGCCATTCTACATTAATGTCGCCACATGTTTGTGGATACAGATTTTTTATAAAAATATACATTTATTTATATATAACTAATATTGTATGAGAGATATATCAGGTATAAATAACAATCATTATTTATTAATTCAGATAAAATGTAATTCGAAGTGAAGGATTTTGTGTAAGATAAAGTGAATTGTGATATATTTCATATTTATTACTATTATTATCATTGTCAATAATTATTGAATTTTTGTACATAAAAAGGTATCCGTACATTTTTTAACATCAATAATTAACTGATTACAAAATAATTAATTTTATTTCAATATATTATTTAAATAACAATATATAGAAGATGTAAGTACAAAATAAAAAATCACAAAAAGGGTTTTATTCAAAAATTCTAATGCTTTGTTCCATTTTAAGCAAAACATTTTAATTTTCATGATGTATAGAATTATTTAGTATTAAAAAAAAAAAACATATTTCAAAAATATTGAATATTTTTTAATCGATTTATTTTTAACTGCTTTAGAGAATACTGAAGAAAAATACAATAAAAATATTGTGAAAAAAGAAAATATTAATTCATTTCAATTTTGACAGATCACATGAAAATATTTTTCATTTAAAAAACATTTAGATGAAATTGATTTGAAAAACAGAATGACAATGAATATTAAACTATAAAAAACGTATAGTTTAAATTAATTTTCATTTTTAAATCGAAAGCATGTTTTTAAAAAATGAAAGAAAATTAAAATGGAAACAAGAATAAAATGACAAAAATAATTTTTTTTTATTCTATAACTTAATTTCAATTTCGTTTCTAAATTTACTTTTTATAAAAAATTTTTTGGAAAAATTCTTAGAAAATACACGACATTAAAAAGAAAATAGAATATCAAATATTAATTTTAAAATACAAATATAATATTTATTGTATGAATTTAATTTATTATTCCACAAATGAAAGAGTATAAAAGGGAATTTTGTTTAAAAAAAAATTATGAGAAAATTGAAAATGAGAATTGGAATATTTTGATTTTCAATACAAATTTCATTATTTCATATATACTATATCTAATGATTTTTTTCGACAATCATTAGTTTATGGTAGTTTTTAATTGTTCATTCATTAAGTACACGTTTTCATTAACAAAACAAATTTTAAAATATGAACTTAGCAAAAAATCAAAATTTGAAATAAAAATTATATTAAAAAAAAAATACAATTTAAAATTGAAAAAAACGACAATTAACTTTCAATTGATGGATTCATAATATAGTTTTATTTTTATTTTTCGAATTAGAAGATTTTTAAAAAATATA
The DNA here is from genome assembly GCA_029203775.1 of Neoneuromus ignobilis. Lineage (NCBI taxonomy): Eukaryota > Metazoa > Arthropoda > Insecta > Megaloptera > Corydalidae > Neoneuromus > Neoneuromus ignobilis. The sequence continues at coordinate 7,888,090 of CP092090.1, read as the reverse complement.
ATAATTTTTTTTAAGAAAAAAATATTAGCTATTAATTTGAAAACATAAATATTTACTAATTAATTTTATTTCTTTATTTTTCGCAAATGAAAAGTTTTTGTAAATGAATAAAAATATATTTTATAAAAAAAATATTTAAATTGAAATATATCTGAATCATTGTTATTTTGATCTATATTTACATATTCATCTTCACAAATACTTATTTTATTTTTTTAGACACGAATTTTTTGATACTTCAAATTTTTTTAAAAAAAAGATTAATAAAATTTATAATCAATTTATATTTTACAAATAAAACAATAATTACGAAAAATCAACATGTAAATAAAATAGTATACTTTCTAATCACTTCCATATTAGAATAAAAAAGGTATTTATCCTGCTTAAAAATATATAAACTTTTTTAATTAGAAACTTTTTTCGATAAGTTGTACGAGTATTTCTTAATTATCTCCTACAATCTTAGATCTTGATACAACAAATTCATAAACTTTATTAATTTCGGCATCTTCTCAGCTTACCGACAAAGTTTATGTTTGTCAGAAACTTCCTGTACACAATCGAGTATTCTAATTTTCATTTCGAAACCCTTAAGACAACATTCAACAGCATTAAGAAACTAAATGGAAAAAATTGTGAACGTCAAACAGATAACAGCTGTAAAAGTTTCCGCACGTACCTGTAAATTTTCATTCTTATTTCGTTTTCTTCAAATTAATATTAAAGTTTTTTTCCGTCTGTGTGTCAGTCAATCTTCCCTCATACAGATTCAATCTGTTTCAGTTATAATTTTTTTTGTTATTTTATAAGTATGTGTTTTTTAGTTTTCGTTTATTCGTTTATTTTTCTGTGTAATAATTTTGATAGTAGTTTTTCTTTCCTGTATACATATATATAATGCAATTTAAAAATGCACGACTTTGAAAAGAACTTCACTTCTGCCATTTAGTCACACTTGTGCGTGCTTTAGCGTTAATAATATAATACGCATGCAATTCGCTTCTGGACTTGGCGTCACATTAAAAATGAAACGAGTTTATAAATATCTCTTATGTATGGCACTTGTTACGCGTGAAACCATATACTTACAAGATATTTTTTTTAATACATCAACACTTCATTTTCACATGGACAGCTATTGTTCTAAATTCGTTTATCGCCCGGAGCGACTTACTCAAATGGCAATGTATTATCGTCAAAAACTAGCGGTACCCGAATAGAGAAATCCATGTTATGATCTAGACTTTTTTAATATAAATTGGTCGGTTGTCGTGATATGTTGCGATTTCGTACGTATTATTTTAGATATTGTTTCTGTTAATGGTTTTATTCAACCTTGTTTATGATTGTTCACGGAGATATTCGACACTTGTGCGTGCAATCTTTATTGTTTTTTAACCATTTACTTTATTTTATGTTTATTGAATATAATATTATGTAATTAAAGGTTTTTTCCATCTAACTTAAACAGGCTAGGCTATAAATTAACTAATATATCACGGAAAGTAAATTCGTGTGTAATTTCTTAACAGCTTTATTTAAATTTTTAGTTCGTAACAGAAAATTGTACGCTTACTTGAAAATTAAATTTAACTACTATTGTAAAAAATTAAAAATGATTAGTATAAACATTTTTTTAGAAAAAAATTGAATTTCTTAAAAGCTCATGCTTTACAAACTAGAATCAAATAATTATTACTTGAATAAATCAAAATTTTATTGAGGTAAATGATTGATTTTAAAATAAGTTCATTATTCACTTTAAATATCTTTTGATTTTCATCACATATTCATAGATTAAAAATAATATTTATAACCATTATTTTATATAGTCAATATTTAATAATTTTTTTTATTTCCCTCAAATAGTTTTTAATTGTTCATTCATAAAGTACACGTTTTCATTTGCAAAACAAATTTTAAAATATGAACTCAGCAAAAAATTGTATATTTTCTATAACTTGTTCGTTTATGCTGGTAATATAAATATTTGTTATCAGTTCTGTATTTAAATTAAAAAGATTTCACCCGTATAACACGAAAATATATCGAGGGTTTGTAAGGTCATTGTTCTTGTAAATTTGAGTTGAATTATTAATTAATCCTAGTATAATATAAATGAAAAATTTGTATTACGAAGATGACTATACATATTATTAGTGAATATACATATATACATATATATATATATATATATATATATATATATATATATATATATATATATATATATATATATATATATATATAAACTATATATATTATATTCAACCTTCAATAATAAGACCTATTTTTGAAACTCATATTTCACTTTTGAATTCACAATAGTGAGGATATAATAATCATATATTTTTTTATTGTTATGAAAAACGTAATTTAAATACATAAGTATTATATATATATGATTATGCATATACATACACACACACATTTGTATAATATTTCAACCTTTAATCACCGCTAAAATATAAAAAAAAGATATTTCATAAATATACTTACTAATTACTCTTTCAATAGCTGTGTGAAAATTCAAATCCGTTTATAAATCGAATATCAAAAAATATATAAATACAGGAAATAATTATGTGGATATATATATATATATATATATATATACCATAATAATAAAAAAAATACAGACTGATTGTAGAAAGCATAAAAATGTTACATTTATAATTCGTTTCCTTCTCACATATAATTTGTTTGATATAATATGCACACAAATCTGGTATATATCTAATTTCCAAGAAGAAATGTGTGAATTATTTGCAATACAACAAAGTAATCTCGAAGAAACAGAATCGTGTATCATTTATATTCTTTTTATTTAATAATACGGAGCTTAGTATCTTTTTATGGTACAATTATTTTTGATGATTGCGGATATGGCGTTAATTTACGTTTATTCTTATGCGTTTGTCTGTTTCGCCCCATGTAGTGCAAATACTTATATGTGTAGAAATGTATTTATGTGTTTATCCATAAAAATGTATTACACATTTTTTTGAACAATCACCACAGAAAAATATATAAATTCTAGTTTAATAAAATATATTGTACTATTAGATTAATATTTTTGTAAAAAATAATACTCAAAATATAATAATAAAATTAATGACAAGAAGATTTGTAATACATGCAGATTTTTTTAAAAAAAATAATTTTTAATTTAAAACAGTATGCTATTTTCCAAGACCAAATTCTAAGGAATATGCATTTTAATAGATTTTAAAAGAAAAAAAAAATCACTTAAATTCACTTAAATACTAAAAAATATGTAATAACTAGATCTAACTTATCTGAAATTATTTAATACAGAAAAAATAGTTCATTAAAAATGTATTCTTTTTATTAATATATATACATAAAGTAACTGTCTAAGTAATTAATAATTCATTGTGATGAAATATTTCTACTCTATTTTCATAATATTAATGTGAACATATGTTTTTCACAATTATATCAAACATATTTCCTGACGAAAATATATAAATAACAACTACTAAAGAACGTTAACAAACGTCAAACATTTTCTCATACGTCTCACATGAAATAGAAAAAAATACGTAAAATAAAAGATATGACAGATTCATGTTATCTGATACAAGATCTCATTTTTCGTTGACATTTGCACGAACGTTTGAGAACAATTCGCATGTCAGGAGTTCATTATATATATATATATATATTATATATATATATATATATATATATATATATATATATATATATATATATTATATTATATTATATTATATTATATTTTGCAATGTCTATAAAAATCAATATCAAAAGGAAAAGAAATAAAAAAAATATCTCTACAAAGTATAATATTTTTCTAGTAGCTAAGTTTGTAATTTAATCAGGTTTATAATATTTATATTTTTATTTAGTTATTATATATATTTATTCAACCAGATTGTTTTTGCACAATTTCATTATATGAATATATTGTAATATCTATTCTATATATTTTTATTTAAATAATTATAAGAAAAAAATTACTGGATAAAATTTTGATATCATAATTTTTATATAAATCAATTCTTTCAATTAAAAAAATTATTATATATTAAAATGTTTTTTTCGGAAAATAAATACTTTTCTTGATATTTTTTTAAAAATAGTTTATCTATGGATCAAATAATAATATATATTTTACATAAAAAATAACAATATGAAATTTCATCAATAGATTTTTCATTTTTATTTCTAAATGTTTTAAGATTTGATTTTTTTTTGTTTTTTTAAATATTTTTTCTATGAAATAAATATTAAGAGTTTAATTAGTTTTTTTTATGTTACAAAAAATGTCTACATAATACAAATGATAAAATATTATCTATAACACAATCAAAGCTGCTGTAATAAAAAAGATGATAAGACTACTATTTTTAGTGAATATGAGGGAAATTTTTCAAGTTTCATCAATTATAAAGTTATAATTTAATAGAAAACTTTAAAATATTTACAGATACAATTAATATGAATTATATGAATAAAATAATTTTTGCATTTCTACTTTGAAAGAAAATATCTTGAAAGTTATGAAATATGGCTACAAATAAAATTTGCTATACTATTCTGCATATGTATACACACACATAAAAATATATATATATTCAAAAATCTATATATTTAAGGTTAAGGTCGTGGGTTATCTACCACACATGTTCACATACAATACCCGCATTTATATTTCACCGCATGTATGTAACCTAACTGTACACTACAAAAATATTGATGTTTACATTAATTGTCCCGGAAGTTAGTATATATGTATTATCTGAGCCCCGATGCGTGCAAGGGATATAACTGTGATTACTATTGTCGTAGTAGTGGCTAGGTAAGTCGATTAAATGTCGTTTGTAATTTACGGTCCACAAATTTTTTTGCTGCGTGAATATACATTAGTTGATTCTTTTTTTTAATAGACTGATTAAGATACGTGTTTTCTCTTTAAGGAAATTATTTACGAACTCGTTTTATAGCTCCATAGTCAACAGTTGCTAATCATGAATGTCTGATAAGTAGTTTTAGAAAAATCAGAGATAACATAAATTTAATTCGTTTGGTAGTGTAACTTATTTTTACACGAATAAGGAAAACTTATAAAATTGTTCAACATTTATTTATTATTTATTTTCAACAAAAAATACGAATGTAAAGAAGTTAAAATACGATATAAAAAAAATTCTATTTTATTTTCACAATTTTTTAATTACAAAACAAATACGATTATTAAAATATAGAAGTGAAAAAAACAACAAAAAATATCACATATCCCTCCCACAATAAATACACAATTTTTATAATGTAAAAAGTTTCGAAAATTTATTTCACATAAAATTTCATTTGAATATTAAATTAAAATTATACTTGGTAATATTTTTTTCGAAATAAGCTTACTCAAAAGAAGCATTTATGTCAACTACAAAATATAAAAGTTATAATTAGATATGGAAAATCGAAAAAATAAACCGTTGGATAAATAAAACTAGAATAAAATACACTTTTTTCAATAAATCAATTTTTTACGTGCTATTGCTGTATTTTTTTATAAAAATTGCAAGCCTTTGATTTTTTTTCAGATCTCATAAAAACCGTTCTTATTTATATAGAAATAAAATACGTACAAAATTTTAAACAGATTCATATTTATTTTTGAATATACTTGTATGTTGATATTTATAATGTAATTTACAGAAATAAAATAAATCTAGCACACAAGTGTTTATCAAATCACGTATAAATTAACAAACCCCAGTCAGTAGACATTACATCCTGTTACAGGAAACGCAATTTGTTTCCGGTACACGTTTTGCATCAACCCATATACACAATTCATTTTGTAACGTATGTTCACATAATTATACATTTCAGTAACAGTGCAATAATGATTTTTCAATAAATAAAATAAAAGATTCGATCACGATTTACAAAGAAAAATAATAATCACGAAAGAATAGAGATAAAAACGTAATCAATGACGTTTGCAGTTTACTTTTTTTCTATCTTGTCAATTCTCATGCGCATAAAAGATTAAATTTTGATTTATTGTTAGAATTAATTGTTTACTTTTTATTGAAAATGTTCATATATTATTCACAATCGATTTCCTTGTTTTGGTCGTTGTGTTTTTTCTCAGATGGTAATTATTTTTATATACAACGATTTATATTATTTATTTGTATAAGAATAATGGGTTTCGTTTAGTGAGAACAGGTACACAAGCAAAAAATCTTATGAGTAACTGGATTTCTTGTCACGTGTATTGATGTGTGCCTATTTATAATGTTTATGTATAAATAATTTTTCTTGTATTATCTCAGTAAAATATTTATACATACGCCTGTGGATAATTTAAGTAAATTATACACTATACAAATAATCAACATCAACATTTTTTAACACTACACTTTTTACGAATGAAAAATATTCGTTTATAAAATCATTTCATTAAATATAAAATCGCTATTTCTTAAACCGGAAAACAATAATTTACTTAAAATTACAAAATAAATTGTTAGAACGGACCTATTTACAACTAAATGACAAATGCATTTCAAGAAAAAAAATGACACTGACTTTAATTGCAATTAATGTCAATTATACCGCTATAATTCGACATTTAGAAAATAATAATTATACTCCGCCAATTTATTACATAATTTATTAACCCTTGAGGATATTTTACAGTTGGAACAAATATCTAAATGAGTAAGTAACGAATAGCGATGGACTCTAAACCGGTGCATAAATTAATTTGGTAGCAGACGATTTACACACACCTGGTTCATAGGTATTTTTCATATTAAAATGAGTAAATCGGATATAAATAAATTATGATACATGAAAAATGATGCAATTCATATAATCTATAGAAAAAATATACTTGACTTTTTTAAAAAAAAAAAATAATTTAATTCGTTATTATTTATTATAATATTTTGTAAATAACAAAATATTTATAATTTCCATGATATTAATATTTTATATATAAAATATTAGATTTTCTAAGTTGTATTACCGGCTATATTTTGATAAATTAAAACTATTTACAAATATCATTTGTTAAAAAATGAAGTTTAATTTAAATAAAGAATTTATTATTTTATCAATAAACTTATTTGATAATTAAGATTTTATATATTAGAATAAACAACAGATTAGAGTTAAATTTATACATTGATCTTACAAAGATTATTTTTTAAAAAAATATAATGGACACAACTTGCAAAAAAAATTTTTTAAGAAAACAGTGAATAGATGAAATAATTGTTTTTTTTAAAAAAAATAATCTTTAAAAAATATTAATAATTAATGATTAAAAGAGTGAATAGAATTTGATACATACTATACTGTATGAGGAAAAAGAACTCTATTTTAATTATTTTGAATTCATGGAATTGATTGAAAAATAAATTTATTTCGATACTAAGAATTCTATTAAATTTACGAAATAAAATTTATAGTTTGAATTAATACAATTTATAAGTTATTTGTAAGAGATTTTCCCCTTACAAATAAATCAATTTTTTAATAGATTTGTTAAATGCAATAAATATCAATTCTTCTACAACTGATGATTATTTACTCAACAGCTTGATGGCAGCAAAGCCATCAAAATGGACATGAACGAATAAAATAATCATTATTGAATTTTTTTGTAAAATTTTGTAGCTTTGAAATGAGTAATTAAATTGTAAAAAACGTATGTGAAATATCAAATAATTTTTCCTCCTACACCATAAACGTTTTTTTTAAAAAAATCAATTATCCCATTATTGTTATAAACAACAAAGTGAACAATAAGTAATTATTGAACACTTTATAACATATTATGGTGCTGAAGATGAAAATTCATTGTATAAAAAAATCAATGTTTTTACTAATAAGCACTTCAAATTTCATCTAATTTAAATTCATTGTCCATAAAATTATTACCAATATTAATAAACACTCTCATCATTTAAATTTTCAAACAAAATATTGTTGTCTGTGGAAAAAATAATTCATAAACTCAAATTATCTACATTAAAAATTATTTTTTCAAATATTCCAACAGTTAGATATTTAAACAGTTTTTAAACTCAAATCTACATAAAAAAGTTGTTTTATTAGACGACTGTACTTTTCAAGGGACACTAATCTTTTCTCGTACATTATCTCATAATGATCTTTCAAACATCATTCATATATATGTCATAAAGTCACATCAGGTGGCAGTCAGATAATATTAACGATGTGTAACCTTTAAATTGAGATCACTGATTATTTGCAGTAAGAAATAAACAGATAAAATGAAATAAGTAGACAAGTACTTTTGTATTACGGGATTATATCTTTAGAAAGTAATTCTAATATGTAAATATATACGCACATAGGCATGTGAAAAAATATTGACTTCCTTTGATAAATTATGAATTTACTCAGAGAATGATAAGGGAATAAAATCAGAAATTGTTCCTTATATTATATCTTATCGTTATTTATAATGTCGGATTACTATTTTTTAACAATAAATAATCCTGTTCTTTGTTATATGTAAAAAATATATTTGACTATATACTTAATTTGTCAATATATCTAAAAAATAAAAAACAGTGAATAACAGAATTGAATAAATTAATATCATCTCAAGGATTAACGTTACTTTTTATCTGAAACACAGGTAAATTTTACGTCGAGTTTCGGTGATAATAAAAAGATGTCAGATTCGATGATTAATATATGTCCATTGGTCACTGCTGTGAATACACAAAGTAAACGACGAGCATGACGCAAAAATATGTTTTAAGAAACAAAAAAGGAGATAATATGTAAGTAGTGACACAAACAACAGAAAACGGATAGATTCACACACAAATCATACAGATAGATGAAATTGTATAAGAGTACTTGACATGTTGTTTAGTCAGTACAGGTATGAGTAAATTTTTAAGTTGTACATCTAACGATGTCATTATTTCTCAGCAGTTGACTTAGTTTCTGCTTCCGATATAAAGAGAACGACCAGATTTTTATAGATAACATCTTAATAAATTATATACACATACAAACGACCCAAATTCTATGTCCTGCAGTGATTCAATCGATGACACATTATATATATATATATATATATATATATATATATATATATATATATATATATATATATATATATACATATAATGTGTCATCAATTTAAAAAAAATAATAATTCAGAGATCTAAATAAAATAAATTCAGTACAAAAATTTTCTTTGATAAATAAATACACAATTCACATCAAATCATCCCTTGACCTACTTTTACTTTTCAAAATTATTTTTTACTACTTAGAACTTAACTTTTTCATTACAAATTAGTTTAATTTTATAAACATATTATGTTGATATAAATATCTTTGTTAAAAATTAAATATAAAAAGTACTTGTATCTATTTAGAAAAAAACAATATATATTTATTTTTAAAAATATTTGATTTCATAATCAAAAATTTAGATTTAAATTGACAAAAGTATTCTTAAAATATTTTACATAAATTTTAATTTTTCTTTATTATTTTTTTGTACCACTAATTATTTTTAACATATTTAATTTAAAACCTTAGTACTATTATTTTAGTAACAATTCCATTTCTTTTCAAATTTTACTAATAAAATTTAACATAAAAATTGTTATGAAATGATGAAATAAATTTCGCATGTAATCTTAAATTATTAAGTAAAAAATTAAATATTATATTTAAAATATTCACACCTCGATAAAAAATGTTCATTGTTCTAAAAAAATATTAAAAAAGTTTTATTGTTTTTCTTTATATTAATATCTCAGTAAATTATTTTTATTTAAATCTTGTTATTAAATATCTCAATAAAACATGAGTCCAGTAAAATACAGGTCTTGAATGTCAGAATAATTCAGCAGCTTCAAATAACACACAAAAAAACATGGACGTTTATTAAAAAAATATATATCGTAAAATTGATTCTGACACAATAGAAATTCGCACTAAAAAAGATTAAAACGATAATATTTTCAATTCATCTGTAAAATGAACAATAAGTACTATTAAACATTTTTATAACGCCTTGTAGTGTCCAGAGATGATTATTTTGTTAAAAACGAAGATAATTTAATTACTTTAATAAAACTCTGCGAACGTTTTTCAAAAATAAAAAATTCAATCTTACATTCATAAAATATATTTTTCTTCATAAAAAAATTAATTTCTATTTAAAAATTATTCCAGTCGTTATTACGGCATTTAACTAAACATAATTTACAGACTGTATTAAAATAAACGAATTATATTTAATACCATTCACCGTTAGTCCCGAACGAAAAAAGTATAACCGTACGGAGCAAAGTACTAAAAATATGATTTTATCTCTAGTTCAATTGTGAGAATACATAAAACGATACTTTGTCATTCGCTTTTTCACTCCATATGTAATATATTTTATCTGTACGTCAGGTTAATCATTCATAGAGAAATGATAAACGCACCTGCCTACAACGATATAAAAGAGTACCGCATGTTCACGCCGCAACGATGACATTGAAAATTTTTCATTGATCCGCGGTAGGTTGCTATTTATCACGTTTCGGCATATTAATAGTTTGTATACTTAACTAGGTACGCAATAAAATGAAAACAGACGATGATTGATTTTATAGAAAAGGTATGTTATTACTCTGATTGAAAATATTTTATATAAAAATTATATAAATACAACTGTACCTTCATACACATGAGTAAAATTAAAGATAAATTAATATATGTATAATATAACAAAAAATATTAACATCCATTCAATTCATTTGAAAAAATTATATTACTATACATTTTTTATCTATTCACTATTTGACTGTTTAAACATATTCAAATTTCCAATCAAAATAATAAAAAATTTAGAAATGAAGATGTCAATATAAAATAACTTTGCAGTTTATTACACAGGAATTTTCATTTCTAAATTAAAAGTTTTTCAGAATAAATGTACTATTTATTTTGGTGATGTGGAAAATTGACTTTAACACAAATGTTCATTTTGGTATTGTAGATTTTAAATGCAGTGTTCTGATAATGACGGTACGGACAATAGAAATGTGAATCAGCGACTAAAGGTAAACAATAATTAATAACTGGACATGTTTATAAAATCCTGAGGTATTAAGATGAGTGATTTATTTGTGTTAAAAAACAGTCTAAGTTATATTATGTGATATTTTTTTAAAAAAATATCTAAGGTTTTCCAATAAGAATGTCAGAACTTTGACAGCTGGTGGTAGTCATTTTTGAATTGTTTTCAAGCTCATTTTGGCATTTCAACTCAGTATAGTTTGACAAATTATCATAGAACGTTTAACACTTCAACAACGCTTCGACATTTTGAAAAAAAATCAATAGACTTATTGAAACAAGAGTTTAATGAGTCCATTATTCCACGAAATGGTTCATCAAGATTATATGATCTAACTCTACTGGATTATTTTCTGTGGGGGTTATGTAAAATCATCGGTTTATGCTGATAAACCACAAACAGCTTGACATGGAGTATTCTTGTACCCCATGATTTTATTAATTATATTAGTATTATTTTAAATGCTCGTATTTAATGAAACGCTAACAAAAATATCTCATATTGGATCCTGTGAATGCCGGGCGTTAAACATTAAATAAGAAAAATAAACATTAAATATTAATAAATTATAAAATAATGTAATACAAAATAACAGATTTTATTTTTCAAGTATTAAAAATGTATACTTAATCTTATTCAAATTTTTCTGAGACAGGAAGTGTAAATATTTTTTCAAAAATATTAATTAGAAACAGAATTAAAATACATATTTGAAAATGAAAATATTTTCTATTCTTTTTCTAAAACGAATATTTCACTCGTGTCATTATTTCCAATTTTTCATTATAACCCGTTTTCTATGCCAGTAACCTTTCTTTAAATTTATAGTTACAAACAGAGCAGAGACGTACACCTAACTCCTCCACAAAACTTCTAAAACATTTATTATCTATCAACTTGACTATCTGCCACAACTCAACTAGTAGTCATGCAATCGGAAGTGATGCACGTTTCTAAATAAATAAAATGTAACATACATCAGTTGCTTTATTACGGAATCCCGCTATCGTTTCTACCTTCATTGTGGATTCTCTCAAGTTGGCCATTGACTTTGATGCGTTTTTATATACGTAGTTGTGGTAGTCACGCGATCATAAGATAGCCGCTAATGTACCAAACTGTTGTAGGCGGTTGCTGAAGAGGTTGCGTTGATAAACGAGATCAAGTATATATTCATTGTCGTAAAGTAGTAAACGCTAGTCATAAGACGTGCCCGGAATTACTAGTTATTTCGCAATTTATTATAACGCGTTTAGAAAAATATTTTAAGGCATGGAATAATACTCAAGAAGCTAGTTAGGAATCGACTTTAATGTATATTTAACTATACGTAGTATTGTATATCTACAATGTTAAATTTGGATTACGAACGAATAAAAAAAAATCTATGAACGTACGTGTACGCAAATTATTTTTTCCCACGGAAGTATTCGGTTCTTTGTAATTTTATTAAGTCAGTATTTCAAATTGATCTATCCTTGATGTCATTCAAACTTTTTACATATACTTCAATAGGTTTAAAATTTAAATCCTGCTTTTTAAATATCAATTTCAATTTATTTGTTCATCATTAAATAAATATTAAGCAATTATGAACATTTTTATTTATATATTAAAAATGTTTTTCCGTTTAATAAACACATTATTTTACTAATTGACACTGAATTATCTAAGAAAAAAATTATTTAATTAATTAAAAATTATGCAAACGTTCTTGTTTATTCGTTTATCTATATTCTCTCTCTCTCTCTCTCTCTCTCTCTCTCTCTATATATATATATATATATATATATATATATATATATATATATATATATATATATATAAGAATATATTTCAACAATTATCCAAATTCAACTAAAATGTATAAACTTTAAAATAACTTTTTATTTCCAGTTCATTTACTATATTTATATTAATTTCATACAAGCGTGTATGAATAGGCCAATAAAAATATTTTGTTGTCATTTTAATAACTGCCAAAAATTGCCATTAAAACAATTTCTCGCACATCTATATGATAATTCTAAGCATATAAATATATACTTTTGAAATGTATTACATAACTACAAATTATCTACAAAACAGTTTAAATGGTGTTTCTGTTTTCGGCAGTTTTCCCACATGCAATAAATTTACAGAATCCCTATAAAGATGACTGCAAGATAACACAACGTACGGGTTTTGCTATATAGGACAACATGTTTTATGTGTTCTGCGAAAATTTCAAGCGGCCTATCATCAAAGTGTTATGAGTATAAAAGCTCACAAACATCCCAGTACACAAAATTTAAATTGGTTTATGAATATATATTAGTATACAATTTTCATATACATACATTCTGCTTTTATAGTTTGATGAGAATTTAGTCTGAAAAAACAGAAAGGATAATGAGACGAATACGTTTGAGGAAATACTTTGAATTTCGGTATAACGTTCATAAAAAGATATGATGGTTTTATTTATTTCATCAAAGAAGAAATTAAATATACTTTTTTTCGAGAATAAATTTAAATTGATTACATTCGTTAATCGATAATATTCATGATATTCATATACATATATATATATATATATATATATATATATATATAAATTTATTCTCATAAAATATTAATATTAAAATATCATTCTGAAAGTTAAAATAAAAATACTAACTGAAAAATACAATAAAAAAATTAAATACGGTTCATTTTCAATTTAAAATAAAATATATACATTATATATTGATATAAAAATATGCAACTCTTTTAATATGATTTTACTTATTTACATATTTTTTTATTTAGAAAAGAACAGTGTTCTGCTTCTGGTGTGATGTGAAAATTTAGTTTGCGAATTCTTTCAAAGTTTTACAAAAATTATCGAAGTATAAATGTTATGAAATATTAGAATTAATAAAAAATTGAAAAAAGATATATTGTCATCCATACTTTTCAGACAAAATAAATTTTAATTGTATTTTCATTAACAAACAAATTAACATAGTTTTCTAGACGTTTTATTTTTCATAATTTATTCACATTGTTAAACAGAAGCAAGTTCGAGGATCGATGAATAAAGTGAGTAAGAGGCGAAGTTCGTTGGTTTTTTAAAAAAAAGTAATGCAAAATAAAAAATCTTAGAAAACAATATTTTTATAAAGTAAAAATAACTCGAGAAGTTGTTTTAGTGTTTGAAATTTGTATCAAAAATATTATTCAATTTTATAAAAGAATAGAAAATATCTTTTTTCCCCAATAGATGTTAGTGAGAATTTAAAATATATAAGTCTAGAATAAATTAACTCTGATGTAGAATATAACAAAATATGACAATTTTAGAATGTCAACTCTAATTTAAATAATTACTTAATAACCTGAAAATATATTTAAATAAACATTTGATTTCAAATTTACTAGATTAAAAAAAATTAAATTAAAATATTTTTTCCAAAAAACATATTTTGTGTGTGTTGAAAAAATATCACATATTTAAAAATTATTAAATTTTTTATATGATATTTCAGTGAATATTTTTATATTAAAAAATAGAAGAAAATATTTGTCTATATACTATTTTTTCCTAAAAAAAGTATTTACTTTAAAAAATAATATGCAGGTAAAAACTCTATACATCCTATTATTTATTGTTTTAATATATTAATAATTTTAATAAGTAATAAATATCAAAAATTAAAAATTTAGGTGTTGGAATGAGTAATTCATTTGTGATAATGTCAATTTGATACAGTATTAAACAATTCAGTGATAAAAGTGTCTTTTTAATTTTTTAACTTTTATTGGTACAAATAAATCAATTTCATTTCAGTGAAAACTGATCTTTAATTATAGAATATTAGATTTAAGTTTTTATTGTCAATTTTTCAAAACAAATCAAAATAAAATAAAAATAAAACCTTAACATTTATAACATGTGGGAAATATTCAATCTAAGAGAATATAAATGACCAAGTTCAAAAGACTGATTGATGACTGAATTTAAATATTGGTTTACGAAACTTGTATTTGAAATAGTTTGACATTGGATAATTATAAAACAACTCTTGTAATTAATGCATTAAAGATCGATGAGATCTCACACTAAGTTTCGAGTCAATATGATTTATTAATACGATGCAAAGATTAGTTGGCAAACTGCTTCTAATTTATATCACAGGTTTAGTACTTTGTATTAATTTCAATGTACTCAACTCTCAATAGGTTTCACCTCGTGGGCGAATCTAGCATATTAATTATTGTAGTATGAAAAGCTGTCATTTCTACAAAATACTTTCACGACGACGCACGTACTCACCGAGCAGGTTAATTATAAAAATATGACATCCAAATATGTGTTTTATATACGACATAGGTCTTTGATCGAAACCGTCGGTTCATCAGTCAAGGTTCAGTAATTAGACGATGGACAGCCTGGATTCATCATCATCATTATTATCAACAAACAGTCCATTAATTTGAATTCAATGTAATGTAATTCTTTGAAGCCCACCATCAACTATTTCATTCCCTCGATTGGATACAAAGCAAATATAGAAGAGTTGTAAATGTCATTGAACGCTTTTGTAATTTTCAGTATTATTTCGTGTGAGCGTGAATTTAAATTACTCTTAAGTGATTTTTCGTGTGGTCAATGTTAAGTACCAGGTTATTTATCTTACAGTCACTTTTTGTGACATTTTCAGTCGTTACACATGATGTATTTTAACGACAACCGTAACAGATTTTTAATTTATGTTATTTCTAATATTTAGTTGTTGTTATGAAATTGTTTATTTTCATTAATTTCAGAAAATATACACAACTATGATTTCGTATAACGGTTTTTTTAAAGTTCATTATAATTATATTATTTCTTAATGTAAATTCAACAGAGAAAAATTCTACTGAAATAAATACAAAATTGAACTCGCTAAGAAAAAATAATTATACATAACACTGATAATTTTTTTTATTATTGTTAATAATTTTTTAACGCAATCTTCAAAAAAAAAGTTAATGCTTCAAAGGTTCTTGTTTTAATGTTATTATTATTATTATTTGTAAGAAATATAATTATATTTCTTTTAAATTATATAATTATAAATTTTTAAATTCTACTAAATAAATAAACAATTTAAATTCAATTCTATTTTTTTAAAAAAAAAAATTTATTCAAACATATAAAACATTTTATAACTTATAAACCAATCGATGGATAGACAAATGTGGAAAAAATTATCCAATCTTTTGTGTTATATGAAAATTAAATGTGAATTTTAGATGAGTTAGAAAAAAGTGCCTAAAAGATATGAAAAAATAAATAATGAAAAAAATTATGCAAATATAAATATTTCTAACAAAAAAATATATAATTTTGTAAGAAAAAATTTCTAAAAAAAAGGAAAAAAATGGCCCAGAGAAAAGATTCTAGAAATACTAATGATGAAAGCTAATTTCAAAAAATAATGCAGAAAATGGTTATTCGTGGCTGTAGAAAACAGATAAAATCTTTTTAAATGGACAGAAAATTCGATAAAAAAATGGTAATTATTGTTATATATCAAACGATATAAAAATAATTTTCAATCAAAAATAATCAAAATCAATCTTTAAAAAATTATAATTCATTATTAAATTTCACTGCAAAAAAGACTGTATTTCCGAAATACATTAACGAACAAACTATTTCATATTTTCAGGACAAAAAAAATAATTAATGAATTATGTCATATAAATAATATTCATCATTTTAATGAAATACTCGAATCAAAAAGGGAAAACATTTTTAGTACAATTTCTACGTCAAAAAATTGAGAAGTAATTATATAGCGTGCTTTAGTAATAATTAAAGAATTCATTTATACTTTATCGAAAACTCTAGTAAAAATGGCAAGTATCAATTAATGGATCTTAAATTTCATACTATTTAACTCATATTGATAACTGGTTTCCAGACACGCTGTACTTTTCAATTACGGCATATATACAAAATTTAGTGACTCGTAATTTTTATTTAATTGACGGTTATACAATTTACGAAGCAAAAATAGATATAAATTTTATATCGGTATGAAGTAAAAAAGTACTGGAATCATAAAAATATGCAATATTTTTTTCTTTCTATTACCACATAAACTGTATACGTTTTTTTTCAATATGCAGTCGTTCAAATTTACATTCAATAAAAATGGAATTTATTCTACAGTTAAAACACTTCAAATGGTTGGAATAAATCTTTAGAAACAGTATACATAAAAAAGAGAAAATAAATTTAATGAAACATACAACATTTCAGAGAGTAAAAACTGAAGAGAAATTAAAATCAAAATATAAATCTCTACTAAATATAATGTAAGGATTTTATAAATTATCAAATTTAATTAAGAAAAATATAAAAATGTCTACTAAATATTTATATACACTTTCTTTTGATAATCTTGTAAATATAATTTTCGTATAAATTTTATAGGAATTTAAATAACTTTTAAACGGATGCAAGTTTTTAAGCTAAACTTTTCAAGGCTTATTTCATGGACGAAATAGAACATCTAATGTAAGTATAACTTGATATGACCCTGATATTAATAATATAAAAGGTCTAAATTTTGATTAATTCTCATTTCTTCAATTAAATCTCATTAGTTTATTTAATTCGAGTTAATTCCATACTGACACATTTCTAAAGATATAAATTGGTAACCTACACCACAATAAATTATCAACGAGCTCAGTAGCATTTATTATCCTAACTATATTAATTGCTTTGTCTGAATATTGTTCAACTCTACGACCATTTAAATGTCTTCACATCGTCTCGAAACTAGAGCCATAAAATATTTTAAATCTAACTATTATTTCATCAATACCGGTCCAACAAACCTCTCGTTTAAGATATACACAAATGAAAATAACCTTACCTTTTTCTGCGCGTGGGTTGAGAAGTCTTCTGTGTGAGAGTACAATTTTAGATAGAGATTAGAGATAACGCATCGGTTCTGTAACAAAAGAGAACATGCATTTGTAAGGATTATTTTGATGGACAGCACTTTACGATGTTTGGAAAAAAAGTATAATCTTATATGTAAAATATATACGAAATCAGTTAAGGGTTGGTCCTTTCACGACATAATTTCCATCCATTGTGCATTGTGTTGTAAATCATGGATTTGTTACAATGTGTAATTTATTTAAATCAACGTACATGGTTTACATTGTTATCAACCAAAAAATGATTTATTTAGAATATACAATACGATTTATATATATATATATATATATATATATATATATATATATATATATATATATAAAATTATTTATATACTCAGAAATATTCCAGTGTAATTCATTGAATATTGAATAAACATTTTATTTATCAAAAAATACTAAAATTATATAACATACAATTTCATAAATAATGATGAGTTTAAAGGGAGTAATTTTTTTAAAAAATTAATTTAATCACTTAGTTATATATACAATATCTAACTTTAGAATATATTATTGAAACAGGTAAAATGTTTTAAAAGCTTTGTAATTGATTATACAAATATTAAATTTACTGATTTTGACATTAAATAATTAATTTTTCAAGCAATATATTTAATTCATTTACAAAAATTTAGAAGCTTGGACAAAATTTTTCAACAAATAAAAAATTAAAAGTATTAACAAAATATAACACGATTACAATTTTTAGTTATAAATATCAATATATTATAGATATAATTTAGTGTCGTTAAGTCATTTTTTACGAAATAATTATAACTTTAATATCACAAAAAGAAAATTATGATGAAATGTGATTTCTACATGAAATAATGTACATCAATATTAATAATATAAACTATTATTTTATAAAATTTTCCTAGGTAATGAACCCTTTTCCAAAAATATTTAATAATAAAAATAAATTAATATAATAATAATAATAAAATAATAGTAATTTTAATATATATATAAAACATATTTTTGAACAATATTAATTATATAAAATTTTTAAATAATAATATTCGTTGAAAATAATTAATAACAATATATATTTAAATTAATAATAAAATGAACAATATAATTCTCACAATAAATTTTTCAATGTTTTTTACAGAATTTTATTCTTATTCAAATAAACGATTAAGTTATATAAATAAATAATATTGAAACAAAGGCTTGCCATTACAAACATGCGGTAATATATAAAAAAAACTCTCGTTAAAAGGTTAAGAATTACATACTCATGTCAAAAGTATATGGAGATATCAATCTCAAACTCGAAATAAATATACAACGAGGCAATAAAGTTTTTCGAAGGTCAATTGATATTACTTTTAGTAATATAAAATTATTTGCACAATTAATTCATCTCAATTGTCTTATTAATTATTAAAATAAAGAAATTAATTATTAAAAAGTTTTAATAATTTTTTACACTTTATTGTATATGTTAATAACATATGGTTTAAATTTTATATTAGACGTATTGACATATTGAAATTAATTTATGATATATATGAAAAGTACTTGGAGTTCTGAAAGACAGCCAAGAAAAAATATCTACGAATAATGATAGCCAAAGTAAGCCAATAGGTTAACATTGCTGATAGATTTATTTTTAATTTCTATATATTATATACTAGATAAGATCTTGATAAACCACATATAGCTCGCGGACTTCCTCTGGATTAATAAAACGATTCATACTGAATGAATTTCAATTTTGGTTGTAATAAATTGAATAAAAACATGTACAAAAAGTATTAAAAATACGAGCCGTGTACATAAATATAGAGGAAATTAATGTCTATGTGACACACATGTTGAAATATAAATAAATAATTAAAGATTATACAAGCACGAAGTAGATTTTGATTTTTTTTAAATTCAGTAATTAAGTGTTATCAATATGTTATCAGCAATCAGTTTATAATTAATATAAAAATGATTTTAATTACAATTTTTCTTGTAATAAAAACTGAAAAACATTTTTGTTGTAATTAGTGTCGCAATATTATTAAAAGAGAACTATATATTAAAAATTTTAGTTGAATTTTTATAAAAATAACAGATGATTTTGATACGCACACACACTAAGTGTGTATATGTGTGTGTGTATATATATACATATATATACCCAAAAAATTAAATATTCAAATTTTAAATATACAGAAAATACTACAAAATATACTATTCTGTAAATATTATTAATAAAAATATTTAATAATTTCAATATTTAAAATACCAATAATTAAATACATATAAAATACTCGTATTTAAAATTTGAGGTTAAAAAATGTAAAAAACTTAGATATTTACATATCACAGTAATTAAAAATATAGATATTTATAAATTTTAATTTCAAAAAATGTTATAATAAAAAAACATTTTTTTTAAAAAAAACAAAGAACTTTAATAAAATTCGAATATTTTAAATATATATAAATGACCGACATTATATATATTTTAAAAATATATAAAGTGAACTGAAAGATGTAAACTGAAACTGAAGATTTCATTTGGGCCATCTATGTATATACATGTATGTATATATATATATATATATATATATATATATATATATATATATATATAGATAAATCTATATATATATTCATACATGTATATATATATGTCATAAATTAAAATATCAAAAAATATTCTCTACAAAAAATGAAAATATAAGTATTAATATTTTTAAAAATTAAAAAAAACTTTTTCTAAGCAAAAACAATAATTTTAAATTAGGCATATATTATTTTTTTTTTTTAAAAAAAAAGACAATTTAAAACTACATATAATTAAAAATGTAAATACTGATGTATTTAAAAACACAATTATTCAAAAATCAAAATACTGGAACAGTTAAAAACTCTACTGTTTAAAAATTAAATTCTTAATTTAGTTAAAAACAGATAATTTACATTTTGTCTTCAAAAAATTTGAAAAGAAATTATTACATATATTGCAAAAATATAAATATAAATATATTTTAAAATACGATTTTTAACAAAAAAATATTAAAAAGGATAATAAATTCAATATTTTGCATAAAAATTGATCAACTTTATAAATCATATTCCTTAACATATAGCAATTTGTCTCGCAACAAGAACAAAAGTGACCTAAATATGTTACAATACATTTAATTTATATGCACAAGGTTTCTTAGAAATGCCGTTTTATAAAAAACAGATATATACTAGACCGGAAGCAATGAATTATCGAAGCAAAAAAACTCAAATTATTCTTATAAACACAGTAAAAGCGATTTATCGTTCTGTGCAATTGTTACACCTTTAAAGTCCAGTTTACCTTATGTGGTCAAAAGATTTAACCTGAATACGATGCGAACTGTTCTTTTTTTTGTATGTTTGTCTCAATGCACAGATCAGAAACGATTATAGAATAATTACAGCATCACATCCTGTCCACGTAATACTCCCATTCATGTTTATATTTGTGTTCGAAACCTCTCACTTCAACTCTTTTACCTGCATGTCTTTTACAATTTATATGACAAAAAAATGTACTGTACGTTAGACATACATCAAGCAGTTGAATTCAAAACACCCGATAGTCATTCGAGTGAGAAACATTTTTTTTAAATAATATCCAGCAGAGAGGTACATTTTTGTTTACTGAATTGCAAGATGAGAATTAATATAACGATGAGTAATTTCTATATGTGCGATGAGATAAATGAAACGGCATTGAAATTCAATGAAACTTATTTAATTATAAAATTTATTAACGGATGTCGGTACACAAATAGATACTAATGTAAATAACAAATAAAAAACCGAATCATATAACACACTTAAATATAATTACGATTTAGTTTTTTATATATAAAAAACAAATCACTTATCAGAAATAAGATTTAAAACAGATGGGATAATTAAAAGTAATGATATTTACGGCATAAAATCTTATTTGAAAATAAATTAATCAACAGTCATTATGAAAACTAATTGTCATCATTACTTAATTTTAACGAAAAATCATTTTGAAAAACGTGAATATAATCACGTATTATTTCATTATGTCACTTTGAATTTTTTCCATTTTTTTCTGGTAATAATCAATACTTTAATTAAAGATAATATTTAATCATATACACTTATGAATCCAATGAAATATATTTTTAGCTATCATAATTTGTACTTAATTACAATATAAATTAATGAAGTATAGTTATTAGATAATTATTTTTATTCTATAATATTTTTATTATGTTAATACTGTTAATATATATATATATATATATATATATATATATATATATATATATGTGTGTGTGTGTGTGTGTGTGTGTGTGTGTGTGTGTGTGTGTGTTTGTTAAGTATGTTTAAATGTAATTTTTAAATATTGAAAAATAATGATACAATTATAATATAAATAAATCATCTTCCTAAAAACCTACAATTTTAAATGATTTATTATTTTAAATAATATATTAATTTTTATTAAAACCTACCGATGAGATGAGTGATTTAATTGTATAATAGTTATATTAATATTTTTAAATATTTTAATGTCAAAATAAATACTAATGTTCATAAACTATTTATAATAAATATTTTTACTATACTCAGAAATTAAAAAAGTACAAAAAGCAAATACTTCGAAATTTAAATATTTAATTATCTAATATTTTGTTTCTTAAAAAATCTAATATAGAAAATATGAGATTTTAGTGTTTCAGAAATTCGAAAACTTAAATTATTCAAAATATATATATTATAATTATTGATTAATATTCATAAATTTTATTATTAAAACAAATCAATTAATTAAATAATAAAAACACAAAAATTCAGAAACTCTGCAATCTCAATACTCAAATGTTCAAAAATTCATAAACTAGAAATATTTAAATACCTAAATAATCAGAATTATAAATAATTTAAATATTTTTAATACTTACAAATTTAAATATTTGATTATTAAAATATAAAAATCAAATACAAAAAAATATGAGATAATTTATTCAAAAAATGAAATATCTTAAATTTTAATACTAAAAAAAATATTTAAAAATATAGACACACAAAAATCTTAATAGTTAAATATGAAAATATTCCAGATCAAAATATTTAAGAATTTTTATAAAATCAAAGATTTAATAATTTGGACATTCCATAATTTAAAAATTCAAATAAATATATAATTACTCGTAAATTATATTATTCAAAAATTAAAACGATTAAAGATGTATTTTTTATTTTTATACTTTATAAAAAATACAAGAATTTCAAATAATCAAAAAGATTGACTTTAAAATATATCCTGTAAAGAAATCAAGAAATATTATAGCCTTATTCCTTATTAAAAATGATATCACTAATGAGAAATATCACTACTTTTAATATTATTACTTAAATGCACTACGATTAAAATTATATCTCTTGCTCTTGCAAATACAACACATCAAGTTAACTATTAATAATGGAAAATAAAAAGAATAAATATACAAATCATACAATTGTAAATAAAAATTAAGTTCATGTACAACAGTTTTCATTTTATGCTTTATGTATAAATTAATTTTCAGAAAAAAAACGTTTAGTTATATAAAATGGTAAAATGAGACTGAAGGGTAGTAAATGATAGTAAGCAAATAAATCTATATCTAAACCCTTCAGTCTCATTTGAGTCACCTTATATTAGTAGTCCAACGGTGAGATATTTGGTATAGTCTATACATTTATGGCTAACTGTAAACATGTTAAAGCAACCCTTAAAGATGACTTAATTATATAGGACGTATTGGTAGGAAATAAAAGTTTTTCTTTTATTACACACTATAAATTGTTGTAAACTTATATAAATTACATGACAATTAGAACCTACGTCCATGTAGTAATAAACAAATAAAACAATTTCTAAATACAACTCGAGTGAGTTTGTTGCAAGGAACAAGTCACTAGCTGAACGCTAAAAACCGTTCTTTTTTAATTAATGTAACATTACATAAAGTATCAATGAATCAAAAATCCTACCTTAACATATACAACAACGACGAAAAAAAATCCATCAACTGTCTGGACCTGGTTTAAAAGATAGATATTATAATAGTACGTCCTTTGTAGAGGGTGGCGCCGCCGACTTGCCCGAGGCTATATGCGTCTAACAAGACGAAATTTCTTAGAAATACGTTTTCGACGACAAAGACAACACACGCGGCAGGTATTAAAAAAACAATACGTACGTGTATCTTTATCGTACAGTGACGCGAGCAAAGATGTAAGAACAAAATTGATGGTCAGTATTATCATCTTCGGTGTTGCATGTTGAGACTTGTATTTAAGATCGAACGATTTCTGTATATGATGTTCTTTATCGGAAGCAGGTGAATAACGTATGCAGTTTGTTGTTTAATGGTCAGCTTTGTCTGACTTTTACGCATTGTTGGATGAATATTTAAAGATTGTCTGCTGTCGATTATGGTTTACGGGGAATTAAAATGTGAAAAAGACGTGATACACTGGAAACTTGTAATAGGAAACATTCATTTTATGGTATACGGATTAAATTAAATAATCACAGATTCTCAGAAATGCATACATTTAATTTTAATGCATTCGATGTTGATAAATGTCTTCGTTTAAAATCATACAAATTTTCCAAATTTCATACTCTACATATTTAAATTTACATTTTGAAATAGTTTTTTTTAAAAAAAAAAATGTTTATAAATAAATAACACAATACAACTTATTGCAAAAGCATAGAAGATTATTTTTAAAAAAATAAACACATTAGCAATCAAAGTTAACCGTAAAAAATTCAAATGTCAAGTAATAAAAAAATTAAAACGTTTGATAAATATATGGCTGTCAGTTTTATTACTTAACTTGAACGATGCAAAGTGTATAAAATACTTCATTAATGAACGTATGAAATAATTTATAACCTTTTCAAAAACTAATCAAAATCAGAAATAAATTAACTGTTTGATTAAAGAAAATATTGAACGGTTTATTTTTTTATAAAATTACAATTTATATTTTATCAATAAAAAGCTACATAAATTTGGAAAAATAATTCATTGCTGTGATTATTTTTAAAATATTTTTATGCTTTTTGTATTTATTTTATTACTACTTTAATTAATTATTTCGTAGAAAATAGTCTTGTTATTCAATAATAATAGTTTTGTTAATATTTTTAATAATGTTTCGTTATATTTTCTTTATTAAAACCAATTAACTACCTTGGACATTATTATTATTTCATATTAAATAATGATTTTAAATTTTTCATTAATTTTTTAAATTTTTCAAATAATTTCTGAATTAATTTTCATTATCATTTGTTAAATTTTTTTGTAATGTAAATATGAAGGAATAAAGAAATTTAAGCAAAAAAAAAACAATACAAGTAATGATATTGACTGAAGGAAATTTTGTAACATTGTTAATTATTAAGTATTAATTGGTAAAAATTTATAACGATAAAACATTTATGACGAATTTTATAAAATACGAATCTAATAAATTTTTTAAACAATATTATTTAATTTATTTTTTTTAATAACTTAAAATCATATAAGATCTTTTCATCCTGTCTTAATAGTTCAAAAAATCGATTTAGTTTTTTGCATTTTTTAAAAATTTATATTTGTACAAATACTTCATTATAATAATTTAAATACTGAATTAAAACCTAATAATAATTAATGTTTTAAAATAAACAGATTATTTATATTTTTTTCTTTACTTTCACATTAAAATATCAGAAATATTTTATATTAATTTGTATGTACAAATATAAAAATATATTTTTTTAAAAAACATACGTTTATTAAGATACTATGTGTTGATAATATTTACATTATTAAAATCACATGTTCCTAGTTACATATAATAAATATTTCTATTGAAATTATATACTTTGTGTAAGTGTATACTTTTAAAAAAATCAAAACGATCTCAAAGTAGACGACCAATTCAATCTGTTCATAACTTATCCATAATAATACACTTCGTTATCGTCGGTCTTTTTTTGGATTGGATCGTCTTTGATGTTTCAGGTCTAGTATATTTGCTTTCTTATTCATCGACCTAACACGTCGAGTGAGTAAAAGAGATAGGATTAGTGATTGTATTCGCTCAGGGGGTGCAAGGCGCAAATGTGCCACACACAAGAAATACAACGTTCCCAAGACACGAGACGATCATAAATAAGTGACCACTTGGGGTGAGATACGATGGGTCATATTCTTCATGGTTTATTTGGAAGACCGAACTCTTGATGTTTGGTCTTTCCGGTGCGACTTGTTTAATTTTGGATATAAATAAAATGAATGTTTGTTTCGAAGTTGGTAATTCGATACTTGAATTTTTTCAACGTAGAAATAAATACACAGTATTATTTTTTAAAATATTTTACGAGCGTATTTTAATTTTATTAAAATGAAGACATTTTTAAAATGTTTTCTTGATGTGCTAGTTATTTTATAATTTGTTATAACACTGTGATTTTTTAAAAATAAAATTAATAAACTTTAATATATATATATTTTATAAAAAATATATAAAAAAATATTTAAATCATCAAACAGAAGAAATATATTATTGCTTGTCTTGAAACTGTGGCAGATTTACTTTAACACAAATGAATTATCATCCCCAGCAATAAGTGATTATTGAACACTTTATAACAAATTGGGGTGTTGGGGGTAATAATTCATTTGTACTAAAAAAATATATTAATTTATTTTTTAAAAAATAAGTCAATAATAGTCCGTTTTCTGAAAAAATATTCCATTTCAATTTTATATATTTGTTTAAAAAACCAAAATCTATTTTTTTCTTTAAGTGTGATAAATCACCTATTCAAGAAAATTAAAAATTATATACACCTTTTCAAAAGTCATAGATAATTATTTTAAAAAAATTCACATAAGAACAGTAAAAAAAAAGAATCATTTTCAACAAAAATTCAATAAGATCTAAGAGTAAAAAAATATTTAGCACATTGAAATGTCTGAGAAATATCAAACGATCTCAATTATTATAATTATAAAAATGACATATTATCTAATTTCCTTTTCAAATTATTTAATAGACAATTATAAAACAATGAAAAAAAATCAAAACTGACCAGTTATGCAATTTTATCGTCTAATAACCTTTCAAATAATTCAGTTGTGGCCTACATTTTTAAATTCAGATATTTTTTTAATTAAATGAAATTATCTTCTGTAATTAATTAATTAAATTTTAGTTATATTAGACAAAAATATTATACCATATACATATAAAATTTATAATGATTAGAAATTCAAAGAAATGATACTAAAATTAAATTTATCAAAAAAAAAAAAATACATTTATTGTTCAACATTTCGTTCAGTAGACGTGTCTATAAGAAATTTCAAATTGTTTTTTTCTATTCAATCGTAAGGTGTACATTTGATGATTAATCACGTTAATAGTTTTATTTATAAATATACAAATCTTTCTCTGATGGCGGAAGCTATAAAAAAGGTAATCTTTGGATATAATTGGATATAAGATGAATATAATGTATAATTATTAATGTTACGTAAAAATATTGTTTAATGTTTCCTGTTTGGCTTTCATAAAATAATAAAACACATAATAAATATAAGTCCAGGGAGCTATAAATGTATTTTTTTCTATATTCAAGAATATGTGCATTTTTTTATTAGAACATAAATGTAATAGTGTAGCATTCGGTAGTTAATTAATTACTTAAACACGTTTTCATCTATTAAAGTACGTTAAAAGAAAACGTATTTTAATAACTTACTTGGTTAACAACGTGCATCATTATTAGTTAATTAACATCGATTTTATTCCTCTATTCAATTTAATAATTGTATTAGTCGATGCTATTTAAACATTTATTTCAGAACTAATTCGTATACTTTTTGTAGTTGGTAAATGAATGAAATATTTAACAGAACAATAAACGCCAATGTTATACAAAATTCACTTTCAAATTCGTATCTGGAACGAATCAGGAGAAATAGAAAAACGCACAATACAACTAAATATAATTGAAGTAACGAACAGTTGACATTTGAAGGACAGGAAACGCCTTCGACAATACATAAGACAATTCGAAAAAAACGATGTGAAAACAAAGGTCTGTCGGTCAACTTAATAGACAAACAGATGTGTCAGTCAACGTGTTATGGGACATGTTGTCTGTTTTGAGACAATAAATAAATAATAACGACGGTGAAACTATGTACGAAGAGAGTTCTCGAAAGAAGTTGACGTATGTGCCTACACATACACACAAGATAAAAAGAATGTAAAAGAAAACGCATAAATAAAATGAATGTGCCTAACACAAATAAGATATTCAAGATATATGAGAAGTGGATGATAAGTTCTGTTATATATTCATATTTTAACACAAAACTTGTACTTAATAATTTAGAAATATTTGTATAGAAAAATACTGACGTTTTGTCAGTTTGATGTAGAATTAAATTATATTATATTAAAGAATTATTTTTATATTTTATATAATTATATATATATATATATATATATAAATTATATCTTTTTTTAAAAAAAACGATTTATAATCGATTGTAGCAAATTAGCATATTTTCATTTTATAAATTAATTTCACTAATTAAATATGTATATATTAATTGAAAATAACATGATTTATTTCAAACAAAAAGTTTTTCTCGTATAAAACATAACTTACTTTTCAAAATTGTCGAAATTATGAAATATAATATTTTTCGTTCAATAGAAGACGAAAAATCAAAGAAATATTAATTTTTTCTAATGGTTGTTATTATTTTATGAACAATTGGTGTTTTCGTTAATAGTATGTTATTATTTATGATTTTAGTGTAAAATAATACATTTTTAAAACTTTTGATTTTTTGACAAATTTTCCATACTATAGGTCGTGGTTTTTTTGGGTCAAAAATATCGAATTTTTTAAAACTAAAAATAATTTAATTGTTTGTTCACATAACCTTTATTTATGACAGAAATATTGCATTTCTGGTAAAAATTATTGCTATTATTTATTTTATATCATTTTATAGAAGTTAACCATATTTTAAAAAAATCGGTTATGTATTCGATTATATAAATTGGCGAATTTCCACTGTACAGATTATTTTAATGAATTATATATGTATATATTAACGTAAAAAACATATATTTATGTAGTATTTTTTTTTATACATATTATAAAAACTTTTTCTTTAACAACAGTGAAATTATAAAAAATTGCATTTTTTGTATGCTGAAAACAGAAAAGTTAAACAAATATTATTTTTTTCTAGTAAATATCTTGTTTTCAAAGAACAATTAATATTTTCATCAATGATACGTCATTATTTATGATTTTAGTGCAAAATAATTTATTTTTAAAACTTTCAATTTTTTGACAAATTTTCCATACTATAGGTCGTGGTTTTTTTGGGCCAAAAATATCGAATTTTTTGAAACTGAAAATAGTTCAATTTTTTATTTATATAGCGATTATTTATGATAGAAATAATACATTTTTAGTAAAAATTATTACTATTATCCATTTTATATCATTTTATAGACAATAAACGATATTTTAGAAAAATTGGTTTTTGATAGATTGTAGAAATTAGCATATTTCCATTGTAAAAATTATTTTAATTAAATATACATGTGTGTAATAATTTTAAAATATATATATATTTATGTAGAAACAAACTCTTGTATTTATTATATCAATTTTTTCAACAATCATGGAGTTATAAAAAATAACATTTTTCGTAAGCTGGAAGTCGAAAAATCAAAAAAAGAAATATTTTTTCTAATAAATGTTGTTATTTCTTTTAACACTTAACGTTTTCGTCAATAATACGTCATTATTTATTATTTTAAAGAAAAATATTTCATTTCAAAAACTTTTGATTTTTTGGCAAAATTTCCATACTATAGGTCGTGATTTTTTTAGGCTAAAAATATCCATATTTTTAAAACTGACAATAATTCTATTTTTTATTTATACAACGATTAGATATAACAAAAACATTGCATTTCTAGTGAAAATTGTTGCTATTATTTATTATATATCATTTTATAGACGATAAACCATATTTTAGAAAAATATGTTTTTTTTGATTGCAGAAATTGACGTATTTTCATTTTAAAATATATTTATATGTATGTATATATATATATATATATATATATATATATATATATATATATATACACAATATAATCAGAAAAAAACAAAGTTACTAATGTTATATCAAAAGTAAGGAGTTTAAAATGAAAATAGTTTGGTCATATAGCAAAAAAAGAAGACCATAAATGAGCAAAAGAAATAATTAATTGAGAACCTAGATATATTAAAACGAATAGGAAAACCCATAGATATATGAGAGAGAGAGGTAAGAAAATTCGTACGGACAAATGGAAGAGAAAAGAATTGAATCGATCGAAGTAGAAGGTTTTGGCAGAAGTCTTTATCCAGCGTTGGGTAGAAAGAGGATGCTGTTGCTGCTGCTGATATATATATATATATATATATATATATATATATATATATATATATATATATATATATATATATATATATATATATATATATATATATATATATATATATATATATATATATATATATATATATAAGATGATGTTGTTAGCCTCATTCCTCAAATTGAAAGACTTTCCGACCGAAAATCGAACGCAATCTCTCACATGGCAGGCGATAAGACTGATGGTGATATATATATTTATATATATATATATATATATATATATATATATATATATATATATATATATATATATATATATAAATGGACGTGTAAATACACAGCAGGTGAATGACATTATTTGACTTAAATATGTTATCTACTCTAATTTAATCCAAATAACCTCTTGATATCTGTAAACTGACTGAAAAACCTGACAAATACTCGAACTCATTCTTTACTCTTTTTTATTGTTTCACGAGTCAACAGTCTTCTACTTGTTGGACCCAGTTAATACCATTTAACTCAAACAATGTGACATCTTTACAAGTTGAAATTTCTTATCTGTACTTATTTGCGTTCCCGGTTCATATCTTTTTTATATCTCACGAACTTGCCGGTCCCCGACACTCATTTTAATTAATACACGATGGTGGCACGTTGATAAATGTGATAATAACATGCTGGGTAATTTACTTCGAAGTCGTATGTATTTTTTCACTACACTTGCATCCATCTCGTTCTCGCTTCATCTCATACCGCTCACACGAAATTTGTTCGACGGGCTTATGCATTTTATGTTACTTGTATATTTATAAAATTGATAAAAATCATTCATGTCGTTTAAATCAAAGATTACGATTGTAAATAAAATTTAATTACGTGATTATCCTTTCGACTAATTTAATTATTTAATGTATACCTGTATTTATAAAACATGCATGTTGGATATTATTTGAACATTCATTAAAATTGTTATCCTGTTTCTCTCGACACGATAAATTTGAAACGTTGAAATGTGTATGTATTAATGTTTCGATAAAATTAATTTCATTATCTATACATCAATTAGACATTTTTTTTTTTATAAACGTAGAGAAAGTTTCAATTAACTTCGTTGCATGTACTAATTATTTTTATATGACAGATACAAGTTTGAAAATATTAAAAAAAGTTTACATAAGATTAATTTTATTTCAATTGTATGCAGTAAAAAATAATAAAAAAATACATGACAAAGAATTACACTAATATACTATTATTTATTTTTTAATATATATATCTGATAACTTTGTTCTAGTATATAAATAAGATTTTGATGTATGATATTTCAAATAAAATATCACATCATAAAAGAAAGAAGTAAAAAAAATGTAATTTACAATATTATGATATTTTATATACGTTTTGATAATCAATAAAAAGATGATCTACGAAGAAAAAAATCTCTGATTTTATTACATACTTTTAATAGATATATTATTATATAAAACAATAAATATTTATTTATAAAATCTATATAAAAAAAAGCTATAAATATTATCTCATTCGTTTATGTTGCACATCAACGACATGATCACATTCACTTTCACAATGATGTTACTGCGACAACATTTGACATTGGTGATGTCGACGACCGGCACATTGCCAAAAAGGAGAAGAAAACGTGATCTGGCGGAGATACAGGCATAAATTTCAAGAATTGGGGCTCTGACCGTTTGTCTGTTGATCTTGATCGATGTGGTCATATCAGACAGACACGTAATTTCGAAAGTATACGATTGTAATCGTATTTTTTTTGAATTGAAAAATATCTCGAGTATCTACTACTGTATTAATCAATACAAATATTTAATATAGGTTTGTAATGAAATTTATATGTCCAATTAAATTATTTGTTTAAAAAATAATATATTATTAATTGAATATCATATTATTTTTTTATTTTGTAAAAAAAGGTTATATAAATTATTTTTTTATAAAACGGATTTTTTATAAAATTAGAATATAATAAAACTTTACGTGTAATTGAAAAAATATGAGTAAATTTTCTTAATATCTAATATAAACAAGATTAAAAATTTATTTTTAATCAAAAATTTATTTTTAATTAAAATTTTATAAACTCAAAATAAAAAAGTTATTTCTCATAATTTTGTCTAGGAAATATTTTTTTTGATTATTTAGATTATATAACCAATTTTAATAATTATATGGATTTTTAAATAAAGTACAATATAAATTGAAATATTTTTAAATTGTCAAATCCTAAAAATAAATCTTTTTTAACTAAATCTAAAATAAATATTAAACATGACAAGTTTTTATAAAAATGTTCTTTAATCATTTTAATTCATCGAAATCTAATGTCAAAATCCTACTTTTTTTAACTAAATCTAAAATAAATATTAAATATGACTTTTTTGCAATTTAACGAAATCTAATTATAGTCAGATTAATTCTCTTATTAAATTAAAGTCACTCTATTAAATATGAAATAAAAAATAATAAAATCGAACATAACATTTAGTTATTAATATTTTCAACACTATATATATATTATTTTACTAATTGTCTATATTGTCAAATAAAAACATAATATCACTGGATTAAAAAGATAGTATCATTAAAGGATTATTAAATAAAAATATATTATAATTATTGGGTTAAAAATATATTATCAGGAATAAACGAATTTAAATTAATACTACGACAGGTAGAACTATTAAAAATAAATCCTATTATGAACAAGTTTCAAATCTGAATCTTAATATCGATTTTTTTGAACTAAAAGAACAAAATAAAAACAGACAGTAATACTAAACCACTAAATACATTTCAAATATTAGATATAATATAAAAAGTATACATATCGATAATAGACACGTATATATTTATTTCGGATATATTTGTTTAGTTTAAAATAGATCTCTTTGTAAACACGTTAAGACATGCAACTGAACTGCAAAACCTGAAAATAATCTTGGCTATACAAAAGAAATATGTAACAAACGATCCGATGAACTAGAATGAACTTGTTGGCACAAGTTTTCTGAACTAAATAAGAACCCCTTGCAAGAGCATCGATGAGTGAACGAGTCAGGTATGTTTGACCTTCGTTTTTGTCGTCTCGATTTAGTTAAAACGAATAAAAGAGTTTAGCATTTGCAACAGCAGACAAAGACGTTTATTTCGTTTTATTTTTTTGTCATTTTTGGATATATATATATATATATATATATATATATATATATATATATATATATATATATAAGTATTACAAATAAAAATTACAAATTATGACAAAATAAAATTTTATTATATGAGCTTATGCATACAATATGCACTTTTGTACACAATTGGTTAGAATACCAAAAAAAATGAACAAACTTTATGATAAATTACAACTAACAAGCTGACGAGTAGACGTCAAAAATAATTTAATAACTGTCATCAATCAACAATCACTTACACTTAAGGTCTGATGATTGACAACGTCCCATATATTTACTTTACGATGTAATGTCAATGTTTGAACGTATCTGCGTGTCGTTTGTCACTAGAAACTGTTTATATCGAACGACATATGCACACAAGTAAATCAATTAAAAGAATTCATTTGATCTACAAATAGTGTCGTTATGTCGAGTCCTTATGTCGATCCCAAAAATAAATTGTCCCGTTTCTTTTGACTGCAGCACGAACTGACACCAAACAAAGAAGTGAAACTTAAAAAGATATCTCATGTGAATGATAATGGTGTTGACAAATGGATTGTTTTGATTTTAACTGGCTGTGATTGAAATAAAACATAACTTACATTCAGAATTATTCTAAATAGTTCGATAGTTATTTTTTTATAGGAGTTTGTAGATGAGTTTAAGAACATTTTAAAACGTTTAACCCCTTTTAGTCAGAATTTATCAAATTAATCATTTATGTTAAAGTGAATTTTATTTTTTAAAGTGAACCGACAGAAGGAAAACAATGATAAGTATTTCTTATTTAATTTATAAAATATGTAAAAATCATAATCATTTATTTAGAAATTTACGAGAATATTTAATTTACTTATTTATTAAAGATATTCTTCTCATTTCGAATATAAAAAGATAAATATATTTTACTTCTGATCACTATTTTTATATAAATGGAATAAATGTTAATAGAATAAAAAGAAATTAAAAAGATAAGCTATAGAACATATTTAGAAGTAAGATACATAAAGAAAATTTTCAATAAATGAAAACAGTATGAAAGTAAGACAGAAATAATGTTCTAACTAAAATCAATAAATAAAATACTACAGTAATAATATTTTTTTTAAAAAAAAACTGTAGACTCATCTGTCTTCATTCCTAACAACAATAAATGAAAATACATTAATTAATATTTATCTGGATTATAAAGATGCTACAAAATTCGAATGAAAAAGATATGTTTTCTATTCGACGATAAATGTATAAAAACTGATTTATAACAATTCATTCTCTTATATAAAAAGTTTAATACATATACGTTTCCTTTTGTTCAAAATGTCAATAGAACGAATAGAGAAATAAATTGTGGTATTCGTAAATAGCACGATAAAAATACAATAAAAATACTAACGACTGAGGCGATTTAATAAGAATGTTCAGCAATAAAATATTACCCAAGATTTCGAGATACTCATTTATACATAAATATTTGGAAATAAAATATTTCTTCAGTTTAAAAAAATTATAGTAATTTCAATAAAATTTTAAAGAAATCATCAAAATTCAACAAAAATTAATATATCTGAACGAATTTCTGATAGAAATCTTTATGAAATGGAATTTAATATAAAATAATTAAATTTATTTTTTATTAGGAAATAAAAATTAAATTAATTAATGAAATTACGTGTTTAACGAAAAGAATTTATTAAATTATTTTGGAAATAGTGTTTTTATTACATTTATAATTTCTTTCACAATTTATTTGAGTTTTATTTAAGTTAAAGGTCTGTTTAAAATTCTACTCTATATAAAAAAATAACAAATATTTTGTAACTATATAAATATTACAATTTATTCTTTTACAGTTAGAAATAAATGTATTGCAAAAAAAGTTGCAGAATAAAATTCAAAGAATATATTTCGTTGAACTTATTAGATATAAAATTCTGATTAAGTCATAATGACTCAACATTATTTTCAAATAAATATATACAGTAAGTAGAAATGAACATTCTTATTAATTAATAAGTTACACGCGTGTACAAAATATTTATGTGGAAAATATTTGAGAATTTTATTGCATAAAATCAGAATTTAAAGAATCTTAGTAAGTACAAAAATCTAACAAATTAATATTCAGAAATGTTTGGAAACATTTTAAACATATTTTATGAAGAATCACTGATATATAAAATTACCTGAATTACAAACAAAATATTTGTTAACAAATCTAAGAATAATTAACAACGAATTTAAATTTGTAATTTTAACTCGAGTAAAAAGAATTTTAATAAATAAAATATCTTATGAATTACTTAAAATATAAATAATTATACATAACTGTAATAGGTATATATCTGGAAGGCATGTAAAATAATTGTGTTGCAGACATTAAATTATGATATACTGGCCTGAAAAAAACTAGGTTATTTTTCTATGACAACCTGTCATTTTACAAAAAATTGAAATTAATTTTACAAAAAAAATGTTGTATGAAAAATAATCATACATTAATTATTTCCTCTAAAATTATTCATGATTAATTCTGTATTAAAAAATCAATAGCATTTTTTTAAAAAATTACTTAAAAATAAAT
The DNA here is from genome assembly GCA_029203775.1 of Neoneuromus ignobilis. Classification (NCBI taxonomy): domain Eukaryota; kingdom Metazoa; phylum Arthropoda; class Insecta; order Megaloptera; family Corydalidae; genus Neoneuromus; species Neoneuromus ignobilis. The sequence goes on along the minus strand of CP092090.1, from coordinate 7,851,700 downwards.
ACATAGTCACTTTTTACTAATTCACAAATTAAAATTTATAACAAAAAATAAGTATTATCAATCAATAAATTTTGACGAATAGATTTCTTGGTAATAAATCAATATAAAATATAAAACGATATCATCAATTCATAAACGGATATAATAAATTTATATTTATAAAAAGATTGATTGCTATACCGAAAAACAGTTCAAATAAATAAACTAAAAAGATTCGTTTTTAATCAAAAAAAATTATAATAAAAATATAATCAATTAAAAATATAAATCGAACAAAATTAATTTTCAAATGGCAAGTTGACGATTCCATTTCTAATAAAGAAAATGTGTGTCATATTTTTAAATACGGTAACGATTTTAATAATTTGCGAAAAAAATATTGTAAAAAATTAATTATACAAAGAACAAAACGTTGACACTCATTATATATATATATATATATATATATATATATATATATATATATATATATATATATATATATATATATATAAATGTGTGTGTTTGTATAAAAATAATTATAAAAGCGGCTGTAGCCTTTGATCATAAAATTATAAAAATTATATAAAAAATAAGAAACCAACCTTCTCTAATATTCAGTGAATATTGTAATGTGAACTACAGGCTTTCATCGGTCGCTGATTCATTTAAATAATATATATATATATATATATATATATATATATATATATATATATATATATATATATATATATATATATATATATATATATATATATATATGCATGTTATATAATAAGATTAATGAAATTCAAACTATTTCGATTAACATATTTTTTTAACTTTCTGTAGTAAATATTTACGAGCTATGGATGTGTTTATACGTTTATATTTCAAATTAAACGTGTTACTCATTTTATGTTGAACATCACGTTATAGCTTCTGTTAATTATTACTCAATTAATTTGCGATCAGGAAATGTTGTAAATTACAAGAATTCAATTTAAGAAATATACATTAGTACGATTATAATTTAAAATTATGTAACTTTCGTTATTTTTTTTATATATTTCCTGATCGAATACGAACCGTTTGCATCCGTCATAAAATAAAAAGGTAGTTAGTAATCAATATTCCAAGCATAAATCAATCTTAAATGAAATGAAATTTTTTTTGAAACGAAATTCTTCAGAATTAGTTAGAAATTAATATTTGGATTTTTTTATAAACACAATAAATCGTTATTTCTGAGTGTATATTTTTTTATTGGGGTATTAAATAATTGCATACTGTTTAATTCACGTTCATAGATTTTAATAATAATTCTACAGTTTTTCAAACATTTTTTTTAAATTTTTATGGAAATAAATCTCTGAATTTAAAACCACAAAATGTGGTGAAAATATTTAAAAGTCACTTATTATTTACTTTACTTATTCATTCACATTTCATATATTGTCATTAAATTACTGGATTATAAAATGTTAATGCACTGTAAATTTGTTTCTAAATAATAAATAATAATTATTTAAAATAAAAACTATTATAGAAAATAAAAAATGAATAAAAATAAAATTGCAATTAGAAATATATTCCAAAAAAAATAATCATAATATATTTACAAAAAAACAAATATGAATTTTATTTCCTTTACAGGAAAATTCAAATGAATAATAAATAATTTATTACACCTTTAAATAAAATACTATAATGTTTAAAGAAGTAATTTCGTTTTTTAAAAAGCAGTATATATTTAAAAAGATCACAAATAAAATGACTCATGTAAGAAAACAAATATTCAATATCTTATTTAAACATTTCTACGAATATTTATTTTTTATGAAAAAAATGTTATAACTGTTTAATAAACGTAATATAAAATGTGTAATATATATAATCTTTTGTAAAATTCATTTAAATTTTGTAATAAAATTTTATTAATTTACATATATTTCCATTAATGGTTTAATATTTTTAGTAAAATTTAAAATTCCAACTGAAATATGTAAAAAGTCAACATTTTTATATGAAATAAAAAAATAAGAATAATTTTATCCACTAATATTTTTTTAAAAAATAAAAAAAAACCCTTAAACAATTTCGTTTTCAATAAAAATTCATATTTATGATAATGAATTTAATCTTACAAAATACGGTTCAAAAAATAAATACAGTCTACCTACAATTATTTTATTCGAAATAATTTACATGTTTAATAATTTTCCAAGTTAAACTTCTACTGAATTTTTTTATATTTTCATATTCTCACGATATAAATAATATATCTATTCTCATAAAATCTTCATTTTTATACAGTTAACTTAAACAGTATCGAGAAAACTGATAAAACCTGCGTGTTTTAATTTACTTAAATTAAAAAAGTTTATTAAAATATGATTAGTTTCGTGTAACAAAGAACACCGCCGCTCAATGAAAAAACTAACGCACAGTGATATTAAATACATAAATTTTATATGTCTTCATGTATTTTAGTAGAAATAAAATTTCATTAAATATACTGGAATGATGTGAAAGATTATTTGTACACGGAAATTAAAAAGTGTATGAATTATGATTAATAAATAATTGAACAATTTCAATTACGTACGATATTTTTTTATAATTTAATATTTGGAGATATCATTTAATATTTTTAACAGTATGATACAAAATATTACGTATCTGTTTGAATTTTAAAAAATATCTATGCCAATGAACTTTTAAATATCAAAATTAATAAGCATGTAGGGAAAATTCGATAAATTTATTTGACATGATTTTTAATTCATGTAGTATATAATTTAATAATTTAAATATAAATTAAAAAAAATATAATTAATGTTTTTTTATATAGATTTTTTTAATTGAGATGGGAATATCGAAATTAAAATTTCTCAATTTCTTTAACGAAATATTTTTTTAACATTTTAAAAATGTGTTACTCAAAAACTAATAGTTGGATTAAATTTACTTTTCGTGAACTTTCATTAAATATCTCTCCTATCTTCAGTAATAAATTAAGTCTGAATAATTTATATTTTATTCAATTCGTTAAAAAGATAAAATAAATAGTTTAAAATTAACATTTTTAAAGTACTATCTTTTTATCAATTTTAATGTTTAAAAATTAAATTTTCTACTGACATAATTACACTCATAATTAAAGAACAATTTTCATTTAATTTTTTAAAATTGTTATAAGTAAAAAGATTGAATTTAGGGTCATCTATTGAATGAATTTTTGACACTACTGTATTTATGAAATATAGAGATCTTTGTTATAAAAAAATAATGTAACATTTTTATAGATCATTAAACATATGTCTAAAATTTCAAAATGACATTTAATTAAGATTTTTTTTAATTTTTGTTAAGTGGAACTCCTAGATTTAGGGTTATTTATTAAACAGACTTTTTACACTACTGTATTTATGAAATATAGAAATCTTCGCTCTAAAAAAAATAATGTAACAATTTAAAAGATCAATCATCAAATGTTCAATAATTGTTTTACAAAAATAATTTCAAAAATTGATTTCTAGAAGAAATATTCCTAATGCAAATGTTTTCTTCTTTGAAATTTCAATAAAATGTAGTATATAAACATTATTTTTTAAATGATTATATATTATTATACAAATTTATAATTTAAACACAAATTTAAAATAAATAATTCCAGAAGTACTGTTCTATTATATTAATATTTCTAAATGGATACGAAATTTATAACATCTCAATTTATTTAATACACTATTTTTGACATTTTGAGGACAAGCTACATAGACGAATTTTTCTAAACGATTATATATTCTATTTAAAGTGATAACTGTTTCCACGAATAAATTGCACAGGTATGACAGCTTAGTGAACAATTTGTCTCTATTGTTATAACGTTATTATTTACGTACGCCGAATGTATAATTTATATTGCGGATGCTGTTTCCTTACATTACTGACACAGTTTTCCACCAACAACGAGCCATGTTAGGTGTTAACCGTCAACTTGACCTCGGTATGTTGCCATTTTTGATGCGACAAGAATGTCAAATTACACATTTGATTGTTGATTGAAAGGTGTGGTATGTTTGTTCGTTAAAATCGTTAAATACGCATGTAAATATTATCGAAAAAATTATTCGAAAAGTAAATATCGTTCAGTAATAAATATATTACATATATTTGAATAAACACAGATATTTGTTTTTCAAATTCAAATCTATTCGTGATTTACAATGGAATAAAATATCTTTTTTATCCATTTTATAACCTATAACTAACTGTAATTGCAAAAAGATAACGATTTTATTTAAAATATATAAACAACTTAACTCTGTTCTGTACTTCATATAAATCTTTGTAGTAATGAAGATAATGAGTATAAGTAAATCGTTCTCTTTCATAGGATTTATGTTATATTGTACATATTTTATTAAGGTAAATAAAATGAAAATATGTTAACGAACGTAACTAAAATTACAACAAAATCTCATTACAGAGATATTAACTTCATTCTAATGTATTTCTAAGGATCATCGCAAGTTTTTGCAACGTTTATAATTATAACTATTAGAATTATAATTAAGATTTACAACTAACTAAACATTTTATGAGTCTACTGAACTAACAAACATTTTACAATTCAAACATGTATTAGTTGTCTTAACATTAAATTTATTTCTAATGTTATTATTCCCTGTATCATAAACAACATTGTTAAAATTTATGTGCACTACTATATATATATATATATATATATATATATATATATATATATATATATATATATATATATATATATATATATGAATATAATTAAAATTTCATTTTTACATTCCTTTTAACTATCATAATAACTGAAATAATTTTTATAATCATTACATCAAGAGATAAAAAATATTTTTTAAAATTATGAGATAACCTATAGGCTATTTAAAAAAAATCTAAAAAATGGTTATGAAAACAGAAATAGAATATTTAAAAATGTATTTCAAGTTTAATTACTGAAAATCATAAATTAAATTTATAGAAGAATTTTAATAAAATGAAATTAATCCTAATACCTATTCAACATTTAATTTAATAATTTTTTATCAAAATTTAAAATTTTAATTAAGTAATAAAAATGAATTATAAATGAATCAATTTTCCAATCGCAGTGTTTTTTGTATCAAAGTGTTTTTTTCCAAAACATATAAATAAAATAAAGAACAATGTATAATAATTATCTATTATCTATTGTTTGTTATTTAAACATTTTGATGGAAATTCAGAGTTTTGATCGTTTTCAAAAATTACTACTATATTTCATAAACAATTATTCTGAAAAATGTGCAAGACTTAAAATATTAATTATTTTTGAAAATCAATTTATATACACTGCCTAAATATTCCTATTAATTATTATTGTTACTATTAATAATTACTGACTTCCTTTTTTTGAAAAAATATATAAAATAAATTAATTCTTTTTAAAAATGACCTACTTTATATATTCATATATTTCGTACGAATATATATTTGATTTTTTCAGAAAATGAAACCAAATGTAAAATAAAAAATATTGTATATATCTTAAAAAAATATGAAAAAATGGAAACAAAGTTTTTCGCCATAAACTTAGAGAATTTTAGAATTATCTTTTTGAAAAAAATCTATACAATCTAAAATATATTTTTAAAATAAATAAAACTATTTGAATTGGATACTATATTTTTTTATATATTTTTTTTAAAAAAAACTAAATATCACAACTAGTAATATTCATGTAGTTACAAAATTACACTTTATTTGTTTAAAGTTATTTTTTCATCAACAAACTCACACACACACACACACACACACACACACATATATATATATATATATATATATATATATATATATATATATATATGTATATTCTTGTTAAATGTCATTCTGTACGTAAAAAGTTGTCATCATGTTGTTATGAACTGAATGTCATACAGGCCAAAATATTATTCAAATACATCAAGTTTTTATAAGTTTTATATACACATTATAAGGTCAATGGTCGTTAACTATATGTGGAAAATTATATAAATATATATATATATATATATATATATATATATATATATATATATATATATATATGGCTATAATAAAAGTTTTTCAATCTTATAATTTTTACTGAAAACATTAAAGATAAATAAAGTCTATTTTTTAAAAAAATAAAATCTTAATAAACTAAATTTTGTTCAATAATATTTTTTTCTCATTTTGTTTGATATTTCATGAGAAATTATATTTTTTATACAATTATTTCATAATTTACATCTCAAAATTAATCAAATAATAATTGCATTAAAATTGTACAAAGTAACTGAATGAAAATAATAATTTAAAAAAATGTTTATATATATATATATATATATTATTTAAAAAATAGAAAATAACTTAACACTAATATTAAAATAAAACTGATATGATTTCTCAAAAACCACGAAAAATATTATGTATTCAGGTTGAAAAAATATTTAACTGGAACATTTGTTACTCATTTCTACAATCAACAAATATAAAAAATATAACTTCTATCGGATAACATACAGAAATTTTACAAAAAAATAGTGAAAATTTGTAGAAAGTTATTTGAATTAAAAATATCTCGTACTAGAGTTGAATTGTAAATTTTATAAAATTAATTTCGCTAAACTATATATGAAAGTGTATTTAAATCACAGAATCCCTATAAAGATGACTGATAATAAACACATTTACTTGTAATTTAATCTACGTTCAATTAGTATTCATTAGATCTATGTATAAAATACAATTAAAATTACTGTATAAATTACTTCCTCGAATGTGTATCAACACGTATACCGATTTGTAAAACATGTACAAAACGCGTCGACCGATTCATATTTAAAGTTTAAAAAAAATGTTTGATAAAGAGCGGATAAACACGCACGGCAATAAATCCATTGCATTTCGTGTTTGCGCTTTCACGCAACACACACTTTCACCTAAAAAAAGTCGAAATAACGGTTAAAAACCGTATCGGAGGCCGGCACTTGTCAAGAAGCGTTTTATGGTGAACCGCAGATGAATGACACAGTGTTTAGTTACAGCGTTTTGATTATGGACTTTCGTTTGGAAGCGTGAAGTTTCGCAGTAGCGTAACGAAAAGTGTCAATAGAAGATAAATTATCGTCGTATGCCAAGGATCGATATTATTTTCGAGCGATAATAATCGTTTCATTGTATTAAACTTGATTAAGTAATTATAGTGGAACGTCTATTTATACATGAAACATTTTAGACACGTGTATAGTTTAAATAGAGACTACTTAACATCCAATTTTGTTAATCTATCAAAATAAACAAAATAAAAGTGACTTTGTATCGAGTTATGAACAAAATGATTAAAACTTTTAAAAATTATTTTATGCAAAGAGAAATTTGAATATGTGTATATTTTTCTGAAATGATTCATATAGCTTCTGTATTTATTAAAAAGATTTTTTTTTGTTAAAACACATATTCAATACTGAAAATCTTTGAAACAATAAAAAAATCTTAAAAAAATGTTCTTTAAAAATTTATTTTCTGTTAAAATAGCATTTTTCTATTAACTGTTTTATAAAATTAAAATTATTTAAAAATCATTTTTACTTTTTTTATAATTTTTTATAATAATTCATGATAATTTTTGATACAAAATCGAAATTCCTAAAAAAAATATAATTTTTTTAAGAAAAATAAAATACAAAAATATAAAATTTGATATATGCATAAAAATATTTTTATTACATATATATATATATATATATATATATATATATATATATATATATATATATATATATATGTAAGTACATATTTGATTTTTTGTACTACAATTCCATATCCTAAAAAAATATCTACAACATAAAAACATAAAATAACAGTATATACACTATTCGCTCGAGGCCATTTTCAAATGGAAAAATGAAAATAAATGACAATGAAATAATATTTTTTATAAATATAAGAGTATTATTTTTTCTATAATACCGTATTAAAACTTTCCATTCTCATTTAAAATTATACTTTTAATACAAAAGCACGTAAAAATGGTCCATACAATTTTTGTGAAATTAAACCTAGAATATAATATATCAAAATTAATTACACAAATAAATAATACTAGTATTATTAACATATAACCTCGCTGCCACTGTACAAACACCTGCTTGCCATCATACATGTATATACGTATTGTTGATATATTTTTATTACCATAGAGAGACGTTAATTCTACCATAAAATTTGTGTTCAGTGACCTACATAGTTTATAAAAATTTTCATATAATATATTTATTGTGTTTCGGTCATTTTGTATTGTCATCGTGCGTACCGGTTGTTATAACCGTGTCGAATTACAACAGTTAATTGAACAATAGGGATACACTACCGAGTCACTATCGTTTCTGGATCATTAACTGCTTAGAAAGTAGATGAGCGTACCAAGAACTGAAGATATTTTTTTTATTAAGCACAATACAAAAGCTACGTTTGAAATTATTGTATCATTAATATGAACTTATGAGCAGATTATGATTTTATATCGTAGTCTTTAAGCCATTAGAAGAGATCTAAATTCACGGTAGACAGATAATTGCATTATAAATCTTATTATCTACTTGAAAGCATTACACCTTACTTCTTTTAATTCAATATAATATATATATATATATATATATATATATATATATATATATATATATATATATATATATATATATATATGAACGCTAAAAAACATATTAAATATTTAGAAGATTTTCGCATAAAATAAATATAGGGTCATCTAAATGTGACGCCTAGATTTGTGTTTTATGAAAAAAAAAACTATAGACATGTTTTTTTTTAATAAAACACAAATCTAGGCGTCACATTTGGATGACCCAATATTCTTCCTTTATAAAAACATAATCGTAAGTTTAATATTTCAATCGATTCAATTTAAAGAGATCAAAAATTTATTAATTGTTTTAATCTTCAGAATTGGTTTTATGTACAAATTAATTATTTTTTTTTCTAATTCTGAAATATTTCACTGACTAACAACGTAATTAAGAATGAATAAATGGTACATAAAAGTCTTTTTTTATTATTTGTTTATGTATTATAGAAAAAACTTGTACAGATTCGTCTTGAGATGTGGATTGTATGTCTGGTTAAAGTCAAACGTAACAATCTACCCGATTCATTCGCTTTAAGGCAAATACAGACGCAAAAGCTACTAGTGCCTCTATAAAAAACCAGATAATAGTTCATTTGTATTCAACGGAGCACATGAGCTTCAATGCAGCTGTATGTATCGATTCTTAACTTTAGGTCACATAGTTAACGATCGAAGCAATGTCAAGGCGTTCTCATGTCTATAAAGCACAATGTACGTAACATATTTTTTCACTTAAAAATTTTATTTATAACATTTCTAATAATAAATAACGTATTAAAAGGTGTCTAAAATATTTATTATTCTTTTAAAAAAACACTGTAAATAAGTATAATTATTAAATCAAAAAATCAATAATATTAAATCTATAGATTTTTAATCAACTAAAATATTTTTACTCCAAAAAAAATGTTACTGTTAAAAATAAAATTTTTAAGTGTTTAATAAGTACTTATTATTTCATCAATACACATTTCAATGGCCATCGGAATGTACATTAACAAATATAGTGAACAATGAGTGATTTTTGAATAATTTTATAAAATCTTGTGGAGTTAAAATGAATATTTTATTTATATTAACAAAAATATTTATTTTAACTATTTATATTAAAAAACAGATAATAGTTCATTTGTATTCAACGAAGCACATGAGCTTCAATGTATTTATTTATTTATGTATATTTATATTAGCATTTCAATATAAATAAATTAATAATTGTAAATTATGTTTATAATAAATATTAATTAGAGGATATTTTTTTCTGTAAGCGATATGCAATAATATTACAATAAAAACGTGTTTAAGTATGTTATTTTTTCAAAAAAATCACTTACTTATATTTTAGATAATTTATGAAGTTTCAGTTGATCATCGTTTATTATTAAATTGAAATCATTTATGTTTTATTATGTCTAAGACAAATACATTAACCAATAGTACATTAATCCTCAAAATTCTTTGTCTTTAGTTTTGATATTAAAGAAACATTTTAAAAAAAGTAAATAACTAACTCAATTATTTAAATATGGATGTAATTTATATCACTTTATATATTTTTAAAGAAATTGCGTATAAAAAATATAAAAAAATATTTATCAATTTTCAATATGAATAACAATACACATTTTCTAAAGACTATTCACATAATTAAAATATTTTTTTCTATAAAAAAATATTGGATTATAAGAACTAAAAAAAAATAGTAAATTTAAAGTAGAGTATTTAATAACATAAATTTTAAATGAAATATTAACTTTTAGATTAATTAAATATATTTTACACCATTTTAAATAATCACAATATTATTATTTAAAAAAATAATGGAGACTGGAAATTAAAAAAAATATATAAATTACTAAAACATGATATAATTTTTTATTTAACAATTAAATAATTTTAAGGAATGATAAAATATGCAAGAAATATTTTTTTAAGATAATAAAAATTTAATACAGAGTTTATTTGAGTGTTTAATGAAAAGTTTATTTTTAAAAACGACTGTTTCATTCTATCTATATTTACTTAGAAAATTCTTTTTGATTTAAATTATATTTTAAAAAGATAATTTTTTCATCGACATATTTTTTATTATTAATATTGTTTATATATATAAAGTTTAAAATTAAAATTATTTTGATAAACGTCACTATTCGTGTTATATTAAATAATTTTATTCCATTTCCATATTTATGAATATTAATTACCTCGTGATTGATGAAAACCAGATAATTTTATAATAGATAGCTGAAACTGAAACTCTGGGATCATGTTTTATAAATGTATGTAACGGAAAGTCTGATTCCGGGTTATCGTAAATCTTTATTACGTGAATTAAACTAACGATTTTGTATCGTGGAACACGAACTTTGAAATCGAGTACATATTCATTTCAGTCTACGTTGGACAAACAGACAATAAGACGAAACAGAATAAAAATTAATTTAATGAACCCGGAAAAATAGTATTCGTGCTTTGTAGTTTTACTTGAACTTTTAATGAGGTAATCATATTCAAATGGTCGGCTATTTTTCAAACGATAAGGTTTTTTGTTAACGAGAATTCGGTTTTGATAAAATAAAATCTTAATAAATATTGACTATAATCTAATAAATAATATATAACCAAAAATGATTTTCAATCAAAAAATATTTACATATTTATTTATTTCTTTCATTTTCAAAATATCTATAAATTATACATAATTTATTTTCTAGTTTAGAAAATCTATATTACAAAATATGGAAATTTGAACTGAAAATTTTCTATTTGAATACATATATAGTATATGCATGCATTTATATGCGCATATAAATAGTTTTAAGTAATGAATACACATTCATTTTCATTTAAAAATAGTGTACTAAGTGACAGTTATGATTTACGTCCAATTTCAGTACCATAAATCAATGAGTGCAACCCTACTTAGAAGAAATGTTGACACTCTTTCGTACATTCGTGTCAATCGTTGTAAACAAACTGCACTCGCACTACAAATCACTAAAATTAATTGCGCTCTTGATTTCTCTGGCACTTAATGTTTACGCTTCGAGCGCACTCAGTAAATTACAAACACATTTAATTACTTTACAGAAATGTCTTCGTTAGGCCGTACATTGTGCGCTTCCTTTGAAATCTCTGATTAAATTTATCGATGTGATTCAAATTAACTAACATTTGGTTTCTCGAGGGAATCGAATGCAATCTTTATTTTATATGATTTGTTTTGTTGTATGAAACCATTCACATATGTTTATAATGATTTAGATTTTTCACTTTAATTCTCTATCACTAAGAATATATATATAAATAAATTTGAAAAAATAATAATGGTTTATAATCAAATAAATACATAAATTCCATGGTAAGATTTTCTATTTGTACTGAGCAATAACTATGCTAGTAAAATAAATAAACGTATATATTTCAATACTAGTTTATGAATCTTGAAAACTTGATAATTAAGAGATAAAGTTTTCTGTCCAGATATCCGGAAATTGCGGTCATGCACATACGCACGTACATCTCAATAAATGTTCCATTTATATATAACCTCATTGCGTATATAAAGTTCTCTTCAAGAAGTGTCAACGTACGACGTTCTTCTTATTGTTTGTTTTTTACTACTTAACGCAAACATTTCCGGGAAGAAATGTGTCTACCAGAAATAGACGTTTCAAATTTTTATTTTTTTAAATTACATTTGTCTTACATTCATAATGTTTTGTTTAAGTTGTCTTAAAATATAACGTTAACGGTTGATTCAATGGATTTTTTTAATAAAAAAATATATACCATAATAATATTCTTTGGTAATGTTGTGTAAACTTTTATATTCTCTCAAGATTTATGTATTAAATTTATTTGAAACAAACTTAGTGCCGTCGAGAGAATATAATTGTGGTTTCTAATGGTAGTTAAATGAACATGTAACTGTATTTATATTTACTTGACATTTATTTTGTACGCTTGAATGATTTTCATGTACATGATTTAAAATTATATGAAATTTTATCATTAATATGATCACAAATATCATTTTTTTAGAAAAGTATTCATAAAAAGGTAAGTGCATGTTTATGTTCAATACAAACATACTCGTATAATTCTCGTTTTCTGTCTGTATTCGATTATAATAAAACAATAAAATGGAGAATTTTTGGCAAATAATAATTTTATTTTTCCTGGTGTTAGAAATTACCCACTATCCTTAAATGCAAATATTATAAAATCGTTGACTATAAGTAGATTAATAATCAGAAATATATCAACAATTACCAAATAATAAACAATTATTAATAAAAATAAATCCAGAGAAAACATTTTTCTATTTATTTACTTAAAAATAAAATTAATATTTATTTAATATCATAAATATAAAATATTAAGTTCACTTGCTAACTTATTTTTTTAAAAATTCGTTTCTTCATACAATATATTTTTTTAAATACTTTTAAAAACAGAAATTCTTTTACTGAATGTAATGACTTAATTTTTAATTATAATTAAATGACATGTTATTGCATTTATGTATATTTGACATATATTTTCATACGCTTGAATAATTTCATACTAAATAAACGACAAAAAAGTAAAATCGTGTTGAATTCTTTAATAGATATACATATTTAGATCGATTAATAATTTTATATATAAAAATGTCAAGAGTAACATTCTTTTTTAAATTGTTATTTACATTCCACATAGTTTTTGTACTTAAAATGTAAAATTTATAACATTTAATAAAATTCTCAATCTAATTAAATTGCAGATTATTAAAAAATTAATTTCGTAATACGAAACATTTATCAGAATAAAATTATTTTCCCTATAAACTTTATCGTTTTTATTATTTATACTTGATTAATTTATTTCTTTTCTTTTTATATTTAAGAATTATCAAAAAAAAATCTCTTTCAAAACAAATACTGATGATGATGATACAACTACGATTAAAACATGAATATTCAATAAAAAAAACTAACCTTGTATAAATACGTAGTGTTTTTTAGAAAATAATTTACGATTATTACTATGCACGTGTTTTGGCACAAGCTTAAAGAGTATTATTATTATTATAAAAAATATTGACAGTGAAATTATGTTTTGATTACTTTTTATTTACTTTAAAATATTCCATTGTGTAAATTGAAAAATACTAATTATATTTTTTAATTAATTTTGTTTGCATAATTATAAATAAATCAATAACAAAAATATAAATAATCAACAATATAAAAAAATATATTGCAGTATACATATTTATATATATACATGACATTATTAATATATTATTAACAACAAATGATATGATAGAAGTACTGTAGGAAGTGAAATGCTGTCAAACTTAACCGTTTTTCTTCACTGGCAGTCTTCTTCGATGTATGCCGACAACAGACAATTCTCTACGTTCCATGTAACTGACAACCTTATACGATGGCTGTCGAAACAAGTAATTTTAATTGCAATTTTTAGCGAACGTTTCTCGAAAAAAATGTAAAATACATGATATATTGTTGAGTAATTTGATGATTCTAATTGAATTAAATTATGAACGCCTTAGACTACGTTCAAATAAAAGTCTCTGCACTTAACTTTTTTGTTGTTGAGTTTTTTTAACGAATTTTATACACCTTTATAATGTTTTTACTATATAATTATATTGATATATATGTGTGTATATATATATATATATATATATATATCTATATATATATATATATATATATAATATGTGTGTGTGTAATTTTGTTTTATTTATAATTACTCTTTTCATAATTATTTTATTGTAATAATTACACTACTTTTTTTGTTATTCCAATCCTAATTTATCTCGACATAATACACTTGAACTCCGAAAAGTTCCTTATTTTTTTAAAAAAATATATTTTATTTCAGATATTTTCTAGATATACATATAAACTTATATCAAGAATATAATTAAGGTCAATAACGTCTGTTCAGAATCGGAAGTAAGTACTTGAAGATTGAAATATTCATCCGACATGTTTATTATTTTCTTTAAAATTTTTATTAACAACTCAAAAAAGAAATCTTAAACAATATTATTTTCAAAAAGTTTATATAAATGTTTCTATAAAAACGTAACACTTTTATACAAATGCCAATATGACAATTAATAATAATTTTAATATTTTCAAAACTAAGAAAATCATTTTTATGAACTAAAAAAGATCACATTAAATCTAATAATAAGCTATATGAAAAATTAAACATTTAAAACAATTATTTTTTAATTAAACCTAGTTATGATTAATTATACCACATTATTAACTATTATTTATTTTAATTACTCTTAACTGCTACTTAGTTAGAGTGATGTATTAAATGTTATTATTAACAAAAAATACTGATTCAATAAAAAACTAACAGGAGTGTCTTTTGAAATCTTAAATATTCAAAAAAACTCTCTGACCAATTCGTCGATCTAACTTCATAATGTATATAATTTTAATTTTCAATTTTTTATTATACAGGGTAAAATATAAATTTTAAACACGCAAATAATACAAATCCTTAAAAAAACGCCGACTCCAATTACAAAGGCAAGTTAATAAAACTTTAAGTAAAATTAAACGACGGAACCGTTTTCTCGCCTATAATTACATTTTTGTTATTCTCGTTCTATACGGAATACAACACGAATGCTGGATATATGAAATCTTATATAATAAGATTAAATTGCAGGGCACCAGAACATTGCAATATTATGCAGTTGATTTTCTTTATTATGTACACGCAAAAAAAATCGTATCGCAAAACTTGATACCCTATTAGCGCGTTAGACATCACTTCTGTAATTTTAACCAAGGTCTAACTGTAATTTATTTGTCGTGTCGTGACTGAAGAATCGTACATAATAGTAATATTCTTATATTCGATCAATTGTAAATTGAAACATTGTTAGATGATTGCTTTTTTGTTCAAGGATTACAATGAAGAATAAGTAATAGAACAGTTTTTTCTCTCGCTAGATTTCCTGTATATTTTTTACTTATATAACTAATTATTAAACATTCAAAACAATTAGTTTCATATAAAAAAGTAATATATACCATCCACATATAAAAATAAAAGTCAATATAATTTTTTGCTCTTACAAATACCTAACTAAATAAAATATATATTTCAATATTTATAAATGGTAGATGATTATAATTAAATTTAGTAAAAAATACCTACAGCAATTTTATCGAAAAGAGAAATCTACGTTGTTTAAAGAATAAACATAAATGAGTATCCATAAAATAAACCTTAAAATAATAGATACTTAATTGCACTGGAAGGTTATAGTACAAAGTATAATTTTATGTGTGTGTACATTAAAAATACTAAATTAAATCGTATATGTATAAATATACTCATTTATATTTTTTTATTATACACTTTTTAAAAAAAATACATAAATAATTTACACTATTTTTTGTAACTTAATAAAATATTAGTAAATGTTTGAAGGAATATTTTTTTCAAAATATTCAATAATTAGTTATTTTATTTTTTATTCCTCATTCGCATTTAGATGACATTGACAATATCATTTGTTGTGTCATCTTCAAATAAATATAACTTCATACGTTATTTATGGTCATTTTACGATAAAGTCGTAATTTTATGAGGAAAAATAAATAATCTACCAAAAAAAAAAACTATATTTTTAATACGATTTCATAATGACAATTTGTTTAAAAACAGTTATCATTTTTATTCACTGAATTAAATATCAAAAATCATTAAATTAAATACCAAACACAATTTATTACTTAAATAGGCAAATATATAGAGTGGACCAAATAAGACTCAAGGATGCAAACCAGGTCATTTGACATACTTTTTGTCTTATAAACAGTTATATCCTTCAGTTTTCTCAAGGCGACCATGTATTTATTATAATAAATAAAAAATATTCATTTAATAGAAAATATATAAATCTGTTGATTTCTTTAATAAAAATTTAACAGAAATTTTATGGTATTAGAATTGTAATTGTACAAAAGAAACTTAATCAGACAAATGTAAAAATATATTTTTCATAATTTTCCAAAATCATTTTTTTATTGTTTAATTAAATATTATATTTATTTTTAAAATATATGATAAACAACTTTTTAAAAAAATAATAATAAATATGTAATATTAAACTACATTCACTTTTTCACTTATGAAATGATAAAATATTTTGTTAAATATTATAATATCCAAAATACAAATATAAAAAATAATAAAAAATGTATATTTCAATTGTATCTAATTTTTTAAATAAATTACTTATTCAAAATCAAAATTTATTTTTGACAAATCAGAATATTATTCTATGTTTTTTTAAATCACCAAAAACTACATTCTTATTATTTATGAAATGATAAAATACTTTATTAAATATTATAATTTCAAAAAAAATAACAAAAAGCATTTATTTTAATTACATTTCAATTTTAAAACGAATTACTTTTTTAAAACTTATTTTTAAAAAAATCAAAATAATATTCAATGTTTTTTTAATTTTAAGAAAATAAATCTATTTATTTTTTATTAAAACTATTATTGAAAATAAATGATATTAATATAAAAAATACATTATTTTGTAATACCACTTTAATCAAACAAAGGTATTTGTTTTATTAAAATCAGCTATTTACATTTAAATGAAATTAACTTTAAAGATTACTGTTTACTATTTTATTTACACAGAAAACCCTCGAGATTTCTTAAACTAATTAAACGCAATTCGTCGAAATTGCCCCTTTGAACAAGATCTGCGATAATAAATAGTTTAAGATTATATAACAGATAAAGTGGTATCGCAAACTTTGAGAAATCAACGCGATTATAAAATTAAAATCGTACAGCCTCTATTAAATGATACTGACTCAAGATAAGCATCTTAACGTTTTAATCATAGAATTATGTTTAATCTACTGGAACGTAAAATATAAAACTTACAACTTTTACTTATTGTATATGTTAATAATAAATTTGTCATGGTAATATAAAAGTTCGATGAGAAAGAAGTATCAATAATTGTATGTACACGTTAATCAATTAACGTAAACACAAAAGTGAAATCAGATAATAACTTCGATAAGAAATAGCAAATTGATTGAGACTGTAACTAATTTTATTCGATTATTAAAAATAGCGAGGAAGTAATGAAAGTAAGGATAAGACAGTAAAATAATTCCATTAATACTATGAAATACTTATCAAATAAATAATAATGAAACTTGAAGTGTATTTTTTATTTAAATAACTGTGCAGTTAAATAAATTAATAAAACCGGTAATAAAAAGTAATAAAGTACGGTTTTTCTTATCGGTACATTTTTAATAAAATTATTAACTAACTAATTTTCAAACACGAAACATTTTTTTTGATCATCTAAATAACGCTACATAACCGTTAAGTAAATGACGTATTTTCTATTTCTTGATAATAAGAATTATTACCGATGACAACGGAAACCTGACATATCAAAATAAAAATCGACCATGCAAGACAACCGCATTAATGTACCGCTGTTGTTGACTCAGTGTTCCTTTCATTAAAGAAAACGTAGGTCATGTACAGTGGATGAAGAAATTATCTCGACACAATGTTTAAGGTAGCGGCTGCATATTTAGCTTAAACTGAAGCTGAGCTGAGTGTTTTATTATAAATCCGTTATAGGAGCACAGAATTATAACCATAGGTTTACATCAAACCATAATTATAAATAATTATACTTTAAAAAGTAACTGTTTGAAATACAATACGAAAATAATAAATATCCACTAAATATAGATATTTTGATCGTTTGTTATATGGATGGGATAAAGAAGGTTTGAATAAAATAATAATTAATTATATGAAATTATAGTATGATATTGTGTTTATAAGATATATTTTCCGCAGGATAATTATTCAAAATTACAATTTTGCACGCATCAGTTTCTATATTGTTTTGAACAAAATTCCATTTCCTGTTATATAATATACAAAATCAATGTAAAAAGCTGTTTGAAATATAATAACATTTTAATTAGTTCATAAAAATATTCAACAAAAAAAATACTGATACACAAAAAACTGATTTTTTAAGAAAATATTATCTTTGAAAATGAATGTAACGTCTTTTTTAATAAAATCGATTTAATAACTTAGCGTGAATGTTACGAGAAAAAATTAAATTCAAATTTATCTCTAAATGAAATATTTAAATAGAGTTCAAAGAATTTACAATACCAGTAGAAATTCGATTTGAAACCTGAGCTTTTGTGCTAGTGTCTGTAGTATAATCAATTATGCAAATTTACTGTTAGTGGAAGCTTTTTCCGGAAAAGCTTACGAAAGAAATAAAAGTGAATTGGTTACTTCGTTGGAAAAATATACATGTTATTTCGTAGTAGGAAAGATTAAAATTACTTTCGTATTCGACAGATTAAATTCAATTAATTCAACTTTTAATCTATTATTAATATTCAAAAATTGTTTCTAAATAAAGAATAAGATCAATATTTAATCGAAATTAAAACTTTCGAAATTTAATAAGCAGATAAAATATTTTATTATTTAAAAAGAATTTTTTTTAGCTAAAACAAGAAAAATTATAATACATTTTTTAATATACATTAATATATATATATATATATATATATGTATGAATATTTTTAAAAAATACCATTAGAACCTTTATTAACTTATTTGGATTTATTCTTATTTTGTTTTAAAAATACAATGATTTTCAAAATTTTAAAGTTTTATATATTTTATATTTAAAAAAGATATTTATTTAATTTCTATATTAATTTTATCTAAGCAAAAAATATTGAAATACAACACTGGATTATTTATTTTGATAACAATCACAAATTTAAATTTATAATAATTAAATTTTGAATATTTTTCTGAAATTTACAGTGATTTTTTAAAAAAAATGAAATAAATAAATATAACATTTATTTTCTTTGATATAATAAACATAAAACTTCAAAACTCAAATTTCGTCTCTCTGGGTTATTAATTTTTGACAAACTTCATTATGTTTTCACAAATTCAATATATATTAAAAATAATTTTGTTAAGTACGTCAAAATGACAAAAGTTATTAATCAAAATGCTTTCAATTTTAATTATAACGGTTTCAAATTTACATTAATGTAAAAGGTGCAGTTCTTGATATATTTTTAATACTGGTATTTTCTTATTTATTTTATAATTTAATTTCAGTGAAAATAAAACGAACTAAAATATACTACAGGTATATTATATATTTACTAAAAAAATATGAAGAATAAATTACTATATAAATTACTTTAAACAAAAATACACTATTAAAATATAAATAGTACCATTGTGAAGTACTAAAATAGATCATAAATATACTAACTAAAAAAAATAAATTTCAATATAGAATAAAACATACAACAGGCAAAATTCAATTCATATTCTGAAATATGTATTAGATATTCCCTAGTTGGAGAATCCTCCAAACTGAGAAGAAACATTTTGCATGGGGTTAATCTCATTTTGTAAAAAGCTTAACCGCAATAGAACTTTGACAAAAAAAGCTCTACTGGAATAAAATTATCAGAGAAGTCAAGAGCTATAGAGTCAAGGATAATAATAATTATTATATATGAAATTTACTGTACCAAAAATACATTTTGTTTATTTTAATAAAAAATGTATTTTTGGAATTTATTACATTTTTTTTAATGTAAAATCAAATTAAGAGAAACGTATTTTAATTTCAATTTTAAAATGATTTACATCAAGTTTTTTTTTCAATTCATACTAACACCGCTATTCACTGTAACCAGAAAGCATTTTATTTACTTATAATGTAGTCTTTTTATATTAAGAACCTTTGAGATTACGGTTTTTATATAATGACATGTGTACAGTACTTATAAAAATACATCTATATAAGTATATGTATTTAAATATATATATATATATATATATATATATATATATATATATATATATATATAAATATATACACACATAGATATTTTTATTATAAAACACGACATGATAAGATAATTAAAATGATAAGATGTTGTTTGAAGAAGCATCATTTCGTAAACACAACAACAACAATACAAAAAAATATCGTGTAGCTTTCATCAGATCAGATATAAGTTCATCTGTGTTACAGCTACCTTAAAAGGTGTGGACCTTTACCGCAACGACAAGAGATGCTGGCTGGTTGATGCAGGCTTGTGGTCCTGCATTGATCGTCAAGTGTTTGACATGAAATCACTGGCGCGTACTTCCTGGCCGACTTAATTACACGACAGATACCGAAATTATTATGTGGTCTGGTGTTGTGTTTATACGACCAGATGTTAGTTGATTTTTTTTCTCGAAACGGAAATCATTTATCATGCACATATTACACTTGTTCATACGAGGTTTTGATATTATATAGGGTAGTCGTGTAATTAGAATTTTCCATTTTACGCACACACACATGTATCTATATCCTTTGTACGTACATCCTCTCTATTTTTTAACAATTTCAGTATGAATCTTAAATCTTTACATTTTTCGAAATTATTTAAAATATAAAATATTAAATAATATTTATTATTCAATAAGTAATATCATTATTTAATTTTCTCCAAAAATTAATACAAATAAAATAAAAATACGTTATTTTTTTTAATTACTTCGAAATAATTAGTTCATGAATTTTCTAACAGTTAACATTACTAATTACTAAACGGATTCTTGTGATATTTCATTTAGTTATACGAAATTATGTACTTATATTTAAAATCCTGTTACTTTAAATTATTTCAATTAAAAATTAACAAATATAATTACTGAAGAAAAAATAATATGTTTTAAAAATCAATTTATACATTTTAAAAATAATAAATTTTCTTGGAAAAAATCCATTTCGTAAATCATCTAAAAATATTTCTGATTTGTCAAAAGTATAACAATTTTTATAAATAGATAAAAAAAATTCTTTAAATAACTAAATAAGTTTTGAAAATATTTCGTTGATAGACGAAAAAAGTATTAAAAATAAATAATGTTTTTACACAAAACTAAATACTATCAATATTAAAATTTCCTGAAAAAATCAATTAGAAAATACTCCCTTTCATCCATATTTCATAAAAAATTAATATAAATAATGAAGACAATTTTCATAAAGAACGTGATGATCATCAGATGAAGTTTAGGTAGGAATGTCGTCTACAATGCCCTGAAAAGACATCTAAACTACTATTATATATAAGAGAAGAATATACAAAGCGTGCCGCGGGCCCCTTGGCATGTTCTTAAAACAATAGGTGTGGTCCAGTTATTTATTACTTGCACAGTTTTGTACACACGACGTGATTATTTGAACATGAAGATTCTAGCAATCGATACAGTAAAGCTATATACTTAGACGCGATTGATAACGGTGAGAAAATATACGATCGGCAACAAATTGATTTGAAATCGGATATTAGTTTTTTCTTATATAATGAATAACATTTTTAATATTATCAACTATAATTAGATCTTTTTTGAAAAAAAGTAATTGTTATCCAAGTGTTGTTTTCGTCAGGTTTAATAAAATCTTTTTAAATAGCTTTTAGGGTTTCTCTGATCTGTATATATCTTTAAACAACTATTTAAATTATATATATATATATATATATATATATATATATATATATATATATGTATATATAATAGTCAAATGATAATAAATTTTATATAAGAAATTAAAGAGAT
This sequence comes from Neoneuromus ignobilis, assembly GCA_029203775.1. NCBI lineage: Eukaryota > Metazoa > Arthropoda > Insecta > Megaloptera > Corydalidae > Neoneuromus > Neoneuromus ignobilis. Next base: position 7,829,307 of record CP092090.1, on the reverse strand, counting down.
TATTTAAAAATTCATTAAAATATTTGATGCATTTTATTGAACAAAAATTTATCACCTATAATTAATTTACCAAAAAAACCTTCAATAGAAACACTGATAAAAAGTTAAGTGATACTTAATATAATACCGAAAATAAACAAGGACATTCAGATTTAATCACTGTGACATTTATTTAGGCTTTATTTTTTATCAAAAGTGTATTAATTTGAAATTATGTAATCCTCACACTAGATTAAGATAAATAGTGTATATATAATACATACATATATATGTTTGTGAAAAATCTATTATTGATCGAAAAAATATTTTTAGACTTAAAATAGAATTTACGAGCAAGCAGTAAAATAAAAATACACTGACATTAAATATGACAAATTTCTTACACAATTTATATTTCCTTATATTTTTATTGATTTTCTGTTTCAAATATGAAATGGGTTTTATGAACAATTTCAAACTTGTATAAGTTATATTGTTAAATAAAATTATAAAATTATCATATATTAAATGTTATAAATTTTCTTACGAATATTAAATTTATATGAATATATATATACGCAAATTAAATTTCTTTTCATATTAAAATGCGTTTCTTCTCAATTAATTCTCAAAAAAGAAGAAATAAACGTTGATTATAACTTTTTACTACGAAAACGATAAAATACATCATATTTAATTAATCATTATATAAATCCGAACCTGTAAGGATGCGTTTGTCTTTAACAAATATTTCAATTTACAATAAATAAACACGTAAATAGCGTTTCATGGTGGTCTGCTCGTCGATTACTGAACGCTTATATTATGTACACTCAAAAGTAATCAAATTATTAATTAAACACTAGCCGCTGAAGCAACCTAAGATAGTCTCAGTGGCGTACTAGGTACAAAAGCAATTTATGTGTACACCATTAATATATTTAAAAAGAAAGTTTTTAATACTGCTATGGTTGTTATGCATGTACAACTTATTTGATTACATTCATTACCAATTACATTTTTATCAATGTATTATAAAAGAAGTGAAAAATGATGTATGTATATACGTACAAATATATATATAGGAAGAAAGAAATCTATAAATACATACAACAAAGATAAAAAATTCGTTAGAATGAATTAAAAGAGAAAGACATTTGGATTGGTCTAAGTGAAAATTTTTAAAAGAGGTCTTTATTCAACAGTGAAGGGAAGGAGGCTGATGGTATATGATAAATATATGTATATATATACACACATATATATTTACAAATATAACATTAAATATTTTTTTCATGTTTGATATTCCCTCAATATAAGACCTCATTCTTTAAAAAACATTTGTATAAGATGAAAGTTACAGATAATCATCAATACATAACTTTCAAGTAATAATTTTTATTTTTTTCATGTACTTAAAAATGTATATTAAATATTATATAACATAAAGAAACATATACTGTTTTATTATATTAGGATGTATCAATGATATTTTTAAACAATTAGTACCATAGTGAAAAAGTAGCATAAAAATCTACAATATTAGTACAATTTGTAACAAAATGAGACATTTTTTTGTACAAAATATAAATATAAATTGGGACGCTTAATACAAAATAATTAATATCTTAAATACACTAATATAAAATAATTCTATAATTAATATTTCAAAGCACTATTTAAAAAGGTAAATATTTATAATTAATAAAATTATTGAATTTGGTTTACTTATAGATAATCAAAGTTTAAATTATTTTTTGTAAATAATTAATTTTTTATTTCGAGAAAAAAATATTTGTGTAAAGTGAAATTATTATAAACGTAAAAATGTTTATTTTTCAGTTGAAAATATCAATATTTATAAAAAATATATTTTTTAAATTACAATTAATACACACACACACACACACACACACATACACACACACATATATATATATATATATATATATATATATATATATATAATCTGTATACAAAATCACCTTAAAAAAAGCAAATAAAATATATTTTCTTTATAAAAATGTAAAATGTACAAAAATTCATTTAACTATTCTTATAGTCAAATAAATAAATTTTTTTTCTAGAAAATGTTTTATACATACATACATATATACATCTCTCTCTCTCTCTCTCTCTCTCTCTATATATATATATATATATATATATATATATATATATAAATGAAAAATAGAAAAAAACATTTATTCTATAATAAATATTTGATTAACATACATTTTTTTAGAAAAATATTTACACCGAAATCTTTCATGAAGCTTTAATGTTTTTTTGAATACGATACCCTAAATACAATTATAAATTATAATCTGCGTACGCCTCTGTATATCCCAATGTCATTGTTACATTTTACAAATGGAAATATTCAAATTAATATTCACTAAAACGAGTATAATTTAAAAACAAATCGAAATGTTTCGAAAAAATAAATAAAAATATAAAAAAGAAAAGATATATTTGAGCAAAAATTATAATATACATTCATATACTTTTTATATAAACATACAATATATTTCAACTAAAAATTTTGTATAAACTTCTATATTATTTTAAATTTTATATTTTGTTTAACACAGATTCATTCAAATGTGACAACTATATTTGTATTTTATTAAAAAAAAAACATGTGTATAGGGTGGTGTATAGGAAAATATGCGATTAGTTTTTTTTGGTTCTTTTTAATAAAACACAAATCTAGGTATCACATTTGAATGACCCTATACCCAAATATAAATTACAATGTGAATACGCCTCTGAATACTGCATTAATGCAATTATCGAAAATGTGTTAGTCTTTTAATTTTACATGCTTTCAAGTTTATCCATCTGTTTAAACAATTTCAGAAAATGAAAATGAATAATTCTATTCTTTTTCTTTTCACACAAGCATACATACATAAATGCATATATATATATATATATATATATATATATATATATATATATATATATATAAATATAAACACACGCACACACACACAATGAATAGCAATAACAAAGATCATTATGCAGCTTTCTGTTTGATCTTCACTTTTAAGTAATTAACGCGGGATTTAATAACTAAATAAAGGTGTTCTTTTACATATGTTTTGTGAAACATGTGGTTCGAATAATACTTATAAAAATACATTTACTCACGTATTTTCATAAAAAAGCAATATGTTTACTTCTTAAAGACTTATTTTGATTAAATTTAAATACTAATGGAAGGTAAATGACAAGATAAAATAAATACTAAATAATCGAAATTTATTAAATTGTTGTAATTATATTTTTTTAGATTATGTCACAAAAATATTACTAACTATTAAAATGATCAAATGTAATTAAAATAATATCAACCTAAACAGGGATTAGAGATTAACTAATAAAAGTAATCGTTACTTAAAGTTAAATTATGAACTATATTTCAATTGGATAATCTTCATAATAACATACATTCTTGGTATTAGGTATTATAGTGTTTTTCTTTCTTAAATATTATATATATAACGGTTTGTGTTCGGTTTTGCCTAAATAATAAGACACAATACGAGTAATCTATCATAAAACTATTACGTGTTGAAAGTTAATACATGGATCACATAGAAACGACTATCAGCTATAATTCAGCTCGTCAAAAACAAATAAAATATTAATCAATTATACAAATGTCTTGTGGCGATGTAATCGATCATTTCAACGATATTTTTATATAGATAAATCGCACATTTTAAAATCAATGTGTCTGTGTTATGACGAATGTTTTTAGGAATGGTGGAATGAACCTTTATGAATGTATCCGATATGTACGAACACTCTATATAGTAAATTTTCATTCGCAGATAACGTTGAAATTCATAATGATATCAACTGTCAATAGAAGATTAAAAGAAGAATAATTGTTTGATATTACTCACACACACATGTGTATATATATATATATATATATATATATATATAAATCTTACAAAGTTAGTCCAAAATTTATGGTAACAGTTATCATTTTTATAGGTTAATTATATTTTATTTTTTTACGCAACGTAATAAAATTTAAACACGGCTTATTTTCTCCGAAAGTATTTTTTCTAAAGTAATTATTTATCTGTATATAATAATAAATAAATTAAGCACAGACAAATAATTACATACACACTACACCTGAAAATAAACTAGTTCAATAATTAAATCTTTTAAATAGAAATCAATTCAATAAAAATGAATATTTAATTTCAATATTGACTTGTCAAAAGATATCGTACCGTTGTGTGACTGATATATTTGTTTATTTTATCAATAATTTTACAAATATTATTAAGTCAAATATAAAATACTTTTGAATCTATGTATATGTACTTACTTTTCTACACTGATTACAAATATTATTGTTTTAACTTTGGATTTACGGTATTTTATACATGTTTTCTCTATCTAGTTTCAAACCTAATTTCATTTTTAGGATTTATTTTGTTTTACAACACATTTAGTTGAATGTGATTAAAAGAAATATAGGATAGTCCAAATGAGACTAAAGGATTTAGACAGGATTTACATATTAATCTTATAGTCTCATTTGGGCCATCACTGTATAATATGATTGAGACAATTTATAATAAAATTTAAAATATAAAATAGACAAAAAATATTTTTTAATAATTACATTAATTTAAAAAATAAACTATTTTTTTAAAAAAATTATTACATTTATAGATTCATTTTTATTATATTTTATATAAAATTAAAAAAAAAACTTATCAAATCTGCAAACAATTTTTATACTAAAAATGAAAAAAGAAAATACTTAACTTTCACATTTCGTATTTTTTATCCATTTCAAATTTCATGGAAATATGATTTTCAGAATAGAAAATACATCTGCAGAGAACATGAGTAACTGAAGTATTTTTTTATAGATATATGTGAATAATCCATAGTTTCTTGAAAAATTGATTTCCAACCGAATATTCGTATAAATTTGTTCAAACAGAATGTTTTACATTAATTTAATATACATACATTCATATAATATATATATTTATTTAATTTTATTGTAACATTTTGTCACATAAATAAATTAATTACATGTTCTTTATTGAACATTAAAATTAATGATTAAAAATATCATTAACTTTGAAATTATTAAGGTACTTAAATATAAACGATCATCTTTTACGCTATTATAGTTAAGAAAAATAATATAAACCTGAAAATATTCTAAAATATCTATACTATTAATATTGTTTTTTTATATAAATTATAATAAAACTAAATAAAACAAATCGATTAAACAAATCGACATAATAAGAATATTTCAGACAATTTCTTCTATAATCAATTATTTGAAATGGATTAATTAACAAATTAACGATTCTTTTTTTAGAAAAGAAAGAATAAATAAACTAATTAAACCTAATAATTTTTGCATGAAAACAATATTAATAAATTACCAACCGACTCCAGCAAACCCATTAATCGGATTTGACTTCCGTTCTGCACCTGCACAAAATGCATCAGACAATGAAACCTTACACAGACATATAATGCATTAATACTTTTTCAAGTAGAAATTTAATCACAGATTACTTATTTTAAAGAAGCCTTTGAACACGGAATCATCGGATGATCCGATGTTAAATATATTTTACAAAGTGAAAAAAAAATGTTACAAAAATGTTTCAGTTGCAGAAAAAAATAATTTACTGTATTTCTAATTAATATCATTATTATTCAGATTAATTACACAAACCTTTTATAAAAAATCGTTATCTGTGACTGTATACTCTAGAAAATATTAAGTAATTACATGACGAAGTTAAAAAAATTTCACGAATACAAAGAAAAATGTAAAAGATATACTTTTATTTATATTTTAATAACTAGAAAGATTGTAGAATGTGAATATATTTTCTTTTATATTTATTAAAATTCACAAGATGTTCTTTAAGAATAATTAAATGAAAAAGGATTAAACAAAGTATTATTTATTATAGAATTATTTTTTCATCTCTAATAACATCAATAAAATTGAGATTCTATAATTCTTTTATCAAAAAATAATAAATAAATAAAATAAATACAAATAGATTTATTTAAGAAATCTAACATATGTTATATTGACTTCAGATTTTAAATATTGGCATATAGCCCAGTATATTGGCCATTTGGCTGCGAAGCATTGATCAATATTTTGAATTATGCGTCATATTTTAATAAAAAAACGATTGATATAAATTTAGAAAATAAGTTTATTTATATACACGTATATAAACAATTAAAAAATAGAATTCGAATAAAAACGTAAAAATAAAATTCAAATATCGTTAAAATAAAAAAATAATTTTAAAAATACTATTCTAGTAGTCAAAAGTTATCGACTTAATTAAAATGAATATTCTTTATTAAGACAATTATCGCCTACGATGAATAAATAATATCGGATTTAACATAATTAAGAATATTAAAAATTTGAGAAAATATTTTTTCGATAATTTATTTGTTTACCTCACCTATATAAAAAATATAGAATTGAACAATGATATAAATTTAATTTTATTATCAACTAAAATAAAATAAAAAATCTACATAACGATAAAATATGTGTATTAAAATAACATACAGTAAAATATTGATAGACTTTTATGAAATATTCTAAAAGTTCTCACGTTGGAAAAAAGGAAACTCGAATGATAAATTTTATTTAGTGCGAAAAACAGATCATAAAAGACCTTGTAAAGAATATCGTATTCACTTTCTTTGATTCTTCATCCGCAGTATGAATAATAACATGGAACGTAAACTATTCTCTTAGAGAGATCACGCCTCATAGACCATGGCGGTCATTCTCGAGGTCGTGAATAAACGCAAAACTTGAAAATAAATAATAGGCTCTACATGCAACCCCTATATTATCAGTAGGATATTAAAACATGTGGGTGGCAAGGTTCTTGGCATCGTTGATTATCTATTATATATAATTAATAGGTTTGTTAGTCACGAATTTGATTCTAAATATATCTCAATTTTTTATTACAATATACAAAGCACATTATATATATTTAAAAGGTTATAAATATTTTCGTATTAAAAGTACACCGAACCTATAAATAATATATGTCTTATATTTTTTTTAATAAATGTTTATTTAAGATTAATACCAATAATTTTTAGTTGCAATAAACGAATCAAGAGAATTAAAAACTAGTAAAAATTCTAAAGAATAAAATGATATTTATTTATATATATTATAAAAAATAAACTAACTGACAAATCTTAATCTTAGTTAATTAAAAAGTAACTAATTACAATTTTTAATTCACAATTTCGTTTGGATAATAAATTTAATTCGTTTGATCTCACATTAATATTAAATAAATACAAGTAGTTCAATATTTCTACAATTCAATTAAAATTACATAGACTATTTTTTTTCGAAAATAAAAATTGTCATAATATAAACAATAAATAACATTAGCAATTTTAAAATTAGTTGATTAATAATTTACTATTTGAACTACAATACATAGCAAAAAATACAATCTGTGTATAAATATTTTTTCAATATAATATTGTATAAACACTGAAAAATCATAATACATTTTAATTAATTCTATGTAATTACATTTCTTACAAAAACACATGATATAATGTATAAACCTACTGTATTAAATAGAAAAAGATTTTTAATTGAAATAAAATTTAATTAATTTCAAATTATAATTAAATAATATTTATTTACTTTTTAAAAATTTCAATTATTTATGTATATATATATATATATATATATATATATATATATATATATACATATAGACAAACACATAAGTGTGTGTGTGGTAAAGTCATTAATATAACCATTTCAAATAAAACCAACAGAAAAAGAAACAGAAGTCGACAAGATGCAATCTCACGACCTCCCGAATAGCGAATGGTCATCTTTAACGACAGTGTACGTACTAGATAACATCTTTCACTTCTTAGTACTACTTTATGCAAATTTCTTAATTAATTTAATCGATGCGTTACGTGTAGGCATTACTAAACTAATCGACATGCGATTACTCATGCTTTAACTACTTACGGTTTACCTGATTCTCTTGTACTCCTACTTAAAAAACAGCAATGCAAACTTCGTGTATTTTCAAATAAGTTCTAGGGTTGCGAATATAAATACTACGTATGAGAGATTTTAAGTATTATATAATAATATGAAATTAAATTGGTAAAAAATACGAAAAGTTACGTGTAATAAAAAGATTCATATTTACAAGCATTAATCAAAACTTGAAATGTTTTACAACAACTATTCTTTTTTTATAAATATACAATCTAGAATTATTTTGAAATACATATAAAATAATTTACTAATTTTATAACTTAATGTAATATTTGATAAAAACCTTAAAATATTTTTAATTAAACGCGAAGAATATTTTTTCCTATTAATATTATATTGATAACTTGAAAAAATTCTTTAAAAATTACAAATTATTAAAATGAAAAAATTAATTAAAATTTAACCTAAATATTTTTTAAATACTTTTGAATAAATCACAAAAATTGAATAAATTTTAGTTTATTTAAATTTGATAGATAGTATTCAATAATTTTAAAAAATCAGACTAATTAAAAACGTTTATCATTTAAAAAATATTACTGCATTTTATTAATAAGTGATTTTATACAATTTTCTAATATTTGTATATAATAACACAAATTAAATTTATTTTCCTTTATTAACAGATAATTAACCTAATAAATTATTGGAAATATTTAACAATTTATATTGTTGTAAATTTGTGTTAATAAAATGACATCTGAAAATTACAATTGATTTCTAAAGATTTTTGAAAAAAATATATAAACTTATTCTTTATAAAATCATGTGAATTTTAAACAAATTTAGAAGAGTATAATGTAATTAATTTAAAAAATATTTCTTTAAATAATTTGATATTTATTTTTAAAAAATATTATTTATTTCAAAAAACGTTTTTTTATAAATTCTAAAAACAACAAATTTTATTTAACTCTATTTAATTATATAAATAAAATAAGTAATATTAAAAAATAACTATTTTCTTTTCCAATCATTATTGTTTAATTCATGATAAATAAGATTAATATTCTATATAACTATTTATTCAATTATCATTTTGAACTGAATGTATATTTTAAAAAAATCGAATATTTATTAGTACATTCTTAAAAATATTTTTTTAAACAGTGATCTTTCATCAGATATCAAATTAAATATATATATATATATATATATATATATATATATATATAAAAACAATTAATTACTTAATTAAAATTACTCCTTTTAACAACTCAACCAAATTTCTTTTTAATTCAAAATTCCTTCATTTTTTGTACATCCCTAAAGAAATGTTATCTTGAATAGTATTTGTATACAACACGAATGTTTCATACGTTTGTGTAGGTGAATGCCCCCCTATCATTACATAAAGTACGTTTGCGGTAGATCCGAAATCATATTTTTTTATTTGTCCATTTTGCAGTTAGATTCATTTATGTTTTTATTACACTGACAGATTTAAATGTAATCAATTATAACCATTAATGTAATAGTTATTATACGAATTTCACAGGTAAAGTTCGTATTTAATTTCATTAGGTTTTATTTTAATTACGTAAATGCTCAATCGCTTATATTAATTTAGTTTTTATAAAAAATTCCAGTTTTCAACCTGTTTATCAGATAATATCAAATATTGTTTAATGTTAATTTAGTAGTCATAAAATTGTTTAAATTAGATAAAACCGTTAATCCAAAATTTAATATGAAAACTAAGCATAGTCATAAATGAGTATTTATTTACATATATATATATATATATATGTATGTATGTATGTATGTATGTATATAAATCCAATGAACTATCCATATTACGAGAAATAACCTTAACCTCTGAATGATATAAATACAAATTTTACACATATTAAAATAAAAAATATAAAATCGACAAAAATAAAAAAAATATTCAATAAAAAATAATTAAAAATGAATACCTTTCAGCATTGAAAGAGCAAGTTGCTTAATTTTGAAATTTTATCTATATAATTCGTAAATTATAGGTTTTATAAAATATAAATAAATTTTGATGAATAGTTCACGATTAAAAAATATGTTTAATTTCGCAGAAATATGTATGTATATAAGAAAGAATTATATTTCTAATTATAAATCAACGAATTATGTTTCTAATTATAAATCAACAAAATTCATAATTATTCAAAATATTCGAAAATGTAACTTAAAACTTAGTATTCTTTAATTTATACTGTAAACCAGTGTTTCATGAATTATAGTCTATGGATCTATTGAGATAGATAAAAATACTGAACAAGATTCGAAAAATTTTTATAAAAATGTTTAATTTTTTTTTCATTAATATAAAAATAATTGAAACACAAGAATATAAAATTTACATCCAAAAATTTTTCAAAACTGATTATTTAATTTTTATTACATCATGTTTTATTTACTTGGATTTTTTAATTATCATTTAAATATATTTCAGTCAAGTCTATAAATAATATAATTATCATGTATTTAATAAAAAAAATGTAACTTACAATTACCGATCCGTAAAATACTATTTCCTTTAAAGGGGGAATTCGATATTAATAGATTCTTTGATAAGCAAATTTTAGGAAACATTGCTATAAATAAAATGTTATGTAAATTTATTTTATCAATCTTATATTCTATCTTTTGGAACAATTGTTATTTTAGCTTTAAATGGGATAATTTATTTTAATAGGTCAAAAACATATATTTCTTCTGTACTTTTTGAATGTTTATATAGGGTTCCACAAATCATATGTCTAAACCATCTTATTTAAGCCATCCTATAGATTAAAAAAATATGTTTCTAGAATTTTAGTTTCAATTTCAAAAATGGAGGAAATATAGACATGTGAATTGAAAGGCGTAGAAAAGATTTTAGTATAAATTAAATTTAAAATAAGTTTTTTCTTATTTCAATTTTTTCAAACTGAAGATATTTTTTATATTTCAAAAATCAATTGTATAACCCATTTAATTTTTTCACAAAACTTGAGTAAATGTGTGTCTATAGTCAAGAGAAAATTAAGTTTTAAATAATTAATATTTTTTTAACTAATTAAAACCATTGAAAAATATAATATAAATTAATATAAATCTTTAAAGTGTCGTTATTATTTTTTATGTTTAATGATTAAATCTAGTATCGATGATAACTACATTCTTAAATTTAAGAATTTTTTTAATTTTAAATTAGTAAAACGATTTGATTTATAGTCAACGGTTGCACAGAATTTTTTCCATCGGTTTTATGTTGCTCCACAATAAAAGTAAATTATCCCATTATTCACTTTGAAACAAATAATGTAACAACTTAAAATATCCACAAATTTTGGTACAAAATATCGAAATACTCCTTTTACAAAGAAATCACCTCAAAATGAAATATCAGCATTAGTATTTAAATAAAAAAATATATTAAAATAACACTGACAACTTTCTTGTAACCATAAAGCAACTGTCATGTATGTAACCTCCGATGAAGTATTTTCATTCAAGCTTGCTTTCAAATAAAAGCTGACAACTGTTTCAAACAAAGACTTTTCAACAAGTCGTACAGATTTATCAGACATTAAAAAGTTTTTACGAGAGCACACAGACAGCTTATAAAATATATTCATGTTGGTGAAAACTGTCATACCTGATATTTTATCAAATGGAAACTTTAATTAGTATTTGTCTTTTTTCCGAAAATATCTATCGTAAATCCACAAGACACTTTCAAGTTTTCAAAAAGCTTTTTGTAAGACTTAATGTATTGCTGTTTTTCGTTCCAATTGAATTTTATTTACTTTTAATATATATATATATATATATATATATATATAAATGTGTGTGTGATGCATGTATGTATGTACATATTATTAAATAATTTCAATTAGCATACAAATATCAATCTTATTCAGAGAAGCGTCATTAGTCAAACCAAATAAATATTTATGTGGAGCGCATTAAAAAAGATTGAACACTACATCATCGAAATAGAACATGTCAAATTAAATATGTGTGTTTTTTAATATATATATATATATATATATATATATATATATATATATATATATATATATATATATAAATATGAATACATATGTGATTTTAAATTAGTTCATAGTATTAAAATATATTAGAATATATATTCAATTTTAATTATTTATGATGAATAACAAGAATACACACCATGATTGAATAATAAAATACAATGAAAATAATTATATTGAGAAATTTATTACACACATATTTAAATATATGAATATAATAACATTATCGAAATATTTATAAAAAAAAATAATGAAGATATGTAAAGGAAATGATTATACTTATGTACATTTTTTGTACACGAATAATTTTACGAAATATAAACGATTTTTTATTTAATACAAAAAGAGAACTAGATTGATATAAGTTATTTTTTTCAAGAATGAATAATCACGTTTCGTTTATATCAGTAAAAGTAACTTTGTTTCAAATTAGTTTAAATTGACGAATTAGATGAGAGATTGAAACCGAATTATTTAATGGATCAATTAATAATCAAAATAGAAGTGAAAGGAAGGACATTAAATGATATTAATATAATTGGATTGATACTTTATTAGTATTATTTTCTATCGACGAAAATATTGAGAACATTAACGATTTTCAAATTTAAATAAAACCATGCATTAACAATGATTAGAAGTTGTAAAAAATAATATAAGAGTATAAAAAATGAATGAAAGTACATTGTGCGGAGTAAAAATATTTACAATATAATTTAATAATTGAACAATTTCCAGTTTCCATTTAAAGCTATAGCAATTAAGTTTTTTTATGACATTTAATATAAATAATAATAACAGTAAAAGTTATTGTCAATGTCAATTAATATATAAGTTTGCAAATAAGAAATCAAACCGTTTATCTATACAATAACCTCAATTTCATTTAAAAACGAATGTACAATAGATTAAATATCTGTTTAAGACTGGATTATTATTATTTACAATTCTATTCTATAATATTATAAATTGACAATATTAAAATATTAATAAAAATCGGCTGTTTGTCATTTATTATTTTTTTTAGAATAATTTGAAAATCAAATAGAAATTTTTAAATTAAGAAACATTTTTCTTTTTGTATAATATATTTTTTTTTAAAAAAAACAACGGGAAAGATTTGACTGATTTTAATTAATTTCATAAAAAAATATTGTAAATTAAGAAGATTCTTTAGAAAAAAGTTATATTAATCTTTTTTATTTAATTTATCTACAAAGCTATATTAAACTTATATCACCATTCAAATAAAAAATATGTATTGTTGTTAGTGAACTTTTATTTACTAATTATATATATATATATATATATATATATATATATATATATATATATATGCATACAAAATTGAATTAAAACATTTTTATTAGAACTGAAAAATGTATTTAATATAAAATAATTATCAAAAATGTTTTAAATATCAAGACTATTTATAAAAAGAAGTACGAGGATGGTTTGATAAGTATGGTAAATTTATTTATTGTTTAATTTAATTAATTAATTATTTAATTTAATTAAATTTTTCAATTTAGTTTTTCTTACTTTTTTACCATACTGATCAAACGACCCTCGTATATTATATAAAAATTACTAAATTATCAAAAATTGTATCTAATAAAAAATATAATAAAACAAACAATTAGAAAAACTATAAAAAAACTGTTTCAATAATTTTTTAATTTTTTTTTGCTATAAAACAATCTTTATCACTATAAACTACCAATTTATGATAAAAAGTATATTCAACTTTAAATTTTACACCTAAAGAATAAATTGAATTTAGCAAAAATATTTTTTGGAATAAAAATATTCAATATAAAATAATTAAAAAGAAATCGTTGTTAAATATTAACTTTTTAAAAGACTATAATCACAAAAAAATCTTTCTAAAAAATATTTTCAGTGCATAACATTTTTGTAACATGTAAATATTACAAAGCTTTAAATAATTTACAATGTTAATTTAGTGTAAACAGAAAAAATAGTTTAAAACACAAGCACATGTAAATACAAATATTGACTTCAAAATATAAATAACACTTTGCATTTCCTTTTTTTCGGGTTAAAAACCGCACCCAAAACATATCTCTAAACCAGATACGAGATGACCCTACAATTAATTGTATAAAAATTACGAAAAAAAATACCGTAACGTGACCAACATTCATAATAATAAAGTAAACTTTACGCTTTATAATAACAATAATATTCCCTTCCGTTCGTCCACCGCAATACGACAGGAAGTTGAATCGAATGACCGTGTCCCCCTAACTCAATCCTATTGTAGTGTACAGGCGTTGGGGTTTACGCATTTTTCTGAATAATTTACAAAATACTACGGAGCACGATAAATACTATTGTCCATGGTTAACGAATGTAACGTTACGCTGAGTTCTTATTCATTTGAATAAGTACTAAATATAACTCGTCGTACAATTCTAAATATAATCCCTTAATCGCGTTTATACTTCTAATTGTAAATGTGCACGAAGATGCAAAAAGATACATTTCTAAGTCAGATTATTCGAAGATTTTATAAGATTTATACTTTTTAAAAGCGGTCTAAATTCACACGATTGCATACTACTCGATTTTTGCATACTTTTTAAAAAAAATCTTTATGAATGATAAGTATTCGTTAGTATATATAAATTTTACTTTTCTTTAACAATAAATTGCATTAAAATAAAATATTAAAACAATCATTCATAAGAAATATATAGAAAAATAAATGAAATCATTATACAAGAATGATTGATGCTTTCTATTTACGATAATTATAAAGATGTTCCGACAAAAGTAATTGAAACTATAAAAAAACGAATAAGTACAAATAAATGAATCGTAACTTGGGTCATAAATAAAATATAAACTATTGAAAAAGAATGTAGTAGTAAAAGAAAAGTAAAACTTCACTACGAATCTACTTAAATAAACGACTATTGCATACAAAACTGCTACATACTTTCTTGCAAATAAAAATAAAATTTCTTTCAAAGCACGTACAACTGAGTGCACTACTTCTAGTAATTTACTTAAGAAAATGCATCTCGAAACGGATGTATTTAGGTTATTTATGATCACAGTTTTTGTCATAACTGACACGAAAACGAACTATTTTAAATTTAGAAATAATTTAATGTGTATTTATAGTCATACTTTTACAATGTACAATAATAATAGTCGATGGATAAATATGTCTTTAGTAGAAAGTTATTAAAAGATAATTATCATAAATATCATTTTGTTGACTTACATTGTATAAATATTATCTTTGTTATGTTATTTACAATTCAATTTGTTTTTATAACATTTTTATTAATAATAAATATTGTAAAAATATAATAAAAAAATAATATAAATTATAAAATATTAAAATTTTAATTTTCAATTGCAAAGAATATAATTTTGTTCAAATATAGTCCTTAATTACGAAAAATACACCATCTAAAATATTAATGAAAAAGATTTTATTCCAAAAGACAATATAAAACATGAAGCTTTTCAAATTTGGATTTTATATAAAAAAATTTAATTTAATTATCAACAAATATAAATTTTAATAAAAAATATTTTTTTAATAATATGAAAATTGTTGTACATAAATTGAAAATAATGTTTAGATTTTTTTAAAAAATATATAAAATTCATTATTGATTCTACAATAAAAATATTTTATCTGGAAATGAAATTTTTGGTAGAAAATTAAATTCAGAAATTAGACCATAAAAGAACGATTTATGATGTGGAGTAGAAACTTTCAAACTTTTTTCTAGAAATAAACTATCTACTTTTAAAATCATCAATATTTAAAAAAATAAATTTCACTTTAAAACTGTCATACTAAAATGTATTAAACTGTGATTAAAAAAATACAGTTCTAAATGAAAAATTCAAAAAATAGCAAAAAGACGAGAAGAGAAAATTTTCTAATTAAAAATCATAATATTTTAAAGAACATTATAAACAAATTGTAAATAAATTACAGCCTTAGACAAATTATCAATAAAAGTAATAAAATCATTCAAATATTAAAAAATACATTTTTTAAAATTGGATTATTCATAAAATAATATATAAGTGGGAATAAAAGCAAACATACCTGTACTAAAAAAAACGTAAAAGTTTTTATTTTCAACAAAAAATATAAAAACATTACAGAGAGCTTGTTTAAATCTGTAAGATAAAATAAAAATAATAATTTATGAAAAGTCATTGTTCGTAGTTGATAATTCCATTATACATTTTTGTAAAAATAAAACTTTGAATTTAAAAACATGCTGCGTTTCTTTCAAAAAATTATCTCAAAAAACAAACACGGTTTCTCAAAAGAAAATTTGTTATCGTTCTATTAATCTGTTCTGTATATAACTTTTTATCAACTGTATATATTTCTTATTGTTTATTTATATTCGCAGCACTGTTTAAAAAAGAATACCACAAAATATCATACATTTTCTTTATATGCACTTGTTAGTTGTACTTAGATAAATCTGTATATTTAAAAAATCTACTTGAAATGAATTATAATAACATCTATGTATTTGTAAATATATTTTAGATTAAACTAGACAAACAGTACTATAAAACTAATAATAAAACGTTAAAAAATACTAAAAGATAAATGATTTAAATTCTACCTATATACGTATAAATCCTGATTTGCAATAATTAATTTAATCTAATTTTGTATATATTTATATATATAATTTTAATCGAGGCGTCAACTGCAACATCAATAACATTTACAATTCATTACATTAATCCCATAATAATTAACTTATTTACATTATCTAGATGTGTCAAATTTAATTTTAATCACAAAGCAAACAAATTAAATATTTAACACAGTAATTACAACAATCGTGAAAGTGTTATCATACAATTTAAAATGAATAAACAGAATGTAATTGTGTTAAATTTAACATTTCATAAATGATTTGTATTATACAGTGATCATATCTCAATGCTCTGAAAAATATTTATTTTTTTCGAGTTTATATTTATTTACAAGATCCATATGTTTCAATTTTTTGTACGATAACATAATTCAAAACATAAGATAAAAAGAAAAAACAATAAGGGAAAGTAAATAATCTGTTGACCTAAACATTTGGCTTACTTTTTATAAATATCCTCTTTCAATATCAAGTACATGTCAAAGTCATCTGATTTGCACTGTGGCATACTAATGTTGCAAGTGCAGACCAATTACTTTGTGTTTCGAAGAACATTTCTAATTTGTAAGTGAAATATATACATATGCACGTGTTGAAAACATTTAAGTACATTTTATGACGGCGTAGTAAAAGAATGTTAGAGAATCGAAATCGAATAAAATGAAGTTTACAGAGGAATTGATTTTTTCCAACGAAGAAAACATAATGGAAATTATACAATAGGTAACTCACCGTTGATTTTCCGCACTGGTAATTAGAAATAGTCGTATCGGTGTTTCATCATTCCAGATGAAAAGATTTTGTTCGGGTATTACTTCTTCTTTCACGCGCAAATTGTTATTATCTGTAATTGGATATAAATAATGACCAATTAAATTTATTGCCGTATTATCTTTTTTGCTCAATGAACGAAGAAGTTTTAATCGAATAGTTTAAGTATTTTATATGTTTTTTTTTAAAATATTCAAACCGACACCTGTGTCCTATAAATAACCGGTAATCATTTTTATTTCTTCGCAAACATTGTAGTTACTAGTGAAAATTAATATCAGCTTTTTAATAGAAATTAAAATTCCAACAGATATTATATTCAAATAAGCATCTAAACACATCTATACATATATATATATATATATATATATATATATATATATATATATATAATAATTAAACATAAACGAATAAAAATTAAAAACATAACAAATATAATTTAATTAATAGCAATTCTAGTTAACTGAAAATTATAAAGACAAATACAAACAAAAAACATGAAAAAATAATGATAAACATAGTTCTACTTAAATAATTCATGAAGACAAATACAGATAAAAAACATAAACAGATAATGATAAACACATAATTCTACTTAAATATTTTATTAAAATATTTCTAGGTAAATATTGAAGTGTTCGAAAAGTTCGTTCGGATTTTTTCAATAATTTGCTTTGAGTTGAGTTATCTATAACCAACTTCAGTCAAATTGCTTTTTCGCATGATCGTTCCGAAAATAACATTTCAAGCTAATTTTTTTTAAAAAAATATAAAATTTGGTTTTCTTATATACATATCTGGTTTCGGTAACATGGAGGATAGTAGTTTGCATTTTCATTATTTTATGCCTTTTTACTTCTGAAAAAGCAAGATTGAAATCCAAAAGAAAATTTCCATTCAATTGATGAATGAATAGATTAAAAATGGTTTACGAAATTTCGTGTTTACAATTTTTGCAAACAGTACGACAAACTATATGACAAAGAAAAGTTTGTTTTAAGTAATTTATTTTCAATTAAAAATAATACCAATAGATACAGAAAATAATATTTTTTTAAATCAACATCACTCACATAATACCTGTATAATTTACTTAATAGGCATGCAATTAATTAGGGAATAATAATGGATTTTCAAAAAAATAAAACAACAAAAAAAATATTTATTAATAACATTGTACTTAATATTACATTAATATCAAAAAGTACCCATGAAGTATTAAAAAAAATCTCATGATACAAAAATAATAACAGTATTTGTATTATATAGGTGACCTAATTGAAATTGAAGGATAGCAAAGGATAATAAATGATAGTAAGCAAGTAAATGTACGTCTAAACTCTTCACTCTCATTAGGTCACTATATGTAATTATACATGTGTATATTAGTATAAACACGTTAATAAAATAAACCAAAATATCATTAATTAAACAAAATTTTCACAAAATACACATACATCGATAATATTTCTGACCCACATGCATTTATTAAAATACATTTGTGTAGAAATACAAATGATTATCATGTTTGAACTTAAAATAGGGGAAATAATCACAGTTACAAAAATTAAATCTATTTTTACTCATAATTCCCTTTTAACAAATTCTTTTTTATATGATAAATTAAAAATGATTTTATTTCCAAATAAAATCAATTATAGTTAAGTTTTCAAAAAAATAAATAAATAAGGCATATAATTATAAATTAAAAAATATTTTTATATTTATTTATATATTAAAAATGAACAAGTACGAATTGTTGTCAGAATGAAAAAGTGAACAAAGTTTACACTCACCTATGAGAGTCAAGAACTCGTTCAATGTTTCAGAATTCCGCACCGTACACGCAATCACAACCGTACACTCACTGGAAAGTCCCAAAAAAAATGTCAAAGCACTACACAACGGTTCAAATACACTAGAGTCATAAACAACGTCTGCAGCAATCACGAAATCGGGATTTAAACGCGCACAAAAGTCACTTTGGGGAACCGATTCCCACAATAACGAAAAAACACCGATTTTAGTTTTACTATTGAAATTAAGTTCGAGTAATAATGAAGTATTCTCACTCTTATTATTAACTTCACTGGTCTCATTAAGATATTTAAAATTTGAAATACTTTGATTATTCTGTATATTTAATAAGATATTTTTACATAGTATATTAAGTACACTCTGATGACAATCAGTCAACCAAATTGAAGAAGGAGCACATTTTAAAGCAACTGAAATACCTGTTAGCCCAACACCTGAACCTAATTCTAAAATACATTTATTTTTTAATTTATTTTTATTTTTAAAGCACCATTCAGCTAAGACGAAAGAAGCCTGAAAAAGAGATTAATTATAAAAATCATAAAAATATACATATTTAATAGATCCCACCTGCCAACTACACAATCCAGTTGTTCCTTGTGATATAAAATTCGGATTTTCTTCTAAAGTAATTAAATCATCAATACTAGTAAGACAGTAATGTTTATAACAACTCTCTTGATTATCACTAAGTGTTATTAATCGGCCACAAATTTCATACACACAATCATTTATCTCATTTTGATATAATTCTAATTGATAAATAATAAATTTCGATACAGCTTGTAGATATGTCGATTTAATTGGATATTTTTTAAGTAAACGATAATTAATAGTACTATTCACTAACAATTCTTGGTCTTCCCACGATAAATTTTCGAAAATATTCTGTAAAATAAATATATTCTAGTCACAATAATGTTTTGAAAAGAAATTATCAAATATCAGGCTGATTAAAAATGATCAGACTTTTTTCTAATGTGTATGACTCATTGGTCACGTGATTGGCGATTAAGATAGGGAGATTGAACTTAAAACGGTTGTAGAAATCATGGATCAATTAGCTGTTTGTGCAATCAATCTGCAGACAGAGATATTAAAATTGCAAATGTCGTAGTATTGTGCCTGATCAGCTAATCGTCACAGCAAAAAAATATATATATATAGATAGGCTACAACCGAAAAAGGTCATGTGAGATATCTTATGACCGATCGCACCATTTAATGGATAAGTTTTGAGGGCTGCGGACATCAGGAATTAAAAAAGATCACCAGAATTAAAACCGTAAATAAAAAAATTTTGTGAATATTTGGAAAATGTAAGAGAAGTTTACGTATTACATAGAAAATTTATACTGATATTTTTTTCTATATGATTTTTTTTTTATTTATATAATTTTTTATATTAATATTTATTTTAAAACAAAAAATATAAGGTACATTAAAATTTCAAAATCTTGAAACATTATCCATATGAATTTTTATTTAAAAATATGTATCAAAATCTAAGTAAATGTACATTTAAAGTATAACTGAGAAAAAATGAGAGGAAGTAAAAATCCATATCTATTTTTTTTAAACGTATATTTATATATATATATATATATATATATATATATATATATATATATATATATATATATCCTATTATTAAAATTAAAAAGAAATTTCGAAAATTTATTACAAATTAACACATTGTATGCGGGTAACATCTCGACGACGTCTTTTGCATACTATTACTAGAGCGCGAAAGACGTCGTCGAGACGTTGCCTACATACAATGTATTAACTTATATATTTCAAAGAAAATTAAGTATAAAAATATTTTGTTCAATTCAAAAAAATGTCTTGAATAGAATTTTCGACAATTATATATAAACTTTTATATCTAACTTAATCCTTTAAATATATATTGATTTTTAAAATGTTTTTATACTATATACATATAACTTGTAAGTAAAAACATATATGAAGAAGTATATAATAACAATATTAATGTAAAATTTCAGTAGTATTTCACTGAATTAGAATAGATATGAAATCAAGCTGTTACAATATTATACTTGATCAAATTTAAGGTTAAGATTACCTGCCAATTTATTTTGGAGATTGGAATATTTGATAAAAATTGTTTCTGTATTAAAAATATCTTCTTACTGATTTCATAATTCATTTCACTGATAACACACGTTATTTATTAAAAATTAAAGTAAGAAAAAACCGACACGTATTTAATTTACTCATACCACACATGTGCTTATCTCAAAACGTCAAAATGTGTATAGTAACTTAGAACAATGATGGCATCTGTTAGTGTTCTAGTTAATTTCGTAAAGAATACTGTAATTGTCAATATTTTTATTATATATGGTTTTATATAGTCTGTCGACGCTTTCCGCTTTAACTTTTCGACAGTTATTTTTTTACAAGATGAGGTTTGTCGGCCTTCATGCTCAACCCTCGAAAGTGAGAGACCCCAACTGGGAATCGAACGCAATCTCCCGCATGACACGCGGTGATGCAAACCACTGTGGTACCCAGCCGGTTATTATTTTTTTTATTTTAACAATTATATATAATATATTAAATTAAATTTCAAATATTTCAAGTTTATATATCTCTAGCAA
The DNA here is from genome assembly GCA_029203775.1 of Neoneuromus ignobilis. Classification (NCBI taxonomy): domain Eukaryota; kingdom Metazoa; phylum Arthropoda; class Insecta; order Megaloptera; family Corydalidae; genus Neoneuromus; species Neoneuromus ignobilis. The sequence goes on along the minus strand of CP092090.1, from coordinate 7,807,307 downwards.
CCGAAATTAATAATAATCAATTAATAATATATGTCTAATTATTAAGGTTGAATGTATTTATAATAAATGTTAAAAATATTCCTATGATTATTAAATAAGATCAGTCATATATTTTTGAAATTTATAAAGTGAATAAGTAATGCATTTTTTTATAAAATCTTGTGATATTAAGTGATTTATTTCTGTAAAAGTAAATTAGCGGCAATACCAAATACTGATATATTGTATTACTTAAAGCATAAATATTTAACCAGTTATAATTTTCAGTAAATAATTAAAATTTAATGTTTATATATTTAAAAATTCTGATAAACATTTCCTCATCATGAAATAAATATAAAAGAAAATAATTTTGATGTTAATGTTGCATACGAAATAAACGTTATTTATACCATCTAATATTAGTTATCTAGTAAACAGGTTTCTCGATTGTTTATAAAAATATAAATACTGAACTGAAATATAATTGTTTCCAAATCTTTCTACATTGTCGTTAAAATGAGTTTCTTAATTAAATTACGAAAATGGGCATATTATGCATCTGGTTTTCATAAATATGGTTTACGACATGACGACGTTTTATCAGAATTCAATCCAGAAGTTGTTGAGGCAATTCGACGTTTACCACAAAATTTAAAAGACGAGCGAGTTTTTCGAATTATTAGAGCGATGCAGTTATCACTAGAACACTCTATTTTACCACAAGAAGAATGGACAAAGTTTGAAGATGATGAAAGATATTTACAGCCTTACATAGATGAGATCCTGGAAGAACAGCGAGAAAAAAAGTGTTGGGAAAACCTATGAATTAAGCATACTTAACCAATTCTCTCAACTTACCTGATTGTATTCAAAATAAAGATAATAAATAAAATAATTATTAAATACAAGTAAATTGTTTTTATTCGAATTTTATTTTTTTATAATCGTTTAATTTAATAACATACAAGTTTTTAATCATTTGAAATATAATACAATTTTTAAGTTACTAAAATATGTAAAATTGGGGAAAACAGAAAAAAAATTATAATAATGTACAAATTTGTATTTTATTTTCCACAGTATATTTATAACATGGTATTACACATTGATCTTTGAATAAATGCTCTGATTTAATTAACACTGGTAAACACAAGGGACAGTGTTTTTGCACCGTAAGACAACAGCTAAATTAGATTAAATATAAATGTAAAGCACTTGGTGATACAGGGTGGCTTCTACATCAATACATTCAACAATGAACAGGCCTCATAAAATATATGGGGTTTACTTCCCAGCTATACATTCATTTTATAAAAAGTTAGACAGTTGCTGCAATGTCAATCGTGTGTCAAAAGTAACATGGCATCTAAGGAACAATATATACGTACATAATTAAAATTTGAACATGTCAACAAAACTGTAAATACTGATTGCATTGGTGCAACCGCCTCAAATAAATTTATTTGAAATATAATTTAGTCTACTATTAATAAATAAAATAATTATATATAATAGTATATATATAATAATAATTATAGTCATTAATTAATTAATACAACCAACACTTCGAAAGAAATGATACGGTAGTAAGAGCGATAGGCCGAACGAGTTTGTTTATTCAAAACGATCATCACAACTTCATTTCCCATATCACGACGTGTGCGTCGTTGCCGTTTGGCTCTTTGATAGAAAATGAATTTTTGGTCTTGTCGGAACCGCAACATTGCGTTCGCCAGTTCACATAACCTCTTCCACCCATAAGAGTTATGACGGTTCTGCGTGGAACATCCGCCGTCGAAGGAAGCGTCTTCGGTACGACTTTAGTATTTGCGGATTGTTTTTGCGTCGTAGTCGCCGGAGCTTCCACCGTTACACTAGTCACTTCACTAGCACCATTCGTCATCTGTATAGTTCTACTCGCGTTACTATTATTTCTAGATACACTACGACCTACTCCGTTTCTGATAGCCATACTTTCTTCAGATCCGGACGAAGTATAGAGCGATGAAGATCGTGAATCGACAGACCAGTTCGATAAATCTAACGAACGTGGTCTGCTCACTTTCATACGCAGTCTACGATCGAGCGTGCTCACCTTACCGGGAATAGCTGCGAGTTCTGGATCGCTACGTCTCAATGACTCGTACACCTGAAGAAAATATTAAATTATATTTTTCATTAAAACCTAATAAGATTTAAAATAATTTACGATATAAGCAAATTTTAAAACATGTAATTTAATATTTACCGGATCAGTAAGTGCACCGTCTTCTCCATCGTAATCCTTTATATACATTAGTTCCCCGTAGAGACCATAAACATCACAGGTATCTCCTGATCCTTGTGAAGACGTTGTTGAAGTTGAAAACATAGCTGCTCCACACCCTAGTCCTCTTGGTAATGTTTTTGATAAGCGGACAATATCATTATCTTTTGATCTTCTTCTTCTCAAATTAACAGGACTACTTGTTAAATGATGTTTCAATTTATTTGCAGTTATACTTGTAACTGAACTGTCACTTAACTGTTTTTCTAATTTTTGTTTATCATCTTTGGTATCACCGTTTTCAGAGAGAGAAACTTCTTTTTTCTCTTTTACATCTTCTTGTTCATGTTCCTGAATAGTATCTTTTGTATTATTGTTATTAACAACTGCAGCAGTCTTTGTTGGATGTAAAGCCAATAAGAAAGAAATAGGTCCAAAATGAGCATGATATGATATATTCACTCGTCCACTAATAATAGGCACACCTTCTAAACGTGGTAACGGTATAGTTAAACTAATGCCAACATTAGTGCCTACCCACAACAATCCTTTGCAGGCCATAAGAGCAGTAACATAAACTGGAGAACGCCCATTATTAACACAATCTCTATTTGTACAATTATTAAGTGTATCAGGTTTAGATGCTATTCTCATAACATTTGAAGCTATATTAATATCTTGCAAATGTTTAAATGTTTCAGTGTGATAAAGACAAATTGTACTTGAATTTTTTAAAGAAATCCATAATCCTACTCCCGAGTGTGCCATAAGATTAACATTTCCTACATGTTCATGTTGAACACTAAAGTTCTTTTGAATTTCACCTGTAATTCCATTCATAACCCACACTTTCTTTCCACATGCTGCATACATTGACAAATTAATTGGTAGTAATGAGGAAACAGAATCTGATTCCAATGTGACTAACTGAGGTTCTTTTAATAGCCAAGCTCCATCCAAAGGATTTTTTCTATAAATTAATACAGATCCATTACCGAGAGCAACAAAAACACTCTCACAATGGTATTTTATTTGAGTTATTAATGCTGGAACTATGGTATTTGCACATTCTTCTTGTTTTTCTGGTTCAGAGGCTGTATAAAGTAAAAGTTTTCTACTATCAGTACCCATCCAAACTGTGTCTCCAGTTATACCAGGTGACTGAGAAGATATGCCTCTAACAAATTCCATAGCAGTGACTTGTGTTTCGACTAGATCAAATGCTCCCACATCCCGTAACGTACCAGCTTGCTGTTGATGCTGCTGTAAAATTGTTATATGACTGCTTGCACCATCACTTGTGCATACCCAAAGATAATTTTGTGTTCGACCTTTTCTTCTAGTTGGTTTTGGCGAGTTGACCGTATAGAAACATCCACAGCGCACCTAGAAATTTAGTGAGAATTTATACATTTTATAGGAATAATAAAAACTTAATCATCAGAATTTTTATTATACTGAAATTACCTCAGTTTGATGCTGTGACCTGTATACCGGCTGTGCTCGTACAAAAAGTGGCATTTTAGTTGAAGGTCTTTGTTCTTGTTCAGGTACTTCCCATGCTGGTGAATTACATGGATCTAATGCCAATTGAGCTAATCTCAGTTCTGTAATCCATTCTTTTTTAATCGATGGATTATCTGTCTGAAAAGTATACACTTCCTCTTTTCCATTCTTGGTCTTTGCAACCAATTGTAAGCAACATGAATCAACCCAAGCCATTTCTTCATCTTTGCGTTGTATGGAGGTCTGTATTTTGTTTAAAACTCTACGAGTACTTTCCACTGTGAAGCCATTGTATGAACCTTTTAAAGTGGATACTAAATCTGTTATCCGACTCATAACTTCATAATCATGCATGAGATTGTTCATTTCAGCACATAGATTATCAGCACCTGAACCAGGTAACCCGTTTGTGATTTCAGAATTTGCACTTCCATTGGATTTGAGACTTCCACCTCGATTTATTCCAGCTGTTAATATTCTAGATAAAGTCGGAGAAGTACTAGTGTCTTGTACTTCAATTTCTGTAACCGGATAAGTCCATTTTAGGCTTAATCTCTCACTAGCTCCAAAATCATCAGATGCCTTTGGTGCAACTGACACACAAACAACTAGATCATTAAGAAGAAGTAATCTTCTAGGTTTTGTTTTAGTTATCATTCCATTTTGATTGAATTCCTATAAAATAATGCATAATTTAATACAAAGTAATATAGAATTAATATTAGTTATAAAAAAATAACTCTTACCAATTGGGTAACATTATCTTCTCGCAAAAGATATCTACTGTTATCAGATAATGGCCTAGCAGAGAACTTTCCACTTATATGTCTAAGCATTTCTTTGAATGCTTGGAATTGTTCAGCTTCTCTTTTGCGTTCGTTTAACATCTCAGCTAGAGATTCGAGCTGAGTGAGCGCAAGTTGTAAGGACATACGATCATGGTGGCCTTGAGGAGTATGTTTCAAAAGATCCTATTAAAAAAAATCATTTAATACTGCATTCAGAATTTTCCAAAAACTACACAATAAATATTTTACTTACTTGTAAAAATAAAATAAATTGAGGAAATCGTTGTACAGGCTTCACCATTAAACCAAAAAATGACAACCTATCATGCGAGCTGATTTGTTTCACCTAAAAAATTATAAAGAAAAAAATTAATTTACCTATTTTAATTATATATAATAAATATGTTAACAAACACATAAATATTGACTTTACTAATAAATTTACAAGTACTCATTTTTTAAATTAGATACCAATTTTTAAAAAATTATATACATTACAATTCACATTTTTTTTTAAAAAAAAGATAAATTCTATATAAAAAATTAATCACTCAATAAAAATTTCAGTAGTTGTTACTTTTTAATTCTATTATTATTATCATCATCAAAATCAAATTATTCATTATTTTTAAATGAAATCAAATCCTTTGGAAAAATTAACTTACTTTTAAGAAGTCAGCAAGTGCCGATTTCCGTTTTGCTTCCATCTTCGCTAAATCCATTGCTACCGAAAAATTATTAATAAACCCACTATAAATATCTAATACAAGAGCTTTCGAAAATGATGATATAAAAACATCTCCAATACGCTCATCTCGGTCCCAATTTCGAACACTTTCAGCTAAAGCAATTCTAAAGAGAGTGTGACATTGAAGAATTTCCGGTAGACGATGAAATAGAGTCGCGATTTTTGAATGACTCAAAATCGGAGGGTTACTTTCTTCTAGCGGTTTTTTGTAATCCTGAAAAGAATTAAACAATGTTTTATTCTTTTTTTTTAATGAACTTAATTTTTAACTTAGATAAGAAATGAAAAATAAATTAATCAATTTAAATATTCCTTTAGATGAAATCAATATTTAAAAAAAAAATGTTTATTTTATTATAAATTTGTGTAAATGCAGAATTTAGATTCTGTGTAAAGTCATTATTATTTTCTTAAATTCTCTTGTAAATATAAAAACAAATTTTATAAAATGCAAACGGAAATATTCACTAATTTTGATATTTTATCGAATATCCAAAAGAAAATTTTACACAATATTACTTTTTCAATAGTGATTCATTCCGGTTGATAGTATGTTTTTAAATTAAAAACGATGTATATCAAATAATCATTTAATTTTTTTCTAATTGTGAATTTAATTTTTTGCAACAAATTAGATTAATACATATAATGAAGTATAAAACACCGCACGATTTAACATTAGAATTGATTAATTATTTACAAAAAGAGCATTTAAATAGAATGACCGTAAAGAATTAATCAAAATTAAAACAAATCTTGCAAATACACTGATCAACTTTTTTATTCTTTAATAAAGACAAGGTTAAACATTGTCAAAGTAACTCTCATTAGCACCTATTCATAGTGCCTATTCGCAAGAATTGTTTACATTATTATTATTTAGACAACTGTAGAGAGATGATATCACCGCCAAGTTACCTTGACCAAAAACTTTTTTCCTTACTATATGTATAGAAAAAAATTAATTACTAAATATACATCTCTTAATATATAATACAAAGTTCAATTACTTTACAAATTAAATAAAACATCGATAATTTATAACAGACCTAATTTAAGGACCAGAAAGATCAATTTGTTTTTATGCGGACGTTTATAAAGTTATTGACAATTCTAAAATAGATATTTTAATATAAATATAAATAGATATATAGACGTCTTCTTAGTGATTACTGTTAATTTAATAATTTTATACTTTTTTACAACTTATTTCTGCTATGAAATCTCTTTCAATAGATTGATGATATCAGTGAGTATTTATTTATCTGGTGTTTTTAAAAGATAAATATATAAAAGAAATGGACAATGAAAAAATCACAATAAGGAATATGTGGATAACTTGCTGCGCATTTAATTATTTTTTTTCATGTTATTTATGCATTTACAAAAATACATAAATATTTTTAAAAGTTCATTATTTTAATTAATTTAATTAAATTCTTTTCTTAATTGTTTGTTTTCTTGTCATAAATCTTAATTCTACTTAAATGTGCATTTCGATAGCAACGCTAACATCATGCAACACTGGCAATAACGGCATGGTCATCGAAATTCGAATTAACAAATAAAGTGAACAATGATTAACGAACATTTTTTATAAAATTTTGTGATGTTTGGTCAAATCACATTTATTTGTATCATAACTTGTTCCATTGTACTAAATGAAAAAGTAGCAAAACTAATTTTAAATGTTTTAAAATATAATATAAAATTTAAGAACAAATTAATGTAAAATATATTTAATTATTAAATTTCACTTAAAACTGACAAACTAGTATAAAATGAAAATCTCACTTTTAGTTTTTCTTATATTCTCGCAGTTATGAAAGAATGACTTGAAATTTACGGCAATCATATATGACCTTGAATACATATATTCAAAAGCAAGTATATAATAATGGGTACATACATTGACAAGTCTTTGAAGTGTTGCGACGTAATTGTTCTCGCTATGAACTATCGCAGCCACTATCATCCTTCGTTTTAATTGCTGTGGTGTGAGATTTGGAGGCGGGGGTGGTAACGATGGCGGTACTTGACGTCTCTGCTGGAAAAGACAATTTGCGAAAGTTGTTACCGTTTCTTCTTCAACCTGGAAGATAAAAATCGTTTGTTTACCTGTGAATATACCTTCCTCGCTGCGTATTCCTTGGAGGAAATGATTTTATAATTAATAAAAATTTTGATATATCAACAATAAACACAGAAATATACGCATTTTTATTACAAAATACATTAAATTTGCACAATACATATTTTTTTGAGATCAGAAGATTTATTGCATTACAACGAATCTTTTTTGTTTCGTATTTTTTTGATAATTATTTAAGGTAGCTACAAAATTATTTAAATATTTTAAAAATTATTTGTTTGTTGATAATTTTATATATGTATGATTGCTTGATAGTCTACAACAGTCATATAATTACATTTACAGAAATAAAACATATATCTTTAAGATTCCAAGGTCTTCATACGTACAAACAATGATGCAACATGTTAAAGCAAAGTACTTCAACATTAGGAATTGATTTCATATAAGGTTGATGTCATAAAATTAATAATATAATCATTCGGATATTGTTGAAGTTGTTTGTTTAAAATTGAACATTAAATAGGTCGATATTTATATGTGTTTTATATTTATGAAATAGAGTATGAAATATTGATGTTTAAATTGAAATAGTGTAAAAACTTATAAATCAACAATAGACAATTATATATTTATAACGAATTATAAAATATTTCAAAAACTAAAAACATTTTTACAGAATAAAATTTTTTTATCCATACGCATGTATTTGATAATTAAATCTACAAAAACATATTTTTATTGTAGATGAACTTAAAAATTTAAAGAATAGTATAATCGATCAATTTATACATTCAAATTATTGCCTTTTATAGTAAAGGAGGTGGTAGTGATTTGAAATTCTTTTTAAAAATCAAATAAAAGGGAAAAATAATAATTACAAAAAATATTCTTCAATGGAACCTTTGTCGTCAAATTTACAATTTAAAGCAAGAGTACTGTTTTTATCAACTCTTTAAAAACTGTTGCAATATCTCAAAAAAATTATATCAGATTAGTAGAACATTTTTGAGAAAGAAGATATAATTAACGATTAGTAATTTTTATCCGTGTTTCATAAATAAAAAAATATACTTTGTGAGTGAAAAAAAAACAAAAAAGGATTACTGACTTGTTAACAATTATTATATTTTTATTAATTTGTTTAAAATAAATTTGAATTCTGCCAATACTTTTCTATAGAGAAAATAGTTTTAAATTTTTTTTTGTTAATGATTTTTAACTATTGAATTATAATTGTTAATTTTTGTGTTATTAGATGAAAAATACATAAATATAAAATAAAAACATATATGGTAAAATAATTCCAATTCACGAAGTAAAAATTATTTACTTGTGAAAAATGAAACTCTGCCTATAAAATTTTCGTTTTGTATTTAATTTGAAATAATTTTATTCTATAGTAGTAAAATTTTATTTAATATCACGACAAAATAATCAGTTTTAAAAGTTAAAATATAATATAAAATTTAAAATGATATTGAGATCATTATAAAAATACTATTTTATTAAAAATAATCCTTTTCATATTTATCATAAATATGCAATAAATGTTCCTAGAAATATTATTCGATAATATTTCTACTTTCTCTCGAGGAAAAGCTCTTGTATATCATATAATTCTCGATAATACTATCTATATTAATTCTAAGAAAAATAAAAAAAATTCTCATTTTCATAACCAACAATAATTTCAATAATTAAAGTAGTTTTTAATATATAAATAAATTTAAAACAAGCTGTGCAAAATATTATAAACTGGATTATAATATTCAATACAAATTTTTAAATCTGTTGATAAAATCATAAATGAAAACTGAACTACTTTTAGTATACATTTGAATGCAAACAAAACTTTTCTAAATCTGTTTGAGAATCATATTTGAATAGTTCTATTTTTAATTGATAAGTACGACATACGGAAATCGATTCAGTTCTTTAGAATATCTGTTGAATGTAGATTTTACTTGAAATATACACAACAAACTTAAACATATTTCACCTTCGAGTTCACAATTTAAATAAATAAAAGAAAGTGTGTTTTATGACATTGCTATAACATTTTTATTAACTAGCTAATTTCAAAATATATTGTAAAATATCTCTTAAGTCATATAAACACTTTTACTTGCGAAACGTGTCGACTTAAAATGACGATCGTGCTTTTTGAATTATTTTACGATTATGCGACTATTAAATATTTTTTTTATATAGAAATTAACTCTGAAAAGTTTATAAACTTAAAATTTTACTTTTTGCAAAAAAGGTAAAATGGTTGATTATTTTATATACTCGAATAAAATTTCGAGGTTGGGTGCAACTAGCGTATCGAGCAAATTACGTTCGCACAAACCGGCACGTTTATTTTTCGACATCGACTCATTTTCGTATCGGTTGACTGCTGGTGCTAGCAGCCAATTTCCGTAACTAAATTCTTAGTCTAGACTCGTTTTGTATTGAGGGTTACAGCACGGTTAGGAGGTCGTCAGTAGGAAGCATTTTTTTCAATAATAATCAATAAAGAACACCGGATCATTACAATGCAATAATTGTTTGTTCTTTTAATTATTGTTATGTACTGTTGATTTCCGTGTATTATTTTTACTTGACAAAAACGAAATAAAATAATTTCCTTCTCTTAAAAATAACAAGTACTAACCTCGGGAAGAAGCGGCATCTTGCTTCCTGTACAATTTGTACCAGAATTCGGTCTACTGTTTATATTCGTAGTAACTGAATCAGGTGTGTCTGCACCGCCGATTTCATACTGGTGTGTCGATCCTCGACGCATTGAAAACCATCTTGAAAGACGGCCTTGCGCTGCTAACGAGGCATTGACACCACCTGGTGACGATTCTCCAGGTAACGCTCCGTCCATTGAAAGACGGCCACTTCCAGCACCACCACTGCTCCTCCATATACTTCGGGCTTTGTTTAAAGTATTTCGTAAATGACCATTGCTTCTGTAACAATAAATATTTATATGATAAATCGTTTTAATAAATTTATAAGTAGGATATATTCTTATATTGTTTATTATTTTATCAATGATTTTATAGTATTTTATAACTAATTTAATTGTATCATTAATCATATAGTGAATTATTTATTTGCGTTAAAAATATGTATCTAACAAATATATTATTGTAATTAAATACAAAATAATAATTATGATAAAAATATCGAATAATATAAAATCAGAATTCAAATAAAAGAAACGATTTAAAAAAATACTTATTTCAATTTGACAAGATAATAAAACGAAACAGAAAGAAATGTAATAAAATATACACCATATGGAAAGTATGTAATAAAAATAATTCTAAACTGGTTATTAACAGTAATTTTCAAGATAGTAATAATATTACAAGTTTAAAAAGCATATTCTAAATATAATCAATTTATTATCAAAGTATGCACATACATAAAAATATTTATTTTTGATATAATATCTAACTAAACTAGAAAAAATCAAATCTGAATGCAAACAAACTAGTATAATGCTTCTTTTTATTAAACCAGCTCGATATTTTGTGCCCTTGAAGCCATAATGCGTATATAAATATGTACTTTAATGCTTCGAACATTGAATACACAGTGAATATTAATCAAGAAGAAAAATAAATATCAAGAAAATTATTAAATTTATTTTATACATATAACTACATTCAAGGTAACGATGAGTGTGAATTAATCATTTTTTTTAGAAAAAATGTGTACAGATAAAGGAAGTGGATATTTGTCATTTTTTCATAAAAGATTTTCATTTGATAATTGGAAGCCTTGTGACAAATACGTCATAAAAATGTAATTGTAGAAGAGATTAAACAATACTTTCAGTCACGATATATTTATGATTACAGGTTGCTGAAAAGCTGTGTCACTTTTTTATAATTTATATATATATATATATATATAAATATAAATAAATATGTATGTTAATAAAACATTTGCCTATAACATGCAATAATAATTATGTATTTAAAGTTCATCAAAGTCATACAACTTTTTATTTGACCGCTGCATTTACATCAATGTCATGGTAAATCATACTACTAAAATTAAAGATGTATTTAACTAAATTTGTGTAAGTAATACAAGTTCATTTTTTACATAGGTACATATACTCGTATATCGAGTTAATTATGTTGACATTTATAAAAAAGAAATATTAGTAATCGATATTGAAACATTGCAATTTTTTATTATTATTTAAAATCACAACTAATTATACATACACATATGTATAAAACACAACGAATCGTGATCTAATTGAATATGGTACATATTAAATTACATTTTTAGACTTTAACCGCGATTTTATTAAAAATTAATTTATTTACCTTTAAAAGTTCGAGTATTAAAAAAATACAAATGTTTCAAGAAGTAGACGAAATTTAATTGAGAATACTAAGAAACTTCTAGGTCACTTTTATGGGCTTATAAAGAGATATCGGCAATTGATTCTTATATACTTGCTCATTTCTGAGAATTCATGACGAAATTTGAAATTTCTAAATACAGCATAATTATTTTCAACACGAAATCTGAATGACTTACATATTAATTGCTTTCATATCTGTTTAGCAATTCTGTATGCATTTTCATGTCTCCACTGTAATTCTATATCCATTGAATAGAAAACAATAATTATCACAAAAAATACATTTAGGGATTTCCGTTAAAAGTTCTTTTTGTGTTGTTTTAATATTCAGTTAACGAATATGAACGAGTTAGAGACATGAAATACAATATTTTAATTGATTCGCGAGTATATTAGCCACTCAATCTCATCCCACTGTACAAATGAAGTCATCGTATTTAAATACGTAAATTGACATCATGTCAATGATGGGGGAACATACACTTAATGCAGCATTAAATAAATAATGCACATCATTAAGATTCACTGTAGTAATGAATTGAAAAAATGGTTGTTTCAATGTCACACGTGTTTTTATTTCAATGTAAGACAATGTTTATAATTATCGAGTGAGTCATCCGGAGTCATCTTTTTTCAAGAATTTTACCGTAGAAGAAGTAACACAAAGTGAAGTCAATCGCACCTTGCAAATAAATTTTAACGATATTCTGATTTCTCATTAAGAATATGTATTTGAACGAATGATTACTGTTGATATATCAATATAATTGTGACGATGACTTCAACTACTTATCAACAGTACAATTTTTTGTTTATTTTCATAGAATTTAATACTGAGATTAATTTATTTTATATTAAAGTGAGTTATATATTTGACTTAATTTATTTTTTTATGTATCAATAAAAAATATTTTTTTCTAGTAAAATTTTAACCTCTTTCAACTTATTTTTTATTACAGAATCTTTTTGGTATATAATAAAATTTCCCAAATGGCAAAGATTAAAATCATTTCAAGGAAATACATTAATTTATATATAAATGTGTTTGATCTAAAATATAAATGAGGCAACAGGTGGTTGGAGAGGAGGGGGATTCCGAAAGTGTTTAAGAAGTTTTGTGAAACTATGAAAAATTCTAATTAATACATACTTGAAATCTAATATTAGATATTATATGAACTAAGATTAATAACAAAATATAACATTAAATCACTTCAAAAATGTTTAAAGAAATTTTGGTTATTTTCAGTTATAAATTAAGTAAACTTTCTCATTGTGAAAGTAGTATGCTTAACGGTGATTATAGCAAAGAATTAAAAAAATGCAATATTTGAAAAAAAATTGTTTTTAATTTTCGAAGGGTGAAGAATTTTCAAGTTCCTTCTTCCCATTAATTTTTTTAATACTAATGAAGGTACAAAACATTAAGACAATTAACTCACTTTGTACTTGAGGCAATGCTACGATCGCTCTCGTCGTCTGATGATACATCCTGATCGGAACCACTGCACCAGCTTTCTTCAGAACTGACTGTACGCTGCGACGGCGTGTGGTCGAGGCGACGACCGGCGCCACCGCCACCACCGCCGCCGGCAGACGCGTGTACCTGCACCGTATGTTGCACGGTGCCTCCCCCCGCTGATGCCGCCTCGTCCCACGAGCCCGATCGCAGTCGGGGCTCATCTGCAAAAAAAAAAAAAATAATTAAACTATCTATTGTACCATTACGTTTAAGTACTTTTTTTAATAACTCCATTTTAACAAAAAGTTATCTGAAATAAAATTAAATTACATTTAAAATATTATATATCTTTCCAGAAAACTGATTTCTTCTTTAGAACAGTCACAGTATAGAATAATTCATTTTATTAAAGAATATTTTTAATATTTTCTACCTCATATTAATGTAGTCGGTAAGAAATGAAAATAAAATAAACATATATTTTATATTATTAATTATTTATTTAATAAACCAATTATTTAAAAAATGTATTTAAAAGCAATACTTGACACGTGTACAAATATGTATATATTAATTACAGCAAATTATATAAAATGTTTCTTGTGCAAATAATTGAATCTTTTATTAACTAGAATGATATTAAATAGGTCACCGCATTTATGAAAAACATTTACTGATATGCATGTCAAGGATACTGTTTATCTATGCATGTATGAATTAACTAGAAAAATTGATTTCTTCTCACGTAACGAATTGATTATTTCCATGTAAAAAAACATACAGTTCCATGTAATTTCTTTTTTTAAAAAAAGATTTTAAAACATTACGTGAATTCTGTCACATAATCATTTTATATTTTATGTATACCTCCATTATAAAAATTCGTTAAAATTGATATTTAAAAAAATCACTATATATTACCTTAAATTGAAAATAATGAAATGGAATTCATATGAAAAACATACTATCGACACTAAAAATTATGTAAATATCTTTTGAAAAAAATATTAATTTCAATAACTTATATATAATCTTACTATAGAATAAAACAATTCTATGAAACAAGAAAAATAAACCGAGTAATAAACGGTAAAATACAAAAAAGATTTTCATATAAGAGACTAAAGTTTAATATCTATATAAATAAGGAAAAAATTGATGTCATGTTTATTTTATGAACATAAAACACATTCGATTAGTTCTTCATATATTTTTGTTAAGTAAAAAAAATATAAATATCGTTAAAAGAAAAAGAAGAATATTTGTTACGTCCACAAAACTAAATACGAATGTTTATTTTTTTATATCAACAAATATTATACCTGATTTCTTAGTACGTTATATACTACTTGGAAATTTCTTAGAAGAGAACAAAATGGTGAATTCTCTTTAAGAAGGAAATCCCTAACCAATTAATGATTGTATTAAAGATGATATAGTGTTTAGTTATGCAGAGAATTATATTACTAAGAAAATATATTCAGAATATATGTATTTGTGTTATACAAACTTAAACCACTTGTGATATCCTATCATTTTTTTCAATAGTTGTATCTCAGAAATAGATAAATTAATTGTATAAATAATAGAAAATAGTTATAACTGGATTAAATAACTGATAAGAATTAGTATATTTTATTATATACATACATATATTTCAAAAGTTTTTTTGATAGTCGATTAAATTGGTTTAAGAACTGTTTCTTCATAAATTACACTATCCATTTGTGTACTGACAGCTTGTTCTAAGTGTACATATCAAAAATTAATTATTAATATATCAAAAAAAAAAAAAAAAATACTAACACATACACATATTACTAATAATACGTAATACTATTAAAAAAAACTGCCAGAGTGGCGTGTGTTAATATTTACATTTCGTAACTTTCAACACCTACATACATACATATATCTTATACTTTGATATTACGTCCGGGTGTACATGTCTTTTCGACGGTGATCATAAAAAAATAATCACGAAGAAAAAAAACCTTTATTGTTTCAGTTTTAATTATTAAGACAAGTACTTCCTTAATTCGATTACTAAAGAAAAAATATACGAGAACAATAAAACGTACACAGTATTGAACCGGATATCTGTAATCGTAAAATCAAATGTCAGAATTCTTAAATACACATTGACCAAAATATATAAATATTTGATTCTGGACGTCTTCAACGGCGTGCAACAAGTATACAAGCTGGTGTACGAAAAAAATGTTTATTGTAAAAATTGACAGTTGTAAAAAGAAATTCGACATCGAGTTAAATATCAAGGACAAGTCTAATACAAAAATAAATCTGTGAAAATGGATGTAGGACCTTATATTTGTTATGTGTAATAAATTATGTACATTCAGAGTTGATGTTACCATATTTAAACAATGAATGTGTATGAGTTGAGTTTCATGGTGAATATCATGATTTTTTTTAAATAAAAAAAAAAAAACATTTCTATAGTCAATTATAATATATGTGTAATTATTGCACGTGGTTACTTATTATAAAATTCCAATGATTGAAATATTTATTTTTTTCCATTTTAAGTTGTATGTATCTTTAATACTCTGTTAATTAAGAAAAAAGTATAAGATCTTATTTTTCATAATTCTGAGATTAAACAAAGTGAAAATTATAAATTTAAAATTTAAAAAATTGGTACAAATGTTAGTCTAATTAACAACATAAAAGCCCCCTATTACAATTTATATTAAATTTTAAATTGGTGTCCCTTTTTGAATTAAAAAAATAATATTCCTTTATAAAATATATAAGTTTTTATATATATATATATATATATATATATATATATATATATATATATATATACACATGCATACACACACACATACTCTCGTCTAACATAAATGTACCTATATTTATTTTATGAGTACATATTTAATACATGATATTTTAACTTCATAAAAATAAATTTCTGAAAAGTTCAAAATCATTTATGATTAAATATTGACTTTTCTGGCAAAATATTTAAATAAATAAATACAAATAAAAATGAATCTTAATAAACTTTTAAAATGTTTTATTTTTCATTTCGATAGATAAGAATATAAAAATATAAACAACTTAATTTTTTTAATCATGTAATTAGATAAATATTCACTTTTATCTACGAATTTACCTAAACCTATTATCACTTTTTTTTAAAAAAAAAACGATGGCAGAATTGATACTTAAACGAACATAAGTGTTTTAAAATTATCACAATTATTGGTCTCCCATTAAAATATTTATATTTAGGTCAACGACTTATCGTATAAATAATAAGTACAATTTAAAATTACAACTGTAATAATTTTAAATTTCTTCCATTTTTAATTGAATACAATCGAATTTTTCTATTTACTACAAAATTTTATTAAAGTAATCAATAGAAAATTATTATTAACTTTATTCGCTGATGCACATTTCGATAGTTATTCCATTATTGTCAGAACGTTATATTATAAAATAATAGTTATTATAAAAATACCACGAGAAAATTAAACAAAATATTGTTAAGATAATTTGGATGAGGAAAATATATTCGTTAGAAAAAAATCAAGTTCAAAAATGAATCCATATAACACACTTTTAAGATAAAAGCTATTTAACTGATCTGGACGTCACTTATTCTAATTACATTACAAATAAGTCAATAACATGATAAAACATTTATTTACACGTCAAACGATGAAATCATCAATAAAGATAAACGAGAAATAAATTCATGTCCAATATTCAAATACGGTGTACGAAAACGATTAAAAATAAAATACACGATCGTTTATAAAACTCAAACAAAGAGACTTACACATTAAATAGGCATATTCCATGTTCAATGTATCATCGACAATCATTTATTATATCATATCCGTATTTGTATGCTGCTAACAACAACATCAACAAACATCTGGAACCAAACTGTCTGGAAAGGAAACTAACAACACACACTTTATGATAGTGACTCGATGAATATTTCATCACTTTACATAATTATCACATTTTCAGATCGATAACATTATTAAGCAATTAATTATGATTAGTACGTTTTTGTAATGGCACGTAATTTGCTGAACTCACATTAATGTTTTATATTAATTGAATGTCAGATTTACAACAAGTCGATGTAAATTAGTTTCACTGGAATACTGGAAAAAGGTTATTTAGAAATGATAATTTTTCATCGATAATTAATTCATATTATTCAAAAAATAAGGCCATATATAAACAGAAATATACGTACACGTATTTTATTCGATTATTTAACAGTACAGATGTTAACGTCAAACTAAGATCGATGTTCTGAAGATCTTTTGAATATATATATATATATATATATATATATATATATATATATATATATATATATATATATATATATAATACGTGAGAAAAAAGTATGATTTAAAAACAAGTTTGTTCTTACATCTGTATAAAAATTGTATATAATGATCTTTATCTTATTTTATTAAGATAAATTATCATGCAATGAAATATAATACATCATTTTGAAATATAAATAATTATTATAATTTTGTACAAAAATATATTACACAATTATTTTCTAGTTTTAATTTCGATTTTATATTATTAAGTTTTGTAATTGAGATTTAAAAAAAATAATAATTCAAATATAGTCAAATTAATAAAGATATACTTATTTAATATAATATAAAAAAATATTAATTTCATTCTTTTTATTTTTTTAATTAAGTTTACGTTTATATGACAAGAAATTTTGGAAAAAAACGATATTTTAATTTCTCAAACATGAATTTTATTTTTTTAAGAAATAAAAATTTCTCTGTATTTTTTTAAATCTATTAATTAAGTAAACAACAAATAATTTTAAATAAAGCAATACTAATAAAGCACTACTATTAATGTCTATATTTCAAAAAAATATTTTTTGTGAAAAATAAATTTATTGAATTATGTACTGACAATGTTTTCAATATAGCAACAAAAATAAAATATAGTAATCTAAATAATAACATTACCACGAATTATACTCAGAAACCACAAAAAACTACTAAGTAGATAGTTATTTTTTAAATAAATATTTTTTTAAAGAAGCCATTCTTTTTCTTTTATTTACAGTAGAAAAATTTATTTGATTCTTAGTACTTTTAACTTGTATTATATTTAGGAGCTCTGGCTTATATAACTATCTGAGTAAGTTTAATATAAATGGTAAATATTTAATTTATATTTTTAATAAGCAAGAATTTCAATGTCGAATATCTATCAAATGAATCAAAATTAAGTTTTTAAATAATTTTATGAAACACATTGAATACAATGTCACATATATATATATATCCAGATAAAAGGAATTAAATTCTTAATTTTGAAAACGCACGTCTTTAGCAATAAAGGAAATATTGTAAATATCGACAAAAGTATTTTCAATTATGCTGCAATTGATAAAAAAAAACACACGAGGAAATATACTGTATGAAATAATTTGTATAGTTACATAATTTTAAATGACATGTGAGTTTAATTGGCTGATAACATTTTTTTAAATAATTAAAATGCAATTAATTTAATTATACATAATAATCAGATTCATGATTATCTTATCGAAAGATTCAATCTTTTGAAATTACATTATAATTCATTTCCGTGAGTATAGTATATTTTAATGTACAGATATTAATTTCTGTTTATATTAAAGAAATAATATTTTAATTTAATTCTAAAA
This sequence comes from Neoneuromus ignobilis, assembly GCA_029203775.1. Taxonomy (NCBI): domain Eukaryota; kingdom Metazoa; phylum Arthropoda; class Insecta; order Megaloptera; family Corydalidae; genus Neoneuromus; species Neoneuromus ignobilis. The sequence goes on along the minus strand of CP092090.1, from coordinate 7,788,369 downwards.
ATGTTATATTAATATTTCATATAGACCAAACACCGAGTAAAATTTTAATTAAAAATAAAAATAAGCAGAGAAAATATAAACAGGATATTTATAAATTATTAAAAAAATAATGATATAACAGTTTCTTGTAAAACAACTACAAGTAACATTTAAGTACTTGAAATATGCAATCGATAATGCTCTCGACCGAAATTCGCCACTTGAGTTTTAATGATTGATGATTATCAACGATGGATCCGTATATGATTTCAAAAAAGAACTGCGCAAAATTTAATTGACTACATGGTGTTGACATTCACTGTAATTGCTGACATGCCCCAATTCTGAATTGTTATGTACTCAATATACTTGTTGATTCTATCATTGAACGATTTAAAATTGTATTATTTTTAAAATCGATCTAATTAATACAGAAATGAAAAATTAAAATTATAAGAAAAAATAAAAAATAGAAATTAATTATTTACTTATTAAACAATGATATTATTTGTTTAAAATATTTTATTATTTTTAGTTATATACAATATATGGCCTTATTTGAAAAAAACGTATTTGAAAAAGAACAACTGATTACCTAAACATTATTAAATTTATGAAAAGTATAAAAGTATTCTTTTATATTAGCACTCAAGGATTTTTTAATTCGCATACAAGATAGAGAAATGTGCACAGATATATAAATAAAATGAAATTCCGAAACACTATTGTTCACTATTATTAATGGTGCACACTGATTTGTCTTCTTGATATGAACGACTGAGTTGCAAATAAACCAGGTAATAAATATCACTGTTACAGTTTTAGACTTTTGCAATTTAATTTCGTTTAGAGACACTCCTTCCGATTACGTAATCGTATCAAAAGGAACG